>JBBDGP010000513.1:2880000-3480000 GCA_037952835.1 Lithobates septentrionalis
GGTTAAGGCAGTGCTGGAAAATAATGGTGATCACACAAAATATTGACACTTTGGGCCCAATTTGGACATTTTCACTTAGGGGTGTACTCACTATTGTTGCCAGCAATTTATACATTAATGGCTGTGTGTTGAGTTATTTTGAGGGGACAGCAAATTTACACTGTTATACAAGCTGTACTCACTACTTTACATTGTAGCAAAGTGTAATTTCTTCAGTGTTGTCACATAAAACTATATCATAAAATATTTACAAAAATGTGAGAGGTGTATTCACTTTTGTGAGTAGGGATGGGCCGAATGGACCCCTGTTCAGTTCGCACCAGGACTTTCGAAAACTGCAAAAGTTCGTACCTGAATAACGATCCCTATTAAAGTCAATGGGACCCGAACGTCAAAAATCAAAATTGCCCATTTTGAAGGCTTACATGCAAGTAATTGGGCATACAATGGTTATAGGGGTCTGGGTCCTGCCCTGGAGGATGTGTATCAATAAAAAAAAAGTTTGTGAAAAACGTAATTTTTAAATGAGCAGTGATTTTTTTGATTTTTAAAGTGAAAACATTAAAAATGAAAAAATCCTTCCAATATTGTGCCTGGGGGGTCCCCTCAGTCTACCTGTAAAAGTAGCAGATATCTGTACCATGTGTAGAATCTGCTGCAGCAATAATTGCATTTATAAAGCCAAAAAAAAGACATTTTCCCTGCAAGCTGCCTTTATTTTGCTTAGCAACAGCTGGGGAGCCAATGTGTATGATGAGGCCACAATGTAGTGCACTGGGAACAAGATTAGAGATTTTTTGGATACATTTTGGTATCACTTTTTTTTTTTATAAATTCTTTATTTTTGAATAACATATAATACATTCCACATAAAGCATTTCACATAGTCTTCATATCCTCTCTTACATCTCCATTTATCGTAATATAACAACATGATACATTTTCTTTTAGGTGGAACTGAGTCACATCTACCCGATAAACATATATTATTTCCTTTTTTATCTTATCACACCCCTTGTATCAACCCCACCCTCAACTAAAAAAAAATAAAAACAAACCAAAAAAAAAAAAAAACAACAAAAAAGGGAAAAAAAATCCCCCAGGGGATGCCCCCTCCTCATTCCCGTCCGATCGCACATAGTCTACCTCACCTGTTCTCTACTTCTGTAGTTCAGGAAGGGAGACCATATCCTCCAATATTTCTCATCTTGTTCTTTCAACATCAAGGTCAAATTTTCCATTTGTTGGATTTCCATAATCCTGGCCCACCACTGTGTTTTGGTCGGAGGGACTGAACTCTTCCACAAAGCCGGTATGCAGGCCTTCGCCGCCGTGAGAAGGTGTTTGAGTAAGGAGTTCTTATATTTTTCCACCGACAGGGGAACGTCATTTAATAGAAATGCAGCCGGATTATTCCCAAGAGACACACCTGTAATGTCCTTGATCGTTTCCTCCACCATTTCCCAAAAATCCTTGATCTTCTCACATTCCCAGAATATGTGCAGCATGGTACCCTCCACTCTCGTACAACGCCAGCACATATCTGAGGCCTGTGGGAATATTTTATGTAGAACAGATGGTGTTCTATACCACCTAGTGAGGATTTTATATCCTCCCTCTTGGTACCTGCTAGCAATCGATGTCTTATGTGTGGATTTCAGAATTTTAACCTTCTGACTTTGGGAGAATGTTACCCCTATCTCTCTCTCCCAAGCCTGAATAAAATTAAGCTCCTGGGGGGCTTCTTGATTCGTTAATACCTCGTAGCAATGTGATAGAGAGTGTCTCATACTTTCTCCATCTAAACATCTCCGTTCACAACGGGATAAATCCCGTACCACTGGATAAGTTTTAATTTTCGAGCGGATGAAAGCTCCTAACTGCATTGCCCTAAAATAGTCTAACTCGGGTGAGACTTCTCCCTCTATCTCACCTCGTGACATCAAACAGTTACCCCTAGTAAAGTGAATAATCCTTTTTCTTCCCCTTTGTTTTAATACCTCATATCTCCGATCTAGTAGGCTGGGTTGAAAGTCTGGGGAACCCAGTACTGGAGTCATAGGGCTTGGATACGACGAAAGATTTGTCTTTTTGAAAATCATATTGATAGTGCGGATAGTTGCACCTATCAATGGGTGTTTTTTTCGCTATTATAGGTAGTTTTGATTTTACTATCCATGCCAAGCCCTCCAAGGGGATTTTAACCGTCGCTTGTTCTAATTGTACATGTGGTTTCCTCACGCTGGCACACCATTCCACCACTCTAGCTAATTGTGAAGCTTCCTGATATCTCACTGGGTCTGGGAAACCAATGCCTCCTTTTTCTTTTGGGAGCACTAAAATATTTCTCCTTACTCTTGCTGGCTTCCCTGCCCAAATGAACCTCAGACACCTTGATCTGAGGTCCTTCAGGAAATACGAAGGGATCTTTATTGGCAGGGTTTGTAATAAATAAAGAAGTCTAGGCATCACGTTCATCTTTATAATATTGGTCCTACCAAACCAAGTAAAGATCTCCCTATCCCATCTCCTGAAGTCCTGTTTAATTTGTCTTAGCATCAGGGCATAGTTTAATTCAAACACTCTGCTAAACTTCTTAGGAATTTTAGTCCCCAAGTAACTTATATGGGAATCTGACCATCTAAAATTAAATTGAAACTTTATCTGTTGTATTTCAGGTGCCTTTATTTCCAACCCCTTAGCTTCGGATTTAGTGTAATTCACCTTATAGTTTGCTAACTCCCCATAATTATTTATTTCCCTTAGAAGGGATGGAAGGGATACAATTGGGGAAGTAATAAAAAAAATCAAATCATCAGCATAAGCTGCCAGTTTATGCTCCTCTCTTTCTGTCTTGATACCATTGATATTGGGATTGGCACGTATCTTCCTTAAAAAAGGTTCCAGTGTGAGAATGAAAATAATAGGCGATAAGGGGCAGCCCTGGCGTGTTCCATTATGTATCCTGAAGGGGTCCGACAATCTGTCATTTACCTTAACCCTCGCACTCGGGATTGAGTAAAGGTTTGAGAACCAGCTCAGCATTCCATCACCCAAACCAATGTGTTGTAGGGTGGCCTTGAGAAAAATCCAATCAACTCTATCGAATGCTTTTTCTGCATCAGATGAAAACAATATTAAGGGTTTCTGTCAGCTCTGTGCAATGTAGATCGCGTTAATTACTCTCTGCGTGTTTTCCCTCCCCTCCCTACCGGCAGTAAATCCCACTTGATCTGGATGTATCAATGTGGGAATATACTCTTCTAGTCTAATCGCTAGAATCTTAGAGAAAATTTTTAAATCCACATTTAGTAGTGCAATTGGCCGGTAGCTTGAACATTGAGAGGGGTCCTTTCCCTCCTTCGGGATTACTGCTATATGTGCCGTCAATGTCTCACTGGGTAACATCTGTCCCTCCCGTAATGAATTGAAAGCCGCTATAAATCTTGGAGCCAGTTTCTCGGCAAAATGTTTATAAAATGCCAGAGTATACCCATCTAGGCCCGGTGCTTTCCCTGCTTTTAGAAGGCTTACTGCTCTCTTAAATTCCTCTATTGAGATTGGAACATCTAGGTCTTGTACTATCTCCTCCGTCAGCTTTGGCATTTCTGAGTTGCACAAGTAGTCCCTTATCCTCTCCCATTTACTTTTACGCCTCTGTGGGGAATAGTGGCCCTCTAATTGATAAAGACCCTCATAGTACTCCTTAAAAATCTGTGCCATGTCCTGCGAGGAGTTAACTATCTCACCCCTCTGTGTCTTAATACCCGACAAATGCTTCTGTGTTGTAGCATCTTTAACCACTAGACATCCGCGCTATGGCCGAATGACGGCCACAGCGCGGACCTACATTCCCGGGAGGCCGTCATATGACGGCCTCCCCTGTGCACGCTCCCTGCGCGCGCCCTGCAGGGCGCGCGCCGGGCGCGGTGTGATCACCGAGTCACTGAGACTCGGCTGATCACCGATCTGAGTAAGGGGCCGGTCCCGGCCCCTTACCATGTGATCAGCTGTCAGCCAATGACAGCTGATCACATGATGTAAACAGGAAGATCGGTAATCGGTTTTTTTTTTACTCGCGCTGACAGCGCGAGTAGAGAAAAAAGCCGATCACCGGCTCAGATGCCAGGGACATCGGTCCCAAAGAGGAAGCACAAAAAATTCCTCATAAGTGCCACCCAAAAGTGCCACCTAACAGTGCCACCTAGCAGTGCCACCTAGCAGTGCCCACAGTGCCACCTAGCAGTGCCCACAGTGCCACCTATCAATGCCAACAAGTGCCACCTATCAATGCTCACAAGTGCCACCTACCAATGCCCACCTGTAGTGCCAATCAGTGCCACCTGTCAGTGCTGCCCATCACTGCCACCCATCAGTGCCCATCACTGCCACCCATCAGTGCTCATCACTGCCACCTATCAGTGCCCATCACTGCCGCCTCATCAACGTACATCAATGAAGGAGAAAAATTACCCATTAAAAATTTTTTATAACAAAATATAAAAAAAAAAAAATTTTTTTTTAAAAAAAATTCTGGTTTTTACATTTTTTTAACAAAAATTAAAAACCGCAGAGGTGATCAAATACCACCAAAAGAAAGCTCTATTTGTGGGAAAAAAATGATAAAAAATTCATTTGGGTACAGCGTTGTATGACCGCGCAATTGTCATTCAAAATGCGTTAGCGCTGAAAGCTAAAAATTGGTCTGGATAGGAGGGGGGTTTAAGTGCCCGGTAAGCAAGTGGTTAAGGGACTTGGCCAGCATCCTACTCGGTTTATTCCCAAATTAATATAGCGTCCGCCTTCCCCGTTTCAATTTCGCTTTAGCCTGTTCAATGAGTAGAGAGTTCAGATCATCCCGAAGACCGCCTAATTTCTCCTCTAGTTGCTGTGTCTGAGATTTTTTATGTTTTAGCTCTACTTCCCGTATTTTTTTAAGTAAAATCTCAATCTGTTCGTTGAGCTTTTTTTTCCTATGCGCCCCTAAAGATATCAAAACTCCTCTCAACACACATTTATGTGTTTCCCAAATACAAAGTGGGGTAACTTCATCCGTTTCATTTGTCAAAAAGAAAAGGTCCAATTCCTGACTTAGTTTTTGTTCGTACTCTTTATCCTTTAATAAAGTCTCATTGATCTTCCAATGCCACTCACGGCGATCTTCCTCCCCTAAATCTAGTATACAATTTGTCGGGGCGTGGTCTGATAAGGTAAATGAACCTATATCAGCACTCACCATAGATGTTATTGCTATCTGTGATATCAGGATATAGTCAATGCGAGTATGTGACTTATGTTTTGCCGAAAAAAAAGTATAATCTCTATCTTGTGCATGAAGCGACCTCCAGGTATCTATCACCTGCAGGTTGCTTAATAATTTTTTGACTCTTCGTAATTTTGTCAATGAGAGGTGTGAAGCTCCCCTGGAAGCATCTAAGAGGGGATCCAGTGTCAAATTTAAATCTCCTCCTATTACCAGAATACCTTCCTTATACTGATGTATCATTTGCAGGCAAGTTTCTAAGTAACTAATCTGATCTCCGTTCGGGAGGTATAAGTTCACTAATGTAACCTTCTGCGATCCAATTAGTCCCTTTACAATTAAGAGACGGCCCTCCTCATCTGTGATTACTTTCATCTCCTTCCATGGGGTCTGTTTCAAAATGATAATAGATACTCCATTGGATTTAGCGCTCAAGGATGTACTGTGGTAAGCCACGGAAATGTATAATTTACGAGTTTTGGTATTCTATCCCTTCTAAAGTGTGTCTCCTGGAAAAAGGCGACCTTCCCACTTCTGCCAGCAGTCTAATCCGTTTCTCCGGAATATTCAGACCCTTAACATTATATGAGGTGAATTTTATTCTAGTCATGTCTTTACGATTGTCTGGGAGCTACGAGGAGGGGGGATCCCCAAAAAAAAAAAAAAAAAAAACCCTCCCGCCAATCCCCTTATACCCCTAAAGGGGAAAATCCAATCGGCATGAGTCCTCGATGCCGTTGGAAAGAAAAAAAAAAAATGTAAACCCTTAAAACGCCTCCGACTTTCCTCCACTCAGAGGAGAGACGTTTATTGATGGGGGATGTCCCCGAGCACAAGAAGTTTGAGCGTAAGTATATCAGCTGCGGCGCGCCCCATAAAAATAACTAAGAAAGGTTTCCACAGTATTTACAGTTAGCAGTCGTTAGTTTCCACCATATGACCCTCCACTTTTACAATAATAGAAAGAGGAAGCAATCTTATACAGTTATATTTACATTTCCATATTTGTTTAGCAGTCAAGTTCATAATACATAGTTTACCCCCTCCCCCCTCCAACCCCCCCAATTCATCCTTCATAATCAACCCTTTTCCTTTCCACCATCTACTCTTATAAATGACACCGTGCATCTCACTCTTCCTTCCCATATCCCCAACCCAATCCCCTCCCCTGTGAGTCCCATTCAATCCCCCTAACACCTCCACCCAACCTCATCCACCCTCACCTCCCCCAAATCCCCCAAAAAAATAAAAAATTATATATGTGTCCTACCCCTTATATGACCTTATCCCGCCCTAAGACGTGCACAAGACTAAAATATTTATTTCCCCCATACAAATTGTGTATAATTATCACCGTGCCAAAAAAAAAAAAGAAAAAAAAAAAATATATATATATATGTGTCCTACCTCTTTTCCCCCATCCTATCTTATGAATAATACTAAAACATTAATTTCCCCCACACAAAAAAAAGAAAAAGTTATATAGTGTCTTGCCCCTTATTGTTTATAACCTTTTTTCACCCTTTTCTATGAGTAATATCACAACCTTTATATATGGTTATCTTTTTTCCTTTTTTTCCCCCTTTTCCCTTCTTCCTCTTCCCCTTCCTCATTGTTAGAAAAATATAGTGTCTTACCCCTTTATTATTTATGACCTTTCTTTCCACCCTATTTCATGAATAACATCACAACATTTATATTAGATTATCACCGTGTCGGCCCAAAAAAAAAAAAAAAAAATGGGGGGGGGGAGTTACCCTTCCCTCCCTCCCCCCTATCTTAATCCACACATCCCCAAACCTCACCTCCCCCCCCCCCCCCTACACCCAACCCCTCCCATTCCCTATGTGTATCCCAAAAACATCGTGGTATCACCTCAAACGCACCAAAAATCAACCACCTTCACAGCAAGCCGTAAAAGTGAGTTTACCCAAAAAAAAAAAAAAAAAAAGAGCAGAGGTAACTCATATTGACAACAATTTAGGTCCTAATGTCCCTTATCAGGGATTTCCTCCCATCTTCACATCAGTATAAACAAAAACTTTAAGGGGGAACCCCTTAAAAAAAAAAAAAAAGGATGACTGGGGGTGTATGGGAAGGGGAGTGAAGCAAAAGGTGGAGGGGGAAATCAAATGATATTCCATACATTCTGGGCTTTAAGAAAAAATTCAAACAAAAAATAGGAAGCAAAAAAACAAACAAAAAAAAACAGGAAGAAAAAAGAAAAATCCACATTGAGGACTAAAATCTAATTATTCTGCTTCCTTCTCCCAATTCCTTCTCCTCTGCCCTTTCTTCTGTTAATTTACCCCCCCCCCATAGTTTCGGTTGGAATGTCAATCCAGTCAGGGACCTCCACTACTTCTGAGCCCAGAAACTTGAATAAGTCCGGTAATTGTTCTGGTGCGGACAAAATAAAGGCACGTTCATCCTTTTTTATAATTAATGCTAATGGGTACCCTCATCTGTAGGTTGCCCCCTTTGCCCGTATTTGGTCCAGAAGTGGCCTCATCAGCCGTCTCCTTATCTTCGTCTGCTGGCTAAGGTCTGGAAACACCTGAACCTCCTGACCTGCAAACTCCAATACACCTTTCTGCCAGACTGCTCTCATTATATCTTCTTTTACTTTGTAAAAGTGAACTTGACATAACACGTCTCTAGGGGACCCTTGTTCCGGGATGAGCCCTACCGGGCTCCTATGTACACGATTCAACTCAATATGAGTATCGGAGGGCAGGCCCGGACTGGGACAAAAAATAGGCCCGGGCATTTTGGATTGAGCAGCCCATGACATGTTAACCGGCCCCTTCCCGACTCTCCACCCTGACAGATCCCCTGAGAGAGGGGAGGGGGGAACCCAGCAGAGGTGTGGAGGGGGGGGGTGGGGTGCGACCAGGAAAGAGCATGGGGGTTGGAGAGCACAGGGAAGAACCTTGAGAACATGGGGTGGGGCGAGAGCACAGGGGAGAGGCAGAGAACACAGGGAGGAAGAGGAGAGCACAGGGGGGCAGCGGAGAGCATGGGGGGAGGTGGAGAGCCCAGGGAGGACAACGGAGAGCATGGGGGATGTGGACAGCACAGGAGGGCTGGCGGAGAGCATGGGGTGATGGGAAGACCGGAAGAGCACAGGGGGGAGTGGCGGAGAGCAGGGGGGGAGGTGGAGAGCATGGGGGGAGGTGGAGAGCATGGGGGGGAGGTGGAGAGCATGGGGGGGAGGTGGAGAGCATGAGGGGGAGGTGGAGAGCATGGGGCGGAGGTGGAGAGCATGGGGGGGAGGTGGAGAGCATGGGGGGGAGGTGGAGAGCATGAGGGGGAGGTGGAGAGCATGGGGGGGAGGTGGAGAGCATGGGGGGGAGGTGGAGAGCATGGGGGGGGAGGTGGAGAGCATGGGGGGGAGGTGGAGTGCATGGGGGGGAGGTGGAGTGCATGGGGGGGAGGTGGAGTGCATGGGGGGGGAGGTGGAGCGCATGGGGGGGAGGTGGAGCGCATGGGGGGGAGGTGGAGCGTATGGGGGGGGGTGGAGCGTATGGGGGAGGTGGAGAGTATGGGGGGGAGGTGGAGAGTTTGAGGGGGTGGCAGAGAGCATGGGGGGGAGGTGGAGCGTATGGGAGGGAGGTGGAGCGTATGGGGGGGTGGCAGAGAGCATGGAGGGAGGTGGAGAGCATCGGGGGGAGGTGGAGAGTATGGGGGGGTGGCAGAGAGTATGGGGGGTGGCAGAGAGCATGGGGAGTGGCAGAGAGCATGGGGGGTGGCAGAGTGCATGGGGGGAGCTGGAGACTATGAGGGGGTGGCAGAGAGCATGGGGGGGAGGTGAAGCGTATGGGGGGAGGTGGAGAGTATGGGGGGTAGGTGGAGCGTATGGGGGGAGGTGGAGAGTATGGGGGGGAGGTGGAGCGTATGGGGGGGAGGTGGAGCGTATGGGGGGGAGGAGGAGCGTATGGGGGAGGTGGAGAGTATGGGGGGTGGCGGAGAGCATGGGGGAAGGCGGAGAGCATGGGGGAAGGTGGAGAGCATAGGGGAAGGTGGAGAGCATGGGGGGTGGCAGAGAGCATGGGGGGTGGCAGAGAGCATGGGGGGTGGCAGAGAGCATGTGGGGTGGCAGAGAGCATGGGGGGAGGTGGAGAGTATGAGAGGGGGGGAGGTGGAGAGTATGAGAGGGTGGCAGAGAGCATGGGGGGAGGTGGAGAGTATGAGGGGGTGGCAGAGAGCATGGGGGGTGGCAGAGAGCATGGGGGGTGGCGGAGAGCATGGGGGGAGGTGGAGAGTATGGGGGGAGGTGGAGAGTATGGGGGGAGGTGGAGAGTATGGGGGAAGGTGGAGACTATGAGGGGGTGGCAGAGAGCATGGGGGGGAGGTGGAGCGTATGGGGGGAGGTGGAGAGTATGGGGGGTAGGTGGAGCGTATGGGGGGTAGGTGGAGAGTATGGGGGGTAGGTGGAGAGCATGGGGGGTGGCGGAGAGCATGGGGGGTGGCAGAGAGCATGGGGGGTGGCAGAGAGCATGGGGGGTGGTAGAGAGCATGGGGGTGGCAGAGAGCATGGGGGGTGGCAGAGAGCATGGGGGGGAGGTGGAGAGCATGTGGGGTGGCAGAGAGCATGGGGGGAGGTGGAGAGTATGAGGGGGTGGCAGAGAGCATGGGGGGAGGCGGAGAGTATCTGGGGGAGGTGGAGAGTATGGGGGGGTGGAGAGTATGGGGGGTGGAGAGTATGGGGGGTGGCAGAGAGCATGGGGGTGGCAGAGAGCATGGGGGTGGCAGAGAGTATGGGGGTGGCAGAGAGTATGGGGGTGGCAGAGAGCATGGGGGGTGGCAGAGAGCATGGGGGGTGGCAGAGAGCATGGGGGGAGGCAGAGAGCATGGGGGGAGGCAGAGAGCATGGGGGGAGGCAGACAGCATGGGGGGAGGCAGACATCATGGGGGGAGGCAGACAGCATGGGGGGAGGCAGACAGCATGGGGGGTGGCAGAGAGTATGGGGGGGAGGTGGAGAGTATGGGGGGGTGGAGAGTATGGGGGTGGCAGAGAGCATGGGGGTGATGTGGAGAGCACGGGGTCAGCAGAGAGTATGGGTGCGGTGGAGAGCCCTGGGGGAGCAGCAGAGAGAAGCAGGATAGGAGGATCGGTGGGGGTGGCTGCATATAGAAGAATCATTTTCTCCATCTTCCTCCTGCAGTCTCGGAATGCCTGCTTCTCCTCTACCTCTCACAGGCATTCCGAGACTGCAGGAGGAAGATGGAGAAAATAATTGTTCTATATGCAGCCGCCCCCACCGATCCTCCTATCTAGTTCACAGGGGAGGCTGAACTTACGTTTTATGTTCCGGCACCTCTCGACATAACACAGGCTCCAAGGTGTCTGCTCTGGCTCCTCCCCCCGGCACTGACGGCTGACCTATACGTGCGGCCGTGCAGCCGTGGTGAGGCCGAAGGCGTCTCATTTAGCTCCTCCCCCCGGCGCCGATGGCTGAGCTCCGGGCGGCCGCGGAGAGGCTGGATGAGCGGCACAAGCTCAAGCCTTGGGCCATGCAAGGACTTGCAGCCTGGCGGCCCCAGCGGCCGCGGCCCACCGGGCAAATGCCCGGTTTGCCCTATGGCCAATCCGGGCCTGTCGGAGGGGTTCTCCAGATATTTGTTAAAAATATTGATTGCTGTTTTTCTCAGATCAGGTGTTTTTATGGTTTCTGAGATCCCTTTAATGCGAACATTGTTTCTTCTACTTCTGTTCTCAGAATCCTCAGCTTGCAACTGTAAAATTAACAATTTTTGGTGTTGCGATTTCAACTCTCTTTCCAACAAATCAATGCGGGCATCTACTGAGGTCTGCAAAGACTCACAGCTACACAGTCTTTTGTCCATTAACTCTAGCTTAGCACCTACTTCGCTCATTTCCTCCCTTACAGCCGCCTTTAATTCACTCATCAGGAATCGTATGTCCTCTTTGGTTGGTAGTGCCTGTATGAGCTTCCTAATGTCCGGTTCACCACCACCAGCCACTGCTATCGCCTCCCCCGTATTTAAAGAGCATACCTGAGTATCTGTGATAGCCCTGTTCCATGGCGTGATTGGGGAGCTCACTTCAACGGCCTCTGTCAGCTCTGTGCGGATGTTCCCGGCTGACCTACTTGAGGTAGCTGGGGTGGCCGATTCCTCCATGGCCACTAGCTGTCTCTGGGCGGCCCGCACGGCACGCTGGGAAGCGGTCCCGGCTTCCACGGACATGGCTGGTTCTATTTTTGCTGTTAGGTATTTGGTGATGAGCGGAGGTCTGGGTGCCTCTGTCCCTCCTATACCCTTCTCTCGCCCACGTCCCGGCATGTATTACTGCCGTTACTGGCGTCTCTCCCTCAGCCCGCTCACGGTCTCCTGCATGGATGCGCCACTGCGATGCACCGCCCCTCACTCCGTCATGCTCAAGCCACACCCCCCGGCGTCAGCGTCACGCGTGAGCCTGCTCTCCGGCCCCCCTCTCCCATTTTGGTATCACTTTGACTTTGTTTAGAAGTAACGGGTGTGTAAAAAATTGGTCTTTGGCTGTTGGTGGCGCCTTCTCACCGTAACCCTATAGAGGTACTCTTGTTGAAAGCAAGAATTGGCTTTGCTGTAAAAAATTGAAATGATATGCACCTGTCAAACAGGTGCAGAAAGATTGAAAAGGGGGCACAATATGGGCCCACTTGGGTGAGAGTGTGGCCATCCCACCCCAGTGCTAATTAGTTAATAAAGTTAAATAGGGTGAAAGGTACAGGAAGGATACTGCCCCTTTAAGGATTAGGAAAGCAGATTGCTGGCAGGATCCAATAGGAATTCAGGGAAGGTTCTGGAATAATGAGAGGCTATATAAAGGGGTTATGTAGAGGAATTCCCCCTCTTCCGGGAAAACAGCTGAGAAGACAGGAGCCCTGAGAAGAATGGAGTCCCTTATCAGGCAGCTCCTAGAGAAAGCAGGCGGTGAAGGAGGAGAGGTTTTGCTTCGCCGCTGCCTGGAGTTCATGAATAGTAATGAGGAGCAGCCGGGCAGTAGCAGAGCAGCTGTTTCAGCTGTGGAAGAAAGGGGGGAGCAGCTCAGGAGTACGAGGCTGAGAGGAGCAGCGCTGGCACAGCATGACAGAGCCAGGAGAAGTACACCACCGGAGCGGAGCCGACATGATGCGGGAACAGCCGAAGAGGAGAGAGAGCCGAGCGCAGCCGAAGCACAGGTCGGAGGTGTCACAAGCCGCAGCCGCCGTGCTGTGAAGAAGAGGCGGACTTTTTCCCCGTCACCAGCGTTAGGAAGAGGACAGAAGGACCACAGGAGCCAGCAAGCCAGCGCAGCAACAAGGGGGCGGATGCCCGCCCAGAGCCATACAGGTCAGCATGAGGTAACATTTTTCCAGCATGACACTCCTCAGATAGAGGTGTCCAGCGGTGTGCAGGTTGGGCAAGAACTACAAGTCCCAGACCCCATGGTGCTGCTGGAGGAAAGTCAGCAAGCAGTAGTTCAGCCTCCAGCAGCGGGTGAGTTATCACAAATGAACGTTTTATTTGGTTTGGTGGGGTCTCTGTCATCTTTAATACAGTCTTTTTCTAGTATGCCTGTCCCTGCTGTTTCTTCTAATGTACCTGCACTACTTCCTGCTACTTCTATTACTGCTCCAGCTGTTGTTTTGAATACACAGGGAATTCAAAGTGCTTCCCTCATTCCTGAGTCATTAACCCCAGCTGCGCCTGTCAGGGTGCCTGTGCCTAAAACCTGCATGAAAGATGTTATGCCCTGTGAAGTCTCCCCACTAGGTTTCCATTTGAGTCTAACGGTTAAAGAAAAGATATGGAAAGGGGAATTTATAGATATACTGTCACTCTTACCTTTACACAAAGAATTTATGGGTAGGAATGACAGAAAGGGAGATGAAGAGGATAGGCGTAGACCTATACCACGGTCCTTTGATAATTGGCTTCAGGCTTTTTGCATATATGCTGGAGTACTGGCTGAAAAACACCCTGGGATGTGTGGGGGTCTTTTTCAGCATGTGAACCACATTCTTGAGGCATATAAGAATTTTGGTGGGCTGGGGTGGTTCTATTATGACGAATCCTATAGAGGTACTCTTTTTTTTTTTCATTCAAAGATTTTTATTGAGTTTAAGTATTGAACAGAAGGTTTGGAAATAGAGAAATACACAAAATGATAATAAGGGAAAATAAAATAAGAACAATAATAATAAGAAGCACATATCCAGAGCAGTCGTATGATAAATCTTCAGGTTATGTATACAGTTATTTATGTATAATGATATTTATCAGTCCATGTTTTCCACAATTTGTCAAATTTATCACATCTAAGCAAGTTAATTGCTAGAAGTCGTTCAAAAATATAGTTTTGTTGGACCTTCCTAGTTACATGAGTAACGTTAAGTGTTGGAGCGTTTTTCCAGTTACTGAGTATTAGGGACCGAGCAACCAATAGTATGTGTGTTACTACATGCCTCACAGAGTAGGGGAATCTTTCTAATCCAATTAGTAATATAGCTAGTTTAGGGTCTGGAGGTGTTTTAATGCCTGTAATTTCCCCTAAAAGTTTAAAGATGTTGTTCCAGAAGCTGGTGACGTTAGGGCATTCCCAGAACGTATGGAGAAGATGGCCTTTGTTTCCACATTCTCTCCAGCATAAAGGTGAGGTGTTATGAAACATTTTTGAGAGTCTAGAAGGGGTGTATTGCCAGCGGTGTATTATCTTGAGGGATGTTTCCCAATGTGTAGTGCAGTGTGATACAGTTTGTATGGTCTTAAATGCGAATTGCCATTGATTATCAGTAATTGAAGTTTTCATGTCCATATCCCATCTAAAGTGTGTTCTTGATTTTTGGAATTTTGTTTTCCCCTGAAGCAAATTATAGTATAGAGATATTCCTTTGTTGTGGAATGATCCTCGGGTTAGGTGATGCCATTCTGGGGTTGGCAGGTGGATATTGTTCCACGGGTGTTTGTGTGTTAGGTGAGCTACATGTAAGCAGGTGAAAAGCATGTTATGTGGCATGTTGTGGTCCTTCATTAAGCAGGCTGCAGATTTTGGTCTATTGTTGTGGTATAAGTCTTGTACACTGTTAATCTTTTTAGAAGGGAAGTTTTTCAGGGATATCATTGGTATATTGGCTTCAACTACACTTAAGGGGAGTATATAGTCTATTTTTCTACTATCAGTACTATGACGAGATAAGAGGAATCTCCAGGCTTTGAGTGATATGCTGATAGTGGGGGGCATATTTTTGAGATTCCAGGGTATCCAACTATCATTTATTAGGATCGACGGTAGGTCTGATATTGGGGCTAAGGTTTTTTCAATCTCCACCCACAGTGGTACTTCATTGGAAGAAAACCAGTATTTGAGTTGGTCTAATCTAGTTGCCCACATATAGTCATGAACATCTATTAGTCCCGCCCCTCCTGCTCGTTTGTGAGGAATTAGAAAAGCTTGTGAGCATCTTGCTTTCTTTGAGCCCCACAGGAGTTTCCAATAGAGACTAGAAAGGGATTTGAGATAATGTTCCGGGATGGTAATCGGGAGTACCCTAAAGGTGTACAGGATTTGAGGGAGGATAACATTTTAAATGCTGCTAACCTACCCAACCAAGATATTTCGTGTTTGGCTATGTTGTTGATTTGAGTTGTTAGTTTGGTTAGAAGGGGTTTCAAATTAGCATCAATTAGGGATCTGGTATGGTTAGTAAGTGTAATGCCTAGGTATGGTATACCTTTGGAGCTCCAAGTGTACGGGAGTGATTGTTGTAACGTGTTATGGTTTTTGGTGGTCACACCGAGGTCCAAAATGAGGGATTTGGAGCAGTTCACCCTATAGTATGATACATTCCCAAAGGAAGTTAGTATTTCATGCACTGTGGGGAGTGATGTACTCGGATTTGTCAAAAATAATATCACGTCATCAGCGAATAAGTTGATAAGGTGTGTGGTAGCTCCAAATTGAAAGCCCGTTACACATGCATGTGATCTAATGGCCTCCGCCAGGGGTTCAATCATGAGATTAAAGATCGTTGGGGATAAGGGACAACCTTGGCGAGTTCCATTTGTTATTTGGAATGGAGTGGAAAGCATACTGGACGTGTATACCCGAGCCGAGGGACAGGAATACAAGGCCAGAATCGCATTCTGTATATGGCCACTGAAACCATATTTAGATAAAGTCATTGACATGTATTTCCAGTTCACTCTATCAAACGCCTTCTCTGCGTCTATGGAGAGCAGCAGAGAAGGCATTTTTGTTATTTCGGCATGATGAATGATGTTAATTATTCTCCTCGTAGCATCTGAGGTTGGTCTCCCCCTCACGAAGCCCATCTGGTCTTTTCGGATCAATGATGGAATATAAGTAGCTATTCTTTTGGTTATTAGTTTGGCATAGATTTTGATATCGGAATTTAAAAGAGAGATTGGGCGGAAATTGGATGGCGTGGTAGGGTCTTTACCTGGTTTGGGTATGGTAACTATATACGCTTGTAGCATCTCTGGGGGAAATGATGCTGTGGTTGCTGCTTTTGTAAAGACTGTTTGTAAGTGCGGTGTAAGATGTGATTTGAATGTTTTGAAGTATTCGTTGGAAAACCCGTCAGGTCCGGGTGATTTGCCATTTGGAAGTGTTTCTATAGCAGCAGCTATTTCAGTAGTAGTGAATGGGGAATTTAAAGTAAGGAGTTGGGATTCCGATAGCACTGGTAATTTTAAATTTTTGAGGAAGTTTTGGATGTTGTCGTGGGTGGGTTGGCATGTAGAGGGGTCGTCTTTAATGTTGTATAGGTTGCTGTAGTAGTCAGCGAACTGATTAGCTATGTCTTGCAGGTTTGTAATTTTGTGGTTGAGAGTGGGGTGTAGCAGATGGGCAATTCTCGTTTTGGTTTTAACTGCTTTCAGTCTGTTGGCTAAGTATTTGCCTGCTCTATTGGCATTGGCATAGGACTGTAGTTTCAGACGTCTAAAGTGATAGTCATATTGTTGAGATAGGCTATTTCTGAGGTCATCTCTTAAAGCTGATAGTTTTTGGGTAAGATTGACATTAAGTTTTTGTTTATTTTGTTCTGCTAAGGTATGGATATCTTTTAAGATGGAATCAATATGGGCATTATGCCTTTTTTTTTCCCTTGCTCCGATTTGTATGAGTATGCCCCTCATGTACGCCTTATGGGCGTTCCATAAGGTGAAAGGGTTTTTAACAGAATCCACATTGTTTAGAAAGAATTCTCTGATATGTTGGGAGATCTTTGTGGAAGTTTGGGGGTCTTGTATTAATCTTACATTGCTACGCCAGATGGGTGAGGAGGAGGAAACAACCTGGTCATTGATGGTGATAGTAATAGCAGCATGGTCAGACCATGTTATGTCATGTATCTTCGCGCGTGAGATATTCTGTAACAGCCACTTGTCTGTCAAGAATAGGTCAATGCGAGAATATGAGCAATGCCTGTGGGAGAAAAAGGTATAATCTCTTGCGTTCGCGTTCAAACATCTCCAAACATCATATAGTTCCGCTTGGTGTATTATTTTGCTCAGATAGGAGGAGCCGTGTGGTTTTGGAGCAGACGTATCTATTTTGGGATCTACTATGAGGTTAAAGTCACCACAGACAATAAGATTGCCATATAGATGGTTCTGCAGTTTCTTGAATAGTCTGCTGATGAAGCGGGTTTGATGTGAGTTCGGTGCATATAGGGATATTAATGTATACGGTTTTGAGTTGATGTCTCCTGTCAGGATGATGTATCGGCCGTTGGGATCAAGGATAATGTCCTTTTGTTGAAATGACACAGTGTTCCTTAGTGCTATTAATACTCCACCTTTTTTCTTCTCTGGTGTACATGCCATGAATACGTGTGGGTAGTCTTTGTGTGAACATTTAGGAGCTTTTGTGTCTTGGAAGTGGGTCTTCTGTACACATAAGACGTCTGCTTTGTGTGTTTTGGCTTCCTTCCACATGGAGATTCTCTTTGTGGGGTGGTTGAGACCCCTGGCATTTATGGATAAGCAGTTAATGGGCATTTGAGGGTATTTGTGGTGTCTGCTGCATTATGAAGAGTAGGTACTCACTGTGGCTGTAATAGAAGATCAGTTAGAAGATGAGTGTGCCGTCTTCGTCTAGATTTGGATGGATGTTCGCTGCTGGATGGCGTGCTTCAAACATATAGTAAGAAAAATAAAAGCGGTGAAAAAAAAACAATGTTATTGAAATGAGTTTGAATTTAATAAGAAAGGGATCCATAAACTGATCCAAAGGCAGATGTAACTGCTGCAAAGGATAACTGGAGGTAAACAGGGTTATCAATCATGTAACTCCTGTTGTCCGGAGAGATTTGAATTTTTCATAACGTTTTATCTTCAGCCACTTCCACCCGTAGCTTTCTTTGAGGAACGTTTGCGGGAGACCACTTGCCAGTCCTCTTGCAGTGGGCTAGGTGCAGGGCTTTGAGAAGCCGACTTGTCTGGGTCAGTTAAGATACCCCATTTGCGTAGTGCTGCGACACCTTCTTCAAATGTGGATACCATAACTGATACTCCATTGTGGGTAATCGAGAGCTTGGCGGGGTATTTCCACTTATGTAATATGTGGTGGTTGCTCAGGGCCTTAGTTATGGTCGTGAGGTTGCGACGCTGTTGGAGCGTATGCCTGGACAGGTCCGGGAGTATTTGTATTTCTGCGTACTGTGGGTGTCTATCATCGGTTCTACGGGATGTTGTGAGAATTTGTTCTTTGATATGATAGTAGTGCACCCGAAGTAGCACATCCCTAGGAGTATTTTCAGGAAGAAATGCAGGTTTGGGTATACGGTGTATACGATCCACTATTAGATCTTGTGCTGATAAGGATGGTAGCAGGGTTGAGAATAGTGCCTGCGTGTATGGCAGTAGTTGTGTGGCAGGTATGGTTTCTGGGAACCCCCTGATTTTTAGGTTGTTCCGTCTGGAACGGTCTTCCAAATCTGCGACCTTATTTTTTAGCCATGCGATTTCTTCATCATGGTTTCTATGGGCATCTACCATTGTATTAAATGAGGAAGTAAATTCACCCATTCGCTGTTCTATATGATCCACTCTACTGCCTAAGGCCTGAACTTCTCTCTGACAGTGGTTAATACCAGCAGTCATGTCAGCATGCAGTGATGCTTTTAGGGAGAGCAGCATCTCTTTGAGGACTGTGTCTGACACTGGCCTGTCAGATGTAGGGAATGCTGCTATGGGGTCCTGTGAGACATGCACCGCTGTGTCTGCAGCGTTTTGAGGCCTGCTTACCTCCATCTCGGGGTCCGTCAGCGGCCGATCCGGGGATGATATCCGCTGTTTTTGCTTGGCTGGACTCCTGGTGGAGGGGCTCGAGGTTCCAGAGGAAGATCCGCTGTGTAGATGGGAGCTTTGGTGTTGTTTTGATGGACCGGAGCGGCCGTTGTTAGTCATGTCCGTTCGTCTTCCTGAGGCGCCGGCGCCATTTTGTGGAAGCTCGCGCCCTTTGAAAAAGTCCTGCATTTTTTGTAGATTTTGCGGATTTTTCCTGTGCCTGGGCATCTCGCCGTGCACAGCAAGTCCCGGTGGGTCCGTGGACGCTTTTTGCGGTTCGGATGGCGTCGGTGGAAGTGGATGGGTGTGGATTCTCTCCGGCGGCCGAGCGGAGCTCTCTGGTTAAGCTTCCATGCTGGAGCTCGGTCGCCCTATAGAGGTACTCTTGATGAAAGCAAGAATCGGCCTTGCTGTAAAAAATTGCAATGATATGCACCTGTCAAACAGGTGCAGATAATTTGGTCTTTGGGTGTCAGGGGTTCCTTCCCACCGTAACCTTATAGAGGTACTCTTGATGAAAGCAAGAATTGGCCTTGCTGTAAAAAATTGCATTAATATGCACCTGTTTGACATGTGCAGAAACATTACTCTTTGGGAGTCGGGGGAGCCTTCCCACTATAACCCTGTAGAGGTACTCTTGATGAAAGCAAGAATTGGCCTTGCTGTAATAAATTGCAATGATATGCACCTGTCAAACAGGTGCTGAAAAATTGGTCTTTAGGTGTTAATTGTGCCCATGAAACCTATACCAAAAATGTTCTTCCAGATGAAATTTTCAAACATCCTGAAAGCTAGGCAGCCTCGAAGTCCTGCAGAGATTCCACATCCCAAAATGACTTAATCAGTGACATCAACATCAGGGGCTTCATAGCTGGTAATCCAGGACTGATTCATTTTTATAAAAGTCACACGGTCCACGGAGTCTGTGGACAGAAGCGTTCTATGATCAGTAATGAAACCTCCTGCAGCACTGAATGCCCATTCTGAAAGCACGCTGGATGCAGGGCAGCCCAACAACTCAATAGCATAGTGGGCAAGTTCTGGCCAGTGTTCTATTCTCATGACCCAGTAAGTCAATGGATCGTCAGCTGGAAAGCTCTCCATCTCTGTTTTGGCCCCAAGGTAATCATCCACAATGTGATGCAGACATTGCCGATGGGATGTGGAAGCTGACAGCCCTGGGTGGCTTGGACTAAAAAATTCTGAAATGCCTCAATTAGGCGGACGCCTTCTCCAACGCTCCTCTCTTGACCAACAGAAGACTCAAAACTACGTTTTCCATGACACTGTAACTTATTGGAGTCAGGAAAAATGTTCAATAAAGAGAATTTATCTTCTGCATTCTCTGTGGGGACGGGATGAGTTCTGAGACCTTCCCCTTATAACGGTGGTCAAGGAGGGTTGCAAACCAGCAATCATCCTTCTCCTTTTTTACATGTATTCTTGGGTCCTCTCGCAGTCTTTGAAGCATGAGGTTGCCAATGAGCCTCAAATTTGCCGAGGCTTGAGACGTAGACTCCTCGGGGTCACTCAGGATGACAGCATCTGGAACTTCCTCCTCCCAGCCACGTACTACTCCCAAGGGTCCTGGGGTTGGAAAGCCATTGCTTACAGATTGATGCATGTCTTCCTCTTCTTCAAAGCCTATGAAAGTGCCAGAATCCTCCTCCTCCCCATCCGCCCCCCCTCTCTCCTCCCATTTGTTCTGTGACATGAGAATGTTGGTGTCTGTATAAAGTGGGCCTTGAGAGGTAAGGGAGCCCTCTTCTTCCTCCAGCTGCTCTGCCTCCAGTGCCCTGTCCATAATGCCACACAGAGTCTGCTCCAGCAGGAACACAGCAGGAATTGTGTCACTGATGCATGCACTGTCATGGCTCACCATTCTTGTGGCCTCCTGAAATGGTGACAATACAGTGAATGCATTCTTAATGGTCAGCCATTGGCGTGGGGGAAAAAGTTGAGGCGGCCTGAGCTTCTTGTCGTGCTGTACTCGCACAGGTACTCGTTTACGGCCCTCTGCTGCATGTATAGCCACTGCAGCATTCCCAAAGTTGAGTTTCACCTGCTGGGCATGTCACAAATCAGGCGGTTTATGGGCAGGTGGAATTTCCACTGAATTTTAGCGAACCGAGCACTGCCTGTGTATGACCACCTGAAATTGCTAAAGACTCTTCTGGCCTGCTTTAGTACATCTTGCAACCCTGGGTACGTACTTAGGAAATGCTGCCCCACCAAATTGAGGACATGTGTCAGGTATGGCACATGTGTCAACTTTCCCTGTCCAAGGGCAGACAGGAGGTTTGAGCCATTATCAGACACCACCATTCCTGGCTCCAGCTGGCATGGTGTGAACCACCTCTGGGCCTGTCCCTGCAGAGCTGCAAGAATCTCTGCTCCAGTGTGGTTCCTGTCCCCTAAACACACCATCTGAAGCACTGCATGGCACCTTTTAGTCTGACTCTGGGAATAGCCCTTTGAACACATAGGGAGTACTTGATGTTCATAGGACAATTCTGCAGAGGAGAGCATGGAGGTTGCGGAGGAGGAGGATTGGGTAGAGCTCACAGGTCTGGCATCATCACCACCAGCTTTATGGAGAAGTGGGGGCACAACAAGCTGCAGCACCGAGCCCTGTCCTGTCATTTTGAGCTGCAAGCAGCATCACCCAGTGTGCTGTGAACGAAATATATCGTCCCTGCCTATGCTTGCTGGACCACATGTCAGCAGTAAGGGGGATTTTACGGCTGACTGCCTTGCCCAACGATGCCAAAACATTCCCTTCCACGAGAGATGGAACGGCCTTACATGAAAAGTTACATAGTTACATAGTTACATAGTAGGTGAGGTCAAAAAAAGACACAAGTCCATCAAGTCCAACCTATGTGTGTGATTATATGTCAGTATTACATTGTATATCCCTGTATGTTGCGGTCGTTCAGGTGCTTATCTAATAGTTTCTTGAAACTATCGATGCCCCCCGCTGAGACCACCGCCTGTGGAAGGAAATTCCACATCCTTGCCACTCTAATGCTGTGTGCACACGATCGGATTTTCCGACAACAAATCTTCGATGGGAGCTTGCTGTCGGAAATTACGAAGGTGTGTATGCTCCAAAGTTCCACGCATGCTCTGAATCAATTACGAGATGTAAGCGCTTGGTCTGCTAAAACTATAATTCGTAATGGAGATAGACATGTGCATTCGTTTTCGTCCCAATGCATTTTCGTCCGAATTTCAGGTATTTTCGTTATCGTTTTAACAAACGATAATGAAAGTGCAGAATCCGAAAAACGAAAGATCCGACATAAACAAATGCTTTATTTTCGTTTTCGTTGCTACAACAGTTCGATATAGATAGGAGATTCGACATAATGATGACAATAACAATCTGTGTCCATCAAACCTTCGACGGAGCAGGTAAACTATACAGCGTCGTACAGTTTAGCTGCTCCATCGAATCTTCTTTGAACATTCGACAGACACCATAAGCCTTCAATGACAGATTCGACCTTAATTTGGATTTTCGGACGAATGCAATTTTTAATGAAAAACTAAATAAATAAAAACGAATTTCGGGAGTAACTAAATAAATTTATTTTTAAATTTATTTTTCGGACGAAAACGAAATTCCGAAACAAAATATTTCAGTGTGCACATGTCTAAATGGAGATAGCACATTCGACGCACTGCAAATTTTTAAATCTTTTAATGCAGCGCATTCTCTTCTTCTTTATAATGCTAGAATAATTAAGTTGTTTTGCTGCTGTTATTCACACAGAGTTCTGAAAAAATTATTTCTTTATTATTTCTTGTGATCTCCTGAATAATATTAGTTATTTTTTTTTGTCAGATCTCCATAATAATGTTTTGTATTTATTTTTATAGTGATTTTTTTTTTATCAAGATCTCCTGTTTTATTTCTTTTTTTTCTAGTGATCTCCATAATATTTTTTTCGTTTTGTGTGTCACGTTACCACAACACCATTATTATCTTGTATTTTTTTAACCTCAAGGAGGTTGGTTGGTGTCCCTTGTTAATTTGACATTGTAATTTTGAAATGTACCTGCCTACTCACAAACAAATTATCCTTTTTGAAGTAAAATACTGGCTACAAGGGCGTGTTCAGAGGGTGGTGATAAATGGGGAGTACTCAGAATGGTCAGGGGTGGGTAGTGGGGTCCCCCAGGGTTCTGTGCTGGGACCAATCCTATTTAATTTGTTCATAAACGACCTGGAGGATGGGATAAACAGTTCCATCTCTGTATTTGCAGACGATACTAAGCTAAGCAGGGCAATAACTTCTCCACAGGATGTGGAAATCTTGCAAAAAGACCTGAACAAATTAATGGGGTGGGCGACTACATGGCAAATGAGGTTCAATGTAGAAAAATGTAAAATAATGCATTTGGGTGTCAAAAATATGAATGCAATCTATACACTGGGGGGAGAACCTCTGGGGGAATCTAGGATGGAAAAGGACTTGGGGGTCCTAGTGGATGATAGGCTCAGCAATGGCATGCAATGCCAAGCTGCTGCTAATAAAGCAAACAGAATATTGGCATGCATTAAAAGGGGGATCAACTGCAGAGATAAAACGATAATTCTCCCACTCTACAAGACTCTGGTCCGCCCGCACCTGGAGTATGCTGTCCAGTTCTGGGCACCAGTCCTCAGGAGGGACGTACTGGAAATGGAGCGAGTACAAAGAAGGGCAACACAGCTAATAAAGGGTCTGGAGGATCTTAGTTATGAGGAATGGTTGCGAGCACTGAACTTATTCTCTCTTGAGAAGAGATGCTTGAGAGGGGATATGATTTCAATTTACAAATACTGTACTGGTGACCCCACAATAGGGATAAAACTTTTTCGCAGAAGAGAGTTTAATAAGACTCGTGGCCACTCATTACAATTAGAAGAAAAGAGGTTTAACCTTAAACTACGTAGAGGGTTCTTTACTGTAAGAGCGGCAAGGATGTGGAATTCCCTTCCACAGGCGGTGGTCTCAGCGGGGAGCATTGATAGCTTCAAGAAACTATTAGATAATCACCTGAATGACCGCAATATACAGGGATATGTAATGTAATACTGACACATAATCACACACATCGGTTGGACTTGATGGACTTGTGTCTTTTTTCAACCTCACCTACTATGTAACTATGTAACTATGTAACTATGTAAAATACATAGGCAAGTATTTAAAAAAAGCCATTTATTATGGGTCATAACAAAATAAAGAGGAAAGCAACTCTGGATAAACTTGTGAAATTTGCAAAGCCTTCGTACCCCAGGGCACACATCAAAAATATTTTACCTGCACAATTGGTGGCCTGAGGAGTCCATATAATAGTGAGCACAATCCGGTCCAGGAGTCCAAGAGATCAGGAACAGCAGCAGATGACATATATGTCCTCAGGCTGTGGTCATACAACAGCCTGCATCTTTTCCAAGACCAGACTGAACCCAGGCCATCACACTCTTGTCTTCCTTAGACGCTTCCTTCCAAGCTGTGGCTCTGGTGTTGGAGTTGTGGCAGGAGGTAGAGGAGGATGATGGTTGACCTCCTGGCTGCCACTTACTCCCGCCACCTCCTGGCTGAGGCTTTCCTGTGTATGAAAAAGGGACATAGTTTTAGTTTTTTGTTCATCAATCACACACAATTTTGAGCTCATGACTGTTGAAAATTGAATGTTAACAAATATAAAAGACTATCATTCTGAGCCCAGCATTTTTCATTCTTGTCCCAATCCTTTTTGGCCACTACTGTCTATTGATATGTATTACCACTTTGTTAAATCAGCAATTAGTGATCAATAATAACATCTAGTTAACATCATTAATTTTACGACAAGAAATATTTTGAACAATGCTCTACCTGACTCAAGCTGGGCTCCTCCACATCTTCCTGGGTGGAAGGCCCAGGTTGGACATTGGAAGCCTCAGCTGAGCTGGAAGGAAGCCTTGAAGGAAGAGTAGAGAGTGCTGGCCTGGGTTCACTCTGGTCTGACAGAAAATGCAGTCTGTCATAATACCACAGCCTGGGTACATAAATGTCATCTGCTGCTCCTGATCTCTGGGTATTCTGGACCTTCTTTCACTCCCTAAGATAAGTACTCCTCATGCCACCAATTTTGGCCTTCAAATAGGTGATGTCTGCCGTGGGGATCGTTGGCTTCACAAATTCAAGCAGTTTCTCCAGCACTGTCTTCCTCTTTCTTAGCTTATTAAAAAACAGGTGGTTCACCTGCCACAGACAGGACAGCTCCCTGAACATGTCAAAGAATATTGCTAGAAAATCCCTATCATTGAATGGATCCATTTTCTCTGCAAGACACAACACAAGACAAACCCTAATGTCAGGCTAAACTCTTCTAATCTTGTCCCAATATAGGCCTCAATCTATAAGCAGTATAGGCCACTGATGCACCAAGTTCAAATTATACCTTCGTTATTACATTTGGCCCTTCTGCTACTCCTTCCTCCTCTCACAGATCGTACGTACGACGTACGCGTGTTACGCTTTATATACACTGCGCATGCGTGAAACTCCGCCTGCCCCTGATGTTCTTTCTATTCTTTCTAGACTATTTCCCGCCCCTTGTCTTTCAGCGCAGTGGGAGAGCACATGGCAGAGATAGCGCAAGTGCATGCAGACAGCAGCAGCAACGACGAAAGGCTGGAGCCACAAACGTTCCGATCCCAGAGGAGATTTAAGGCCTCAAATATGTCCTTTATAGAGATGGTGGAGATGGTGGACATCTTGAAGAGGGCCGACTATGATGGGAAGCATGGACCTTACCCAAACCCAAATGTGAGAAAAGCCAAGATCATGACTAAAGTTGTGAGAAGTCTGCACAGGAATTTTGGGGTACGATGATCCAAGGATCAATTGAGGAAACGCTGGTTAGACCTGAAATTGAACGCTGGTCAGACCTGAAATTGAGGGAGCAGAACAGGAAGATCAAGAGAGTTCTTAAAAAAAGTAAGTCGTTTTTGTGTGTTCCTATTATTATTATTACTTGCATGCTGCTCCTTTTGCTTTTCTTTAATGTTGTACAGTTTAAAATGGCACCTTTCAGGTTCGTGGGCACAGTAATCGTTCATAGCAAACATCGTTCGTTCGCCCACTCATACGATGCTTTTGGCAGATGCAGGTTAACTACATTTGGTCATGCCTATTTGTATTCAAAGAAATTTAGTACATTGTTGTCTAGATGGGTTTGTAACTAGAATGAAATTCAAACTTGATTCAGTGTAAGGAGAGGACACTCAGCAGCTGTTTACACATCTGGATGCAGGAGCTCTAGTGTGGGACACCAGAACACCCTTTTTAGGGTGTCCCACACAGGTGCTCCAGTGGATACTACGGTTGTCTCCATGTGTGAAACTTGGACAAAAAAGGTAAGTATTCCAGCTTTATAAAGGGAAAAAAATAATGTCTTCAGCTTGGAACTCTGCCAAAACAGACAATTGTACGATGCTTCCAAGCAATGTTTCATATTACTATTTCTCGCCTCAAATATCTGTGTGCTAAGTATACCTTTTTTTTATTCACATAGGGGAGAAAAGACTCAGGACATCTGAGGACACCAGGGACCCCCTACATCCTAAAGAAAAGGAAATCCCCACACCACAACCAGAAGATGTGCAGGAAGGAGAGGTTTATGAAGTGGGCGAAATAGTGACCACAATAGGTGAGTGTCTGAGAGCACAGCTTCATGTAATAGATAGATGCCTGCATATTTATAATACATGGTGTGTTTTTTATTTTAGGTGATGTGAATGTTGTGGAAGAAGAATCTCATTTCACAAGTGCAAGCGCACACATCTTCATCGGGGAGATCATGGTGTGCAATCGTGATTTACAGAAGATCAAGGAAGACATCAATAATGTGGAAAAAAGACTCAAAAACATCATTGATGTTTTAGGCAGAATCTAAAACACCCCAACATTCTTCTATTTTGTTTGTATTTTTATTATTTTTACACATTTTAAATATTTTTTAGAAAGCCAAATTTTGAAGATGCACAGTGTGTCAACATGTGCTATCTGCCATCACAGGATATCAAGGTTTTGGGGGTGCAACCCCTTCCTTGCAACTAAAGTAGATGAGAGGAAGGGGTTGCATCCCCGAAACACGTCCATTGATCCCCCATGACGGGAACTAGCACATGTTCACATTAGGAATGGGATCAGGAGGGAAATCCCCATTTTGACTCTCAATTTGCGTGCATCTTCAAAATTTGGCTTCCACAGGAGTGACATCACCCCATCTGATGAAGACAATATCAACACAGTTTGGACATACTAATGTCTGATATTGCCTTCACTTTGTCAAAGTTAAACTTTGTAAGTTCCTGAGTTGTGTATTGTTTTATGGTTTTAAACATGCCTGTTTTAACACAAAAAGGCTATTTGTACTGTCAAAAACAAAAATGTTATTACTAAAATATGTTGGTTTGTTCAAAAACCCTTTTCTAACACACATGTGAATGTGCACAGAGTAAAAAGTTTTCTACTCAACAATGTGTGGCTTCTTCTTTCAATGCTCAATATCATTTTTTGGACTAAGTTGGTGTTTACACTGAAATGGGGGTTATTTACTAAAGGCAAATCCACTTTGCACTACCAGTGCACTTTCAAGTGCAGTTTTAAGTGCACTTTTGCAGTGCACTTGGAGGGCAAAGTGGATTTTCCTCTAGTAAATAACTCCCACAGTGCTTTATAAATTGCCACAATCATGCCATTTTCGTGACTCACCAAAATTCATTCATGGTGCTGTAAATCATGTATATTTTTATCAGTGATGCATTACATACATTAACAACAAAAACAAGGTGTGTGTGTAGCAGACCCACAACATAATAATAGTTCGCTGAAGAAGAGATTGTCACCTCATGTATCAAATAAATTACGTTTGCACTATTGAAGAAAATGGCCAAAAAAAAAGCCCATTGGATAACCTAGGAGACAGCTATAAGAAACACAAGCAGTAAATCAAGGGAAATATTATTTCAGTTTAACTAAAAAAATTTATTTTTAAAATGTTTATTAAACATTTTCTAGCATATCAATGGCCCCCCTACCCGCAAAGTACTCCATATATTTTATACAGACTTTGCGTGCGCTTTGGGGGGCAAGCACTGTAAACCAGATACGAACCCACAAGCACAAACTGAAGAGCAGTAACGATCTGTAAAGCACAAGGCTGAAAAGTGCGAATTGTCTTTCACCAAACTTCTACTAACACAAGATAAACACGAGATTAGCAGAAGGAGCCCAAAGGGTGACGCACTGGCTATTGAACTTCCCTTCTCTAGTGCCGTCGTACGTGTTGTACGCCACTGCGTACTTGACGTTTGTAAGTCCTGACAACATTTGTGTGAGCGTGTGTATGCAAGATAAGTTTGATCCAACATCCGTCTGAAAAAAAACATGGATTTTGTTGTCGGAAAATACGATGGGGTGTACGCGGCATAACAGTAAAGAACCCTCTACGTAGTTTAAGGTTAAACCTCTTTTCTTCTAATTTTAATGAGTGACCACAAGTCTTGCTAAATTCCCTTCCGCGAAAAAGTTTTATCCCTATCGTGGGGTCACCAGTATGGTGTTTGTATATTGAAATCATATCCCCTCTCAAGCGTCTCTTCTCCAGAGAGAGCAAGTTCAGTGCTCGCAACCTTTCCTCATAACTAATATCCTCCCGACCCTTTATTAGCTTTGTTGTCCTTCTTTGTACTCGCTCCATTTCCAGTACATCCTTCTTGAGGACTGGTGCCCAGAACTGGACAGCATACTCTACGTGCAGCCGGACCAGAGTCTTGTAGAGCGGGAGATGTATCGTTTTATCTCTGGAATTAATCCCCTTTTTAATGCATGCCAATATTCTGTTTGCTTTGTTAGCAGCAGCTAACTTATTATCTACTAGGACCCCCAGGTCCTTTTCTATCATAGATTCCCCCAGAGTAGGGATGAGCTTTGAGTTCGAGTCGAACCCATGTTCGACTCGAACATCGCATGTTCGACCGGTTGTCGAATTTCGAACGTTATGGGCCGTTCGCGCCAAATTTGAGTGGCGCATCATGGCCCATAATTCACTGTGTCATCGCAGTGCATTGCTGACTGATAATTGCCCAAGCATGCACTATGATGCTTTGGCTAATCACAACGTGATAAGAACGGAGAGCCATAATTGGCCAAAGCCAAGGTGGCTTTGGCCAATTATGGCTCAGGGGGTTTAGTACATGCCCCACACTATATAAGGCCGCCTGCATGGCGGCAGAGAGATAGACAGAGAGACAGTGTCATTTGATTAAATTTAGAGTAGGCAGACGAGTCAGTTAGCTGCAATTACAGTGTATTGTGTATATATTTGCATCCTAGGTGTTGTGTATATATATATATATATATATATATATATATATATATATATATATATATACATACACACACACTTTATTCAGTTTAGCTAGATCCGTTCCTAGGTGTTTTTACAGTATTTACAGCTACCTGAAGAAAATTGCTGGTGTTCTTCTAATCCTATTAGTCCTATTAGCTACAGTATTTACAGTTAGTGTAGTGGGTCCTCTGCACAGTGTGCACCTAAAGCTACCTGAAGAAAATTGGTGGTGTTCTTCTGATCCTATTAGTACCACAGGCAGCTGCAGTATTTACAAGTTAGTGTAGTGCGTCCTCTGCACAGTGTGCACCTAAAGCTGCCTGAAGAAAATTGGTGGTGTTGTTCTGATCCTATTAGTACCACAGGCAGCTGCAGTATTTACAGTAAGTGTAGTGCATCCTCTGCACAGTGTGTACCTAAAGCTACCTAAAGAAAATTGGTGGTGTTCTTCTGATCCTATTAGTACCGCAGGCACCTGCTGTATTTACAAGTTAGTGTAGTGTGTCCTCTGCACAGTGTGCACTTAAAGCTACCTGAACAAAATTGGTGGTGTTCTATTGATCCTATTAGTACCACAGGCAGCTGCAGTATTTACAAGTTAGTGTAGTGCGTCCTCTGCACAGTGTGCACCTAAAGCTACCTGAAGAAAATTGGTGGTGTTCTTCTGATCCTATTAGTACCGCAGGCAGCTGCAGTATTTACAGTAAGTGTAGTGCATCCTCTGCACAGTGTGTACCTAAAGCTACCTAAAGAAAATTGGTGGTGTTCTTCTGATCCTATTAGTACCGCAGGCACCTGCTGTATTTACAAGTTAGTGTAGTGTGTCCTCTGCACAGTGTGCACTTAAAGCTACCTGAACAAAATTGGTGGTGTTCTTCTGATCTTATTAGTACCACAGGCACCTGCAGTATTTATAAGTTAGTGTAGTGTGTCCTCTGCACAGTGTGCACTTAAAGCTACCTGAACAAAATTGGCGGTGTTCTTCTGATCCTATTAGTACCGCAGGCAGCTGCAGTATTTACAGTTAGTGTAGTGCGTCCTCTGCACAGTGTGCACCTAAAGCTACCTGAAGAAAATAGGTGGTGTTCTTCTGATCCTTTTAGTACCGCAGGCAGCTGCAGTATTTACAGTTAGTGTAGTGCGTCCTCCGCACAGTGTGCACCTAAAGCTACCTGAAGACAATTGCTGTTGTTCTGATCCTATTAACACCACAGGCAGGCAGCTGCAGTATTTACAGTTAGTGTACTGTGTCCTCCTGCACAGTGTGCACCTAAAGCTACCTGAAGACAATTGCTGTTGTTCTGATCCTATTAATACCACAGGCAGGCAGCTACAGTATTTACAGTTAGTGTACTGTGTCCTCTGCACAGTGTGCACTTAAAGCTATCTGAAGAAAATTGGTGGTGTTCTTCTGATCCTATTAGTACCACAGGCAGGCAGCTGCAGTATTTACAGTTAGTGTAGTGCGTCCTCTGCACAGTGTGCACCTAAAGCTACCTGAAGAAAATTGGTGGTGTTCTTCTGATCCTATTAGTATCGCAGGCAGCTGCAGTATTTACAAGTTTGTGTAGTGCGTCCTCTGCACAGTGTGCACCTAAGGCTACCTGAAGAAAATAGGTGGTGTTCTTCTGATCCTATTAGTACCGCAGGCAGCTGCAGTATTTATAGTTAGTGTAGTGCGTCCTCTGCACAGGGTGCACCTAAAGCTACCTGAAGAAAATTGGTGGTGTTCTTCTGATCCTATTAGTACCACAGACAGCTGCAGTATTTACAAGTTAGTGTAGTGCGTCCTCTGCACAGTGTGCACCTAAAGCTACCTGAAGAAAATTGATGGTGTTCTTCTGATCCTATTAGTACCGCAGGCGGCTGCAGTATTTACAGTTAGTGTAGTGCGTCCTATGCACAGTGTGTACCTAAAGCTACCTGAAGAAAATTGGTGGTGTTCTTCTGATCCTATTAGTACCACAGGCACCTGCTGTATTTACAAGTTAGTGTAGTGTGTCCTCTGCACAGTGTGCACTTAAAGCTACCTTATCAAATTTGGTGGTGTTCTTCTGATCCTATTAGTACCACAGGCACCTGCTGTATTTATAAGTTAGTGTAGTGTATCCTCTGCACAGTGTGCCCTTAAAGCTACCTGAAGAAAATAGGTGGTGTTCTTCTGATCCTTTTAGTACCACAGGCAGCTGCAGTATTTACAGTTAGTGTAGTGCGTCCTCTGCACAGTGTGCACCTAAAGCTACCTGAAGACAATTGCTGTTGTTCTGATCCTATTAACACCACAGGCAGGCAGCTGCAGTATTTACAGTTAGTGTACTGTGTCCTCCTGCACAGTGTGCACCTAAAGCTACCTGAAGACAATTGCTGTTGTTCTGATCCTATTAATACCACAGGCAGTTAGCTACAGTATTTACAGTTAGTGTACTGTGTCCTCTGCACAGTGTGCACTTAAAGCTATCTGAAGAAAATTGGTGGTGTTCTTCTGATCCTATTAGTACCACAGGCAGGCAGCTGCAGTATTTACAGTTAGTGTACTGTGTCCTCTGCACAGTGTGCACCTAAAGCTACCTGAAGAAAATTGGTGGTGATCTTCTGATCCTATTAGTACCACAGGCAGCTGCAGTATTTACAGTTAGTGCAGTGCATCCTCTGCACAGTGTGTACCTAAAGCTACCTGAAGAAAATTGGTGGTGTTCTTCTGATCCTATTAGTATCGCAGGCAGCTGCAGTATTTACAAGTTTGTGTAGTGCGTCCTCTGCACAGTGTGCACCTAAAGCTACCTAAAGAAAATAGGTGGTGTTCTTCTGATCCTATTAGTACTGCAGGCAGCTGCAGTATTTACAGTTAGTGTAGTGCGTCCTCTGCACAGTGTGCACCTAAAGCTACCTGAAGAAAATTGGTGGTGTTCTTCTGTTCCTATTAGTACCGCAGGCAGCTGCAGTATTTACAAGTTAGTGTAGTGCGTTCTCTGCACAGTGTGCACCTAAAGCTACCTGAAGAAAATTGGTGGTGTTCTTCTGATCCTATTAGTACCGCAGACAGCTGCAGTATTTACAGTTAGTGCAGTGAGTCCTCTACACAGTGTGCACCTAAAGCTACCTGAAGAAAATTGGTGGTGTTCTTCTGATCCTATTAGTACCACAGACAGCTGCAGTATTTACAAATTAGTGTACTGCGTCCTCTGCACAGTGTGTTCCTAAAGCTACCTGAAGAAAATTGGTGGTGTTCTTCTGATCCTATTAGTACCGCAGGCAGCTGCAGTATTTACAAGTTAGTGTAGTGCGTCCTCTGCACAGTGTGCACCTAAAGCTACCTGAAGAAAATTGGTGGTGTTCTTCTGATCCTATTAGTACCGCAGGCAGCTGCAGTATTTACAAGTTAGTGTAGTGCGTCCTCTGCACAGTGTGCACCTAAAGCTACCTGAAGAAAATTGGTGGTGTTCTTCTGATCCTATTAGTACCGCAGGCAGCTACAGTATTTACAGTTAGTGTACTGTGTCCTCTGCACAGTGTGCACCTAAAGCTACCTGAAGACAATTGCTGTTGTTCTGATTTTATTAATACCACAGGCAGGCAGCTGCAGTATTTACAGTTAGTGTACTGTGTCCTCTGCACAGTGTGTACCTAAAGCTACCTGAAGACAATTGCTGTTGTTCTGATCCTATTAATACCACAGTCAGGCAGCTACAGTATTTACAGTTAGTGTACTGTGTCCTCTGCACAGTTTGCACCTAAAGCTACCTGAAGAAGATCAGTATATATATATATATATATATATATATATATATATATATACATCCCAGCTTTGTACAGCTACATCTCACTGCAGGCCATTAGTATGTCTGGAAGTCCAACAAGGAGAGGCAGACAGTCACAAGCCAATAAAAGAGGGCAAGCAGGCTCTGTGCTGGTCAACAGTGCTGGTCGTGGAGACGGTGCATCCTCATCAGCACGCTTGTCCTTTTTTTTGGCAGCTGGCCGTGTTGAGCCACAACATGCGGAAGACTTGGTAGAGTAGATGATCAAGCCATCCTCATCCTCCTCATCCTCTCTCACCCAGGCTCAGGGTACTTTGTCTGGCAAAGCAGCTGCCAATGTGGCCTCTTCCCTCGGCTCAATGACATCAGTCAGTCCTTCCCTAGCCCTACCATGTTCTCCTAAGGAGTCCCCCGAACTGTTTGACCACAGTGTTGGGTACATGCTCCAGGAGGATGCCCAGCGTTTTGAAGGCTCCGATGATGGTACCCAGCTAGAGGAAGGCAGTAACATGAGCCCAGAGAGAGGGGGTGACCAAGAAGGACAGCAATCTGGCAGTCATGTACCCCCAGCTGCAGCATACTGCCAGCTTTGCTCCAGTGATGAGGAGGGAGGGGATGATGAGGTCACTGACTCCACGTGCGTGCCTGATAGGAGAAAGGAGGAGGCACATCTCCAACGAGTCAGGATGCCCTCCAGGGGCCAGCTTAAGGGCAGCACACCGACTGCATCACACCGCAGAGCTCCGCATGTGCAGGGCGCTGCTTTCTCTGCGTGTTATTCCAAAAGTTCTTTGGTGTGGGCCTTTTTTGAGACGAGTGCATCAGATCCCACTGCTGCTATTTGCAACATATGTCTCAAGCGTATCTCGCATGACCAAAACATCACCCGCTTGGGCACCACACGCTTGACCAGACATATGTCGACCTGCAATGCAGTTCGTTGGCAAGTGTACCTAAAAGACCCGCACCAAAGAATAAAGCGGACCTCTCCTTGCTCCTCATCAGCTGGGATCTCCAACCCCACTATACCTTCAGTCCTATCTGAAACCTGCACTGAGAGGAGAAAAAAGTGGGGAAAGGGGGGTTGGAAAACCCCTGGGACTTTTAAGGTGCTTGCACATTAAGGTAAGTATGGTAGGAAAACATGTATAACTTTATCCATAAAAATAATTTTTATTTGTTACAATTAAAACAGATATATGACAAAACAGTTTTCACTTAAAAACAGTGTTTAAATGTCAAAGACGCCACATCAGTTGGTGGGCAAATAATCGAAAGAGTACCACTTGACTAAAAAGCCACTCTACATGTTTCGCTCAATTCGGAGCTTCCTCAGGAGTTTTGGCAATAAAATAAAGTAAGGTACACTGTTGAAAATAAAGAAAACAAAAATAAGATGTACTGTTGTAGTTGATGCAATTTGCAGAATAGTATATTTATAGATAAATAAATTCATACAACTCAAAATCATCGCAGATAATCATAAATCAACAAAATGATAATGATACAATGATATTGGTAGTCTTACCAGGCTGCCACAAATAGAGAGAAAAATAGTTTTTAAAGAACCAAGCCAATGATTGGCATCAGTGATAAGGAATATATTCAACTACTTCTCTCACATCAAGAGTTCCCATCATTTTTGGCCACAGAGGGACGTAGAGTTTGTATAATCTTGATACAAGGGAAAAGAAATGTGAAATAAATACAGGGTTCAATTTGAGAGGGCAACCATGCTAATCATTATGGTGGAAAATGAAGAGTACCTTTAATAGAATCAAAAATCTCTGTGCTAGAGGCACAAAAACCTCATGGACAATTCATAGAGCGATATATTGATTAGCATCCACTAGGGGGCCCTGCTTTATCATCTGGGAGTCATGTATATGAAATTCCAGACGGTGAAGTTTAAAGATGATCCTAAGGGATATAAACATATAACATAGAAAAAATGGTAAGCAATACAACCCTGAGCACAGCCTCTGTATGGATTGAACATGGCTGTAAAGGGGCACTTACCAGTTGGATGAGAAAAAGCAGTCGCAGGGTTTGGGGAGAGACACAAAGTCTCCCCTATAGTGAGGAGGCTGCAGCAGAATGTGGCGGTATGAAGAACCGCACTTTATACTCCCTCCATCACGGCGGCGTCTGACGTCATCGCCGTGATGCGGACGAATAATGAGGAGGCCAGGAAAGGGTGCATGAACGGGGGGAAAGAAGGGGGAGTAGAGTAGCAGCATCTGGGAGCGTGACGCTAATTGCGTCAGTAGCTGCCGGTGCGCATGCACTAACCCAGAATGCGTGCGCGATGTGTCTGAAGAAACGATGAAGCCACAGGGGCCATCTTGAAAAAGGGATAAATGAATTATAAGCAGTGTGATAAACCTGTCAGATAGGTATTGTGGACTGAAACTGACAACAGCATAGTCAGACCTCAAAACGCACAAATAATTTAATTGGTGGGTACACCTGTACATGTTCAATCCAAAAGGGCACATTTTCAACCAATATGCAATGGGTATATGATAAATCCACAACTGTTCATGAACAACCCCAGGACTGATACCTCAGAAGGACACCCAAGTGGAGGGCGATTGATTACTCGCCTGCCTCGTGAGTGCCCCTGGCGTCCGTGTGGAACAAAATCAGACTGACCAAGACACTGATGAGTGAAAGAGAATTAACTAAGTTAAATAACTCGTACATTTATTTATTAAGAAAAAAATATATGTAATGATTTTACATTTTTGGGGGGGGCAGCCTGTGAAGGACATGGTGTCAAATAAATGGGAAACTAGAAAAAACACAAAAACACATACAGATAAATACAATATGATTGGGATATAACACACAGGGAAAAGTAAAAAGTAATGAATAAAAGAAATAAGTCCAAAAGGGCAACCGGAATGAAATTAAATAAATAAAAAAAAAAAAATTAAATATAATGAAAGTTTATAGAAATGGTTTATAACTAAATGCGTCATTGAGGCCTGGATACTTTAGAGCTGATAGCTCATGTATCCAGCGTGCCTCCTTTTGAAGAAGCACCTTGTCATAATTCCCCCCTCTATCACCAGGGGTATGTATTCAAGGGCAAAAAAGTGCATGTAGCTACTATCAAAGTTGTGTTGTAAACCAATGTGTCGACTTATGGGGGTTTCCATACGCTTCTTGTGTATCAGTGAGACATGATCTCTTATTCGGCAGAAGAAAGGTCGCTTGGTTTTTCCGATATAAAACATTTGACATTTGCATTACATAATGTAAACAATGCCAACTGATTGGCATGTGACCGAGAAGTTAGGTCTAAAAAGGCGACCGTTAGGAAGCAGAATACTGTGTGCTGCATGTATGAATCTGCAGAAATTGCATCGATGGCATGGTCTACTGCCTTTGAGGGATTCATTGCACATTTTTGTTGAAATTTTTGTTGAAATGTCATAATGGCTATGCACCAAGGTGTCTATAAGGGATCGAGACTGCCTGAAAGTAATTTCAGGGTATGATTTCAAGTATTTGGCGACCTTTTCATCTCCCATTAAGATGTACCAATATTTTCTCACTTGTCGGTGCTGCCCTGAAAACCTAGTGATAAGGCGGACACCTGGATTGGTCCTGTTGGGTTTGGGATTGTGTATAAGTGAAGCTCTATCCTGGTTTTTAGCCTTAAGATAGGCTTTCTTAAGGCATTTGTTGCTGTAGCCGCACTTGAGAAGGCATAACCGGAGCAGCTTAGCCTCTCTTTCAAAATCGGAGTTGACACTACAGTTTCGTTTGATCCATAAATACTGCCCATAGGGCACATTGGTTATGAGAGAAGAAGGGTGAGAGCTAGTGGCGTGAAGCAAGGAATTGCCTGCCGATGGTTTGTGATATAGAGTCGTGCCTATACTACCATCCTGGTTGACTTGAATTTGAATATCCAAGAACGTGAGATTGTGTTGACTGAGTTCAAATGTGAACTTCAAGTTGTGATTGTTGATCTTGAGACTGTCAAGGAATGAAAGGAGAGTATCCTTAGTGCCCAACCAGATGAAGAAGATGTCATCTATGAATCTTCTCTATATGGGGATTTGTTCAAAGTGAATCTGCATGTCGTCCCTGAAGAAAAGTTTGCGCTCCCACCCTCCTAGATACAGGTTGGCATAAGAGGGGGCACATTTGGTCCCCATAGCCACCCCCTGTACCTGAAGGTAGTGGGAGCCAGCGAACATGAAGATGTTGTTGGATAGAATAAATAAAAGCAGGTCCAGAATGAACCTATTGTACTGCTTGGGAACCTCTGGATTTTCAGAAAAAAAACCCTCCACAATGTCCACCCCAACTGGTGGGGGATAGAATTGTAGAGGGCTTCCACGTCGAGGGCTACCAACCAGGAGTTCTCGGGGATGGAAATTCCATCAGGGACGCAAAGGAGGTCCTTGGTGTCCTGAAGGTAGGACACCAATCCCTCGACGTGGGGTCTCAAAAAGTCATCTATTAACTCACTGGCTGTCTCAGTGAAGCAGCCATTTCCAGAAACAATAGGATGGCCAGGAGGTTTAGTTGTACTCTTATGAATTTTAGGCAATGCATATAGGGTCGGTGTACGAGGGGAAGTCGCATTCAAGAATTCTCAAGTTTGTTTATTAATATGGCCCTTGTGGTAGGCTGAGCTAATCAAATGTTGATAACGGGTAATTGTTAAGGCAAGGTGATTGGGTGATACCTTCCGGTACAATTCGCGAATCTGAACAATGGCCATCACCATAGTTTCATACTGGCAGTTGTCCATAACCACTAGGTTTCCACCCTTGTCCGAGGGTTTGATCGTGATATTTTTATTTTGCTCTAAAGATTTGAGGGCCTTTATTTGGGAAGAGGTCAGATTGGACTGAGATATGTTTTTCCACGTTGTATCCATAATTTCCTTGGTCACCTGACTTGTGAAGGCCCATACATTGGGGTTGCCCTGTAGGGCTGGAAAATTACGAGATCTAGGTTTGTATTCTTTCTGTTTGAAAGTGGTTAAAGGGGGGAGACCTTATGAGGGTGGGGGAGGAGAGGGAGAGGAGTCCAAATCCACCCCCAAGGCCCTGGCCTCGAGGAGGTCGGTCTCATCTATACCCCCCTCCTCCCACAGCTCCATCAGGTTCTCCATGGCTTTAATGTCATCTATGGTCATGCCTTTCCATAGGGGGTTGTCTAGGGTCTGACTTTGTATTTGGTTGGCAGGCTTGTCATATAGGATTTTGAACATGAGTTTCTTTGAAAACAGATTTAGATCTTTAATCAATTCAAAATTGTCCACCCTTTGTGTAGGGCAAAAGGTCAGACCAAGATTAAGCACTGAAATTTGGTCTCGTGAGAGTGAATAAGAGGATAAGTTAATCACCTTGAATTGGTTTTCGAGATTTTGAGGTTCCCCATGTCTGAATTCCCTGTCTTTTTTAGCTCCGACGTGAGGTGAGAGAAAATGGGGGCCGGACGAAAATCTAGTTGTGATGAGGTAAGGTTGACGTTGCTTACCTGTGTGTTAGAAACTTCTGTTGAAGCACAAGTGGTTGAACAAGTATTGAGTGATTCAGAGTGACCTGGTGTATTAGTGGGTACATTTTTTTCGGCGCCTGCCCGAGTGATCATAGGTGCCTTAGTGTTCAAAGTGCGTCCTACCGTGCTTGCATGTGCATTTTCTTTACTGTATTTGGGATTTGTGGTTCCCTGATTTCTAGTGATCCGGGTGAAGTCTTGTGCCTGTAGGAAAGAGACAGAGGAAACAGATGAATCAGAATCATTGGTTTCACTGGTAAAATATCTAGGTTGGCGCTTTTGATTATTGCGTCTTTTACCTTTATTGTTGGTTTGGACCCAATCATAGGCTTGCTTATTATCATAGGATAATTTGTCCCTGATAAATTTCTTTTCTTTTGTTTTAAAAATATCTGCAACATAATTTTCTAGGCCTGTTTTCAAGGTGTTTTCATGTGCCGAAAACAAACCGTCAGTGGTGATCGATCTGTTGTCATCATATAACTTTTCAATTTCTTTGTCTACCTGCGCAAGTTCTTTGGTATAGTGTTTGCAGAGAAGCTCCATCATGGTCATGGAGCATCTCTGCAAATTATCCTCCCATTCCAGTTTGAATTCAGGTTCCAACTGGGTGATAGTGGGGAAGATTTGGATCCTCAACCCCCAGGGGGAGATATTATCCTCGGTATATTTAGAGAAGTACCATTTATTCCAAAAGAGTCTTGATTTCTTCTCGAGCATACGTTGTAGTCTCAAGAAGAATCGTTCCATGGATAGGGCACCACTGGTGGAGTTCTGTGAATTGTGAATGTGGTCCATAAGGCCTTCAAAAGCGTTACCACAATAGTTGGCCATCTTCAACGTGATGGTTCAGAAATGAAACAGGGAAGGAAAAACTGGAAAAAGATAATAATAATAAAAAAGTATTATTAACAGTGAACAATAACAGGTGTCTAGAATACAATAATACTGCATGTGAAGAGTTTCCCCATTTAATGAGAGATACAGATATTTGGGTGTCAATTCAGATAGTTTGAAGACTAAATCTGTCCTATAAAGATGACGGGTGGGTAACACCCTGATAAAGAAGCAAATAGAAAAATAAGGACAGATCCAGGCAACATTCAGCACCACATCCCATATGTTTCAAAGAAAAGAAAAAAGGGGGGAAAGGGGGGTTTGAAAACTCCCGGGACTTTTAAGGTGCTTGCACATTAAGGTAAGTATGGTAGGAAAACATGTATAACTTTATCCATAAAAATAATTTTTATCTGTTACAATTAAAACAGATATATGACAAAACAGTTTTCACTTAAAAACAGTGTTTAAATATCAAAGACACCACATCAGTTGGTGGGCAAATAATCGAAAGAGTATCACTTGACTAAAAAGCCACTCTACATGTTTCGCTCAATTCGGAGCTTCCTCAGGAGTTTTGGCGACCGTTAGGAAGCAGAATACTGCATGCTGCATGTATGAATCTGCAGAAATTGCATTGATGGCTTGGTCTACTGCTTTTCAGGGATTCATTGCACATTTTTGTTGAAATGCCATAATGGCTATGCACCAAGGTGTCTCTAAGGGATCAAGACCGCCTGAAAGTAATTTCAGGGTATGATTTCAAGTATTTGGCGACCTTTTCATCTCCCATTAAGAGGTACCAATATTTTCTCATAATGTCTCGCACTTGTCGGTGCTGCCCTGAAAACCTAGTGATAAGGCGGACACCTGGATTGGTCCTGTTGGGTTTGGGATTGTGTATAAGTGAGGCTCTATCCTGGTTTTTAGTCTTAAGATAGGCTTTCTTAAGGCATTTGTTGCTGTAGCCATGCTTGAGAAGGCGTAACCAGGGCAGCTTAGCAGCCTGGTAAGACTACCAATATCATTGTATCATTATCATTTTGTTGATTTATGATTATCTGCGATGATTTTGAGTTGTATGAATTTATTTATCTATACATATATTATTCTGCAAATTGCATCAACTATAACAGTACATCTTATTTTTGTTTTCTTTATTGTCTACAGTGTACCTTGCTTTATTTTATTGCCAAAACTCCTGAGGAAGCTCCAAATTGAGTGAAACATGTAGAGTGGCTTTTTAGTCAAGTGGTACTCTTTCGATTATTTGCCCACCAACTGATGTGGCGTCTTTGATATTTAAACACTGTTTTTAAGTGAAAACTGTTTTGTCATATATCTGTTTTAGTTGTAACAAATAAAAAATATTTTTATGGATAAAGTTATACATGTTTTCCTACCATACTTACCTTAATGTGCAAGCACCTTAAAAGTCCCGGGGGTTTCCCAACCCCCCTTTCCCCCCTTTTTTTCTTTTCTTTGAAACATATGGGATGTGGTGCTGAATGTTGCCTGGATCTGTCCTTATTTTTCTATCTGCACTGAGAGGAATGAAGGTGTAGAATTAGGTGTGTCACAGCCAAGTACTTGTGGGCAATCTGCTATTGGTACACCGACGTCAGATTGTACCAGGCAAATTTCCCTGCCCCAGCTGCTGCACCGCTGAAAGAATATCACTGCCAGCCATCCACATGACCAGCGGTTGAATGCTAGCTTGGCTAAATTGCTGCTGCCTTTTCAGTTGGTAGACTCTGCCCCCTTCCGTGAGTTTGTGGAATGTGCTGTTCCTCAGTGGCAGGTTCCCAAACGCCACTTTTTCTCACGGAAGGCGATTCCGGCTCTCTACCGGCATGTGGAAAGCAATGTTTTGGCCACGCTGGACAGGCCGGTCAGTGGTAAGGTGCATATTACCGCTGACTCATTGTCCAGCAGGCATGGACAGGGACGTTACCTATCTTTCACGGCGCACTGGGTGACTCTTCTGGCAGGTGGGAAGGATGCAGGACAGGGTGCAGTATTGTTGGAGGTTGTTCCGCCACCACGCCTCCAAAATTCTACTAGTGGTGATTCTGCCTCTCTCCTCCACCCCCTCCTCTTCTTTTTTCTCCATGACCTCTTCCTGTGCTGATTTGTCCTCGGAACCAGCGGTGCTCCGTAGGTGTTCAAGGGGCTACGCAAACATGCAGGCAAAAAGAAGCCATGCGGTGCTTGAGCTGGTGTGCTTGGGGGACAGGAGCCACACTGGAGCAGAGATTCTGTCAGCTCTGCAGGGGCAGGTTCAGAGGTGGTTGATGCCATGCCAGCTTAAGGCAGGTATGGTAGTTTGCGACAATGGCGCCAACCTCCTCTCCGTCCTCAGACAGGGACAACTGACCCATGTGCCCTGTTTGGCTCACGTCCTTAACTTGGTGGTGCAGCAGTTCTTGGGCAGGTACCTGGGCTTACAGGATGTCCTGAGGCAGGCCAGGAAAGTCTGTGTTCATTTCCGCAGGTCATATAATGGCAGTGCTTGGCTAGCTAACCTCCAAAAGGAATTTAACCTGCCCAAGAACCACCTAATCTGTGACATGCCCACCAGGTGGAACTCAATATTGGCCATGCTGCAGCGGCTGCACACGCAGCAGAGGGCCATCAATGAGTACCTATGCGACTATGGCACCAGGACAGAGTCAGGGGACCTTGTTTTTTTTCTCTACGCCAGTGGGCTATGATCAGGGATGCATGCACTGTCCTGTCACCGTTTGAGGAGGCCACAAGGATGGTGATCAGTGACAGTGCATGTATCAGTGACACTGTCCCTCTTGTCCACCTGTTGGAGCACACGCTGCGTGGAATAATGGACAGGGCACTTGAGGCAGAACAGAGGGAGGAAGAGGAGGACTTCCTTACCTCTCAAGGCCCCCTTTATCCAGACAGTGTTCCTGCATGCCCGCCGATCACACAGGAAGAGGATGAGGAGAAGGAGGAGGAGGATTGTGTCAGCATGGAGGTGGAGCCTGGCACTCAGCATCAGCAGCAGTCTTCAAGGGATCATTTACAGTCCGAAGAAACCCATGGACTTGTACATGGCTGGGAGGAGGTGGCTGCAGATCATGTCATCCTTAGTGACCCAGAGGACTCTGGACCGAATGCCTCAACAAACCTATGCTGTATGGCCTCCCTGATCCTGCAAAGCCTGCAGAAGGATTCTCGTATTCGTGGTATCAAGGGGAGGGATGATTACTGGCTGGCAACCCTCCTTAATCCATGTTACAAGGGTAAGGTTGCGGACCTTTTCTTGCCCTTGCAGAGGAAGCAGAGGATGAAACATCTTCGGGAGGCCTTGCAGAAAGGTTTGTGCAACGCGTTTCCAGAGCCTGGGAGGTTACAATTTCCTGGTCCTCCTGGACAATGTGTTGCTGAGGCTTCGGTCAGTACAATTACAATTTTTGATGCAATACTTTGCAGCAGGGCTCATTCCTGCGCTCCAACTATAGTATCTGTGAGGGGTTGCAGTGTTGTGACACCAGCACCAGTGCCCAAGGCCCAATTTTTCAGCCCCTGTTTAACAAGGGCGTATAATTACAATTTTTGATGCAATACTGTGCAGCAGGGCTCATTCCTGCACTCCAACTATAGCATCTGTGAGGGGTTACAGTGTTGTGGCAATTTTTCTCCCCCTGTTTAACAGGGGTGTGTAATTACAATTTTTGATGCAATACTTTGCAGCAGGGCTCATTCCTGCGCTCCAACTAGAGTATCTGTGAGGGGTTGCAGTGTTGTGGCACCAGCACCAGTGCCCAAGGCCCAATTTTTCAGCCCGTTTAACAGGGGCGTGTAAGTACAATTTTTGATGCAATACTTTGCAGCAGGGCTCATTCCTGCGCTCCAACTAGTGTATCTGTCAGTGGTTGCAGTGTTGTGGCACCAGTGCCCAAGGCCCAAATTTTCAGCCCCTGTTTAACAGGGGCGTATAATTACAATTTTTGATGCAATACTCTGGAGCAGGGCTCATTCCTGTGCTCCAACTATAGCATTTGTGAGGGGTTGCAGTGTTGTGGCACCAGTGCCTAAGGCCCAATTTTTCTGCCCCTGTTCAACAGGGACATGTAATTACAATTCTTGATCTAATATTTCACAGCAGGGCCCATTCCTGCGCCAACCAAGAGTAACTGTGAAGGCTTACAGTGTTGTGGCACCAGCACCACCACCAAAGGCCCAATTTTTCTACCACTGTTCAACAATGGCATGTAATTACAATTGCGATCTAATATTTCACAGCAGGGCCCATTCCTGCACCCACCAAGAGTAACTGTGAGGGCTTACAGTGTTGTGGCAACACCAACACCTAACGCCACAATTTCTGCAGAGTATAGGGCACGCCCCTACTTTCAAACATCCAACTTACAAACGACTCCTACTTGCAAACGGAAGGAGACAACAGTAAGTGGGATGAAATCTACCCCTAGGAAGGGAATTTCTCTTCTGTAAGAGTTAATATGGAAAAAACGTGTCTCCTCTTCACTGATGCTTTATCACCAATCCTTGCTTCACTAAAAACCCCAAATTTTCAAAAAACATTTGTCATTGGGACAGAAAGTGAGGTGAAATCTTCTGAAGAGATGCACAGACAGCAAAACAAATGTTACAGGGGTGATAACCCTTCCCTATGTTTTCCAAAAAGCTTAAAAATAGATTTTTTAGCTGGAGCTACACTTTAAAAATGTACCAGTTCAAAATTACAAACAGATTCTACTTAACAACAAACCTACAGTCCCTGTCATGTTTGCACCGCCTGTATACTGCTGTTCAGAGTATATAGGGCCTGGGGGCCCCACGCCTTTCCTTTTTTTAATTTGGGTGCGGGGTTCCCCTTAATATCCATACAAGACCCAAAGGGCCTGGTAATGGACTGGGAGGTGGGGGGTACCCATGCCGTTTGTCTCACTGATTTTCATCCCTTTTGATTTTTAAATGACTTTTATTCCTTTAAAAATGTCATGACTGTTCTAAGCACGGGAAACACGCGCCACTTTACAGGCATACTATAGACACCCCCCAGGTATGATATTTAAAGGAATATTTCACTTTTTTTTCACTTTAAGCATCATTAAAATCACTGCTCCAGAAAAAACGGCCGTTTTTAAAACTTTTTTTGCATTGATACATGTCTCCTGGGGCAGGACCCGGGTCCCCAAACCCTTTTTAGGGCAATAACTTACATATTAGCCTTTAAAATTAGCACTTTTGATTTTGATCGTTTGAGTCCCATAGACTTTTAATGGGGTTCTAAAGTTCGTGCGAACTTTCGGACCGTTCGCAGGTTCTGGTGTATAGATTGCATTCATATTTTTGCCACCCAAATGCATTATTTTAAATTTTTCTACATTGAACCTCATTTGCCATGTAGTTGCCCACCCAATTAATTTGTTCAGATCTTTTTGCAAGGTTTCCACATCCTGCAGAGAAGTTATTGCCCTGCTTAGCTTAGTATCGTCTGCAAATACAGAGATTGACTGTTTACCCCATCCTCCAGGTCATTTATGAACAAATTAAACAGGATTGGTGCCAGCACAGAACCCTGGGGACCCCACTACCCACCCCTGACTATTCTGAGTACTTCCCATTTATCACCACCCTCTGACCCCCCCCCCCCCCTGTAGCCAGTTTTTAATCCATGTACTCACCCTATGGTCCATGCCAACGGACCTTATTTTGTATGTAAACGTTTATGGGGAACTGTGTCAAATGCTTTTGCAAAATCCAGAAACCACGTCTACGGGCCTTCCTTTATCTAAATGGCAACTCACCTCCTCATAGAAGGTTAATAGATTGATTTGTCAAGAACAATTCTTCGTGAATCCATGCTGATTACTGCTAATGATACCGTTCTCATTACTAAAATCTTGTATATAGTCCCTTATCATCCCCTTCAAGAGTTTACACACTATTGATGTTCATCTAACTGGTCTGTAATTCCCAGGGATGTATTTTGGGCCCTTTTTAAATATTGGTGCTACATTGGCTTTTCTCCAATCAGCTGGTATCATTCCAGTCAGTAGACTGTCAGTAAAAATTAGGAAAAATGGTCTGGCAATTACTTGACTGAGTTCCCTAAGTACCCTTGGGTGCAAGCCACCTGGTCCCAGTGATTTATTAATGTTAAATTTCCCAAAAGTAGTAGCGACTGGGAACCTGCCATTGTGGTACATCACATTGTGCGAATTCACGGAAGGGGGCAGAATCCACCAGACTGAAAGGCAGAAGTTGGAGAGCCAACAGTTTTGACAAGCTTACATTTAGATACTGGGCATGTGGGTGGCAGGGATTGTATTTTTTACCTGCTGCAGCAGATGGGACAGGGAAATTTGCCGGCTACAGTCTACATCTGGTGGTGTACTGCTGGCAGATGTGCTGCTAGGACCTGGGACACCCTGTGCTATACCATCATCCCTGATGGTATGTGGAGGCAGCTGAGAGGTAATGACTCAATTTCACAGGGACAGACTGAAGTGGGTAAGGAGGAGGGACAGATTTGTGCCCCTTTTGTGTGTCTTTTAGGTGCTCTTGCCAATGGGCTGAGTGGTTGGACGTTAAATGCCTTGTTAAGCATGTGGTACTCAAATAGTTGGTGTTTTTGCCACTTTTGATGTGCCTGAGACACAGTTTGCAGATAGCAACATTGCGATCAGCTACTGATGTCCTTAAAAAAGGCCCAGACAGCTGAGCTTTGGGGAGTGGGTTGGGAGATAACATCTGCAGAATGTGATGGAATAGGGTGGCTGCTCTCTACTTTTTCTTGATGTCAGCCTCCTTGGGGTTGTGCCGCCTCAACTTCAGTTTCCTCCTCTGCTCTATCTGGCACCCAAGTCGCATCAGTGACCTCATCATCATCATCATCATCATCATCTCCATCTCCTCCATCTTCATCATTACCACTGGAGACAACTTGGCAATACACTGCGGTTTGGGGAACATGAATGCCAATTTGTCTACCAGTGTTCCTCCGTCTCTCTAGGCTCATGTTCCTGTCATCCTCAACCTCAGAACCAACATCTGAATCCAGTAATGGCTGCGCATCATCAAAGAGCTGACGCTGTGGTCAAATAACTCAGCTGACTCCTCAATGGCTGATGTTGGGGCTATGGCAGGAATAAATGTGGACAAGGAGGCAGGTTTATCCACTCTGGCAACTGCAGGGGACTTCACACTTGTCTCTGCTTGTGTGTCAGAGGATGAGGAGGATGAGGAAGGTTTAGTAAGCCAGTCCACCACCAAAGGGGAAAGGGTGAAGGAAAACAAGGAGGTGTGCAGTCTGGGTGATAGAGATGAAATCACAGAGGTAGTTACCTGGTGACATCGCTCAGAGACAAGCTCTGAGACATGATGTGCATGTGTGAGGAGAAAAGCCAGAGTGTTATCATTTACATATTTATAAACTTTAAAAAAAGTAAAAAAAAAATACCTAAAATGGTTACTGTCACGGAACGTCCCTCACTCCGCTTGAGTGCTTCCGTCAGTATACCACTTCCTCCCAGTCTGGAAACAGATATCAGATATTCCAACCGCTCCCAAGCATAAAACAAGACGACACTTGTTTCACTGCTAACATAGACTAATTTTATTAGAACCAGAATACAGTCTTATATACAGTAGAAGATGAGGTCCCCCCCTCCTGCTCATATTACTCTAACAATACACCTGTAACCTAATTAACCTAATTAACATGACTCAGAGACAAAACCTGTAGGACACAGACTTGTGGTCACCGAGCTTCACAGAGTAGTATAAACACAATAGCAGGAGCTAATTACAATTAACAATACAAACAACAATCTCCCCCCTCCTCAGCCTAGTCATCAACAAACTATAGTAGACGTAAACTGTTCGTCTCCTAGCCAGTCCTGGAGGCCAATGTGATCAGCTCACACAATTAACATGTTGAGTTCAGAATCAAACAAACCAATAATAGTCTCTACATACATCCTGGGAGATATTGTGGACAAATATTACTGTCCCATTTTAAGTAGTCCAAGATATATTTTCTCACTCACCCTGTGCCAGGATAGCACAGGGTGACTTAGACATAAGAGGTGTATGGGGAGCTGAAACAAGGGCATCCCCTGCTTTCCAAGGGATTCTGAGTTCCATGGGCCCTCCCGTCACATCTCTCCCCTTTCGGCAGAAGACTAACACAGGAGGAGACCCCAGACGGGTTGACTTCGAAGTTAGTCAGTAGTTCCAAGCCTCTAATGCCTGTACCCATACAGTACCCCAAATAAATTGTTCCAAACAAAGCATTACTCACCCAGCCAACCTCTGCCTCTCTCAGAGAACATATCTGCCACTGGGGAGAGGCCTGGACTGGCCCTTCTCCCTGGAGTCCTTTCTGCCGCTGGAGATAAGACAGGGTGACTGGGCTCACTCCGTCATGCTGTTGGGGATCTGGGCCAACTGCCCAGCATCCCTGGGGTATACAGGTGGAGACTGAAGTCCCATCCACCTTCACAGGAAATCCATCCTCTGTTAGTTGAGGGCAGAGTCCAGGAGTACTCGACCCGGTTGCCAGCCCTTCTGCTGGAAACCCCACACCATCTGCTCTGGCTAATTGTTGGGGAGGGAGGCCCGACTGCTCTGATTCCCTGGAACTCTGTAGTTGTTGCCAGTGCTGGGCAGAGGTTGGTAGCACTCTGCCCGGTTGCCAGTGCTTCAACTGGGGAAGTTCCTTGTAACTCCACAGATACTACTGTTGGTGCTGGACAGAGCACAGTGAAGTTTGGCCCCAATACCAGCTCTTCTGCTGGAGGCTCATCAGGTTGTTCTTCCTCAGCAGAAAAGTATATCAAATCCCATATCTCTGCAACTGGTGTCTGGGGATAGAGATTCACCATCTCCTGTCCATGGAGATCAGAAGATGCTATCAGTGCTGGGCAGAGGTTAGCAGAGCTCTGCCCTGTTGTCAGCACTTCAGGTTTGAGGATGGCAATCTCCAGATTTTCCTCTGCCAATTCTCTGGCATGCTGCTGGACAGGCACATTCCTCCATCCAAGATCATCCCATGCAGAAACAGGATCATCAAGGTCAGTCAGCACTTGCTGCATCCGCCATAAGACCTCCGCCTCCATAGCTGTGGGGGCAGGTTGGCAAGGCACACTATTACTCTGCCACATTGCTGACTCTTCAGCCAGGATTTCAGGGTTGTCAATTGGTATTTACTGATAGTCCCAGGCAAAGGGAGCCCAGCCCTGGCACTGAGCAACGTCTAGCAGCCGTTTGTAGGCGATCTCCAGCTCCCATTCATGAACGGCCAGAAACTCCAAATCTTCCTGTGCCCAGTGCACTTCCGAAATGTTCAGTAGCCCTTCTCTGAAATCCATGATTTCGTCCACCCGTCACTCCAAATCACTCCCAAAGTTAGGGTCCCCTGTCAGCTTCACATACAACAGTCCCAAGCCGCCGTAGCTTAAGCCTTCCACTGAGCTGTCATCCGCTATTCAGGGACATGCTTGGGATACATGCCACCGGAGGGCTCTGTAGCTCTCATCCAGCTTCATCTCTGCCCAGACCAGCCTACTTAATTCAGCTGTCTGCTCCTTGTGCGGTTTTTATCCCAAAAACTGCACCCGCAATCTGTACTGTGACCAGTACCTTTCCTGGATGGAGGGGAGAACTTTTCCCTGGTGTCACTGCTCACAGGCCAGTGCTTCTTTCCAGAGTTTGCAACGAATAGAATCACACCATCCCAGCAGGACCTGCTCTGATACTGGTCCTCTGTGCTGTATCTGCATCTCTCGCAACCTCCTTCTGAATTCCTCCTCCATGGCGGCTGGTATCTGTACCTCTCCTCTCCTCTCCTGCTATCCGGACCTTGGATCCAGGTGGAAGTTTGGATGTCCCAGACTGCAGGAAGCGTCCCGCTGCTTGCCACCAATGTCACGGAACGTCCCTCACTCCGCTTGAGTGCTTCCGTCAGTATACCACTTCCTCCCAGTCTGGACATAGATATCAGATATTCCAACCGCTCCCAAGCATAAAACAAGACGACACTTGTTTCACTGCTAACATGGACCAATTTTATTAGAACCAGAATACAGTCTTATATACAGTAGAAGATGAGGTCCCCCCCTCCTGCTCATATTACTCTAAAAATACACCTGTAACCTAATTAACCTAATTAACAGGAGCTAGTTTACTAAATCAGGGGAGAAAAGGGGGAATAAGGGAAAATGGGACTTTATATGAAACACAACACTTGGGTAGGTTGAATCATTCAAATAATGTAAAAAGCATATTTATTGATATCACAATTGAGCATAGTGTAATAAATAACATGATTGAATAAACAACATAGATAATACAAAATCCAGATAAACATGATTAATGCATCATATGGTAAAAGGATAGACATTGTTGCACATGGTACATGATATATCAGCAGTATACTCAAAATTGTATAAAAACATGATAGCTAAGTATTTAATTGATAATTCAAAATGATCAAACCCATGGTATTCACATGATTGATGTGGCATAGCATCAAATATAAGGTTCTACGCGTTTCGTGGGTTGTCCCCACTCATCAGGAGCAGCTATACATAAAGGGTACCTGTAATGGGTTATAAATTAAATTAATAATCAATAATAGTTGATTAAAAAATAGGAAGAGAGGGAGCAACAAACTATGGGCCTAGCACTCTTACCTATGGGTATAATTTAATAGGAATGTAGATACTAATGAATAGGATGAAGGGTGTTGGGGGTGAAACAAACATGACCCCCCCGGGAGCTGGGGTAATGGCAAAGTAGCAGCAAGAGGGCCAAACCAAGTACTTCCAATGGAGGTGGATGTTTGGTGAGTGACTGGAGTGGAAGGTGAGGGCCCCTAGGGGCTACTAAAACAATAAAAATATAGATGAAATTAGTGACCGTGAAGGAGGTACAAAAACAGAATATGGAATGTAAGAAAAGAAAAGATAAGGTCTAAAAGAAAAAGGAAGAGTGAATGGGGCCAGAAGGAACACCAAAAGCTGGTGAAGAAGGGTGAACAGGAGTGAACCGAATATACTGTTACAACATAGCAAACCACCATACCACCAATGGAGGAAGCCATGGAGATTGAATTACCTGAAGCTGTGGGTGAAACGTGTGGTCAGGATGTGATGGGTGAATGTGCCAAAATGAATATACAAACACAGGGTGACAAAGCTGCAGTGATGGGATGGTGAACGAATGGCCCACCCGGCAGAACAGAGCCAGAACCGATGTCACGCTGGCGTGCTTGAGAGAGAGAGGCGACCATGTCCGAGCGGCTGGCGCTCTTAAATAAGCGCCTAAACTCCCTCATGCTGCACGCCGATGGAAAAAGCTTGCCAGGTGCGGCGCCATGAATGACGCCACACGTGACAGCGTGCAAGGCGTGACGTCGACACGAGCGCGAGTGCTAGGACCATAGTTTGTTGCACCCTCTCTTCCTATTTTTTAATCAATTACCATTGATTATTAATTTAATTTATAACCCATTACAGGTACCCTTTATGTATAGCTGCTCCTGATGAGTGGAGACAACCCACGAAACGCGTAGAGCCTTATATTTGATGCTATGCCACAGCAATCATGTGAATACCATGGGTTTGATCATTTTGAATCATCAATTAAATACTTAGCTATCATGTTTTTATACAATTTTGAGTATACTGCTGATATATCATGTACCATGTACAACAATGTCTATCATTTTACCATATGATGCATTAATCATGTTTATCTGGATTTTGTATTATCTATGTTGTTTATTCAATCATGTTATTTATTACACTATGCTCAATTGTGATATCAATAAATATGCTTTTTACATTATTTGAATGATTCAACCTACCCAAGTGTTGTGTTTCATATAAAGTCCCATTTTCCCTTATTCCCCTTTTCTCCCCTTCTTTACAAACCATTAGGGATGGAGAATTGTCTACTGGATAGTCACTTCTCACATAAAGTCCCAACTTCTCGTCTTTTTAATAGTTTACTAAATCATTTACCCAGACCAGATGACTCATAGACATGACCTGTAGGACACAGACTTGTGGTCACCGAGCTTCACACAGTAGTATAAACACAATAGCAGGAGCTAATTACAATTAACAATACAAACAACAATCTCCCCCCTCCTCAGCCTAGTCATCAACAACCCTATAGTAGGAGAAAACTGTTCATCTCCTAGCCAGTCCTGGAGGCCAATGTGATCAGCTCACACAATTAACATGTTGAATTCAGAATCAAACAAACCAATAATAGTCTCTACATACATCCTGGGAGATATTGTGGACAAATATTACTGTCCCATTTTAAGTAGTCCAAGATATATTTTCTCACTCACCCTGTGCCAGGATAGCACAGGGTGACTTAGACATAAGAGGTGTATGGGGAGCTGAAACAAGGGCATCCCCTACTTTCCAAGGGATTCTGAGTTCCACGGGCCCTCACAGTTACATTTTCTTTTTATGCACTTTATGTCCTAAGATTTTAATATAGAATTTTCTCAGATCAATATGGAGCATGCTTTTCAGAAGTTATAAATAGGAATGAGCAAAATGATTTTCAGTGGAAATTAATGTTTTTTTCCTTTATTAAAAAGATTCTTTTTTGATTAAGAGGTTCCATTTTGTGTATTAGCACATTAATTTTTGTTATTTATTTATGTACTTTTTTTTCTGTTGTCTTTCTAGCTTTGAAAAAACGTAATAACGATGATGAGAGGCCAGCTTTTGCCACAAATATATACCGCCGTTATAGGTGGGGGCAGTAGCCAGTTGTTTGTTACTGATGTAATATTGGTGAGGGGACACACTGGACACTTTTGCTGCCATAGTGCTATGTGCTGGTTGTCCAGTGCATCCCTGTGCCTTTAAGGAGGAGTGGGCTACCTCCAGGTTCACCTGCCCTCTATCTATCCATTAGAATGCACTTGCTTCTACTATGGAAGCTCTCATAAATTTACAGAGTTAGGGCTGCAAATAATACTGGGGTGCCATGGAGTAGCTTTGCAGCTTATGCATGTATTTGCAAATGAATGCAAACTAAACCCCTTTTTTTAACGCAAACTGTTAGACAGGAGAATTTGGGTTGGTTGCAGACTGGCCTGGTGAGTTGGGCTGGGAATTTTCTTTGGATTTGTTTACCACAAAGAACAGCTTCAGGATAGCTGAAAGGGGCATCTGTAGCCCTCAGGAGCCATTTAAGCCCTATTGCACCCTTAACCCTTTCACTACCAAAGATATTTTTGCACACATGTTTAAAAACAATACACCTGTAGATTGCCTAAAACACCCCAATCAGTATATATTTTCTGAAAGAAGGCACCCTGTATAAAAAATAGTGGAAGTTAGTTTTTTTTTATATCACACAATATTAGTGCCTTATCATAGCAACATTACAGTAGAAAATACAACAAGTTAATTTTAGAGCGCAAAAAGCAATATAGTACCCAATTTTGGGGGGATCAGTTCCAGTAAATGCCACCTGTCCAGATTCCTGAGGTTGACAAGGAAGGGACCCCAATCTACTTATCACCTGTTTGTGATTGATGGGTAGATCGCAGTCGATGGGTTGCAGACCCCCCAGTGTAAAACCTAATGTGAAAGGGAAGCCACATGGGCCCCCTGGAGCATAGGCAGGGTTGACATTGAGACTCCTGTGACCCCTCAAGCTCCACCAGTGAGAACAGCAAATCTCTGATTAGGTTTACCTATACTTCAAAGTAGGTAATTGTTGTTAAGAGTCAGTCTGGGACACATATCATTGTCATTTGTACCTCTGCTTTATATCTCCACAACAAGGGTTATTTCACTCAGCACAAATTATGTGTCTGAGTGAAAAATCAAAGGGGAATTTCACTTTCATAAAAAAAAGTATGTAGCATAAAAAACTTCTACGCAAGCCGTTTTCAAAAATGACCTTTTCTTTTCAACTTGAAGTTGCTGTAAATTACTAAAACTGATTTTTTTATAATGAAATATGGCAATCTAGAGGTGTCCTGTACACAGTTGATATACAGAATGCCCCCATATAGGTTAACTTTGTGCATGTGTGATTGACGATTTTCTTTGTGCTAAGATTTAGGTAAAATATTAAGTATCCTCTGCAATAAAAATTGTATTTTTATGTTTGATGTTTGATGAGATACTACTCAAAGGTTAAATACCTCTAGAGGAATGCAGACACTGTAACTTACCTCATTAGAACACTGAAAGTGCACTGTTTTTTTTTAATTATAATGATGGTTTATAATGATTATAATGAGCCAGACCCTTCCATTCAGAACTCAGTCTCGAATAGCGGAAAAAAAACAGCTTTTTCTTCAGAACAGAAAAAGGTAAGAACCTGATACAAAGCTTGTTAAAATCCTTGCAATGTATGCATACATCACACAGAAAGGACTGTCTAAAAAGTGGAGTTACACATAAAAGTAATCACATTTTTGAATTGCACCTTGTGTGATAAATACACAAACAGACCTGTATCTTTTGCATCTGCATTTTCCTTTCAGCAATATCTATTGTTGTAAAAGAAAAACTGATTGTCTCTTGTCTTGAAAAGGTTGTTTCACAATGTTTCAAAGCTACATGCTGGGTATTGTGCACTTTGCTCTAACTTATAATTATTTATAAAAACACAATAATTGGGATTTGAATTGAATCAAGTCCTATGCTATTTCCACATATTAAACTGTATGTTGAAATAAAGCCCCCCTTTATCAAGAAAATAAAGCAATTACAACAGGAAATTGCTGGTAATTGGAGAATAATCATTGTGTGCTTCTTGATATTTATCCAACAGAGCTGGTACTTTCTCCTTAATTATTCATACTGTCTCTTGGGTTTAAAGCCCTCATCCTCCATTTGTTTATTTGTGTTTGAAAGAACAAATGTGAAGGCAATCTGACTTTTTGTCAATAACAAATATCTACTCTCTGTCTTAGCAAAGTATGTCCAGGCTTTTTATCTAGGCTTCAAAAAAACATATTTTTGGCTCTTTCAAGCCAGCCTTATTTCATAAAATAACAGCTGAAATAATTAAAACAAAAAAAAAGTCATAACAGAGTTAAAAAAATGTGCATGTATTCATGTGAATAGCTGCATAAATACAGCAACACTTTTACATATTTAGTCTTCATCCATTTAACACTCTGATTTTCAGTTGATTTGCAAAGGTAGTATTTTCACTTACAAAAATCATATTTATATTATTCTTATATGCAAACATATAAAATACCGTATACAAAAGAACAGCTTAAATATGCAGCCTTATACAAGGTTAGTATAGGTTGGTAGTATACAACACATACAGCAAATTTCCAGTTTAAAATTAACTAGCCTGAGCAGTGTTTCACTATCCCTGCTGGGTTTGATTCTCTTCCAACCCTTTCATTCCCAAATCCTAGCAAGATACTGAGATACTGAGATATGATAACCCAGCTGCAAGCAGAGTCAAATGGGGGAGAGCAGAAGGAAGCTAAGGGGTTACTAAGAGCTCTTTGGATGAACTCAGGGTTAAGTCCGAGCACAAGTGGTTTTACTTCCACCATTATACATAATAGATTCCTGCTGCCCAGCAGGCACTGCTGAGTCCTTAATCAATAGCATTACCAAGCCCCTGGAAATCTCCAGCCATGTAAGCAAAGAAGCTGGGGGTAAAAAACAAAAAGATGGCAGGGGGATTTCCGCAGCATATTTGCCAGGTCCTCCAGGTCTGGTATGAATTTTAAGGAAGCCTTGTTCAAAAAAACAAATAAAAGGGGGCGTGGCTAGCTGCCGAGCTGAATGGAAGCCTGATCTCACAGCTCCTGCACTGAACGGAGAACCGGACCTCAAATCACTGCCTTAGACCCCACAGAACCAGACCGGAACCTCTAGAAAGAGGAAAGAATACAGGATTCCCACAAAAATCACAGATTTCCTCATCTTCCCCCTGGGAGATAAAATCCAAGATGGCCGCCGCGGCAATGCACAGCACACAGAGGATTCCTACACTGACCTGCCTGATGATGAAGAATCCTCCATTTCAGCCCAGCACAACTCCTCAGGCTCCCAGCTATCCTCAGGCCCCTCATCCACCTCCAACAGCCCTGCAAAAGCAAGGATGCGACTGGATACAGCGGATCAGTCACAGGAGGTAAGGCCTGCATTAGAAAATCTCCTCACACAGCCTTCTGCAGCTTCCCCCATAGCAGCCTTCCCTACTACAAATCAGCCTGTCATAGACACTATGCTGAAAGAAATACTGATGTCACTTCACAGCTCCCTCCAGTCTGACATTTCTTCAATGTTTACAGCATTTAAAACAGAAATGCTGCACACAGGGCAGAAAGTGGGGATTATTGAAAAGCAGATGAGTGTCATGACAGAAACAGTTACCACATGACCACACCAGAGAAGAACACCGCTGGGTGCGTGCCAAAATGGCGGATCTTGAAGATCACTCACGGCGCCAAAATATCAAGATAAGAGGAACCCCTGAAACTATCCTACCAGCAGATGTCAACTCCTACGCTAGGAAGTTGATCTCAACACTCCTCCCAGATCTCGCACCGATCAAGACGATCATTGATCGCATCCATTGTCTCCCAAAACCTCCTCACCTACCCGCAGAAGTACCTCGGGATACTCTGATGCGCATCCATTTCTACCACACCAAGGACATGCTCCTTACACAATCCAGATGCCTGGGACAGCTCCGACATCCATACGCAAAGCTGCAACTTTTTGCTGACATCTCTCAATACACACGTCAATAGAGACGTCAACTGCAAACAATCACAAAACCCCTCAATAATCATAAGATCTCATATCAATGGGGGTTCCCAACCAAGCTGATGGTTACCAGAAATGGAACACGCCACAATATCCATACCGTCGAAGAGGGCATACAATTACTCAAAACATGGGGTATCATACCTGACGGTGACCCTCCAACCCCAGGGACCCACAAACCAAACGCACAATCCTTGAACTCCGGTCATTCTCACCACTACAACAAATGACTTCCAAATCAGTGATGCTGTGAATCAAATCTCAGATAAGCACTCCGATTCAGTGCCTGCTCGTTGCAGTTAGTTTACGAACTTTACCCTCAGCCACATTCAGCAGTCCCTAACACACTGCTGACACCTGTTTTCCCTTACCCTGTTGTTTATCACTAACTACCTTGCTGTTTTTCTCCCTTCCTTCCTTATCCACGAGAGCTCAAGTCCCTCGGATCCAGGACTTCTAACAACAACCAACCTCCTCGAGCAATTTACCCATCTGAGTAATAGGGCGTACACACGGTCGGACTTTGTTCGGACATTCCAACAACAAAATCCTAGGATTTTTTCCGACGGATGTTGGCTCAAACTTGTTTTGTCTACACACGGTCGCACAAAGTTGTCGGAAAATCCGATCGTTCTAAACGCGGTGACGTAAAACACGTACGTCGGGACTATAAACGGGGCAGTGGCCAATAGCTTTCATCTCTTTATTTATTCTGAGCATGCGTGGCACTTTGTCCGTCGGATTTGTGTACACACGATCGGAATTTCCGACAACGGATTTTGTTGTCGGAAAATTTTGTCTCCTGCTCTCCAACTTTGTGTGTCGGAAAATCCGATGGAAAATGTCCGATGGAGCCCACACACGGTCGGAATTTCCGACAACACGCTCTGATCTGACATTTTCCATCGGAAAATCCGACCATGTGTACGGGGCATAACTGTAAGTAGTACCTTACTCCACTACCTATACGCACCACTTTCAAAATGCCCAAATTTCTGTCACTGAACGTAAAAGGACTCAATCACCCTGCCAAAAGGACATCTCAGTGGCGAACTGCACAGGATTCTCACTGCAATGTCCTGTGCGTCCAAGAAACGCACTTTAAAACCAACACCGAACCTCAGTGCTCCAATAAGAATTTTTCAAACATCTTTAAAGCCTCGGGTCCTGAGAAAAAAAACTGAGTCATGATAGCCATTAAATCTACATGCTCATTCACCCTACATGACAGCCTTCAAGATGTTGATGGTAGATATCTGGCATTGAATTGTACATTAAACAATGATAATTACACCATCGTATCAGTATATGCCCCCAACAAGAAACAGATTCACTTTCTGTCCAAATTGATGAAAAAAATCAATCGCTTTAAACAAGGACACCTTGTCATGAGTGGGGACTTTAACATAGTACCTGACAACTCCATCGACTCTTCTTCCCACTCAACCAGAGTTACATCCCCTATGGGACTGTTCATTTGATCTCATGACCTATTTGATGTGTGGAGATGCCATCACACCACCGAAAGGGACTACTCCTATTTCTCCCCTAGACACAACTCTTACACTCGGATTGACTACTTCCTAGTGGATAAATGGACTTTGCCCAAAATCTCCTCCACGGAGATATCGACCATTACGTGGTCTGACCACGCTCCGGTTACAATGACCATAGAAGACTCGTGGAAGATTTCCTGTACATGGATATGGAGAGCGAATGCTGCGATTCTCCACTCACCGATCCATTCTTATATTAGAGAGCGTTTAACAGAATACTTTAATACTAATGCAGGATCTGTTAGCAATGATACCGTTCTTTGGAATGCCCATAAGGCATTCATAAGGGGGGTCCTTATTCAACTTACTGCTAGAGAGAGGAGGAGGAGATCACAGAGTCTAAACACACTTACTGCCGATATTAAAACGCTAGAACACCAAAACCAAACTAATCCAGATCCGTTAACCAAGACTCAATTAGACTCCCTTAGACAGGAATTAAAATCTCCCCTTCTAGAATCCTTTGAAAGAGCACATAAGCTGTCAGGAAAGTCCTGTCAGTATCAGACGCCCTGTGCGGGCAGTCGCGCGCATGCGTGCGCGCACCAGGCGGGCTATTTAAACTGATCTGTCACATGAGAATCTTCCTGTCTGCTCTACAGCGTTACGTGTGCACTTCCTGAGAACCTGTTTCCTGTACTAGACCCGGCTTGTTCCTGATTTTCCTAGCTGTCTGCCTGCATCTGATCCCGGCTTGTCTCCGACCATCCCTGCTTTCTGCCTGCATCCGACCCCGGCTTGTCTGACCACTCTTCTGCCTGACCCTTCGGCTCATCTACAGTTCGCTTGGCTATCGATCCGGCTTGTCTGACCTTCCAGTCTGCTGCACCAGTGTTCCAGTCTGCTGTCCCGTGTGTTCCAGCCTGCTATCCAGTTCCAGTCTGCTGTGTGGTTCCAGTCTGCTGCACCAGTGTTCCAGTCTGCTGTCCTGTGTGTTCCAGCCTGCTATCCAGTTCCAGTCTGCTGCACCAGTGTTCCAGTCTACCTACCAGCTCAGCTTAATCTCCACTGCACAGTGTTTCCAGAGTTCCAGACCTACCTCCTGCTGTTGATCCTGCCAGGCACTCGTGCCACTCCTGACTCTTGTGCTTCCTGTATACCCTACCAGGGCCCTCGAGTCAGAGCCGCAAGAGAGGCCATCCCCTGCAAGTCAGGCTCGTCCACAAGGTACGTGACATAAGCATTTTAGAGCTCAACACTACTCTACTGGTAACAAAGCCGGAAAGGGAATGGCCAATAGAATCAAAGGTTACTATTCCAAAACCAAAATTACCCATCTATTCCACCCAGCTACTAAACAGAAACTGATAGATCCACAAGCTATTGCAGACGCATTTAGTTACTACTACAATACACTTTATAATTTAAAAGATGACACATCTGTCACACAGCCGTCTCTACCTGACATAGAGGCATTTCTCAATGAGATCAACCTCCCTAAACTGACCACAGAACAACTAGACTCACTGAACACCCCATTTACAGATCTAGAAATCAAAAATATAATTTCATTACTTCCCTCTAACAAATCTCCTGGCCCAGATGGTCTTACAGGAGAGTATTACAAACAATTTGGAACTGTGCTAACACCATATCTGACCAAAGTGTACAATGACGCTGCCTCCTCCTCCACTCTCCCCCCAGAAATGCTAAGTGCCTTAATTTTTTTTTTTTTCCCGTTGGTATACGTGTAATAATTTTTTTTTCCATTAAACACGTTTTCTTTTATTGAAAATATATTAGATACATATACATCCATACATTTCTTATATAAAAAAAAATAAAAATAAAACTGCAAACAGTACAGTGTATATTAACAAACAATTCGCTATGTCTTCCCCCAAATTACAAATATTGAGAAACGCTATCTGTTATATATTATATCACCATCAGCATTCAAGATACATTCCAGCATTGTGCATGTCGTGCCCCTCTAGTAATAGCTTCTCCCACCAACATAAATTTAACAAAAAAAAAGTTATTGGTCTATGTGTCCTATTGTAACACCCTTTATATTTTTCAGTGTCATGCACAGGTTTCAGGTGCCTTGAGACACTTTTCCCAGATTTTTTCATACTTAGTGGGACACCCTCTATGTGTGTATATGAGTTTCTTATAGGGTAATACTGTATTTACTTCTGTAATCCAGTGTGCGAGCTCTGGAGGATCAGGCCTCATCCAAAGCCTAGCTATAATTTTTCTTGCAGAAAAGAGTGTTTCATGAAGAAATACTTTTTGAAATTTGTTAATTTCTGTGTTTGGGAAAATTCCCAGAATGCACATTTTGGGCTGCAATGTGACAGTGGAGCCCATTGTATCATGTAGGAATCTCACTACCTGGGTCCAGAAAGCCTGAATCCTCGGGCAATGCCATATTAAGTGAAAGAAAGTGCCCACTGCTTGATTGCACAGTATACATGTTGCAGGTTGATTCTGTTTATATCTGGAGATTCTATATGGTGTGAGGTAGAATCTGTGCAATATGAAAATCTGAGTCAATCGATCCGACAACTTAGGGGATACCATTTTGCAAGCATCTAGAGCATCACTCCATTCATCATCTTCCATATTACCCACCTCCACCTCTCTCTCCCACCTAGATTTCAGTGCATATGCTATTTTGGTCGCTGATGGTGTTGTCAGCATAAGATAGAATTGGGAGATCAATTTTTTTGGGTCTGGGTATTTCACAGATTCCATGAGAGGATTATGTGCTGAGACAAGATCATCTGATGGAAATTGCGATCGAAAGGCATGGCGGAGTTGTAGGTATCTGAAAAATAATTGGTTTGGAAGCATAAACTCAGTTTGCAGCCTGTCAAAGCTCTTCAACTTTCCATTACTGACAATGTGGGACAGGTAGAATATCCCCCTTGAGCTCCACACCTCACTGTCCGGGATCAGAGAGAACTCAGACAGTTCCGGATTGTGCCATAAAGTGGTGAAATCGTGTATTGCTGGTATGCTCAACTTATCAGAAGCTAGCTTCCAGATCTTCTTATATTGGTACAAAAGTGATCTACGGTTATCTGTCCTCGCAACCCCTTTTACTCCCCCTGTTATCATCACCATTGAATCCTGGGTCTGCCTAGACCATTCTGGACATAGAAAACCGAGGAATCTCTCCCTATCTACCTTATCAACATGGAAAATTTGTGCCAGTTGGGCTGCCAAATAGTACATATTGAAATCCGGAAGGGCCATACCAGCTAGATCAGTGGGGTTCTTCAATTTATGCCAGGACAGTTTGTGCCTATTATTGCCCCATATGAATGGTTTTAGGATAGCTTCTATTACCTTAAAATGTCTAAGAATTAAATATACTGGAGAGTGCCACACCATGTATAAAATTTTGGGTAAGAGAACCATTTTTGTCAGGTTTATACGACCCACTACTCCCAAAGGAAGGCGAGCTCATATCTAAGTCTTCTGTCTGCTCATTTCATATAGTGGGTCTATATTTAGTGGTATATAGTCTGCTGGGTCTCTAGTTAGCCGTACCCCCAGGTATTTAATAGTATCTACCCTCTGCAAAGGTAATAAGACTCTATTCCTAGGTGGCGGGAAACTTTCCAGGGGTAGTATCTGTGACTTGTCCCAATTTATTCGAAGGCCAGAAAACGTACCAAATTGTTTAATTAAATCTAGAACTAATGGTAGGGCATTGTCTGAGTCATCTAGATATAGTAGTGTGTCATCCGCGTACATGCTGATCTTTTTCATCACCTCCCCTCTACCCAGTCCCACAACTCCAGGGTGTGCCCGAATAGCTATCGCGAGTGGCTCCGCCACCAGCGCGTAAAGCTGCGGCAACAGAGGACACCCCTGTCTCGTACCCCTGGTCAAGGAAAGCCGTCCAGAAGTCCAGCCATTAGCCAGTACTTTCGCAACCGGGCCCTGATACAAGAGCTGCACCCACTTTATGAATTTAGGTCCCAGACCAAAACTACTAAGACAGGTCCAAAGGTATCTCCACTCTACTGAGTCAAATGCCTTAGCAGAGTCTAAGGCTACTATCACCCGTGACCCTGGAAAATCATGAATGGCCTGTAAATTTATAAACAATCTTCTGAGGTTAAAGGAGGTATTTCTACCTGGCATAAAGCCAGCCTGATCACTATGCACTAAGGACAGAATAACTTTATTCATGCGGATGGCAAGCACTTTCACAAGTATTTTGACATCCATCTGAAGCAGAGAGATGGGTTGATATGACTCCGGGACATGTGGGTCCTTGCCCGGTTTGGGGATCACTACTATAGTTGCTTCACACATCGATGCCGGCATTTCAGAGCCCTCAAAGATGGCATTATATAGTTTAAGCAATCTGGGAATCAACAGGTCTGAGTAAGTGGAGTAAAATTCCACCGGTAAACCATCGGATCCGGGGCTTTAGAACTGGGGAATCCTGCTATGGCACTAGATATCTCATCTGTTGTCAGTGGAGCCTCTAGTTCCTCTACCTGTTCTGCAGTTAGTTGAGGGATTTAAATTCCCCCTAGGAAGGACTCCATAACGGATGTGTCATCCGTAGCTGCGGCCTTGTAGAGGTTGCTAAAAAAATCTTTAATCATATCAGATACTTTGCCAGGTTCTGTCACCAGTACATCATCAGGAAAGAAAAAACAAGCAGCGCAAGTCCCATTGTTCATAATATATCAATGCTAGCAGCAAAAATGTCCTTTAGAGCAAACCGCTCTTTGTGAGATATATACAGTCTATATACAGGGCAGCCTTTTGAGGGGAGGTGAAGCAGCTCCAGATATGCAAACGAAGAAAAACAGGAAAAGGCGCCTCTTAGTAAAACTGTATTTTTAATGATAACATTCCATTAAAGCCACTCACATGTAAAACTTAGTTGGTCCGGCGTGGGAAGCCTCAGTATAGCTATACAAGATTGCGTCCTCCTATGTCACATAGTCACACTCCTTCTCCTGCTGCCGGCCGGTCTGTGTAGCGCGGACTTCCGGGATTCAGTGAGACTCCAGAACGAGGCTTGGACATCCGCCGAGTAGTCGCTAGGAGGGCTGGGACGCTGGAACGCAAATCCAAGTGTATTTGCTGTACTGCCGTAAAGCAACGCGTTTCGGAGCATGCGCACTAGAGCGCGCTCCTTTCTCAAGCTAAGGACATGGTGTTACGTTGCAGCCTATTTAAGTGCTCTCCTGGCACCGCCGCCTAATGGATACTATTATAATTACAAGGAAATTAAAAGAAATTTAAAAACAAACAGATTGATTTGGTATATGTTAAAGAGAAGAAAGATATTTCTATTGTGCAATTTTCCCTCTATATGTACTAATTTCCACTATATACATATACAGTATCTGGATATATATGATGATAAGTTAAAGATAGATTGGTATATTTTTCTGGTATATTTTTCATACTGAGTGTTTCATGTATTACAATACAGATTGATATAAGTGTAAAACAACTATAATGTATGAATGTAAGCAGACTCTATTAGCTTATACAATAATAAAATTATATAGGGAAAGGCACCTATATAAAGTGTATGGGGATGTTAGTGTTCTTTTGAGCGTTATATATAATAACACTGACATTTTTAAAAAAAAACATTATTATAAAATATAAGTGTATATTCCATTAAAATTATTTGAATTAATATTAAAACTATTCTCATATACTCGTATAAAGGCGTAATTTTACAGTAGCAAACCTAAATTATGGCAGTATTCTTATAACATAATTACATAAAAGGCAAGTGACACACCCAAAATGAATATTTTTATAAAATGGTGGATATTTCTAATTCTTCGTTAATTCCGCCAGGGTTTAGGGCGTCTAAGGAATAAATCCAGAAGGTTTCCCTTTCACATAATCTATAAAATCTTTCAGCTGCGGGTAGGTTTTTTGGTATTTGCTCAATAATCCATACCTCAAGACCTTCGGTGGATTTCGCATGGTGTTCACAGAAATGACGGGGGACACTATGTTTGTGCCTCCCTCCTTCTATTTTTCTTCTGTGCTCACCAAATCTTTGCCTTAATGGACGTATGGTGCGCCCCACATAGATGAGGTTGCAGGGGCAGCTCAGACCATAAACTACAAAATCTGAGCCACAGTTGTAGAAATTGCCAAGCACATAGGTCTTTCCTTTAGTGGAAAAATGTTTTTTTCCATGCTTGACAAAACTACAAGTTTTACACATGGCTTTTTTACATTGAAACATGCCCTTGAGAGGAATCATGTGGGCCTGTGCTGGTGTAGTTTCTTTTATGGGCTTTAATTTACTTGGCGCTATTTTGTTTTTAATGTTGGGGGCTTTTCTGTAAGTAATTTTTAGGTAATTGGGTAAAACTGGTTTGAGATGTGGGTCCTCAAGAAGGATAGGCCAATACTTCCTGAAGATTGCTTCCATTTGAGAAAATTTGGTATGAAACCTAGTAATGAAACGTCCAGATGAATTGGGTATTTCTTCATTTTTGTGTTTCACAACGGGTGTTGGTTGTAAATAATATTTTTGTGCTTGATCTACCAATGACTCTGGATACTCTTTGTCCTTAAGTTTTTTTCTAAGTAGCTGGCTTTGTTCCATATAATCAGATGTCTCAAACCAGTTTTACCCAATTACCCAAAAATTACTTACAGAAAAGCCCCCAACATTAAAAACAAAATAGCGCCAAGTAAATTAAAGCCCATAAAAGAAACTACACCAGCACAGGCCCACATGATTCCTCTCAAGGGCATGTTTCAATGTAAAAAAGCCATGTGTAAAACTTGTAGTTTTGTCAAGCATGGAAAAAAACATTTTTCCACTAAAGAAAAGACCTATGTGCTTGACAATTTCTACAACTGTGGCTCAGATTTTGTAGTTTATGGTCTGAGCTGCCCCTGCAACCTCATCTATGTGGGGCGCACCATACATCCATTAAGGCAAAGATTTGGTGAGCACAGAAGAAAAATAGAAGGAGGGAGGGACAAACATAGTGTCCCCCGTCATTTCTGTGAACACCATGCGAAATCCACCGAAGGTCTTGAGGTATGGATTATTGAGCAAATACCAAAAAACCTACCCGCAGCTGAAAGATTTTATAGATTATGTGAAAGGGAAACCTTCTGGATTTATTCCTTAGACGCCCTAAACCCTGGCGGAATTAACGAAGAATTAGAAATATCCACCATTTTATAAAAATATTCATTTTGGGTGTGTCACTTGCCTTTTTTTGTAATTATGTTATAAGAATACTGCCATAATTTAGTTTTGCTACTGTAAAATTACGCCTTTATACGAGTATATGAGAATAGTTTTAATATTAATTCAAATAATTTTAATGGAATATACACTTATATTTTATAATAATTTTTTTTTTTTAAATGTCAGTGTTATTATATATAACGCTCAAAAGAACACTACCATCCCCATACACTTTATATAGGTGCCTTTCCCTATATAATTTTATTATTGTATTTGCTTTACGGCAGTACAGCAAATACACTTGGATTTGCGTTCCAGCGTCCCAGCCCTCCTATCGACTGCTCGGCGGATGTCCAAGCCTCGTTCTGGAGTCTCACTGAATCCCGGAAGTCCGCGCTACACAGACCGGCCGGCAGCAGGAGAAGGAGTGTGACTATGTGACATAGGAGGACGCAATCTTGTATAGCTATACTGAGGCTTCCCACGCCGGACCAACTAAGTTTTACATGTGAGTGGCTTTAATGGAATGTTATCATTAAAAATACATTTTTACTAAGAGGCGCCTTTTCCTGTTTTTCTTCTTTTACATCATCAGGAGAACGTAGTGAAATCACCACTGAAGGTCTTTCCTCACAATGTACCAGATGTGCCAGAAGCTTCCCAGTTCTCTCCCCATGTTCAAATGAGTTCTGCTTATGAAAAAAAATCTTTCTTTTGGACTTTTCATAATGTAGTTGATCAAGAGCTCTCGAGCATAGTTTAAGATCATTTGCTCTATCAATGGTGGGATCATTAAGAAAACCTTCCTCAGCATTCCATACACTTTCCTCTGCCCTATCAATCGACAACTCAGATGTTTTTTTAATTTGGTTAATGCGTCTAGTAAGAGTCATGCGGGTGTGCAGTTTGAACATTTCCCACACGGATTGTACTGTGGCCGAGTCATCATTTGTCCTTAAGTATTGCTCCCATTTCATTGGGAGGTCATCATCCTCCGGGACAATGTCAGCCAAAAGGGGTTTAGTCGCCAAGAGGGAGGTGGACGACCACAAGGCAAAGAGACCGTGACCCAGTAGGGACAATGATCAGATAAAAAAAAGAAGAAAAACCTGCATCTATAAGTCTGGGAACAGGAGTTTTAGACAGTAGTATGAGATCTATTCGGGACATGGCATGGTGTGACGTTGAGAAGCAAGAGTAAGCTCTGGTTGAGGGGTTTCTGACTCTCCATGTGTCAACAAGGTTAAAACTATGCATTAGTCTAGCGAATCTGGTTAAATAAGAAGAAGGTGACAAGGGCATCGAACTGCTCATTCTATCCATAGCAAGGTCTAACACATTATTAAAATCCCCCATCCATATTGCTGGGATAGTAGGGTACATAGCCATATAATCAAAACCAACGGTGAGCACCTCATAGCTAAATGGTGGTGGGACATAGAATGCTAACAGAAGTACCAGTTCCCCATGAATTTTGGCCCTTAGGAATACATATCTTCCAAGTGGGTCGATCTCCGAACCCTGGAGCTCAAAGTGTGTGGTTTTAGTAATTAAGATAAGTGCCTTAATTGTTACACTACCGAAGCCGGGAAAAGAGCCTACCTCTGCACAAAACTTCCGACCCATATCTCTTCTCAATGTGGCACCCAACAAGGTTGTCCACTCTCACAAATCATTTTAACCTAATTATGGAACCCTTAGCAGAACATGTCAGATCCCACTCTACAATATCAGGCTTCACCATTGGCACCACAGAACACAAAATAAATTTATTTGCAGACGACGTGATAATGGTGATCACAAACCCTCACTCTTGCCTGGCTTCGGTCCAATCACTACTGAAAAGGTTTAGTACTTTATCTTACTACAAAGTTAATGAACATAAATCCTACATTCTAGACCTGGGCATTGATGCAACCACTAGTAATCTACTCCAGACCCAATATCCTTACCCATGGGTGGAGGATAGTATTCCCTACCTCGGCATTAATCTCACCAAATCCACTAGAGGTCTTTTCGCACACAACTACGCAGACGCCAAACAGATGACGCTTCCTATACCACTTTCATCTACCTACCTGAAATCTCTCCAATCCATCCTAAACCAATTTGTTTGGCAAGGGAAAAAAATCTACCTCACACGAAACTTATTAAACACAAATCCGCGGGGGAAATGGGATACATAGACATCAAAGACTACTACAATGCCACCATTCTATCACAAATGAAAGAATGGATGAATACCTCACCCAAAACTCTCTGGAGCGATATAGAAAATCACAAGACACCGGGCACAAACCTCGCCAACTGGTTATTTAGTACCTCTACACATAATCCTCACATTTTCCACTACTCACCCACTGTCCAAGCCTCAATTAAAGTGTGGCGTACACTACACAATACCAAATGGTCACATGTACTGACGAAACCACTACACATTACTTTAAACACCTTAAAGCTTCTTACTCCTGACTTAACACTCCCATCCTGGATTACTGACCGGGTAACACACACACAAGAACTTTGCGATCTAATAACCTGCAAATCCTTCTCACAAATAGGCAAAGACCTCAATGCACCCTCCAAAGACTTCCTCAGCTACTTCAGATTACAAAACTGCTTGAAGGCACAAACATCTCTAGAAGGAAAACTACCCTTGAAACTATGGAACTACTTCTTTACAGAACACTCTAACACTAAAGAGACTTCCCTCATATACTCATTCCTACAGGAAAAAAACATGTTCAGCAAAACCAAACCTCTCCTTGACTGGGAAACTGACCTACAGACACAATTCACAGATGCCCAATGGCAACAGGCAATCACATCTATTTACAAAGCAACAACTTGCACCTCCCTTTGGGAAATCACCCAAAAAACGCTAATGAGATGGTACCTAACTCCGTCCAGACTGGCCAAATTCCACAAACGCGCCTCATACGACTGCTGGAGAAACTGTGGCCATACGGGCACCCTCCTCCACATTCTTTGGTCTTGCCCAAATGTAACCCAGCTTTGGAAAAATGTGGAATCCATACTCCAAGACATACTCCATAACTCGGTTACAATTACTCCACACTTAGCCATTCTTAATCTGACAATAGAAGATTTTCCCATACACCAAAGAACAGTGATTACACACGTCCTCCTAGCTACCAAACTCTTGATCACTAGAAACTGGAAATCTGACAACATTCCCTACCTTACGGAAGTTACTAACTTAGTACAAACCCATTTCACTTGTGAAACCCTTTTGTCACGCAGCAAACAATCCCATACAAAGACACTAACTCGCTGGAATCCATGGGTCCTTTGGTACTCAAAAAAGAATTAATGATTGAAGTAAGGTTTAACAATTGAATGCACTGTCTCTCTACTCGCCTTCCACTTGAAGCTCTCCCCCCCCTTCCCTTATCCCTCCTTGCCCCTCCTTCCTCTTGCACCCCTCCCCTCCTTACCCCACCCCTCCTCCTATCGTTGCAGGTCAACTGTTCTACCCTATGTTTATAATCACTTTGTTAACGATTTTTTTCTTTCTCATGCATTAGAACGTTATTCATAAAATCACTATTCAGACTACACTTACAATATCTAGTCTGTAAACTTACATTTACATGTTCATGTTCCTGTTCCTTACTATGACTTCATAACCTGTAATATGTAAAACTCAATAAAAATGTATTGGAAAAAAACAAACAAATAAAAAACAATGTGAGGTCCACTCCAAATTCTTTTTTTTTTTTTTTTTTTTAAACAGATTTTTATTGAAAGTTTCAGATATACATTGACATGTACAGAATAAAACAGAAGATGCAATGATGAATTGAAAAGGAAAAATGCACAGGTAAATGCAGTATCGCGGACGCAGCCGCTGCGAATGAGAAATTGTAGGCAGTAGGTTATACATAAGTTGGTTATGAGCCAAAGCTTAAAGGAGATGTTAAACATCTGTTACAATCTCGTCAGATGGTCTATATACCTTTTCAGAGTTGACAATGAACTAATCCTTTGATTCAGGGAAAAGTGTATTTGAGGATTTCATATTCCAAAATATAGAAATTAAAGCTTATGTAACAAGGTGTTGTAATTATGTACTGTGTATCAATATGAGGATCGATATTAAGGAAGTGTGACAGAAGGGGTTAGTTGTTAACAAAAAAAAGGCAAGTGAGTTGGGTCTATGTGTGGTGGTGGAAAGTAAGGGGGGGGGGGGGGATGGTAAAGGGTCTGGTCAGTCCTGCCACAGCCCATAGGGTGTTTTCATGGTAGGTGTTTTTTGTATTCAGCCGTCGAAGTAAAGTGTATCCAGCACGTCCAAATTTTGGTGAACTTAGCTTGCGTGTCATTTGACTGATGGATAAGGTCTTCCATTAATTTAGTTTGGTTAATACGTTGAAACCAATCAGAAATGGTAGGTGGGTCTGAGGAGCGCCATTTGGGGGGTATACACATTCTTGCTGCATTCACCAGGTGCATGGCCAGTGAGCGGTGATAGGATGGTATATGTGTCGAGGAGTGGTTTAGTAAAAACATTGAGGGATTAAAGTCCAAGGAGTAGGTAGTAATTTGTGCGATCAGTGTTTGGACTTCTCTCCAGAAGGGTTGGATCTTAGAGCAGGACCACCAGATGTGTAGCATGGAACCTATTTCTGACTCACATCTCCAACAGGTTTGTGGTATTTGTGAGCTGAAATGGTGTAGTAGAAGCGGGGTCCTGTACCACCTGGAAAAAATTTTATAGGCATTTTCTTGGACCTGCACGTTCATCGAACCCTTATGGATCAGGGTGTAAATGTTAGTCCACTCTTGGTCAGTCAGGTGTACGGAGAGGTCGCGTTCCCATTGTCTGATGTTCCAGTGAACGTGTGTGGATTGGTCATTAAATAATAGGTTGTATGTTTGTGAGATCAAGTGTGCAAGGGGTTTGTCACTCAAGCATAAGTCTTCAAATGGAGTCGTGGGTCTGGACCAGTCTGGGGTAGGCTTGGGTTTGATAAAGAAGTTTCTTAGTTGGATGTAGGTCCAGAAGGGGAAATTTTCAGCTACCGATTTGGAAGCCAGTTCAGTTTGGGAGAGAAGGCGATCTCCGTTAAAGAAATGTTTAGATCTAGCGGGCTGATGGGGCCATATATCAGTTAGGAAAGAGGTGTGCATACCAGGAGTGAATTCAGGGTTTAACCGTAAGGGTGTCATTGGGCCTTTAATTGATGAGATGTTATTAGAGCTACACGCATTACGGAATGATAGCAGAGTAGGGTGAATGAGGGGATGTTGAGTGTATTCTGAGGGTATAAAAGAGGGGTCGACCCATGGAAGGTTTTGGATTGGTACCTTCGAAAGTGACTGTTCAAGTTGGACCCATTCTTTATGTTTGGGGTGGACAATCCAATCGATGATTCTCGCTAGGTGACATGCCATTTGGTATTTGCGTATGTCTGGTAAACCTATGCCCCCTAGGAGTTTGGGTGCTGTGAGTCTCATAAAGCTGATTCTCGGGTGTTTTGTCCCCCATATGAAGTTCGTGCAGGCGGTACGGTACGTGGAAAAGAAGGTGGGTGGTATTTTAATTGGGATAGTTTGTAGGAAGTATAAGATTCTGGGTAAAACATTCATTTTAATGATGGCGGCCCTGCCAAACCATGAGAATTGTCCCGAGGACCATTTTGTAAGGTCCACTTGTATATTTCGAAGGAGAGGGGTGTAATTTAGGGTGTATAGGTCCTTTAGGGAGGATGGTAACTGAATACCTAAGTATGGGATTGCGTGATTGTTCCAGGTGAAGGGGAAGGAGTTTTGGCATTGCTGACAGATTTCAGCAGGTAGAGAGATGTTGAGGGCATGTGATTTTGAAAAGTTGATTTGGAAGTTTGAGATGGCGTGAAAGGTGTGAAAGTCATTAAGTAGGTTAGGAATAGAGGTAAGCGGGTTAGTGAGGAAAAGGAGAATGTCGTCGGCAAATGCTGCTAGTTTATATGTGTGTTGAGTAATTTGGATACCTTTAATCTCTGGGTTCTCATTAATGCGTCTAAGAAGAGGTTCAGGGTCAGGATGAAAATTAAAGGGGAGAGTGGACAACCCTGGCGCGTTCCGTTCGACACGGAGAAGGCATCCGACAAATGGCCATTAACTTGGACTTTTGCAGTAGGGTTGGAGTATAGTGCCGAGATATAATTTAACATCGTATGTGGGAGACCTACGGCTTTGAGTGTTTCTTTCATGTAGTCCCAGGCCACTCTGTCGAATGCCTTCTCCGCGTCGAGGGAAAGCATGAATCCATCGGTCCTAGTAGTCGTGAGCCAGTGGTGAATATTAATGGCTTTGAGGGTATTATCCCTCGCTTCACGCCCCGGTACAAAGCCCACTTGGTCAAGGCCAATAAGGTGGGGGAGTAGGGGTAATAGTCTATTAGCTAATGTTTTGGCGTACCATTTGACATCTACGTTAAGTAGAGAGATAGGTCTGTAGTTCGTGACTAAGGAATGGTCTTTGTCAGGCTTGGGTATTACTGTTATATGGGCTGTTAGAAGGTCTCGGGGGGGATCGGCCGGATTCGCGAAAGAGTTGAAAGCTGTCAAGAAAGAAGGGGTAAGTATTTCTGCATAGGTTTTGTAGTAACCAGCTGTGAGGCCGTCCGGTCCAGGGCTTTTGCCCGTTTTCATTTGTTTTAGGGCCTTGTCAACTTCCGCTCGAGTAAGTGGGGCATTTAAGTCTTGTGCAACGGAATCAGAGATGGGGGTTGGGCCATATTGTTTAAGGAAGTCAGATATCATTTGAGATCGAGTGGTGCCATCTATAGGGGGGGGAGGGGTGGCTAAGTTGTATAGTTTGCTATAGTACTGTACAAATTGTCGTGCGATGTCAGGGGTTTTGGTAATCTTATGTCCTGAGGGGTCGTTGACGTAGTGTATAGTTCTGTTAGATCTGGAATTTTGTAATGCTCTGGCCAACATTTTACTAGCTTTGTTGCCAAATTCGTAATATTTTTTCTTGGCGAGTATGTATTTGTGCTGTATCTGTTTATCTAGTAAGTCTAATAGATCTTTCCTTGCTTGGATCAGTTCATTCAGGGCGGACAGAGCTTGGGATTGTTTATGTAGCCCTTCAAGTTTGCGTATTTTTTCTATCAGATCTGAGTGTGTTCTTCTTTTTTCCTTATTTCTTTTGGCTGCTGCTGCTAGGAAGGAACCCCGAATTACGCTTTTGTGTGCTTCCCAATTGTTAATTGGGGATGTATCGTCTGGGTTATTTTCTAGGAAGAAGTGTTTCAAGGTAGCTGCTGTGCCTGTCGAGATTGAGGGGTCGGTGAGCAAAGAAGGGTCCAACCTCCATATTGTCGAGCGAGGTGTGGTATCGGGTAATTGTAGGGACACGGAGATAGGATGATGGTCAGAGATAGTCATAGGCTCGATTGAAGCTCGTTGGAGCAGGGGTAAGTCATTTTGGGTTAGGAAAAGGTAATCTATTCTAGAGTATCGATGGTGCGGTGCCGAGTAGAAGGTGTAGTCCCTCGTGTCTGGGTAAAGGGTGCGCCACGTGTCGTGGAGTAGTAGTCGTTTCAGCATTGTTTTAATGTCTTTCAGGGCTTTGTAAGGTATGGATGTAGTTCCTGTGGATGTGTCTTGAATGGGGTTTAGGGGGATATTGAAGTCTCCACCCAGTATAAGAGTGCCTTCCTGGAAAGTCGTTAAGGCAGTGTTGATTGATCGAAAAAATGATACTTGGTGTTTGTTTGGGGCATAAATATTTGCTAGTGTTACCGTTTTGGATTGGATCGAGCCCTTTAGGAAAAGATACCTGCCACCGGGGTCAATGAGAGAGTCAGTGACGCGGAGAGGGCAGTGTTTTGCGATCAGGATTGATACTCCTTTCGTTTTATGTTGGTGGTTAGTGGCGTGTATCGCCGTTGGATAGTGGGCGTTAGATAGTTTAGGGGTGTTGTTGGTACGAAAATGCGTTTCCTGTATCATTATGATGCTAGCGTTGAGTCTTTGCATGGTAAGAAGGAGTTTAGATCGTTTTTCTGGGGTATTTAGGCCCTTTACATTGAGTGAGACAATTTTGAGCGTGGGTTTCTGCATGTTGCTGATTTTGGGAGCCATGGGTGAGTCGTTTGTACGTGAGCTGTGTTGTGGGTTGGGCTGTGGCAGGCTGAGAGGCGAGACTTAAAAGGGGGGTGTTAGTTAAGGTCAGTAGGAATTGGGGGGGATAGCACTGGAGGAGGGTAAGGGGATGGGGAACCGGCACTGGATGGCGGTCTGCGCACCTGAATCGGTGCTCGATGCCACGAAATTGTATAAACCGGATAAATTCAGTGGTGTTAGGGCGGATCGTTGGTTATGAGTTCAGGAATGGAAGTTTGACCACTGTGTGAGGGTTGGTTACTGGCTTGAGAGAAAATAATCTACTTATAGGAAGGTTGGTATATATGTGGGTGACTGGTGAGGTCCGTCTCACCAACAGCCTTCCGAGGTGAGTTGTAGGGGCTATGTGTGGGAATTTATTGCTAGTGATGTAAGGGTGGATGGAGTGAAGTGAGAGTAAAGGTAGCAGGTGTGGAGAATCAGTTGGGGGTTTGGTACTAGATTGTGGATTCGGGCTGTCGTGGGTTAGAAGAAAAATGAATAGATTAAGAAGGTGTCGTAGGTTGAGAGAATCAAAGTCGTGTAAGCATAAGATGTTCTGCGATAGAGCATGGAGTTGTGCACACTGAAAAAGGGCCCAATAAGATTACTGATCATAGTAATTGTAAAAGTAACTTCAGGAAGGTTGCAGGGTGCAAGCATTCTAACAACTGGTCCTTTTCCCTATAAACATCTATTGCTGCAAACCTTCAAAAAACAATTTGTAGAATACACACAAGTCGTCTATAACTTCATATTAACCGTTGTCAGAAAATGAATGAACTGTGCGTTTCTGCTCAGCTATTCTGGTGGGGGTATGTGCCACATACCGCACCTGTGTTGTTGGGGGACGACAATAGCCTCGGGCCCTGTCGCCCGGGCTTTGATAGTATGGTGCGGGCGAAGAGTAGACTGGGTGAGGCCTCACCGTCTCTAATTTTGTCCGCCCTTGCGTTGTGGTGTGGCATGGTGTGGGCTGAGAGCGAACCTACTTAGGCCCCCATTTTCCCTGTTTCATGCACCCTGGTGGGTATTTAGTGTTGTGGTTAGCGTATGGATTAGGAGGAGTGTGTGTGATGAGTTCCTACGGTATTTATCAGTGTATTGTAGAGTGTGTCAAATGTGTGTGTCTCATGGCCTGTGTAGTGCACTCTCCACCGCCAGGTTAGGATGGTAACGGGAGAGGTGTCGCAGAGATAGGTGGGCGCCTATCTGTGTCTTAAGTATAGTAGGTACCCGAGAACGTTATGAAAATAGTGGCCATTTGGGTAACACATGTTCATTACTGTTTGTAATCACTAGTCTAGTTATGGCATAGAGGTGTGGTTGCCTGGGTGGCATCGTTAGGCAAGCACAGCTCTAGTTCCATGTGCACATAGGAATGTAGCAATGGCATAGGTTGGTAAGTAAGTGGGTGTAGGGTGGTTGGAATTATTTCCGTGGGCGCTATTATAATTTCTTAACCTATGATAGCGTGTTGTGTGTATAACTGTGAGAAAAATCTGTGTCTAGGAGTATAACCTTATTCTTTGCTGTATAAGGCCCTGTTATACAAAACACAACATATATTACCCATAACCTGCGATGTTTAAGCTAGAACTCAGGAAGAGTAGGTCGGTGTCCTTGGGAGATTTCCAATTTCTTCTGTGTTCCGTGTATGGGGGCTGGGTTATTCTGCATAAGAGTTCTCGGTCGAGAAGTTCTGGCAGCGTAGCCGCGTTCTTGTGGGGATCAGTCAAGCAGGAACAGGTGGTTTTGTGTATGCGGATGTTGTTGTATGTCGAGCCTTGAAGGTAGGTCGCGGATAGCGTAGATCGAGGTGAGTCGTAGAACTTCCATCCGTGCCGTGGAGTCAGGTGCCGTCTATCCTGCAGTCTGTTGATCGGTGTTGATGTCACTTTGTTTCTGTGCGGGAGCTGTCGGGAGTTGATGGAGGGCGGCCAACGTGGTAAGTACAGGTGGGGAGATCATTGGTAGAAAGATGTGGAGTTTGTCTGATGTTTGCTCCCGTTGGAGGCCCGTTGTTTAGTGGTCGCGGCGTGATCTGCGAGGAAAGGGAGCTGACATGGGACTGGCCGGAAGGTATTGTGGACCTTGAGGAGGGTTGATTCTGGTGGTGGATGGTGAGCGTCTTCTCCGAAAGCTGGTGTTGTGTGCGTCCATCGGTTCTTCCATGGGAGGGTTGTGAGTATAGGATTGCATGTTGAATTCCGCGTACCAGTTCGGGACCGGGGTGAAGGGAACATCTAGCGTACGGCAGAAAGTGTCCAGGTCTTCCGGTACCCTGAGAAGAGCAGAGCGTCCCTGGTGTGACGCGAATAGGCCGAAGGGGAACTTCCAACGGTACCTGATTCCTCTTGTTCTTAAGGTCTCCAGTAGAGGGCGTAGGTCTTTGCGGTGACGTAGTGTAATAGCAGAGAGATCTTGAAATATAGAGACGGGGCCGCCATTATATTCCAGGGTCGATTTTTCGCTGGCTTTTTGGAGGATTTCTTCTTTGATAGAAAAATCGTTCACAAAGCAAATAATGTCCCTGGGGGGGTCCGAGTCTCTACCTTTGGGGCGCAGTGCACGGTGGATACGGTCCATGGTGATTACCGTTTGTTCTGGGCGGTTTAAAATATGATTAAAGAGTCCTGTCACCACCGGGAGGATGTCGGCTTGTTCAACCGATTCTGGTAATCCCCTAACCCGTAGGTTGTGTCTTCGACCACGGTTGTCAAGATCTTCAACATGACGTTGAAGATCTCTCAGCTGTATAGTATGGTGATCCACTGTGTGCTGGACATCTTTTACTATCGCTTGTTGCTGTGCCGCTTTGTTTTCCACACGCTGTATGCGGCCTGTGATAGCCTGTAGCTCATGGCGCAGGTCAGAGATGGCCGAGAAAAGCGTATCTTTGATGTCGGTCGCGACTGCTTGTAGATCTTGCAGACTCGGTTGGCGTTGTGAAGGTGAAGCAGGTGTTTGCCGGGTGTTGCCTGCGTCGGTGGGGGTGAGGACAATCTCCGTGTGGGACTGAGATGAGGCTGAGGTGGGGAGAGAGGTCGCCATTGTTGGGCGCTGTGTCCGGAAGATCTCCGGTATCGTTTGGCTTACCCGGCTGGGGATTTCTCTCGGGGATCGGGATCTGCTGTGTGATGATCCACGGGAAGATGTGCCCATTATTAGGGGGGGCGAATGGTAGCTGTGTAACCCCTAAAATGCAGAAGTTTGGCTGTGGTGAGAGGGAGCTAAGAGATCAGGCAGCCATCTTCTCTCAAGGCAAGCCACGCCCCCTCCAAATTCTATATCATGTATATCTAGTATGGATTTTAAGGGGGATACCCAGACAAAAATCAAGAAAAAAGTGTGAGAATTTCCCAAAAAATCCTTACCAGACACTTATATAAATATGTAGGCTGAAAGACCAGGAAAGGGGGGGGGATCATGTGGCCCTCTCATTACCCATACTAGGCAAAATAGCTTCAACATGGGGTACCTTGTTTATGAGAAACAAGGGCCTCTTCCCCAAAACCCCTGCCCTGAGGTTGTGAGGGTCTGCAGGTGGGGGGATTATCAGAATTTGAAATTCTCCATTAACAATAAGGGGGTTTCCAGATACTGCCAGATGTGAATGAGTAATGAGTAGTACACAAGAAAGAAAACCATAAACACAGTTTTTGAGAAAAAAAATGTAAATAACAAAAAAAAATCATAATGCCCAATGCCCACCAATCCTTTAAAAGAAAAACATGCTGCCCATCAAACATGTCTTGTCCAATCGCTCCACTCTTGCCAAATAAGGGGTCCAGGGGATGAGGACTGATATATACAAAGAGATGGGGACTCCTGGATGACATAATTGACCATATTTGGACATGATCATATATGATAAATGATATCACTGGGATCCCAGTGATGTCATTGACCATATAAATATAATATATACACTACTGATACACTACTGTGCAAACCTTTTTAGCAGGTGTGAGAAAATTCTGTAAATTAAGAATGCTTTCAGAAATAGAAGCGTTAATACATTGGAAGCCTCGGATTGTGAGTAAAGCGGTTAACAAGCATTTCACAATACGAGCTATTATTTTTAAAAAATCCTGACTCGGTTTGCGAGTGTTGTCTCGCAAAAAGAGCAGGATTCAAGCCTCTGTGGTGTGCAGCACCGCATTTGGCCAGAGGTGCGGGGGCACCGGTAACACTCGGAGACGTTCGGAGCCACTCGGAAATACTCTGAAACACTCAGAAATACTCGGAAACACTCGGAAATACTTAATTCCCGAGTGTTTCCGAGCCCTTCTGAGGGATTCCGAGTACATCCGAGTGGTCTCCGAGTATTTCCAAGTCTCTCCGATGCCCCCCCACCTCTGACCACATGCGGTATTGCATGCATTAGAAGTCAACGTGGAACGAATTATCATCATTTCCATTGACTTCAATGGGGAAACTCGCTTTGATATGCGAGTGCTTTGGATTATAAGCATTCTCCTGGAATGGATTATGCATGTAATCCAAGGTTCCACTGTAGTTTATTTTTATCAAAATGGAAAGGAAATGAACAGAAGAGACATCCAAATCAAATCAATATTTGGCGGGACCACCCTTTGCCTTCAAAGCAGCATCAATTCTTCTAGGAACATTTGCACTTGGTTTTTGAAGGAACTCAGCAGTTAGGTTAAGATGTGGTCAAGATTCTTACAGGATGGTGTCGCCAGCGGTAGGTTTAGTAATAATAACTTACACAAGTTTTTTCTATAAAAAACCTGACTTGGGAAGAATTGTTTTTCTGCTTGTCAGATGTCCCCATGTGTATTGGTGCTGTTTTCACCACTTCCTGTTTCCTGTGTGAGCCCGGAAGGGTGTGCCATGATGCCTGGTTCACCAAGGTGGGCGGGACCGGGGAGTGATGATGCAGCACACCTGATTAGAGAGTATTAGTCTTTTCAAACAGCGGTGAGACATTCAGTCTCCAGCCCTTACTGAAGAAGTTATGGTGGTGTAGCAGCCCATTCGACGTAACGCGTATAGGGGTAAGGAGTCGCAGTGGCAGCGTCATCCCGCGAGCATCTTGTTGTTTCTATGCATCCTAAACCTGCACTGCTTGAGTGCTGCATTTATGAGTAACATTTTAATGAGGAAATACCATTTTGATATACAGAGAGCACTAGATTTTGCCTATTCTATTCCCATGTGCACCGGACCCCATTGAGGGAATTTGTACTGGCTGGTTTCCATCTAATCAGCCGGAGGCAGCACGGAAGGAATAGGAGTTCCATGACAAGATGATCCGTTTATGTCCCTGAGAGGGAACCTGCTTTTTCTGACCTTCTGGTGAAATATTGAGCTAGGATATTGAGGTGGAGGAGAGCACTTGCATTTTCAACGTTTATGCACTGGTGGTGTGTTGTGCGTTTTTTGTGCAGAAGAGTCTGAGGATTATATTTGTGCATTCGGACTCTTATTTTTATTTCATTCATTTTTTGAGTGTGTGGACTTTATTTTTATTGTTTATTGTTCACTATTCCCACTTAGGGAACACGTATGTTTCATTATTGTGTATTTTTCACTATTCACAGTCAGGGAACATGAATATTTGATTGTGCACTCAGTATCTTGCTATATTGCAAGTTAATCACATATTCTTATTTCAGGATTTATTGGAAGTTATTTAGTAAGCGCAACACTGTTATGTATATTTTATATCAGCAGTTAGGTTGTTCTTTGTCTGGGAGAGACCTTGCTGATACAGTAAATCTACCTTGTGTCTTGTTGCTGTGCTCAGTCTTGCTATGGTGTATAACTTGTGACATTAAGGAACTGTCTTCCACAACCTCAACCAGTTTGGCTGTTCCTTACCCAGTTTTAAGCCTGCTACACAGCTGTTTCTGCTTTAGTTAATGACTGTATTTTAACCTACATATGGAATTAGTACCTGAGTGGTAGAATTGGTTAATCATACACCTCGCTCTAATCCTACAAAATCCCTGACTTTGTGCAAGTGTGCAAGTGTAAGCATTGATGCTGGTTTGAAACCAAAGGGTAGTCACACAAAATATTGATTTGACTTAGATGTTTCTTCTGTTCGCTCACTTTGTATTTTGTAAATTGATAAAAATAAACAATTACAAGATATACTTTTGAAAGCATTCTTGCTTTACAGCATTTTTTCACACCTTTTGCACAGTATATATTTTTTTGCACTTTGAGCATTACATAAATCACTGCTCTCAGCTAAAATATTTTTTTAAACTTTTTTTCTACCCAGCCCCATCTGTTTGACAATCCTTTGCCTATTAGTCTAGAAAATGGCTACAACTGTTTCTTACCATTCGGCTACCATAGACTTCATTAGGGTTTGAATTTGCCACACAAGCTTTAGTCATGTTCACTAAAAGCGACTGCATCCACCACCGCCTCTGCCCACTGTTCTAAGGCTACGGTTTGGTTGCTAGGACTGCCCATATCCTAGCAATCAATCACATGCTTGCCCCTCCCCCCCATGCCCCGGCATTCAGAGGAGGAGGAGGAAGTTCCTCTGTCAAACCTATCTGGTCCCAGTCCCTAGCCTTCAAGCTTCCACCTGTCCCGTAGCCGACTGCTGCAAAGTGAAGGAACTGATCCCGAAGTAAGCTGGGGTCTTCTCAATACTCCCTCCTCCCCTTCCCCTACCCCAACTATTCTCTTAAACCTCTCCACTCTCCTTACCCCACTCAGCTCTTCCCTTCTAAAGTTGGGGACCCTATTGAAAGGGAATAGGCTCTATGAACCATGATGTAAGGTCGCTTTAGGGACCCTGATGTAAGGCGGCTTTAGGGACCTGAGTTAAGGGGGCTTTAGGGACTCTGATGTAAGTGGGCTTTAGGGACCCTGATGTAAGGGGGCTCTGGGGACCCTGATGTAAGGGGGGGACTTTGGGGATCCTAATAAAAGAGGGACTCTGATGTAAGGGGGGAACTCTGGGGACCCTGATGTAAGGGGGTAACTCTGGAGACCCTGATTTAAGGAGAGGGGACTCTTGGGGACCCTGATGTAAGGCAGGGATGACTCTGAGGACACTGGTGAAAGGAGGGGGGGCTCTGGGGACCCTGATATAAGGGGGGCACTTTGGGGACCCTAATGAAAGGAGTAAACTCTGATGTGAGAGGGTCAGGCTTGGAGGTCCCAGGCCTTAGGCTGTGTAAGGTGCCCCAAATTTTTTGATTGCTGCCCTGTTCCCCACACACTGTGCAAACATTTCACATACCGCTGCAGGATTGGATGATGTTAGCTGGAGATGAAGGCATCTCCTGCAAACTTCAGCCAATCCGGGAAAAAATGTATCCAGCCAATAAGGTGCGGCGCAAGCCATCCTGTGTGCAACATTGGCAAAAAAGGTGAAAAGCATCCCTTCACAGACTTAATTTTTTGGGGGGGGTGGGGGGCAGTGGATGCAAGTAGCTGGTCTTGCCTAGGGCGCAAAATAGTCTAGCACTGGCCCTGCCTATGAAAGATACAAAATGTTTGCCTTTGGCTATCTGTTGTACAACATTACATAAACCTAAACTATCAGATGTGCATGGAACTGATCTAATCAGTTTTGGGTCAGCTGACCCTTTCAAAAGCAAGTTTTAAATCCTAGTGGGTGGTTGCTGCTATATTCACTGAAATAATAATGATAATAATGATAATAATCATCCTCATCATATTCAGTGTAGATGATGCCATGAATCCTGTATTATAATATGTGGACATCAAAGATCAGGCATCATTATTTCTGCATTAGAGAAAACACGCACACATATGTGCAGTAAGAACTGTTTCTGCTAATATGCCTCCTTCAAAAGTAATTTGATTACCATCAGACTGCAAGATACAATTATTTATGGCTGCAATGAGATTAGACACAGTCTTTCATCAAGAAAACTGTATGAAAAATAACGAGGCATTTTGATTCTCTATTTACACTACATTATAAAGTAGTAAAGAAAACTGAATTTAGCTTAAAGCCCAACTCCACCTTTTAAGAAAATATAAATAGAAGTGAGGCCCAACCAGCAGTGTACCAATAAAAAGTAGATCTAGCTACAATATTTATGTACACTACAGAATTTTCCATAGCAGTACTTCTTCAAATAAAGATATATGCGGCGCTCACTCAATTAGCAATAACATCATAGTAATCTTCAATTAATAAAGTGCAAAATACATAAGTGACAGTGCTTTAAATGTCCAATAACATGATCTTCATGCACCGTAAGGTGCTGCAGTATAAGGTGACAATGCAATATATAATAAAGGTCAAAGCTCAATCAGAAAAAGTTCATAAACAAAAGTGCTTGTGTAAAGAAAAATAGAATCCAATGAATCCAGATCATAAACAACTTCCACCATCCGTAGTGCGCCTGTGGTTTGCCCCAGCCTCTCACCTCAGATACAGTAAAAACCCCTACAGGTCTAGTTGGGCTTGTATATAATATGTGTCTTCAGGTTCCAAACAATGAATTCTTACTCCTGGGACCTCCAATCAGACAGGAGACGATTTCCATGGATACCAATGATATCTTTAGACAGGGCCTCAAGTTCCAATACTTTGACACATTCGGCTCCTCTTATCCCTCTTATTCACAACAGCAGCACAGATGATGATTGGAGGTCCCAAATGTGTGTGACTCAAAGAAACGCTGAGCCAGCGTGCTTATGTATGCACGTCCCGTCTGTAATCATCCAATCGGCAATTAAGCTGAGGTAATGTCATCCAGATCGGCCGTAAAACGTCACTGCGCATGCACCTAGTCCACATTTCGCTCCTGCGCAGTAGATGGTAACACAGCGCAGGGCTCGAGTGGCTGGCAAGCAGTGAGGTATCGGGACCAGAAGTAAGGACGCCTCCCAGCTGGTCCTCCATGCGCCGAACACTGCAAACATGCAAATATGCAAGGATTCAGTGCAGGGCGGCCGCATAGTGCCGGGATAAAGCCAATGACTACCCATGGAGAATAACAAGGAGCAACCACCAGAGGGAGGGGGGGAAAAGAACGGAAAACCAATGTCAATCAATAAGGCTCACAAATAAAAATAGTAATGATTATAATAAGTAGATATAAGCATAACACAGAAAATGTCCAATACGTGAATAACAGTCTAATGTGTATTCACTCATATAATATGATCTAACAATGCTATAAACAAAGGAATATATACAATGTAAAGGAGCATGAAACAGAGGCAAAAGTAAATTGCCAACATAGTCTCACATAGAATCAGAAATGATGACCAGAGCAATCAGAATCATAGGTAGGTGGAAATTCTATCCAATGGGGGATGTAAAGAGTATCAAGGATGTGAGAGCTATATGGGGGATTTAGAGAAACGGCTACAGAGAATAAATTTGTCCCATTCGGGAGTACTGTGAGTTTATTCTTGATCTTCTTCATTTTATTTTGACATGGAACTGGTTTGGATTCAAGGAGTCCCATTTCCTCCAGGTGCAGGGGCGGCTATGGGCACTTGCTGCGCACCCGCCTACGCCAACCTGTACCTGGGGGGTGGGAACGTGCCCTTTTTTTCTGATGATTCATTATCGTCTTTCACCAACCATGCGTTATGCTGGATGCGTTACATTGATGATGTGTTTATTATTTGGACGGGCACTCCTGCTTTATTGGCCACTTTTGTTGAGACCTTGAATCGAAACCAGTCCAATCTAAAATTTACAGTTGCCAGTGACCCTTTACAAATCCTTCTTGGATGTCACTATTTTTAAGGACAAAGATAACTGTTTAGCCTCAACACTTTTTAGAAAACAGACAGCTGGGAATACATTGTTACACGCTGATAGCGCTCACCCAATAGCCCTCATTAAAAGTATACCTTACGTTCAGTATCTGAGGCTACATCTTGACGAGTTTAAAATCCAGGCCAACCTTCTCCGAACTCATCTTCAGTCAAGAAGCTTTAGCAAATCATTACTACGCAGTGCTTTTAATAAAGCACTGCATCAGTCTTGTAATTCACTCCTGTATGAGACCAAGACTGTCCCTCCTAAGCATACTGTCAAATATATTACAAGATACTCTCAACAACATGGAGAGTTACATAATATATTATCAAACCACCGGCCACTCTTACAAGAGGATCCTATCCTTAGAAAATATATTAGCCCACGTCCGGAGATCATTTTCAGAAGGGCTAGATCTCTGAAGGATAAGCTAACATCAAGTCATTATTCCGCGAATCCATTTTCTAGAAACCATCAACATGGTATAACAAGATGTGGCAAATCTGCTTTTTGCTCCTGGATTTCTGTATGGACCCGATTCATGCTCCCTAATGGAGAAATATTTTCTGCCAATTTTCATGCGGATTGCGACGCACAAGGGGTTGTACATCTCATGTCCTGTAAATGTGGACCCTTTTATGTGGGGAAAACAGCCATTTTCATATAAGAATCAAGGATCACATCTACTACTCAGCTAATGATAAAATGTTAACTGCTGTGAGTAGACACCTTGATCTCTACCATAAAATGTGTCCATGGTTTCTTTTACTGCCCTGGCTGTGATCCCCAAAGATCCCCGAGGGGGAGAATGGGAGAAATTTATTCTCCGGAGGGGAGACAACCTGGATTGAACACCTCAATGCCACACATGCCCCTGGCATTAATGGGGCCCTATCATAGAAACCGTTTCTCTAAATCCCCCATATAGCTCTCACATCCCTGATACTCTTTACATCCCCCATTGGATAGAATTTCCACCTATCTATGATTCTGATTACTCTGGTCATCATTCCTGGTTCTATGTGAAATCAATCTGCCTTTCAGCCCATATTAAAATTTGAATGTAATACTTACTAATCTCTACTTCTATTTCAAACTTCAATCAATAGGTGCTTCTGACCTATCCTTTCATTGACATATCCTGCACACATTCAAGCCCTCAAAAGATTGTCAATTTACTTTTGGCTCTGTTTCATGCTCCTTTCCATTGTATATATTCTTTTGTTTATAGCATTGTTAGATCATATTATATGAGTGAATAAACATTAGACTGTTATTCACGTATTGAACATTTTCCTCGTTATGCTTATATCTACTTATTATAATCATTACTATTTTTATTTGTGATCCTTATTAATTTACATTGGTCTTCCGTTCTCCCCCCCCCCTCTGGTGGTTGCTCCATGTTCTCCATGAGTAGTCATTGGCTTTATACCAGCACTATGCGGCCACCCAGAGCCGCATCCTTGCATAATGTTTGCAGTGCGCGGAGCGTGGAGGACCAGCTGGAAGGCGTCGTCCTTACTCCTGGTCCCCAATATGTCACTGCTTGCCAGCCACTCACGTCCCGCGCTGTTACCTTCTACTGAACGGGCGTGAAATGTGGACTGGACGCATGTGCAGTGATGTTTTACGGCCGGCCTGGATGACATCACCTCAGCTTAATTGCCGATTGGTTGATTACAGATGGGCTGTGCATACATAGGCACGCTGGCTCGGCATTTCATTGAGTCACACACATTTGGTGTGCTACTGCACTGGCGGCTGCACGATTTTGAGGAATCTCCCTGGGGAAGGTATTATATCTTTCTACATTAAGTCTGGCTCTTTTTCATATCACTTTTATAACATGGCTTAAACAATCTCTGTTTTCACTCTTAAAGTGGAGTTCCACCCAAAAGTGGAACTTCCACTAATCAGATTCCTCCCCCCCTCCGGTGACACAGTTGGCACCTTTCAGGGGGAGGGGGGTACAGATACCTGTATATTACAGGTATCTGTACCCACTTCCGGCATAAATAGCCGCAGAATCTGCGGTTATTTACGCCACTTCCTGCTCCCGCCCGCTGCCTGCTGGGAAACACACACGGGTCCCAGAGGCAGCAGGGAGCATTCGTATTGCACGGCGCGACTCGCGCATGCGCAGTAGGGAACCGGGAAGTGAAGCCGCACGGCTTCATTTCCTGATTCCCTTACCGAAGATGGAGGCGGCAGCACCCGAGGACGGAGAGACGCTTCGGCCTCGGGTGCCGACATCGCGGGCGCCCTGGACAGGTAAGTGTCCATGTTTTAAAAGTCAGCAGCTGCAGTATTTGTAGCTGCTGACTTTTAAAATTTTTTCTTTCGGCGGCGCCCCGCTTTAAACTACCCATATTACACTCAGCAGCGTGTTCTTTTTTCTGGGGGGGAGTCTTCGATCAACGGCCCTCTATGAATTTGTGGCATTGCTTATTATGAGGGGTGAATTGTGCTAGCGCTCATTTTCTTCCATTTCATAGCATCTACCTTTGACCCTATACTTCCTCCCACTCAAAAACTTTGGTCGTAGTTACAATGGGTGAGTTTGCTATGTTTGTACTGTGGGACATCTAATTAAAATTATTATGCTATTTTCTGACTTGCTGGGCATTATTTGTTATAGATCGCTACCCTTTGATGTGATTATATGACCCCTCAGCAACCGCCTTGCAATTTGTCTACATTGCTTTTAGCGGTGAGCCTGTGTTTTATAGTATATTGTAAGTACTGGGTTTATACCCAATTTATTTACTTTATGCATTAAAGTATGCTTATACACTATACATTATTATTTCTCTTTTTAATATCATGTTATACATGCCCCATAGTTGTCTGGTTTGCCCTTATTGTCTGTATGGTTGCCTTGTGGGCTACCCACCTCATAGGGGGATGGGTGAAATGGAAGACCGTATCAACTGTTATACTTTGTCAAATGTTTGTACTCATTATATGTTTCTTGTGTTGTATTTCTTTTTTCTTCATATTTAAATAGTTATTCAAATTCTCCTGAAGAAGTGCAAAGCGCGTAACATGTAGAGCAAGGTAGCACTCCACTGCAATATAACCGTACTCTTGGACTCACCGTTATTATACAGCAAATTTGTTTGTTATCAGATTCCATGTAGTTATAAGTTGGTTATATTTAGCTATATTTTCTCTTCATTGGTTCATTTTATCAGTGTGGTTTTAAATATGTTTTGTCATTTTATTTTCTAAATAAATTTATATTTTTGTAACTTTTATGTTGTTGTGCCTAAAAAGTCCAAGCTCTCTCTCAACACACAGGCATTAATGTCTAAACCCCTGGCAACAAAAGTGAGTACACCCCTAAGTAAATTTAAGTGAAAATGTCCAAATTGGGCCCAAAGTGTCAATATTTTGTGTGGCCACCATTATTTTCCAGCACTGCCTTAAGCCTGGATGTTAGAGACTAAGGATGAGCCGAACACCCCCCCCCCCGCGCTTTGGTTCGCAGTAGGACTTGCGAACAGGCAAAATATTTGGACGAGCACACGAACACCGTTAAAGTCTATGGGACACGAACATGAAAAATCAAAAGTGCTCATCTTAAAGGCTTATAGGCAAGTTATTGTCATAAAAAGTGTTTGGGGACCCGGGTCCTGTCCCAGGGGACATGTATCAATGCAAAAAAACTTTTTAAAAATGGCATTTTTTTCAAGAGCAGTGATTGTAATAATGCTTAAAGTGAAACAATAAAAATGAAATATTCCTTTAAATATCATGCCTGGGGGTATCTATAGTATGCCTGTAACGTGGTGCAGTTTTCCCGTGTTTAGAACAGTACCACAGCAAAATCACATTTCTAAAAGAAAAAATGTAATTTAAAACTGATCGCGGCTATAATGAATTGTCGGCTATAATGAATTGTCGGGTCTTGGCAATATAGACAAAACGCATTGAAAAAAACAGTTCATCACCAGGCCCTTTGGGTCTGGTATAAATATTAAGGGGAACTCTGAACCAAATTTTTTTTTTAAATTGCGTGAGGTTCCCCCCAAAATCCATCTTAGGCTCTTCAGGTCTGGTATGGATATTAAGGGGAACCCTGCGCCAATATTTTTTTTTAAATGGCGTATGGGTCCCCCTAAAATCCATACCATCCCCTTATCTGAGCACGCAACCTGGCAGGCCACAGGAAAAGAGGGGGATGAGAGAGCACCCCCCTTCTGAACTGTACCAGGCCACATGTCCTCAACATGGGGAGGGTGCTTTGGGGTCCCCAAAGCACCTTGTCTTTATGTTGATGGGGACAAGGGCCTCATCCCCACAACCCTTTCCCGGTGGTTGTGGGGGTCTGCAGGCAGGGGGCTTATCGGAATCTGGAAGCCCCCTTTAACAAGATATTTTATCTATATTGCCGAGACCCGACAATTCATTACAACCGCGATCAGTTTTAAATGACTTTTTTCCTTTAGAAATGTCATTTTGCTGTGGTATTGTTCTAAACATGGGAAAAATGTGCCACTTTACAGGCATACTATAGACACTCCCAAGGCACGATATTTAAAGGAATATTAAATTTTTATTGTTTCACTTTAAGCATTATTAAAATCACTGCTCCTGAAAAAACATCTGTTTTTAAAACTTTTTTTGCATTGATACATGTCCCCTGGGGCAGGACCCAGGTCTCTATACACTTTTTATGGAAATAATTTGCATATAAGTCATGGTTTTTCATGTTAGTGTCCCATAGGCTTTAACGGTGTTCGCGTCTTTTTGAATTTGCCACGAACACCGCATAATGTTCGCTGTTCGACACGAACTTCTGGCTCATCCCTATTGGAGACTTTGAGCTCCTATATCTTCCATTTGAGGATGCCCCACAGATGCTCAATAGGGTTTAGGTCTGGAGACATGCTTGGCCAGTCCATCACCTTTACCCTCACCTTCTTTAGCAAGGCAGTGGTTGTCTTTGAGGTGTGTTTGGGGTTGTCATCATTTTGGAATACTGCCCTGTGGCCCAGTCTCCAAAAGGAGGGGATCATGCTCTGCTTCAGTATGTCAAGTACATGTTGGCTTTCATGGTTCCCTCAATGAACTGTAACTCCCCAGTGGCGGCAGCACTCATGCAGCCCCAGACCATGACACTTCCACCACCATGCTTGACTGTAGCCAAGACACACTTGTCTTTGTACTCCTCATCTGGTTGCCACCAAACACGCTTGACACCATCTGAACCAAATAAGTTTATCTTGGTCTCATCAGACCACAGGGCATGATTCCAGTAATCCACTTCCTTAGTCTGCTTGTCTTCAGCAAACTGTTTGCGGGCTTTCTTGTGCATCATCTTTAGAAGAGGCTTCCTTCTGGGACAATAACCACGTAGACCAATTTGATGCAGTGTGTGGCGTATGGTCTGAGCAATAAGGCTGACCCCCCCACCCCTTCAACTTCTGCTGTAATGCTGGCAGCACTGATATGTCTATTTCACAAAGACAACCTCTGGATATGATGCTGAACGCATGCAGTCAACTTCTTTGGTCAACCATGGCGAGGCCTGTTCTGAGTGGAACCTGTCCTGTTAAACCGCTATGTGGTCTTGGCCACGTGCTGAAGCTCAGTTTCAGGGTCTTGGCAACCTTCTTACAGCCTAGGCCATCTTTCTGTAGTGCAACAATTCTTTTTTTCAGATCCTCAGAGAGTTCATTGCCATGAGGTGCCATGTTGAACTTCCAGTGACTAGTATGAAAGAGTGAGAGCGATAACACCAAATTTAACACCTCTGCTCCCCATTCACACCTGAGACCTTGTAACACTAGTGAGTCACATGATGTTGTGACATCGGGGAGGGGAAATGGCTAATTGGGCCCAATATAGTAAAATATTTACAAAAATGTGAGGGCTGTACTCACTTTTTTGAGATAATATGTATGTGTATATATATGTATATATTTATATGTATGTATGTGTGTGTATGTGTGTGTATGTGTGTGTATATATATATATATATATATATATATATATATATATATATATATATATATATATATATATATATATAAATTGTTTTATCTTAATGTATACAAAGAATGTTCTTATAATCAATTTACTAATTTTGTATTACATAGTCAGGAAAGGGTTAAAGATTTTACCTTACATTGCTACGGTCATACTGCAACTAGCCTCTGAGCCGGTGTTTAAAGTCAGGTATTAAAGAGCCAGGATCACGTTGCAGTATGGACTTGAAAAATGAGGCTCCGCCCCACCAAAACGTGTTGTCATAGCAACGGCGTGTCACATGTTTGACAGTCCTACTATCGATTGCTGATTACCGACTCTCTGTTGGTCTTCCCGTCCATGGAGTGCTGGGTACGGTGTTGGCCACTAGACAGCTACATGCACTCTCCTGCACTTTAGAGAGCCTGTGATGTGACAGCCTTCGTGCAAGCAGGTCCAGGGTGCGGTCAACCTTGGTGCTGACAGCTGAGCCGTCCCTTGGCTGACGAGATGAAGGAGATTTGTCCACAGTGTGAGGTCTTTGCATGTGATGACATGCCTGACATATACAGTACATATACATATATATACATATACATATGCAGTACCTACAATTGTGAGTGCAGCTTTACTTTTTTTTACTCTTTTAATAAATGGTACTGCACTAGGAGTCGGTGCACTCTGTTTCCTTTGTGTCTTTTCAGTGTCTGATGTCCTGCTGGTTCAAAGAGCAGCAAGGCTTTCCTGGATTCAGTTTCCCAACTGCTATTAAATGTTTATTTATGTTTTTTTTGGGCTGGCAAAGCAAGTCTTTTTTTGGAAGTAGCCCATGCTATCAGCACAATATGTTCAAAATGATTTAAATCTGAACCCACCAGACCCTGGGTTTCCATTAGAAAGCTATGATCTCGAATCAAGATCTAATACCCTTATTGTTAGCAATAGCCACAGCCCAACCAGTAATTATTCCAGAATACCACTCTACATGCATCTTTGGTGGCTTCAAAGATGATGTTGGATATATACCCTTAAAGATTTATAAATATATTATTCCCTCTTCCTCTTCTTACTTTTTTATGGCCAGAGGTTACTCCACTATACAGGATGTCCCTATCAATACCATAAAGAAACCTTTATAAATTAATCCAAATTCGTCAGAAGTAACCACATCAGATAGAGATTGAGGAAAATTTATAACAAACCTATTCAGTATTAACCACTTCAGCCCCGGAAGGATTTACCCCCTTCCTGACCAGAGCACTTTTTACAATTTGGCACTGCGTCGCTTTAACTGCTAATTGCGCGGTCATGCAATGCTGTACCCAAACGAAATTTGCGTCCTTTTCTTCCCACAAATAGAGCTTTATTTTGATGGTATTTGATCACCTCTGCCGCTTTTATTTTTTGCGCTATAAACGGAAAAAGACCGAAAATTTTGAAAAAAAATGATATTTTCTACTTTTTGTTATAAAAAAAATCCATTAAAATCAATTTTAGTCATACATTTAGGCCAAAATGTATTCGGCCACATGTCTTTGGTAAAAAAAAATGTCAATAAGCGTATATTTATTGGTTTGCGCAAAAGTTATAGCGCCTACAAACTAGGGTACATTTTCTGGAATTTACACAGCTTTTAGTTTATGACTGTCCATGTCATTTCATGAGGTGCTAAAATGGCAGGGCAGTACAAAACCCCCCCAAATGACCCCATTTTGGAAAGTAGACACCCCAAGGAAATTGCTGAGAGGCATGTTGAACCCATTGAATATTTTTTTTTTTTGTCCCAAGTGATTGAATAATGACAACAAAAAAAAAAAAAAAAAAAAATTACAAAAAGTTGTCACTAAATGATATATTGCTCACACAGGCCATGGGCATATGTGGAATTGCACCCCAAAATACATTCAGCTGCTTCTCCTGAGTACGGGGATACCAAATGTGTGGGACTTTTTGGGAGCCTAGCCGCGTACGGGGCCCCGAAAACCAAGCACCGCCTTCAGGATTTCAAAGGGCATACATTTTTGATTTTACTCCTCACTACCTATCACAGTTTTGAAGGCCATAAAATGCCAGGATGGCACAAACCCCCCCCAAATTACCCCATTTTGGAAAGTAGACACCCCAAGCTATTTGCTGAGAGGCATGTTAAGTCCATGGAATATTTTATATTTGGACACAAGTTGCGGGAAAGTGACAATTTTTTTTTTTTTTTTTTTTTTTTGCACAAAGTTGTCACTAAATGATATATTGCTCAAACATGCCATGGGCATATGTGGAATTACACCCCAAAATACATTCTGCTGCTTCTCCTGAGTACGGGGATACCACATGTGTGGGACTTTTTGGGAGCCTAGCCGCGTACGGGGCCCCTAAAACCAAGCACCGCCTTCAGGATTTCAAAGGGCATAAATTTTTGATTTTACTCCCCACTACCTATCACAGTTTTGAAGGCCATAAAATGCCAAGATGGCACAAACCCCCCCCAAATGACCCCATTTTGGAAAGTAGACACCCCAAGCTATTTGCTGAGAGGCATGTTGAGTCCATGGAATATTTTATATTTGGACACAAGTTGCGGGAAAGTGACAATTTTTTTTTTTTTTGCACAAAGTTGTCACTAAATGATATACTGCTCAAACATGCCATGGGCATATGTGGAATTACACCCCAAAATACATTCTGCTGCTTCTCCTGAGTACGGGGATACCACATGTGTGGCACTTTTTGGGAGCCTAGCCGCGTACGGGGCCCCAAAAACCAAGCACCGCCTTCAGGATTTCTAAGGGCATAAATTTTTGATTTTACTCCTCACTACCTATCACAGTTTTGAAGGCCATAAAATGCCAAGATGGCACAAATCCCCCCCAAATGACCCCATTTTGGAAAGTAGACACCCCAAGCTATTTGCTGAGAGGCATGTTGAGTCCATGGAATATTTTATTTTTTGACACAAGTTGCGGGAAAGTGACAATTTATTTATTTTTTTGCACAAAGTTGTCACTAAATGATATATTGCTCACACAGGCTATGGGCTTATGTGGAATTGCACCCCAAAATACATTCTGCTGATTCTCCTGAGTATGGGGATACCACATGTGTGGGACTTTTTGGGAGCCTAGCCGCGTACGGGGCCCCGAAAACCCAGCACCGCCTTCAGGATTTCTAAGGGCGTAAAGTTGTGATTTCACTCCTCACTACCTATCACATTTTTGAAGGTCATAAAATGCCCAGATGGCACAAAACCCCCCCAAATGACCCCATTTTGGAAAGAAGACACCCCAAGCTATTTGCTGAGAGGCATGATGAGTACATGGAATATTTTATATTTTGACACAAGTTGCGGGAAAGTGACAATTTTTTTTTTTTTTTTTTTTTTTTTTTTGCACAAAGTTGTCACTAAATGATATATTGCTCAAACATGCCATGGGCATATGTGGAATTACACCCCAAAATACATTCTGCTGCTTCTCCTGAGTATGGGGATACCACATGAGTGGCACTTTTTGGGAGCCTAGCTTCATACGGGGCCCCGAAATTCAATCACCACCTTCAGGATTTCTAAGAGCGTTAATTTTTGATTTCACTCCTTACTACCCATCACAGTTTTGAAGGCCATAAAATGCCAAGATAGCACAAAACCGCCCCAAAATGACCCCATTTTGGAAAGTAGACACCCCAAGCTATTTGCTGAGAGGCATGGTGAGTATTTTGCAGCTCTCATTTGTTTTTGAAAATGAAGAAAGACAAGAAAAACGTATTTTTTTTTTCCTTTTTTCAATTTTCAAAAGTTTGTGACAAAAAGTGAGGTCTGCAAAATACTCACTATACCTCTCAGCAAATAGCTTTGGGTGTCTATTTTCCAAAATGGGGTCATTTGGGGGGGGTTTGTGCCATCTGGGCATTACATGGCCTCCGAAACTGTGATAGGCAGTGAAGAGTGAAATCAAAAATTTTCGCCCTTAGAAAGCCTGAAGGCGGTGCTTGGTTTTCGGGGTCCCCTATGCGGTTAGGCTCCCAAAAAGTCTCACACATGTGGTATCCCCGTACTCAGGAGAGGCAACAGAATGAATTTTGGGGTGTAATTTCACATATTCCCATGGCATGTTTGAGCAATATATCATTTAGTGACAACTTTGTGCAAAAAAAAAAAAAAATAATAATAATTTGTCTTTTTCCCGCAACTTGTGTCACAATATAAAATATTCCATGGACTCGACATGCCTCTCAGCAAATAGCTTGGGGTGTCTACTTTCCAAAATGGGGTCATTTGGGGGGGTTTTGAACTGTCCTGGCATTTTATGCACAACATTTAGAAGCTTATGTCACACATCACCCACTCTTCTAACCACTGGAAGACAAAGCCCTTTCTGACACGTTTTGTTTACATGAAAAAAATTTTTTTTTTTGCAAGAAAATTACTTTGAACCCCCAAACATTATATATTTTTTTAAAGCAAATGCCCTACAGATTAAAATGGTGGGTGTTTCATTTTTTTTTTTCACACAGTATTTGCGCAGCGATTTTTCAAACGCATTTTTTGGGGAAAAAACACACTTTTTTAAATTTTAATGCACTAAAACACACTATATTGCCCAAATGTTTGATGAAATAAAAAAGATGATCTTAGGCCGAGTACATGGATACCAAACATGACATGTTTTAAAATTGCGCACAAACGTGCAGTGGCGACAAACTAAATACATTTTTAAAAGCCTTTAAAAGCCTTTACAGGTTACCACTTTAGATTTACAGAGGAGGTCTACTGCTAAAATTACTGCCCTCGATCTGACCTTCGCGGTGATACCTCACATGCATGGTGCAATTGCTGTTTACATTTGACGCCAGACCAACGCTTGCGTTCGCCTTTGCGCGAGAGCAGGGGGGGATGGGGGTGCTTTTTTTTTTTTTTTTTTTTTTTTTAATTAATTTTTTGATTTTTTATCTTATTTTTAAACTGTTCCTTTCATTTTTATTTTTTTTAAATCATTTTTATTGTTATCTCAGGGAATGTAAATATCCCCTATGATAGCAATAGGTAGTGACAGGTACTCTTTTTTGAAAAAATTGGGGTCTATTAGACCCTAGATCTCTCCTCTGCCCTCAAAGCATCTGACCACACCAAGATCGGTGTGATAAAATGCTTTCCCAATTTCCCAATGGCGCTGTTTACATCCGGCGAAATCTAAGTCATGAAATGCTCGTAGCTTCCGGATTCTTAGGCCATAGAGATGTTTGGAGCCATTCTGGTCTCCGATCAGCTCTATGGTCAGCTGGCCGAATCACTGGCTGCATTCTCAGGTTCCCTGTTGGGACAGGAGAGCCAGAGAAAAACATGGAAGACAGTGGGGGGGGGGGGCATTTCCTCCCACTGCTTGTAAAAGCAGTCTAGAGGCTAATTAGCCGCTAGGATTGCTTTTACATGAAAGCCGACCGCTGGCTGAAAAGAATGATACCAAGATGATACCTAAACCTGCAGGCATCATTCTGGTATAACCACTCAAAGTCCAGCAACATACCAGTACGTTGCTGGTCCTTGTTGGGCATATATTGTAAACTTTTTTTTCATGCAGCCTGTGGGCTGAACGAAAAAAAGATATTGATCGGTGGGTATGCCCACCATTAGAATACCTCCCTTCATCCACCCACTTCTAATGATGGGCATACATGCACCATTTATATATGCCGAAGCATGGGGGCATCCTCCCGCAAAAGGCAGGAGCAAATTGCTCCTCCACCCACTGCCCCCACGCTTCGGCATATATGCTGAAGTATGTAACTGTGGTGGTGAAATCACCTCCGACAGCGCTGGAGTCACGGCTTTATGTATCGTGGGAGCAAACGCTGTTGCTGTCAAGATAAATAAATCCGCGCTGCAACTGAATGGTGTACCTGCTAAGCAAATGATGGTTAACAAAAAACAAAGTAACATTACAGTATAACAGTAATACTTACCATACCTGCAAAGCAAATACAAAAAAAAACCATAGTAAAAAATAAAACATTTAACGCAACCTGTGCCTACCTAAAATATATATATGCCGAAGCATGGGGGCATCCTCCCGCAAAAGGCAGGAGCAAATCGCTCCTCCACCCACTTCTGCCCCCACGCTTCGGCATATATGCTGAAGTATGTAACTGTGGTGGTGAAATCACCTCCGACAGCGCTGGAGTCACGGCTTTATGTATCGTGGGAGCAAACGCTGTTGCTGTCAAGATAAATAAATCCGCGCTGCAACTGAATGGCGTACCTGCTAAGCAAATGATGGTTAACAAAAAACAAAGTAACATTACAGTATAACAGTAATACTTACCATACCTGCAAAGCAAATACAAAAAAAAACCATAGTAAAAAATAAAACATTTAACGCAACCTGTGCCTACCTAAAATATATATATGCCGAAGCATGGGGGCATCCTCCCGCAAAAGGCAGGAGCAAATCGCTCCTCCACCCACTTCTGCCCCCACGCTTCGGCATATATGCTGAAGTATGTAACTGTGGTGGTGAAATCACCTCCGACAGCGCTGGAGTCACGGCTTTATGTATCGTGGGAGCAAACGCTGTTGCTGTCAAGATAAATAAATCCGCGCTGCAGCTGAATGGCGTACCTGAAAACAATAAAATGTTTAAAACACAGTAAACTATAAAAAAATTACATACCTAAAAAGCAAACATGATAAAACATAACAATAAAACAATGCAGAATAGAATACAGTAAAAAAGAGCAGAACAATAGAGAGAAAATAGAGAGAGAGAGAACAATAAAACGACAACTATTTTTGGTTTTTTTATTTTATATTTTTTTTTTTACTTTTTTTTTTTTATAACTGTAACTTTTAAAACTGTAACGGTTCCAGGTTTGGGTCTCTCAAAATGCGATGGCATCTTGGGAGACCCTGTGGAAGTGTGTCCTAGTCTGTGCAGTGCTGTACCCTACGCTAATACTCAACTAGTGTATGGTAGCGTTCAAAACATTCACCAATGCAAAGACCAGGATTGCCAGGACAGGAGGGACAATAATACCGGGTGTCACGCCTAAATCCGCGCTTTCTGCAGACACGACATTTTCTTTGGGGGGCTCGTTGGGTAGGGGTACTCTGGAGGACATAAGGAAAATGCCTCTCATGCAGCCGGCCTACTGCATTTGGATTGGGAAGGTGAGGTGGAGCACCGTCTGGAAACAGAAGGGCTCTGACGATCTCTTCCTGGAATTTAAGGAAGGATCCAGTCCGTCCTGAAGCTCTGTATAGCACATGAGCGTTCAGCAAAGCCAATTGAAATAAATAAACAGACACTTTTTTGTACCAGCGTCTGGCCTTACGGGCAACTAGGTACGGCGCCAACAACTGGTCGTTGAGGTCCACCCCTCCCATATTAAGGTTGTATTCGTGGACACAGAGGGGTTTCTCCACAACACCAGTCGCCGTAGTAATTTGGGTCGTCGTGTCTGCATGAAGGGAGGTGAGAACGAAAACATTCTTCTTATCCCTCCACTTCATAGCGAGCAAATTATTATACTTCAAGCAGGCTCTCTCCCCCAGCCTAAGACGGGAATCTACAAGCCTCTGGGGAAAGCCCCGGCGATTAGGTCGCACGGTGCCACATGCTCCAATCTGCTGATCAAACAAGTGACTAAAAAGTGGCACGCTCGTATAATAATTGTCCACGTACAAGTGGTACCCCTTTCCGAATAAGGGTGACACCAAGTCCCACACTATCTTGCCAGCGCTTCCTATGTAGTCAGGGCAGTTTATCGGCTCTACGTGACTATCTTTGCCCTCGTAAACCATGAATCTACATGTATAGCCTGTGGCCCTGTCACAGAGCTTATACATCTTGACCCCGTATCTGGCACGCTTGCTGGGAAGGTACTGTTTGAAGGACAAGCGGCCAGAAAACTTAACCAGGGACTCATCAACGCAGACAACTTGATGGGGGGTAAACAAGTCTGCAAAACGTTGGTTGAAGTGGTTTACGAGGGGCCGAATTTTGTAGAGCCGATCGTATGCAGGGTCTCCACGAGGACGACAGAGTTCATTGTCGTTGAAGTGCATGAACCGCAAAATCTGCTCGTATCGTGCCCTGGCCATTGAAGCAGAGAACACGGGCATATGGTGAATTGGGTCAGTGGACCAATATGACCGCAACTCACTCTTTTTGGTTATGCCCATGTTGAGGGAAAGGCCCAGAAAGATCTTAAATTCGGAGACCGTAATTGGTCTCCAATCTCTGGCAAGGGAGGACTGGGGATTAGCGGCGATGTGTTGACCAGCGTACAAATTGCTTTGGTCCACAATAGATCTATAGAGATCTTCGGTGAAAAACAGTGAATAAAAATCCAGTGGCATAAAGTCAACTGTTTCCACCTGAATTCCGGGTTGGCCAGTGAAAGGGGGAAGTACGGGTGCTGCAGAAGTGGTGGGTACCCAATTCGGATTGGCGAATGCAGCAGGAAGGGCACTATGGGCACGACGGGCCTGTCTTTGTCTTATTGGTGGCAGCGGGACACTAGTTGTGCTTGCCACCTCGCCAGCTTGAACTGCACTTATGGGACTCGCCACGTCACCACGTGATACTGCAGTGCTGGATGTACGACCAGGGTGTACTAGGCCGCTGGTGCTTGCCAGTTCACCAGAAGGAGTAGCGGCACTAGTACCTCTCTGCTCCCTACGAGAGCCCTGCGGTTCTTGCACTTCAAGGACAGAAGAAGAAGATCGGGGTCTGGTACGCCTGACCCTAGCAGGGACCACAACTCCGTCGTCAGAGCTATCTGTCATGGAGCCGCTGTCCTCTACAGGTTCGTATTCTGAGCTTGAACTTGACAGATGAGTGACTTCCTCTTCACTATCTGTCATGCTCAGAATCCTGTAGGCCTCTTCACTAGTGTACCTTCTATTTGCCATTTTGGGCTCTAAATTTAGGGGTACACTAGTGAGACTCACAGGCAAAAAAGCTCCTGACTGTCAGCGACTGATTCAAAGTGCTACCAAAAAACTGTTAGCGATCGCAGGGATCAGGCCTGACTCTGCAAACGCTACAGTTATGTGTGCTTAGTGTTTTGTGACAGTTATCGATCGATACTGCACTTGGGTGGGCTGGGCTGGGCTGGGCCGAGGAGCAAAACGCAGGTGCTAGCAGGTATCTGGGCTGATCCCGCTAACACTGCGTTTTTTTGGGGGACCCTAAACTGCTGGGGAGTATAGATCTGATCGGATCAGATATCGATCCGTTCAGATACTATAGCACTAAGGGAGGTGTATGCTGCGTGCGTAGGTGTTAGCGGTACTGGCGCTAACCTGACGCTGCCTGGGGCGACGCAGACCTTATCTGATCCTAAAAACTTAACTTCTATCACCGCCGGGCAATTAGGGGGTTAAACCTTTATAGGGTAATAAACGGCGGGTGCCCTAAAACTGTAATAAACTACAAAAAACCAAAACCAACTAACCAGCGTCACCTGTAACAATTATATGGTGATCGCTGGTGAAAGGGTTAACTAGGGGGCAATCAAGGGGTTAAAACCTTTAGTAGGTAGTATATGGGGGTCCCTGTCGCTATAAAACACTGACAGCGAACCTATATACTTACCTCCCTAACTAGCGTCACCTGTGTCACTAATACAGCGATCAGAAAAACGATCGCTTAGTGACACTGGCGACGGGGGGTGATCACGGGGTTAAAACTTTATTAGGGGGGTTAGGGGGGTACCCTGGACCTAAAGGGGGGTACCCTAGACCTAAAGGGGGCTAACCTAACGGCCCTAACACTTGTAACTGACACAAACTGACACCAATGCAATAAATCAGAAAAAAAAAAACCTGCTATTGGTGTCAGAGTGACAGGGGGTACAGGGGGGTGATCAGGGGGTGATCGGGGGGTGACAGGGGGGTGACAAGTGTGCCTGCGTGTTCTACTGTATGTGTAGTGTTGGTGCACTTACTTGGATGTCTTCTCTCCTCGGCGCCGGACGAAAAGACCGGCTCAAGGAGAGATGACATCACTTCCTCTGCTTCTGTTTACATTCACAGAAGCCGAGGAAGCTTGTCATTGGCCAGGAGCGATCGCGAGGTGGGGGCCACGAATGAGTGGCCTCCCCCTCACCTTTGATCGACCCTGACCTCGATCCGACCGCCGCAGGCACCGGGGGGGGGTCCGATCGGACCCCCCACCCGCGGGCAGGCAGGGACGTACAGGTAAGCCCTTATGCCTGCCCGTGCCGCTCTGTCGACGTACATCTGTGTGCGGCGGTCGGCAAGTGGTTAAAGGAGGTATTTCTTGATTTTACAACTTCCAACTTTACAATTTCCATCATGGTACACAATTTCTCAAACTCCCTACTATTATTAAATTGAAAAGAGAAATAAGGCAAGAGTTCCAACCCAAAGGATGGCAGAAAGTAATCATTTGCACTCACCTCAGCAGCTCCATCCAATGTACCCCCCCCCCCCCCTACTGGGAGAATGCTATGAAAATTTTGCATAAATGATATTATGTATGGCTCCGTATAGATTATCCAAAATGTTCCCACGGGAAAGTGGGAAATATAATTAATCTTCTTTGGAATTGTAAATGTATTAAAAGCTTCTGTATTGTGCAGATATACCGTATGTATATGAAAAAATCTAACACTAAAAGGAGAGAAATATACTGCATATACTGCATTTATACTGCATATAGCGGTGCTCAGCCATTCATGGACAGCTTCATATTAATGATTGGTGTCATCCGCCTGCCTCTCTGCCTCAGCCAATCAGAGGAAGCGTTGTATTTATTTAGAAAATACAAAGCTGCTTAAGAATGGCTGAATGTTGCTCACCCCAACTGTGGGAGTAAAATTATTATTATTATTATTATACAGGATTTATATAGCGCCAACAGTTTACGCAGTTTAATACAATAAAATACAAGAGGATTAAGAGGGCCCTGCTCAGAAGGGCTTACAATCTAATAGGGTGGGGCAGGTGGTACAAAAGGTTGTAACTGTGGGGAATGAGCTGTTGGAAGTGGTAGGAGATTAGTTGGAGACGTGATAGGCTTTCCTGAAGAGATGAGTTTTCAGGGATAGCCTGAAGGTAACAAGAGTAGGGGATAGCCGGATAGATGGAGGTAGTGAGTTCCAGAGGATGGGAGAGGCTCTGGAGAAATCCTGGAGACGAGCATGGGAGGAGGAGATGAGAGAGCTTGAAAGCAGGAAGTCTTGAGAAGAGCAGAGAGGGTGATTTGGGTGATATTTGGAGACAAGATTGCTGATGTAGCTCGGGGCAGAGTTGTGAATGGCTTTGTATGTTGTGGTTAGTATTTTGAATTTAATTTGAGAAATGAGAAGTTCTCTTCTCACTGCTAGAACACAAGGTTGTATACTGCATGTAGCTGAGGCTGCATACAGTTTACACAGTGTGCCCAGCGGGCACAACTGTTTATGTAGAATATAGTTTGTTTGGGCTAGCTTGGCCCAAACAAACTAGTTAAAGGATCAATAAACCCAGGATTCAGCTTTAAAGCATACCTAAGCCCAAGAACAAAAACGTTATATATTGCAGCTTACAGGTCCTTAGATGTGGTGGTCGTTGTAGTGTTTTCTGGCCAAGAACATTTTCAACCAGTACAGAACATACCTGTTGATCCGACCAGGAAATTTCCTTCCCTGTCACTTCCTTTGAGCTGACTTGGAAGAATAAAGCAATATTATTCTATTTGCGTAAACTACTAATTCCATCATCCCACATGTAATGTAGATGAACAAAGGCATTTATATTTGAAGTACAGCTGGGTGGGAACCATGGCTCCCTCTATAGATACAGTCAAGGAGTAAGTGTAATAAATGCAGTTACCACATCTAAGGATCTCAGGATCAGCACTTAGAAAGACAAGACAAAGTGCTAAATGCACTTTGTCTCCTAGGGAACAGGAACAATTTTTAAGACTTCAAAGATCCAGTATACTAAATGTATAGTGCAGTGAGAGTCCTTCGCACATCATCAAGATCTTGTCCTCTGCCTCACAATCCAGGGCTTCCACAGCTTTTTCTTAAACTTTCATGTGATCTAAAGCAATGAAACTGTTCTTACGATGAGCTTATAACTTTCACCTGCATGAATTCTTCTAAAAAAAGGTAATAAAGCACACCCCAGAGAAATGTGATAGAAAGCTAAGCCAAATACAATACAGGCCAAATACAGGCCAAAGCTCTTTTCAAAGAGAAATATGCCCTATTTATGTCATACATATTCTCACTTTTATTCTTATAAATATTCAGTATAACATGAAAAGTAACAAGCTAACTATTCTGTACAGAATTCCATTCTAATCTGCATATTTGCATAAATTTATATGACACACTGTTATCATTGTATGACATATGCATTGCCAAAATAAATTTAAATATAAAAAAAAAATTAATGAATTTAACAGACTGCCTGGAGGAATATTGACAATGTATAGACCATTTTTTGTATAGTATAACATTTAGCAATATTCGGTATTACTGTGAAACATTGCACACCTATATATGTATACACTCACCGTCTACTTTATTAGGTACACCTTGCTAGCACCGGATTGGTCCCCACTTTGCCTTTGGAACTGCCTTAATTCTTCATGGCATAGATTCAACAAGGTGTTGAAAACACCTCAGAGATTTTAGTCCATATTGACATAATAGCATCATGCAGTTACTGCAGAGTTGTTGGCTGCACATCCAGGATGCAAATCTCTCTTTCCACCACATCCCAAAGGTGCTCTATTGGATTGAGATCTGGTGACTGTGGGGGCCATTTGAGTACAGTGAACTCACTGTCATGTTCAAGAAACCAGTGGTGAGATGATTTGAACTTTGTCACATGGTGCATTTTCCTGCTGGAAGTAGTCATCAGAAGATGGGTACACTGTAGCCATTAAGGGATGGACATGGTCAACAACAATACTCAGGTAGGCTGTGGCATTTAAACAATGCTCAATTATTACTAAAGGGCCCAAAGTGTGCCAAGAAAATATCCCCCCACACCAATATACCACCACTACTAGCCTGAACTGTTGGCAGCATGGATCCATTCTTTCATGTTGTTTACGCCAAATTCCAACCCTACCATCTGAATGTTACAGCTGAAATCGAGACTCATCAGACCAGGCAACATTTTTCCAATCTTCTATTGTCCAATTTTGGTGAGCCTGTGCAAACTGTAGCCTCAGTTTCCTGTTCTTAGCTAACAGGAGTGGCACACAGTGTGGTTCTCTGTTACTGTAGCCCAACTGCTTCAAGGTTTGATGTGTTGTGTGTTCAGAGATGGAATTCTGCATACCTTGGTTGTAACAAATGGTTTTTGAGTTACTGTTGCCTTTCTATCATCTAGAACCAGTCTGCTCATTCTCCTCTGACCTCTGACATCAACAAGGCATTTTCATCCACACAACTGCTGCTCATGGATATTTTCCCTTTTTTGGACCATTCTCTGTAAACCCTAGAGATGGTTATGTGTGAAAATCCCAGCCCGTCTGGCACCAACAACCATGCCACCTTCAAAGTCACTTAAATACCCTTTCCTCCCCATTCAGATGCTCGATTTGAACTTGAGCTATTTGGAACTTGAGTAAGTCGACTTCACTATGTCTAGATGCCTTAATGCATTGAGTTGCTGCCATGTGATTGGCTGATTAGTAATTTGTGTTACCAAGCAATTGAAGAGGTATAAAAAAAATGGCTGGTAAGTGTGTGTGTGTGTGTGTATATATATATATATATATATATATATATATATATATATATATAATTCAGTTTTCAAAAATGCTCATACTTGATTATCTAAAACTCATAAAATTCCTGCATAATAACTGATCATATGGAGCTTCTAAACCATCATTAATATAGATTGCAAATGCTGAAAGAAAACTAAGTTGATAAATAAAGTAAATACTTGTAATTACATAGTTACAATATTAGCAACATACTATCACAAACCTCAAGGAAAGGTATGCAAATTTAACAAGATCTTATATTTATACCACAGTGGAAGATATTCCAAACAAATATTTTCTAAACCTCTTCGGGCAGGCAATTAGAAGAGGGAGAAAATTGTAAATAAAATAAGATAAAATAAATTGTACTACTGTACCACATATACACCGATATTATGAAAATACTATAAAGAAGAGGGCAAAGCTAAAAAAAGGCACAAAAAAAAAAAAGGCCAGAGGAACTAAATAATAGTGGTGACCTCCAGATCCTCATTTACTAAAGCTGAAAAGTGCAAAATCAGGCTCACTTCTGCATAGAAATCAATGAGCTTCTAACCTCGGCTTGTTCAATTAAGCTTTGGTAATAAAACCTGGAAGCTCATTGGTTTCTATGCAAAAGTGAGCCTGATTTTGCACTTTGCAGCTTTAGTAAATAAACCCCATTGAGTACTTAAAAGTGGGGTATGCCTGTAGTTTTTTTTTTTTTTTTTAATTATACAATATAGATCTAGCTAGTACAGTGTTTTATGAAAAAAATACTGCCCTATTTTGTGTCAGAATGACAATATCACCCTAAACACTTTATGCAGTGTCTATTAATTTTGGGTTTTGTGTCCCTTTGGTACACACCAATTCTCCTGTTTCTACATCTGGAAACTCTGAAAACTGACATGTATATTATAGAATAGACAGAGTACTCCCCTCATCCTGTCTCATTCTCTCCCGTTCTATTTCCCCTCTTTCTGTCTTTTTACTCATGCTATCCTCCCCTGTTTATCTTTATTTTTTTTTTTAAATTACTACACCGTGCATCAGCAGAGAAGTCTGAGCAATGAAGCATAGAGAAGTGGGCTTGTCTTGGTGGATTGTATGTGATTGGGGTAGTAGATCAAATAAGGTGAAGGTCTCATTCCTTTACGCAAGAAGAAGGGTTTAGTGACAGCGACTGTAGTGTTAGTGGCACAACACAAGACATACCCACCCAGCTAACAGAGGCCGGAGTCAAAGATAGACTTGGTAAGCTCAACACAAATAAATCACCAGGACCAGATGGCTTACACCCACAAGTCCTCAGAGAACTCAGTCAAGTTATAGCCAGGCCATTGTTCCTGATCTTTGTGGATAGCATAATGACAGGATTGGTACCAGCTGATTGGGAAAAGCCAATGTGGTACCAATTTTCAAAAAAGGACAGACATATTCCTGGGAATTATAGGCCAGTCAGCCTAACATCAGTAGTGGGTAAATTATTGGAGGGGATGATTAGGGACTACATCCAAAGTTTTACTGAGGAGAAGAATATTATTAGTGGTAATCAGCATGGGTTTATGAGGGGACGTTTCTGCCAGACCAATCTGCTAACATTCTATGAGGAAGTGGGGGGCTATGGATGTGGTGTATCTGGACTTTCAAAAGCATTTCATACAGTCCCCCATAAACGCTTAATTTACAAGCTGAGGTCAGGCTTAGATCATAGGGTTTGTGCTTGGGTAAAAAACTGGTTACAGGGACTGGTCCAAAGGGTAGTTGTAAATAAAATGTACTCAGACTGGTCTGGAGTAGGGAGTGGGGTACCCCAAGGTCTTGGGACCAATTCTATTCAACATATTCATAAATGACATAGAGGATGGGATGAATAGTTCAGTCTCAGTTTTTGTGGATGACACAAAATTAAGCAGAGTAATAAACTCTCATCAGAACATGGAAAATTTGCAGAATGACCTGAATAAAATGAAGGAGTGGGCAGACAAATGGCAGATGAGGTTTAATGTGGAGAAATGTAAAGTAATGCACTTGGGGTCAAACAAAAATAACTGTAAAATATTCACTAGGTGGAGTACAGCTGGGGGAGTCAAGGATTGAGAAGAATCTAGGGGGAACTAGTAGATGACAGGTTGAGCAACAGCATGCAGTGCCAAGCTGCAGCTGCCAAAGCCGGCAGAATATTAGCATAAAAAAGGGCATATACTCCAGGGACGAAATTATAATTCTGCCACTTTATAAAACTGTGGTTAGGCCTCATCTGGAGTTTTCAGTCCAGTTCTGGTCACCAGTCCCCCGAAGGGATGTGCTGGAGCTGGAGAAAGTCCAAAGAAGGGCAACAAAACTAATAAGGGCACTGGAGGAACTCAATTACGAGAAACGACTGCAAACACTAAATCTATTCTCATTGGAGAAAAGACGCTTGAGAGGAGATATGATAGCGATCTACAAATATCTCAATAGCGATCCCAGCATAGAAAATAAACTATTCAGTCATAGGGAATGTAAAAAGGACATGGGAACACACAATGAGACTAGAAAAGAAGCGGTTTAACCTTAAAGGGGTTGTAAACCTTTTTGTTTTTTCACCTTAATGCATCCTATGCATTAAGGTAAAAAAAACCTGGCAGTGACCAGGCCCCCATTTTTCTTACCTGAGCCCTGGAACTTGACCCGGCGGGGTGCGCTTTCTCTCTGCCCGGGGTTCTCGGCACTTGATTGGATAGATTGATAGCAGCGCAGCCACTCAAATCCAATGAAGCGGGCGCCGGGGGGGGGGGGGCGGGGCCGAGTCATACATTCGGTGGCTATGGACGCCAAATGCTGGAATCGGGAGCGCTCCCGCAAGGTAACTCCCTTGGGAGAGCACTTCTCCTAGGGGGAGCTGCACAGTGGAGGTAAGTTTGATATGTTTGTTATTTAAAAAAGAAAACGAACCCTTACAATCACTTTAAACTGGATAGAGGGTTCTTCACTGTTAGGGCAATAAGGATATGGAACTCGCTCCCACAATTGATGGTGGCTGTGGGGAGTATGAATATCTTTAAAATACTTTTGGATGTATATTTTAAAGGACACAGCATACAGGGATATGGGAAAGCATCATAGACACTGATACACCTGCACCTACACAGGTTGAATTGGATGAACTATTGTCTTTTTTCAGCCTTACCTATTATGTAACTATGTAACTACATTAGGGATGGGGCACAACTGCAAGGAACATAGGCAGCACAAAATACTAGCGTATAATATAAAAATTTTATTGTATTACAAATGCATTACATCTTACGTAATACTTGTCTTAACAGTCTGTGTTTCTTCTTTTTTTTTTTTTTAATTGTTTATTTACTGAATATTTTCAAAGAAAGGAACATCATACATATTCACATGAAAAAAGTCAATAAAGGGAATATAATCTCAATGGGGTATAATCATTACATATTTCACAAAAAGGGGAAATACTATAAGGTGTCAGATGATTATCAGACAATATATATATACATCATGGTAGAGAAAAAAAAAAGTTAACTGTTGAGACAGGTTTGACCGTAGCCTAGTTGGTACTTTTTCTATTCTTTTAATCAAAAGTCTTGCTCTTCAAACACCTTGACTCAGGGCTGCTTGTGAGTTCTTTTAGTTATATTTGGAGGAATCCCATTTCCACCATATGGCATCAAAACTGGGAAGTCACATAGTTACATAGTAGGCGAGGTTGAAAAAAGACACATGTCCATCAAGTCCAACCTATGTGTGATTATGTGTCAGTATTACATTGTATATCCCTGTATAGTGCAGTCATTCAGGTGCTTATCTAATAGTTTCTTGACGCTATCGATGCTCCATGCTGAGACCACCGCCTGTGGAAGGGAATTCCACATCCTTGCCGCTCTTACAGTAAAGAACCCTCTACGTAGTTTAAGGTTAAACCTATTTTCTTCTAATTTTAATGAGTGTCCACGAGTCTTGTTAAACTCTCTTCTGCGAAAAAGTTTTATTTCTATTGAAGGGTCACCAGTACGGTATTTGTATATTGAAATCATATCCCTTCTCAAACGTATCTTCTCCAGAGAGAATAGGTTCAGTGCTCGCAACCTTTCCTCATAACTAAGATCCTCCAGACCCTTTATTAGCTTTGTTGCCCTTCTTTGTACTCGCTCCATTTCCAGTACATCCTTCCTGAGGACTGGTGCCCAGAACTGAACAGCATACTCTAGGTGCGGCCGGACCAGAGTCTTGTAGAGTGGGAGAATTATCATTTTATCTCTGGAGTTGATCCCCTTTTTAATGCATGCCAATATTCTGTTTGCTTTGTTAGCAGCAGCTTGGCATTGCATGCCATTGCTATGCCTATCATCTACTAGGACCCCCAGGTCCTTTTCCATCCTAAATACCCCCAGAGGTTCTCCCCCCAGTGTATAGAATGCATTCATATTTTTGCCACCCAAATACATTATTTTACATTTTTCTACATTGAACCTCATCTGCCATGAAGTTGCCCACCCCATTAATTTGTTCAGATCTTTTTGCAAGGTTTCCACATCCTGCGGAGAAGTTATTGCCCTGCTTAGCTTAGTATCGTCTGCAAATACAGAGATTAAACTGTTTATCCCATCCTCCAGGTAATTTATGAACAAATTAAATAGAATTGGTCCCAGCACAGAACCCTGGGGAACCCCACTACCCACCCCTGACCATTCAGAGTACTCCCCATTTATCACCACCCTCTGAACTCGCCCTTGTAGCCAGTTTTTAATCCATGTACTCACCCTATGGTCCATGCCAATGGACCTTATTTTGTACAGTAAAAGTTTATGGGGAACAGTGTCAAATGCTTTTGCAAAATCCAGATACACCACGTCTACGGGCCTTCCTTTATGTAGATGGCAACTCACCTCCTCATAGAAGGTTAGTAGATTGGTTTGGCAAGAACGATTCTTCATGAATCCATGCTGATTACTGCTAATAATACCCTTATCATCCCCTCCAAGAGTTTACATACTATTGATGTTAGGCTAACTGGTCTGTAATTCCCAGGGATGTATTTTGGGCCCTTTTTAAATATTGGTGCTACATTGGCTTTTTTCCAATCAGCTGGTACCATTCCAGTCAGTAGACTGTCTGTAAAAATTAGGAACAGTCTGGCAATCACTTGACTGAGTTCCCTAAGTACCCTCGGATGCAAGCCATCTGGTCCCGGTGATTTATTAATGTTAAGTTTCTCAAGTCTAATTTTAATTCTGTCCCCTGTTAACCATGGAAGTGCTTCCTGTGTTGTGTCATGAGGATAAATACTGCAGTTTTGGTTACTGAAGCCCCCCAATTAACTTGTGAAGACTGAGGAGAAGAATAAATTCAATACCTTCGCCATCTCCCCATCCTTTGTAACTTTTTTTTACTGTTTACATACTTAAAGAATTTCTTGGGATTTTTTTTGCTCTCCTCCGTTATGTGTCTTTCATGTTCTATCTTAGCTGTCCTAATTGCACCCGTACATTTCTTCTTGCATTCTTTATAAATTCTGAATGCTGAGGATGATCCCTCAACCTCAACCTTGTATTTTTTGAAGGCCTTCTCCTTTGCTTTTAAATGCATTTTTACATTGGAGCTAAGCCATCCAGGACTTTAAATTTATTACCCAATGGCATACATTGGCTAATGCCCTTATTTAATATACTCTTAAAGCAAACCCATCTCTCCTCCGTATTCTTTGTTCCTAATATTTTATCCCAATTTATGTCTTTTAGCAAGGTTTGTAGTTTAGGGAAGTTGGCTCTTTGTATTCCCTTTATGTTTCCTATTTGTGTGATTTATACTGAAACTAATTGACCTGTGATCGCTGTTACCTAAATTGCCCCATATTTCCACATCCGTGATCACGTCTGTATTGTTGGTAATCAGTAGATCCAGTAATATTTTATTTCTAGTTGGTGCGTCCGACCCATAAAATTGTCCTGCAAGACATTAAGGAACTGGCGAGACTTAAATGAATGCGCGGTTTCCTCCACCCAGTCTATGTCTTGATAATTAAAATCCCCCATTATGATAACACTTCCCATCCTTGCTGCTAATCCAAATTGTGATAGGAGATCTGTCACCACTTCCTCCCTCAGGTTAGGGGGCCTATAGCACACTCCCAGTATTATTTTCCCTTTAGCTTCGTCCCTTTGGAGCTTTACCCATAAGGATTTCACCTCCTCCCTAGCTCCCTCAGTGATGTCATCTCACACATTCACTTGTACATTATTCTTGATATATAGGCATACCCCTCCCCCTTTTTTACCCTCTCTATCCTTGCGGTAAAGGGTATACCCTTGAATGTTTGCCAGCCAATCATGAGAGCTGTTGAACCAGGTCTCTGAAATTCCCACAAAATCCAAATCCTCCTCGTACAACAGTATCTCTAGTTCACCCATATTGTCCGCCATGCTCCTGGCATTGGTGAACTTGCCACATAGTTTAGACCAGTCGCATATTGTCCTCGTATTGGGTGTTTCGAGATTGCAACTAAGACTTGCTACTATACTTACCTTGTGTTTTTGTGCTTTGGTCAACCTACCACTAATGCCCCCAATACTACCCTCTGGAATATCTTCCATGCTGACTAGCTCTACCTCTGGACCCTCCCCCCATCACCTAGTTTAAAAACCCTCTAACTTTTTGCCCATCTTCATTCCCAGCAGATCTGCACCCTCCTCATTTAGGTGCAGTCCGCCCCTTCTATAGTACCGGTTATCGACTGAGAAGTCGGCCCAGTCCTCCAGGAACCCAAACCCCTCCGTACTACACCAGCTCTTCAGCCACTTGTTTACTTCCCTAATCTCCCTCTGCCTTTCTGGTGTGGCTCGATGTACCGGTAGTATTCCTGAGAATACTACCTTGGAGGTCTTTTTCCTCAATTTAGCTCCTAAGTCCCTAAAAGTGAGTCTTCAATTACAGCTGTAAGACGTTGCATTCTATGAATATCTGCAATGGCCGTTAGGAATTGTGGGGGGGGGGGTATTGGCAAGCCAGCACTGAGGAATAGCCAGTTTAGCTGCTAGTAAAATAAAGGCCATCAGTTTCGTGAGGGGTTTAGGTGTTTTCAGTAGGGGTAAGCCTAATAAGAGATGTATAGGCTGATAAGATATGGAGATACTCAGGATTTTCCCCAGGAGAACATGGATCTGTGACCAATAAGGTGTGATCATAGGGCATTCCCAAAATATGTGATAGTGAGTGCCTAAAGACGAGCCACATCTCCAGAATTGCCCAGAGATTGACAGCTTTTGTTTCATTAAGAATTCTGGGGTCCTGTACCAGAACATCAATATTTTATAAGCGGTTTCCTTCTGAGCCACACATCTAGATACTTTAGTGGTAGCCTCCCAAATTTCCTTCTGTTCATGTAATGAAATGGGTCTGTTTAGAATGTGGGACCATGTAAGAATGAGTTTGCTCTGTGATGGGGGGAGTAGCGTGTAAAATCTTATAAATGGTGGATATTAGGTGAGGTTCATAGGGGCCTCTGGAGCACACCAGTTCAAATTCTGTAGGTATAGTTAAAGTCAACTGCAGGGCTCTGGTGGAGAAAAAATGTTTGATTTTGTAGAAAGGAGTAAAAGAGCTTTCTTGGGACTTCATACTTGGATTGTAGGTCAGGGAAGGTGAGGAGTTTACGTGTCACTGGGTGAACCAAATGGAGTAACTGAAATACGCCAGCTTTTATCCATGGTAGCATGGCGTCATAGGACAGTCCGTCAGGGATTCCTGGGTTAAAGATAATATTTATTAAAGGAGAGCATGTGGATTAGAGAGAGTATTTACTGGAACTACTTTCCCAGATTGAAAGTGTGAATAACATCAGATTCAAACAGATCTTACGCAATTGAGATGTAAATTAGTCAGAGGATGGCCATAACATGCAACATGGGTGGGCAGGTACTATAATGCTCATTTCTTTTTCAGACCATCTATTAGAGTCGCATCTGGATGTCCAAGAGGCTAACGCTCTCAGGTGTGTAGCAAAGTAGTACTTGATTATATCAGGTGTTCCTAGGCCTCCTCTAGCTCGGATTGCAAGGAGAACTGAGCTGGCCATCCTATGGGACTTGTTATTCCATATAAAGTTCAAGAAATTTCTTTGGAGTAGTTTCAATTGGGTCATTGGGATCATTACTGGAAGGGTCTCAAAAAGATATAGGAGTTTGGGAAGCACTGACATTTTGAGGACATTTATCCTTCCAAGGAGGGATAGAGGAAGTTTCATCCATGTCTTTAGTAATTTGTTAATTTCTATGAACATAGGAGGAAAATTGGCCTGAAAAAGCGTAGAGTATGAGGAGGTCAGGTGGACACCGAGGTACTTAAGTGAGTGAGGGCACTAGCGGTATTTGAAGTTTTCTTTTAGAGTCGAGAGCAAGTCTGTCGAGAGGTTAATAGGGAGGGCTTCAGTTTTGGTTGGGTTGATTTTAAAACTTGAAATATTGCCAAATGTGTTTAGAGTTGCATGAAGAGAGGGGAGTGAGATATGTGGGTGAGTCAATGTTAAAAGGATGTCATCGGCAAATAGGGACAGCTTGTATTCCCGATGTCTCAGCGTCACCCCCTTTATGTCTGGGTGGTAATGAATGGCTTCAGCCAAGGGCTCCAGACTAACGATGAAGAGCAGGGGGATAAAGGGCAGCCCTGCCAGGTACCATTGCTTAGGAAGAATGGTGGAGAAACATGAGAAGCCATCTGTACCTGGGAGGTGGGTGTGGAGTAGAGCGCTTTCAGAGCATGTATGAAGAGTCCGGAAAATCCATATCTAGCCAAGATAGTGAACATGAATGACCAGTTTAGGCGGTTAAATGCTTTCTGGGCATCTAACCTGAGCACTACAGCCGACCTCTTGGTTTTAGTCAGCAGGTCAATAAGATCAATAGTTCATCTAGTGTTATCTCCTGCATGTCTAGTGGGAACAAACCCTACCTGGTCCCTATGTATGAGTGAGGGAAGAAGCAAAGAGAGTCTGTTGGCTAAAATTTTAGGAAAAATTTTATAATCAGAATTTAAGAGAGCAATTGGGCGGTAATCATCCGGTAATGATAGGTCTTTGTCCGGTTTCGGGATTACCGTGATAAAGACATGCAGGAATTGGGAATGGGGAATTTTCCCTGACATCAGGGAGGTGAGCAGGCTAACCATATGGGGCATTAGAACCGAAAGGAATCTTTTGAAGTAAGAATAAGGAAGTCCGTTGGGTCCGGGAAATTTGTGGGATGGCAGTTGGTTTATAGCCGTGGTCATTTCTTCAACAGAAATGGATGTATTAAGTCCTGAGGGATCCTCAGGAGAGAGTGTAGGGAGTTTTAAAGACTCTATGAAAGTGTCAAATTTTTCCTGAGTGAACTGGGAATTCAGGTCTACAGACAGGCAATTATAGAGTTTCTGGTAGTAGTCACCGAAGACTTTGGACATGTTTTGGGGGCAGTAGGTGGGTTTCCCGTCAGATTGTAATAGGAAATCGGGGACAGAGGCAGAAGATCTTGGCTTTAATTTATTGACCAACATTCTGTGGGGGTTATTAGCATATTCATAGAATTTTTGCTTGGATCATAGCATGGATTTGGCAAATGTATTCAAGTCTAAGGACTTAATGTGGTTTCGCAGTGAAATCACAGACCTGAGGCGTGCCACCGTGGGGAGATTAAGTAGACACTCTTCTGCTTTAGATAGATTAGTTAAAAGGGATGACCTTTGGAGGTCACGGTCTCATTTAAGACCGGAGCCCGAAGAAATGCACTCCCCTCTAAAGAAGGCCCTATGGGCTTCCCATAGAGTGGAGGCCTCAGAGACTGAACCCACATTAAGTTCAAAGAATTTGGTCAATTTTTGCTGTAAATGAAGGTGAATAGCAGACATGGTAAGGAGAGACTCATTAAGACGCCAGTGGCAAGTCCTAGGTGTAGGTGTGGATAGGAGAAGGTCTAGCGTGAGAAAAGGGTAAATCTATCCTTAGATGGTGACATGCATAGATTAAAATCACCCCCAATGACCATGAAGGGTTGGGAAAAGTGTTGAAGTTTCTCAAAAAATTCCTCTAGAAACCCAATCTGTCCCATGTTGGGTGCATACACGTTGGAAAGGGTAAATGAAGTGTTCTTGTGATCACAGTTCAGGAGAACTAATCGGCCATGGGGATCTAGATAGGATGATTTGATACGTATGGCAGAGGAGCGTTTCAATAATATTGCCACTCCAGCTCTCCCAGATGAGTCGGAGGCTATATAGGCGGTGGGAAAGTGTTTGCAAGCAAACTTAAATGAGCCCTCTGCCTTAAAGTGTTTCTCCTGAACCATGATCTCTTCTGCTTTAGAGAATTTGAACTCTTTCAACGCTATCCAGCGTTTGCGGATGGAGCCCAAACCCTTAACATTACATGAGAATATACTTACAGCCATATCTCAGCCGCACCGACAAAGCACACATTACATTCATAAAACAGTAAAGATGTATATACCATGATGTATAAAACTTAGTAACTAAAACGTTGTTAACAACCAAATGACAATGAGGTGAAGACTTAGAAACACATCTGTATTTCAAATACGGATCAAAAAAGGATCCCATACATAAAAAATGAGCAGTAAAAACAAAAAGAAGACGAACAAAAAATAAATAAATAAATAAAAAATAAAATAAAATCTAGGAAAGGATCAAAAAGGGTCCAAAGTAGAAGAAAAAAAGAAAAAAAATACAAACCAGTTAGGTGAAAGGCCTGAGGGGCGAGGGTACCTCAGGGGGTCACGGTCCCAGATCAAGACCATGTTAAGGGGGGCATGGCAGCCGCAAGATCAGTCACAGAGGCCTCAGCCTAAATCTGAATAGCATGTATAAAAGCAAAACGGAACTGTCAACATATAACTTTTGTATGGGTATGTAGAGCATAGGCATGTGTGCCTGGCACAGCAGGGGAAAAAGGCTCTGAGCCAAGAGTCTTAGGACTTGTAAATCAAAAACAGGACTTAGGTGTAAAGATGAGACACGAGGATAGTCTAGAGGACAGTCTCAGGTATGGCCTTTGGATGGTGCAGCTCTTTGAGGAGTGACTGGGGCCTTCAATTCCCTCTGACGTACCGGGGTCCAAATCTTCCCAGGTGTGGATAATGGTTGAGGAGGTGGAATTTGTTTCTGTAGGTCTTCGTCTGGTATAGGGGGGAGACCCAGGTTCCTGATGAAAGTCTCACTTTCCTGTAGATCTCGCATGGAGTGTTGCGAACCATCTCTGGTAACAGACAAAGGGAATGGGAAGCCCCAACGGTATGGAACCTGATTTTGCTGCAAATGAGAGGTGACTGGACGCAGGGTGTGTCCTTTAGCCAGGGTGATGGGTGACAAATCGCTAAAGATTTGAATTTTTGCGCCTTTAAAATCAACCCGTGACCTGTTAGAGGAGGCAATGGTTAGGGCCTCCTTGCTTTCATAGAAATGGAAGCGTGCGATGATGTCTCTGGGGTTAGCGCCTGGAGGAGATTTAGGAGCCAGTGATGTGGGGTGCCAGTGTGACAAAGAGGGCAAGAAGATAAGGCCGGATTTCTTTATCTGGTATGAATTCAGGATACTGATGTTTTGGCGTCGTTCTCTATTTTCAAGGTCCTCCTGTTGCATTTGTATTTGTGAAACTGCATTTTTCAAGCTGGCATTTTCTTCCTCTAGGGCATGGACATATTGTGACATGTCATCAAATTTATTTTCCAAGGTATCTGTGCGTTCCCCCAGCTGGTCAATCTCACCTCTGAGGTCATGAGCAAGCTTGCTCAAATCCTTGGCAATGTTTTGGGTGATGCTGTGGAGCAATGCTTGTAGCTTGGTGTCTAATATATCCACGGTTACTGGTGGTGACATTGCAGGGGGTACAGGTGGATGCGGGTGTTGTGGGGGATCCTCTGCAAACAAAGAGGTATCGACCAGTGGGAGGATGTCCGTCGGGTTTGTCGCAGCTGCCAGTATAATTCAGGCCGGAGATACCAATCCATAGGCTGGGCGGGCAAGCGCGTGGCCTGAGGCTCGTGTCTCTGGTATATGTGCCGCTGGTCTCCGAACTTACCCATACACTGATCGGAGGGTAGCTGAGAGGTTCCCTGGGCAGATGGTATGTCTCTTGGGGCTCTAGAGGTTAACGGTGCGGAACGGGAGGTTCGGATGTGCAGGCAGAAGCCGGAGCTCAGATCCTAATAGCAAACAACCAGACCTTGCACTGAAAAAATACAATTGAATGAAAATGTGAATATAATTGTTGGATAGGGGCCATAAGTGCACATACAGTACTTTAATAAATAAAGCCCATTCATTTGATGTGCAAGTAACTGGTACAGATAAGAGGTATAAAATGTCACTTTACACAGTATGCATGTTAAATAAAATTAAAAGAAATTATCCTTTTTTTTTTTTGTTTTGCACCCTTCACACGTTTCATGCAATTACTGATATGGGTATTAGATACTGATGCTGGTAATTACTATTTGCCTGAATAGAAGATTTTGATATTAACATCTTGAACTCATTACTCAGGTGACAGTAATGCAATTGTGTCTCTTTAATTATTTCAAATGAAAGAACAGGTCAATACAATTTTAAAGCTTGCAGACAGAAAAGTAGCAAAATAATTAATAGGAGGTATCTGTTAAATTAAATATTTATATACATTCATAAACACATACTGTGTTGTTAATTGATAAAGTGCAGTTTAATCAATGTATGTTTTCATAAGAGGACCAAATTAAAAGACACATGCTACTAAACATTTTAATTTTATTGCCATTTCAGATAGATCACATAATCCTGTCTGAATACCATCACAGTGATACCTAACGTGTCCCCCATTACAATATATGGCTGTAGATTAAAAAAATATATATACAAATTTTCCAACTTTTAATGAGGTAGTAACCAGATTAACAGTCAATACAAGACGGACTTTAGGTTATCTATGTAATATGGCCCACTCTATTAGATTGGATTTGATCAGATCAGATTGTTTATTATAATTGTATTCACTACAATACGATTTTACATGGTAACTCTGACAAAAGCATAAAATACATGCATATACGTTTCCATACATACAGTACATATAAGGGATATATCTCAATATATACAAACATTACATACCAAAAAATATAATGCCCCGTACACACGGTCGGATTTTCCGATGGAAAATGTCCGATCGGAGTGTGTTGTCGGAAATTCCGACCGTGTGTGGGCTCCATCGGACATTTTCCATCGGATTTTTCGGCACACAAAGTTGGAGAGCAGGAGATAAAATTTTCCGACAACAAAATCCGATCGCGTCAATTCCGACCGTGTGTGGCCTGTTCCGACGCACAAAGTGCCACGCATGCTCAGAAGAAATTCCGACACGGAACAGCTCGTTCTGGTAAACTTAGCGTTCGCAATGGATACAGCACTTTCGTCACGCTGCAATGTCAAAAATGGTTTAATACAGCGCACTCTCTTCTTCTTTATAATGTGAGAAGAATGAAGTAGTTTTGCTGCTCATATTCACACAAACTTCTCACAAAGTTTTAATTTTGTTTTGTTATTGGGATTCCCTGAATATATTGTTATTAGTTGTCACATCTGACAGAATGTTTTTTTTTTATTATTTATTTAATTTTTTGGGGGATTTTAAGCCTTTTTTTTTTAGATTTAATGTTTGTATTTTTTCAAAGGCTGATCTTTGTTCAATGTTATTTTTCTTTTTACTTCAGACTATTTGTGTGTGTGTTTTGTGTGTCAAGTTACCCCAACACCATTGATATCTTTTATTATTAATTCTCAAGGAGATTGTTTGTTGTTGGTGTCCCTTGTTCATTTCACATTGTATATTTGAAATGTACCTGAATCCTCAACAAAAAACTGTCATTTTTGAAGTAAAACACATAGGAGAGTGTAATTCAAAACAAAAATCCTTTATTAAGGGCTCAGAACCAAACAAAGAGGAAGGCAACACTGGATCAACAGGAGAAATTAGCGAAGCCTGGGACTCCCACGGCAGACATCAATTCTTGAACATCAAAATTGGTGGCCTGAGGAGTCCATATGTAAGGGAGGGCAGTCTGGTCCAGAATTTGCAGAGATCCGGATAGCAGCAGATGACATGTGTGTCCCCAGGCTGTGGTACCACAAGAGGCTGCATTTTTTTGGCCGACCAGACTGGATCCAGGGTCCTCACTTTCTGGTCTTCCTTCCACGCTTCCTTCCGGGCTGTGCTGTTGGAGATGTGGCAGGAGGAGGAGTAGGACCTGGAGGAGGAGAAGGACTGGGAGGACCTGGAGGAGAAGGAGGAGGACCTGCAGGAGGAGGAGGAGGACCATCGCAAAGGTGTGTCTGAGCTGTAATTTGGCCCCTCATACCTTTGTTAAGAGCCTCCGATATGAGCGACTCACACATGACTTGTTGTCCCTCCTCCATCCTCTGCATTTTATATGCAATGATGGCAGCAATGTCCTCCTCCACGGTCTGTCGTGCTCCCAGGACCTCTGTAGCCCTCCAAAAGAGTCCTCTGCCAGCCTCCTCTAGGGCACTCCTCCTACTGCCACTTTCTCTTTTCAGGGGGGGTGGAGGGACCGGCATATCAGCCAGCCGGCTCGGCCCGGCCACCTCCTGGCTGAGACTTCCCTGTGTATGAAAAAGGGACATGGTTTTAGTTCTTGCATCATCAATCACAATCCTAAATTAGTACTCCAAACTAACATCTAGTTAACATCATTTATTGGACAAGCAGAAATATTTAGAGGAATGCTATACCTGGCTCAATCTGGGCTCCTCCACATGTTGCCTGGAAGGCCCAGGTTGGGCATCAGAAGCCTCAGCCGGGGGGGAAGGAAGCATGGAAGGAAGACTGGAGAGGGATGACCTGGGTTCAGTCTGGCCTGCCAGAAAATGCAGCCTGTCGTAGTACCACATCCTGGGGACATAGATGTCATCTGCTGCTCCGGATCTCTGTGAATACAGGACCTTCTTGCGCTCCCTTAGATATGTACTCCTCAGGCCACCAATTAATTTCTTTAAATAGGTGATGTCTGCCGTGGGGATCACCTGCTTCACAATTTCACACAATTGCTCCAGTGCTGCCTTCCTCTTTGCTTGGTTCTTGTAATGGGGGTGTTTAATCTCCCACAGACATGGCAGCTCCCTTAACATATCTATGAATACTGACATGAAATCATTGTCTTTCACTAAGATATCCATGTTCACTGCAAGACACAACACAAGACAAAGCCTAATGTCAGACAAAACTCTCCTAATCTTGTTACAATATAGGCCTCAATGTAGAAGCAGTATAGGCACAAGTTTGTCTCTTACCTTCATTCTTACGATCGGCGCGTCCAATGCTTCTTCCTCCGCTCACAGATCGTACGTAAGACGCACGTGTGTTACGCTTTATATACACTGCGCATGCGTGTAACTCCGCCCGCCCTTGACGTTCTTTCTCTTCTATTCCCCGCCCCTTTTCGTTGGGCGCAGTGGGGGAAGAGCACATGGCGGAGTCACAGCAGGTGCATGCTAATTACAGGAACGAGGAGGAGGAGGAGGAAAGCCCGGATCCGGACACGTCCCGATCCAGAAGGAGACGTTTTAAGGCCACAAATATGTCCTTTGGGGAGATGTTGGAGATGGTCGACATCATGAAGAAGGCCGACTATGACGGAAAGTATGGGCCTTACCCCAACCCCAATATCAAAAAGGCCAAGATCATGGCGAAAGTGGTCAAAAGTCTTCACAAGAATTTCGGGGTACGACGATCGAAAGATCAGCTCAGGAAGCGGTGGTCGGACCTGAAATTAAGAGAGCCAGAGCAGTACCGAAAGATCCGGAGAGTGCTGCAAAAAAGTAAGTAGTTGTGCTGTGTTCCTATTCTTTCTGTCTTTATTTCGTTCGTGCTGCTCCATATGCTTTTCTTAATTATACAGTTTAAAAGGGCAACTTTAATGTTCATGGGCCCATTATTCGTTCGTATCAAACATTTTTCTTTCGGCCTCTAAAACACCATTGTTTAGGCCATATGCATTTTCCCACATTTTTTTTGGGCCTACTTGGATGCCAAATATTTGTTTGTGTAAATGGGTTTGTTACTAGAATGAAATGCAACCTAGATTCTGTGTAAGGAGAGGACACTGAGCAGCTGTTTTCACATCTGGACACTGGAGCACTAGTGTGGGACACAAAAACATCATTTTTATTAGGGGGGCCACACAGGTGCTCCAGTGTATACTATAGGGGGGTCTCCATCTGTGAAGCTTGTACTAAACAGGTAAAGTATTGCAGCTTGACAAAGGGCAATAAAAAAAATACATCTTGGAACTCGGCTAAAATAGACAATTGTACCCCACTTCCAAGCAATGTTTCATATGTATAGTTCTGCCATCAAATATCTGTGTGCTAAGTATACCATTTTTGTTTGACATAGGGGAGAAAAGACTCGGAGGACAACCCTCATCCGAGGAGACCACAGACCCCCCACCTATGGAAGGAGGTGAAATACCCCCAACCCAAGAAGAGCAGGAGGAAGAAGAAGATGTGGTGGAAATTGGCACCACAACAGGTGAGTGTCTGCGACCACAGGCTCAGGTAAGAGATGGATGGTAACAGATTTTTGATACCTGTTTTTGTTTGGTTTCTCTCTTTTTAGGTGATCGTGATCGAGATCCTTTCACATCAGAAAGTGCCCAGATCCTGATCGGGGAGATCATGGGGTGTAATGTCGAATTGCAAAACATCCAGAAAAAAATAAATGATGTGATTCAAAAAAATAATAACATCATTGATGTTTTGGGGCGAATTTAAAACCCCACAAAATCACTTTTTTGATTGTGGTCCAATGTTTTAAATCTTTTTGCAATGTTTTGAAAAGCCAAATTTGGAGGATGCTGTCATGAACAGGTGTGACCAGAACCGTGTGGTCTGCGACAGAGGACACCAAAACATATATAAGTGAAAATATATAAATTTATTAAGGAAAGTGAGTAATATAAAACAACCAACTGAAATATGACACAGTGCAATAACCAACCACAGACAGAGACCCACAAATAACAATAGACAGATAAGTGCAATAAAATGGGAAATACCAGGTTCATAAACAATAGCCAGGCCAGGGTCATACACAGGGAGATCAGCAGATGGGGTAAGGAACGCAGGACAGGGAGAGGATGGATGGGTCAGACTGCAGGCAGGGATGCAAGGTAACAGGTGGGATAGGATAGGGTCCGAGACAGGGAGACAGGATCAGGTTCAGGAGACAGGATCAGGTTCAGGGCACAGGATCAGATCGCTAGCAGGTCAGGAGGCAATGAAGAGATCAAGGCAAACATGTGAATGTTTGCCAGGTATTTATAGACTTGTAATTGGCCTCAAGTGACACCTGATTGCAGGAGGTACTGTCTGCTCCACACTGCCAGGATCCATCCGCTGGTGGACGCCAGTACTGCGGCCCAAAGATTATATACTATTAACAGGGAAAAGCTCTCCTGACAGTTCCAAACTGCCAGGAGACACCTGCTGGTGGGCCTCAGTACTGCATGCCAAATAATATATCTTACCAGCGGATGGACCCTTTCCTGACAGTACCCCTCCCTAAAGGAGCGGCCTCCGGACGCTCCAACTGGTCTTAATTGTCCATGGTCTATGGCATCAGGCAAAATGGAGGAAGAAAGCATTTCAGGCTGGTCACCAGGCACATCCGGGCAGACGGCCGGCACGTCAGAGTCACTGAGCTGGGCAGCGGACAGGAACAACTTGAGCTGGGCAGCAGACAGGAACAACTTGAGCTGGGCAGCAGACAGGAACAATTTGAGCTGGGCAGCAGACAGGAACAACTTGAGCTGGGCAGCAGACAGGAACAACTTGAGCTGGGCAGCAGACAGGAACAACTTGAGCTGGGCAGCAGACAGGAGCAACTTGAGCTGGGCAGCAGACAGGAACAACTTGAGCTGGGCAGCAGACAGGAACAACTTGAGCTGGGCAGCAGACAGGAACAACTTGAGCTGGGCAGCAGGCTCCGGGTCATCGAGCTGGGCAGCTGGCATGGGCACTTCAAGCTGGGCAGCTGGCATGGGCACTTCAAGCTGGGCAGCTGGCATGGGCACTTCAAGCTGGGCAGCTGGCATGGGCACTTCAAGCTGGGCAGCTGGCATGGGCACTTCAAGCTGGGCAGCTGGCCTGGGCACTTCTAGCTGGGCAGCTGGCCTGGGCACTTCAAGCTGGGCAGCTGGCCTGGGCACTTCAAGCTGTGCAGCTGGCCTGGGCACTTCAAGCTGGGCAGCTGGCATGGGCACTTCAAGCTGGGCAGCTGGCATAGGCACTTCAAGCTGGGCAGCTGGCATGGGCACTTCAAGCTGGGCAGCTGGCATGGGCACTTCAAGCTGGGCAGCTGGCATGGGCACTTCAAGCTGGGCAGCAGGCATGGGCACTTCAAGATGGGCAGCAGGCATGGGCACTTCAAGCTGGGCAGCAGGCATGGGCACTTCAAGCTGGGCAGCAGGCATGGGCACTTCAAGCTGGGCAGCAGGCATGGGCACTTCAAGCTGGAGGGCAGACACCCAGACATCAGGCTGGAGGGCAGACACCCGGACATCAGGCTGGAGGGCAGACACCCAGACATCAGGCTGGAGGGCAGACACCCGGACATCAGGCTGGAGGGCAGACACTCGGACATCAGGCTGGAGGGCAGACACCCGGACATCAGGCTGGAGGGCAGACACCAGGACATCAGGCTGGAGGGCAGACACCCGGACATCAGGCTGGAGGGCAGACACCCGGACATCAGGCTGGAGGGCAGACACCCGGACATCAGGCTGGAGGGCAGACACCCGGACATCAGGCTGGAGGGCAGACACCCGGACATCAGGCTGGAGGGCAGACACCCAGACATCAGGCTGGAGGGCAGACACCCGGACATCAGGCTGGAGGGCAGACACCCGGACATCAGGCTGGAGGGCAGACACCCGGACATCAGGCTGGAGGGCAGACACCCGGACATCAGGCTGGAGGGCAGACACCCGGACATCAGGCTGGAGGGCAGACACCCGGACATCAGGCTGGAGGGCAGACACCCGGACATCAGGCTGGAGGGCAGACACCCGGAAATCCGGCTGGAGGGCAGACACCCGGACATCAGGCTGGAACAGATCAGCTGGCGGGGAGGCAGGACTGGACACTGGCATGATGGTATGGGTTGGATTAGCTGGTGCGGAGGCAGGTTGGGTTACTGGCAGGATCGTTTTGGTTGGAAAAAACTTTCATTTTTTCTTTGGCTTAGCCACTGAAGATCTGTAGGTGAGGGGTGCAGCAGACTGGAGAGGAGGATTGGGATATGGCAGAGAAGAGGTAACAGTATCTGGAGAAAGTTTGTGTGGGTTTGCAGGCAGCAGGGAAGAGACAGGTGGGTTGAATGCAGGATAGGTACAGGGAGCAGAGACTGGATATGAGTATTTGGTTGGCAGCAGCGTATACTGAGCTGCAACTGCGGTTGACATGGGTGATAGGGAAACATGCATTTGGGTAGGCTGGTGTTTGGTGGCAGAGGTGGTTTGCTTTAAATGGTTTTTATTGGATTTTGTCAGAAAAAACAAATTGTACGTACAAGCATCCGTTACATGTCACAATTTAAAGCAGGGTAAAAGGGAGAAGTGCAAGTCATATTCACAGTGGTATTTTTTGCAATATAATGACTTATATACTAGAGTTACATCGTCAACTAACTGTAAACTGAGATATCTATTAACGGGTCCTACCTGGTCCTTGTTCTTGCGAACATAACGGGTGAGCCTTGGGTATTTATCCCAGTCCACTTCCCGCACCCCTTCATGGGAACACACTGTGCTGGGGAGAGGAGTGAGACCTATTTACTAGTGACCCGAGGACCTAGAGAGACATTAGCGATGTATAAAAAAAAAAGTAATAGAAAATTTTGGCGCATTGACCAAAAGATCTTAATTACAAAAAACTGTTTGCTAAACGGGTTACATTTCAAGTTTAAAGTAACTTAACAATCCCATTTGTACATTTGCTGTTAAGGCATGTGCAATAAGAAGCTATCATTCCTGAGTAAACCTCAGGGAAACATCACAAAGTATAACTTTCTACTATGGTTCACTTCAGGGTTTACCCACTTCAAGAGTGAGTTCTATTCCTGCCTGCCGAATATGGGGAGTCAGGGAGAAGAGAAAAAAAAAAATAAAAAAAATAAAAGAACCAAGAGAAGGGTTAGGGGGAGGAGAGAGGAGGGGGGAGTAAGAAAGAGAGAGGTAAAGTGCAGAGAAGAGAAAAGTTTAGCTGTCTGCTCGGTGCCCCCACCTCGATTGAGGGAGCATTTCTAAAAGCTTGGATGAAGCCCTATTCCTATGTATTTGGACCACGGGTCCCAAATCTTCTCAAACTTTGCTGAGGTATCTAGTGAAGAGCTTACTAATTTCTCCTGAGTCATTATCCATGACACTTTCCGTTTAGCTGCTATGAGAGAGACTGAAGGCTTCTTCCAAGCTTTAGCAAGGGTAATTTTGGCTCCAAGGAGAACGAAGAAAACTAATTTCTGTGATGATTTTGAGATCCCTGGGATGGGGTGGTTGAGAAGAGCTGTTAGAGGAGACTTGGGAATGGTCTTACCTATTATTTTGGATATGGCGTAAAATATTTTTTGCCAAAAGGTCCTAATTTTAGGGCAGTCCCACCATATGTGTAACATGGAACCGTTCATGTGACATCCGCGAAAGCAGAGAGGGGAGACCGCGGGGTGCATCATAGCAAGCCGGGAGGGGGTCAGGTACCATCTAGTGATTACTTTTAGGCTAGCTTCAATCAGGGAAATATTATGAATGCCTTTGAATGATCGGAAGAAGGCCATGTGCCAGTGATCTAGATCCCAAGTGTCCTGTAAATCTCTCTCCCATGCCAGCATGAACGTTGCTTTCCTATCTGTATCAGCAAGCGAGGAGTAGATTAAGGATATCCCCCCCCTCTGCTCCAGGAGACCCCCACACCATATTTCATATGGGGTGAACTGCGGGGGTTCAGGTTTTTCACTCCAGATAGATTGGAGAAAGTGTGAAATTTGATAAAACCTGAACCTCTCTGAATTGGGGAGGCTCAGATGTTTGACGCAGTGGTTGAGGGATAATGGCCCCGCTGCGGTAAAATAGTTCCCGATCCGGTACATCCCCCTATCCAGCCACCACTGAAAGGCTTTAATGTCCATGCCTGGGGGGAATGCGGGGTTACGGAAAATGTGCGATAGAGGTTTGTTGGGCGACACTAAGGAGGGGTTCTTTCTGAGAGTGTCCCATATCGTCAGAGATTGTGATAATGCGGGCGACATGATCGGAGGCCTAGCCTTTGGTGGGCACCAGAGGAGGAAGTCAATTGTAAATGTTGGTACTGCCTGTCTTTCCATTTCTATCCAATCAGGTCTGGCTGTTTTGGCATAGACTGTTGATATCTGTGCCAATCTAGCCGCCTGGTAATACCAAAAAAGATTTGGAAGTCCCAATCCCCCCTTTTTTCTTGGGCCGAATAGGATGTTTCTCGGGAGCCTATGCCCCTTTGCACCCCAAATAAATTTTACGACCTTGTTTTGGAATGCTGAGAGGTGATCCTTCCGTATCGCGATTGGGAGCGCTCTGAAAATATATAGGAGACGTGGCAGCAGAGTCATTTTTACAGAGTTTATTTTACCGAGCCAGGAAATGTGATGTGGGGACCATTGTTTGAGATCAGATTCTAATTTTTTGTAAATGGGGGGGGTAATTTGCTTGATATAGCTGTTCAAATTTGGGGGTAAGATTGATTCCAAGGTATCGAATGCTGGACTCGCTCCACGAAAAGCGGAACGCCTCCTGCAACCGAGATACCAAGGCTGACGGGAGGGACACATTGAGTGCTTGAGACTTGGAGTAGTTAACGCATAGCCCAGAGATCTGTGCAAAGTCGTCTAGGAGCTTACATAGCACTGGGAGGGAGGTTGCTGGTGACGTCATATAGAGAATGAGGTCATCAGCAAACAGCCCGCATTTATGTGTTCCTGGCCCACAGCTCACCCCTGCTATGTCCGGATTAGTGAGTATAGCAATCGCTAATGATTCAATCGCTATCGCAAAAATCAGTGGTGAGAGCGGGCAACCTTGGCGGGTCCCTCTAGCTATTTTAATAGGATCAGAGAGTTGTCCTTGTAGTTTGATTCTAGCTTCTGGGCTAGAGTATAGGGAGTGTAGTAACCCTGAGAACCGTGGGCCAAAACCCCATTGTTGTATGATTGAGAATAGGTAAGACCAAGATACAGAGTCGAACGCTTTTTGTAAATCTAGAGATAGCAACATTCCCTTTTGCGCCCCACTACCATCCCAGCCCGATTGCAGGAGGGAGACTACATCCACCGTTCTTCTGATTTGGTCGGGACCTTGCCTACCCGGGATAAATCCCACTTGGTCCTTATGGATATAGGATCCAATAAAGGAGGCCAGACGGTCTGCCATAATTTTAGTCATAATTTTTAGATCATTATTGATCAGGGATATGGGTCTATAGTTGGATACTTCTCCCTGGTCCTTGTCTGGTTTCGGTATTACAGTTATGAAAGCAGCGTTCAACTGCGGGTCCAGAGGCTCTCCCTTGGTTTTGAAGTTAATGAATCTAGCAAGGTAAGGCACTATGGTATTTGCATAAGTTTTATAGTACGGTACGGAGAAGCCATCTGGGCCCGGAGCCGACCGCCGCTTAAGGTTTTTAATAACTGCTAGCACTTCTTCGGCGGAAACCGGAGCTTCGAGTCTATCTCTGTGCTCAGCCGAAAGGGTAGGAATCGGGAGATTATTCAGAAAATTCGTCAGAGTTTGGGGATTACTTGTCTTATGCTCGCTATATAGATCTGCATAAAACCCGTGGAAGGCTTTCATGACCTTCAGTGGGTTTGTTGTGTGGGGTTGGCCCGCTATTTTGATTTTGGGGAAGATATATGTGCGAGGGCGCGGGGTGAGACGGGACGCCAAGAGAGACCCAGCCCTGTCCTTCTGATAGTAATATTTCGCTCCTAGCCATGATATACTTTTATCCGCTTTAGCTGTGAGAGCTAAGTTTAATTCTAGGCGTGCTGCATCCAATTGGGATACGGGTACTAAAGCAGGGTCTCTCTTGTGCTCCGTACATAACTTTTGGAATTTCTTTTCTAGGTTGACTATGTCTATCCCATGTTCTTTTTTAAGTTTGGCTGCTATTTGTATTAATTTCCCTCTGATTGTGGCCTTATGTGCTGCCCATAAGGTTTCCGCGGAGACGTCTGCCGTGTCATTGTGATTAAAATATTCCTTTATGGCCTTTTCAATTTCAGCTTTCCAGGCGGGGTCAGAAAGGATGTTTTCCTTTAGTCTCCAAAGGTTGTATTTGTGGTGTGGGGTTTGGTTGTTTATCAGAACACTTAACAGGGAATGATCCGACCAGACCGTGTCAGTAATTTGTGATCTTTGGGCTGCCGGGATCAAGTCATTCGAGACTAGCAGATGGTCAATACGAGCATAGGATTGGTGGGCGTGGGAGAAGTGGGTATAATCTTTTTTGGTGGGGTTTAATTCCCTCCAAATGTCAGTGAGTCCTTGTGAGTAGATCAGCTTAGCTATTTTCAAGCTGGTTTTGGTTGGGCGTATGTTTTGGGCTGGTGGGGGTTTAGATTTGTCTAGGCCCTGGTCGAAGGCCACATTGGAGTCTCTCCCAAAAATTACAGAGCCTTCAATCAGTGGTCCAAGTGTCTTAAACATTGAGTTAAAAAATTTATGCTGTCCTGTGTTAGGGGCGTAGTAGGATACTAGGGAGTATAATCTGCCTTCTACAGAACCCTTAACTAGGATGTACCTACCCTCTGGATCTCGTTGAACCTTCTGTAGCGAGAATCTGCAGTTTTTAGAAATAAGGATAGCAACCCCTCTGGTCTTATCTTCCGCATTGGCTAGAAAATATAATGGGAACTGGGAGTGGATAAAGTTAGGTTTGTACCGGATCGGGAAGTGGGTTTCTTGGAGAAATAAAAGATCAATCTTGCGGGATTTCATAAAATCAAGTACTTTCCTTCGTTTAGAAGGGGAGTTCAGCCCTTGGGTATTGTGTGTGGCCACCCTTAATAGGGAGGGCAGATTTACAGTGTCAGCCATGAAGCAGAAGTAGGGGGCCTACCCCCCATCCCTCGACGCTTACCTGTTCCAGTTGGAGAGTAGGAACCGAAGTTGGGACCATTAAGACATCCTTCCGCTTCTTTCTGGAGGAGTGGGTATAACCCAGCAGACAGCCAACTACAAGAGAATAGATTGTTAGAGATGATAGTAGAGAAGAGAACATAGGAAGAGGGGAAGAGGGGAAGATCGAGTCCTCTCGGGACTTGTGTGAACAGTGGAGGCAGCAGAGCACTCCACTCTTCACAGTGGAGGAAACGTCCAGACCCTGCTGACAGGGAGGATTCCTAACCCAGGAGACCAGTATCACCTGGTCCTCGGGATTAATGGAGGTGCAGCCTAACTGCCGCGACCTCGGCGCACATCAGTTAAATACTGAATAAACAACCAAAAAAAAACTGCTGATCGGAGCTAGTCCGACCTGGGGAACCGAAGGGGGCCCCGCCCACCCTTTTTTCCCACCTTCCTCCCCTCCCACCCAGGACAAAATTCCGGGTGGATGAGGAGGGCTCCTTGCGCTATAGCCCATGCAATACGTAGCTCATTTTTGCGTCTAAGGCACATCATAAGGAGAAGTCATGAGATCACACTCTGTTACCCAGTGCCTAGGAGGCCTGGGCCAGAAAGTGGTGTTTAAGGATCGTGTTGGTTGACATTCAAATACCCAGCCCCAGGAGAGCCCCAGTAGGATTACTCCCAAGGGACCCCCCTGGGGCAGGGATACCCGCCCACGTCCCCCCCATCAAGAGAAGACATAGAGGGGTGAGGGGGGGGAGAAGAGAAAGGGGACAAATCGTCCCCTCCCTCCCCCCCCCCCCGGCTAAAAGAAAAAAAATCCCGTAAATCTCCAGCACATATCCTCCAATGCTGTTATGACCAAAGGGAGAAACAAACCAGCAATAAAAAGAGAAAAAAAAAAAAGAAAAGTCAATCGTGTTCGTGTAGGAGCCCACAAAGGGAAAAAGGGATCAGGGAAAGTCCATCAAACAGCGTCTTGACTCGAGGACTCATGGAGGTCTGGCTTCCTTGGGGCGCTTGTATTTGGGTTTTTCCCACAGGGGTTGCAAAGGGCTTGCAGGGGATGGGCGCTTGTATGCTCCTGCCGCCGAATTGTTGAAGTCCATTGCTGACTCCTGCGAGATGAGGCGGAGGTCTAACAGGATCCGTTCTCCTTCTTGGAGGCTGCGGAAAGAGTAGGTTTTGCCTTTGTGATCAAACTTGAGAGCAAATGGGAAGGCCCATTTGTATTTGATTTCGTTTTGCGCCAACACCAAGAGTAGGGGCTTCAACGCCCTCCTTTTTTGTATTGTGTTAGGTGAGATGTCCGCAAAGACTTGTACGGCGTGGCCTCTGCACGTGAGGGGCTGTTGGTATCTGCACTTTTTCATCACCTCTTCTTTAACTGAGAAGTAGTGTGGCTTGATCACTATATCTCTGGGGAGGCCATCTTTCCTCGGTGGTCCTAATGTCCTGTGAGCGCGGTCAATTTCCAATTTATGTGGAGGAATGTCAGGGAGAAGTTGTTTAATGAAGTCTTGGACCGCCATCGTAGAGTCGGTTATAGATTCTGGGAGACCTCTGAGTCTAAAGTTTTCCCTTCTGGATCTATTTTCAAGGTCATCAATGCGTGAGAGAGCAATGTCCAGTTGGTCTTGTATGACCTGTATGTGGTTGGAGTTCTGCCTGGTTTTAGAGATGGTCTGATCAAGTTTATCCTCGATCGCCTCCATCCTGGAGCCCAGGGCCTGGAAGTCCTCTCTGATATCACCAGTTATTTTGGCTGCAGTTTGGGCCAGACCTCTATCCAGCAGAGCAGATAACTGGGAGAAGAGGTCGGGGGCTGTGAGGATTGAGTGGGCTGGATTGGGCGCCATCTCAGGCCCTGTTGTGATGTGAGGAGAGGGAGGCTGTGAGGGGGGCGTCATGGGATGTTCTGCAATGTGCTCTGAAAGGGCCGTGGGCTGAGCCGAGTGTAGAGAAGTACTCACTGGGGTCCCAGAGGAGAGAGAGCGGGTCACAGCGGCATAGGAAAGTTTATCTCCTGGGCTCTCTGCAGCTGTCTGTGCGCCGTGCAGCATGGCGCCCGCCATCTTGGATTCGGCCCGCTCCGCCGAGGCTCTAAACAGAGGTTCCAGGCCCTTCCTGGACGATCCGGCCGGCATAGGGTTGTTCCCCAACCCTTCCTATTCGCCTTGAGGTGGGTTACGTGGCCTACGGGGTCCCGGTTCCCCCGCTATGTGCGCCGGGTGGTCAGGGCAGTGCGGAGCTCCGGGCTTAAGCGGCCATCTTGGAGGAGTCCGCGCATGCGCCCCCGGCAGAGGTGGTTTGTTTGGCTAGAGCTGCTTGCGTCATGTCAGACCATGCTGAAAGTATAGGTTGTACAAACTGTGCTTTTAAATCTCCCTGTCTAACAAAAGACTGAGCAGACACAATGCACTCAGCAATCACCTGTGGGGAACAGGCTGAGTAGTGCTCACAGAAATCGTCTGGATCATCTTCAAAAAGCAAAACTAGGGAGACAACCTGGTTTATATCAAAAGGAGGAGTGAAATCATCACGGCCCTTTGGAATACAGGGCAGGGCCAGCTCAGTACATAGCTTGATCAAAGGCTGCACCTCCCCAAACAATATATAACCCTGATCGACCAGGGAGTGAGCCAAACGTATAGTGGTAAACAACTGGTCACTAGACCATCCTTTCAAAGCCTGGCGGCAATAATCACCACTTTCAGATGCCAGCAGAGAAAGATAAATAACCTCATCGGCATTCATGTTTGCAACCAACTGAATCAAAATGGTTCCCCTGTGCAGCCACTTCTGGTCAGGGATGGCCTTGATCTACTGTCATGAACAGGTGTGACCAGAGGACACCAAAATGTATATAAGTGAAAATATATAAATTTATTAAGGAAAGTGAGTAATATAAAACAACCAACTCCAATATGACACAGTGCAATAACCAACCACAGACAGAGACCCACAAATAACAATAGACAGATAAGTGCAATAAAATGGGAAATACCAGGTTCATAAACAATAGCCAGGCCAGGGTCATACACAGGGAGATCAGCAGATGGGGTAAGGAACGCAGGACAGGGAGAAGATGGATGGGTCAGACTGCAGGCAGGGATGCAAGGTAACAGGTGGGATAGGATAGGGTCCGAGACAGGGAGACAGGATCAGGTTCAGGAGACAGGATCAGGTTCAGGGCACAGGATCAGATCGCTAGCAGGTCAGGAGGCAATGAAGAGATCAAGGCAAACATGTGAATGTTTGCCAGGTATTTATAGGCTTGTAATTGGCCTCAAGTGACACCCGATTGCAGGAGGTACTGTCTGCTCCACACTGCCAGGATCCATCCGCTGGTGGACGCCAGTACTGCGGCCCAAAGATTATATACTATTAACAGGGAAAAGCTCTCCTGACAGTTCCAAACTGCCAGGAGACACCTGCTGGTGGGCCTCAGTACTGCATGCCAAATAATATATCTTACCAGCGGATGGACCCTTTCCTGACAGATGCACACAGTGTGACAACATGTGCTATCTGCCATCACGGGAGATCAATGGACGCGTTTTGGGGGTGCAAACCCTTTCTCAATTATAAAGTAGCGGTGAGGAAGGGCTTGCTCCCCCAAGACACGTCCCTTGATCCCTCATGATGGCAGCTAGCACATGTTGACATTTGTAAATTGGTGTGCATCTTCCAAATTTGGCTTTTCCAGGGGTGATTTCCCCCCATCTGAACGCAATATCAAACACAGTTCCTAAATACTCATGTCTGATATTGCCTTCAGGTTTTACATAATGTGAACTTTGTAAGTTCAAGTTTTTTGGCTTTCTTGTTGGTTTTACACAGGCCTGTTTTATCTTAAATGGACATTTCGATTTTTGATAATGCTACCCCAAAAATTGTTATACAACAAACATGTTGGTTTGTTTTAAAAACCTTTGGTAAATGCACATGTGATTGTGCAGGTATAAAAAAGTTTGTTAATCAAGAATGTGTGGATTATTGTCTCAACACTACAACACTTTTGGGGTGATGTAATTGCTGTTTTCTGCGAAAATGGGGGTTATTTCCTAAGGGCAAATCCACTTTGCACTACAAGTGCAGGTTCAGTGCAGTTGCAAGTGCACTTGTAGTGAAATGTGTTTTTGCATTTAGTAAATAACACCCAACAGTGCTTTGTATAATAAGTTTACACAATCACGACATTTTCTGGACTCAACACATTTCTGTCAGGGTCAGGTAAAACAAACACAAGCAGTAAATGTCCACAAAGAATTTCTTTTTTTGTTTTATTATAAAAAGGCTTCACAGATTTGCTGGCATATTGATAGCCCCCTTACCCGCAAAGAACTCCAGGTAGCGTAACCGGACATCACGGGCACTCATGGAGGGCAAGCCAGGACGGCCGCTTTCAAGCGCCGTCAGTGTGGTTTGATGTATCATTCCGGCCTCAGGCCCAACTGAGCCAGCATAGTTGGCCGAATGTTTCCTTAAAAAGTTATGGAGAACACAGCACGCAAGTATAATATGGTTCAGTTTATACTCCGCCATATGGATGGGTGTCAGAAATAGGCGGAACCGGCTGGCCAGGATTCCAAATGTGTTCTCCACCACTCTTCGGGCTCTGGCCAGCCGGTAATTAAAAACCCTCTGTTCCAGGGTGAGGGTCCTCATTGGGAATGGCCGCATCAGGTGGTCCCCCAGCGCAAACGCTTCATCAGCAACGAACACAAATGGGAGTCCTTCCACATTGTCCTCTGGAGCTGGCAAGTCCAAGCTGCCATTCTGGAGACGCCTGTAAAACTCAGTCTGGGCGATGACTCCACCATCGGACATCCGGCTATTCTTCCCCACGTCCACATACAGGAAGTCGTAATTAGCCGACACCACCGCCAACATCACTATACTATTGAACCCCTTATAGTTGAAATAGTATGACGCCGAGTTGGGTGGTGGGACGATGTGGACGTGTTTCCCATCAATTGCCCCTCCGCAGTTAGGAAAGTCCCACCGCTCGGCAAAGTGGGAGGCCACAGTCTGCCATTCCTGTGGCGTGGAAGGAAACTGTTGAGGAAAAAACAATAAACATTACTATTTTTGATAAGAAACATGGCAAGCAGATTAGACACAAACATTATGGGGCAACCTTCAGATAGCATTTATTAAGGGGAATTTAACAACGCCAAAATATAAGGTACACCTATCATATCCCCCCCCCCCTCTCATGGGCCATTTCCAACATTATAGGGGGTGTGTGGAAATCTTGGACAGGTAACCCTCTTCACTTCATTGAGAGATGAATGCCTAAATACAGGGTATTACTTGGAACAGCCCCTCCTTAGTTACACTATTGGCAGCCCACTGGACAGGTAAGAAGTGTCATAATACAAAGATATAAATACACATTGTACACATTTGAGCACATTTGGACATTCTGCTATTACCTATCAAGATAATAATAGGATCCAAAAACTTTAAACAGTACCATTTGAAAGTATATAGGCAGGCCCTTACACTACATGCTTTGGGGAATTCATCCATAAATCAGAGCACAAAAGAGATGGGTATATTGTGTATGGGTTTGGCAAAGTCAGCAGATAGATGATTGAGGATAGAGAATTGGGATCAGCTGACTTAGCAGTTGGGGGGTTGGGAGGGTTACTAAAAATTATTTGGGGACACCACCAAAAAAAAGCCTCAGGAACTCTGCCTGCATTTAAAGCAAAAATAACATTTCAAAACATTTTAGGGGGTGTTTGGGGTAAAGCACTGCTATGGAGCAGAAAAAATACATTGTTAAGTGACTACATGAGGTGAATATAGGGGCAGGAGACACCATGCTGGGGAGGTTATTGAAGGGCAAATATGTATGAAGGACCTAAACTAATAATTACATAAAAATCCAGCATGCATGAGGACAAAGGGGACATTCACAGCATATTACAATCATGGTAATTAGGGAATGAGGAAAGAAATACGATATATTAGCAAACATTCAATACAATAAAATGTGATATTAAAGGATAAAAATCTTACCTTCATATACTCCTTCTGCAGGACCTGGATGATGGCAGAACAGGTCTCTGGGATAATGATCCCCAGAGCCTGGGGGGAGATGAATGTCGAGAACTTCAAGTCCTGCAGACTTCTCCCTATGGCCAAATACCGCAGGGTAGCAACCAACCTCTGCTCCGGAGTGATGGCTTGCCTCATGCAGGTATCCTGCCTGCTAATATAAGGGGTCAGCGAAGCCAACAGACAGTGAAACACGGGGTCCGTCATCCTGAGAAAGTTCCTGAAATCATCAGGATTATTCTCACGGATCTCACGGAGCAAAGGCATATGAGAGAACTGGTCACGCTGAAGCAACCAATTCTTGGTCCATGAACTCCTCCCCACCCTGTTCATGGACTGGACTTGTGTCAGGGTCAGGACCCCAACACCAAGCCCCCGCACAGCACGAACTCTACGAGGAGTACACATACGCAACATGGCTAGAAAACGGTCGGCTGCTCAGAACGAAGTAACAGAACGCAATGAAGAACAGCAAGGCCTGTGAAGAGCGACCTGAAAAACAGTAACGAACGAACAAGAATACAATGACTAATTAAAGTCACGCGGAACTTGCTGCATGCACTGAAGAGCAGATACAAACCCACAAGCACAAACTGAATGGCAGAAAACGATCTGAAAGCCACGAGTCTGAAAAAGCGCGAATCGTCTCTCACCAAACTTTTACTAACACGAGATTAGCAAAAGGAGCCCAAAGGGTGCCGCGCTTGGTTCTGAACCGGCCTTTTCTAGTCTCGTCGTACGTGGTGTACGTGACCGCGTGGTTGGCGATCGGAAATTCCGACAACTTTGTGACAAAACAACTTTGAGCCAACATCCGTCGGAAAAAATCCTAGGATTTTGTTGTCGGCATGTCCGAACAAAGTCCGACCGTGTGTACGCCCTATAAGAAATAACCAGTGCAGTTAATACAAATGTAACCCAAATATTATAAAAAGTAAGAAAAAAGATAACAATACAATAACTGTATATAAAAGATAAAATACCGAAAATGTATATGGATAATACAGCTCTGGGAACTTGTACTTCATGCATTTCCTGATGGAAGTGGATTAACTAAAGGGAAATCTGTAAAGCTGTTCACTTTGCAAGGGCTGTTGCACTTTGTAAGGGCATTGGCTTCAGTGCTTAGCGAATGAGTTGAAGCGATGCTGAATTCCATTATCTAATTATGTGCAAGAAAAATTCACTAACCCACACACATTCACTAACCTAAACATCAGATCAAGGGAGCACACATTTTTGGAGAAAGGTGAGTGGGTTAGGTTGGTCAGGGCAATGAGGGAAAAAAAGCACATTAGTGCACTTTGTAGAAGCAACCATCTGGGAAAGTATTATCTCTCTCCTGAGTACTACTCCTAATGGTACTAATGCGCTTGATAAAAAGCCCCATTCATAAATGCTTTTTAGGGAGTCCCATAAGACACCATGAGGAACACTGAGATAAAATGAGAAAGATCATATTCCAGCGATGTATGGAGGGATTAAAGTGTTACTAAACCCAGGACCCTGCATTCACTATATCTGGTTTCCCACAGTACACAGAACATGGAAATACAAATATTTTAGTAAATATAAACTGCTAAATACCTTTTCCCAGTAGCAACATATAGCAGTCTTGTGACTTCTATCAGTGTCTGGTTAAAGCTTTCAGGGGGAGTTTTCATTCTCCTCTGACTGTTCTATGAGGCTGCAGGACCCCTGACCCTCTGTCTGGACAGTGCTAATTGGCGCTGTGCTGATCACATGCACCCTCCCAAGAAAAAGAAAAAAACTCTCTATCAATATACACCAAACTAAGCATGTGCAGAGTGACTCCAAAGGATTGGTACTATCAAGAGATGGATTGGGGACAGTGGAAGAAGGGGAGGATCAGAGAAGACAGGATCAAACAGCCTTTTAACACAATGTGGAGGATTAACCCCTTAGGTGCCACTGTGAGTATAACAAGCACCAGAAGCCTTCAGGGAGGAGGCTGAGGAGGAGCCAGATAGTGCAGCTTCCGGTTCCCAGGAATCAGAAGGGGAAGCTCTGGAAGGTGACTTTACTGCATGTAAAGACTGATTTTACTTTCATTAGTTTAGTAACACTTTAAATTACAACCAGAAGGGATTGAAACACCACATTCCAGGTGATACCTATGGGCCTATATGTACAGTTATAAGGATCAGGGAATTATCAGAAATTCACCTAGATTGCATTTTAAATGGAGAATATGTATGAGAAAAAGGAGCCCAAAGCCATATCAATTCATAACAACATGTTGTGATTTTTGGAGTGGCATGAACATTGCAACAATCTCCACAAATCACGTAGGCTCATTTTGAAACATAATTTAGTGATTGAAGTAAGACTAATGCCCTGTACACACTATAGGATTTTCCGACAACAAAACCGTGGATTTTTTTCCGAAGGATGTTGGCTTAAACTTGTCTTGCATACACATGATCACACAAATGTTGTCGGAAATTCCAGACGTCAAGAACGCGGTGACGTACAACATGTACGAGGAGCCGAGAAAAATGAAGTTCAATAGCCAGTGCGGCTCTTCTGCTTGATTCCGAGCATGCGGGGACTTTTGTGCATCGGACTTGTGTACACATGCTCGAAATTTCTGACAACAAGTTTTGTTGTTGGAAAATTTGAGAACCTACTCTCAAACATTTGTTGGTGGAAATTCCGACAACAAATGTTCTATGGAGCATACACAGGGTCGGACTTTCCGACAACATGCTCACATTCAACATTTGTTGTCGGAAAGTCCTATCGTGTGTACAGGGCATTAGAGTACGCCCTAACTTATAGGCAGAGAACTTATCAAGAGACGGATACATAAAATTAATAAAGTCCCCTACTACTAGGATTGGAATGGGATTTTTGTTCATCAGGAAGCTGGTCAATTCATTTGGCACAACATCAGAGTATGGAAGAGGAATGTAAATATTTGCTAGAACACAAATGATATAAAATATTTGTCAATAAAGGAAAAACAAATCAACCAGATTTATCAATTTTTCTTTTTTGCTGTGGGTTCCACTTTCTGCACACAGGTCACATTGTCTATGTTTAGTGGGCCATGCCCCCCCCCAACTCCCGAGCCAGACACCTAGCGGTTGTTTCCATTTCAAGGTGTGATCTTAGATTGCTATATAGCTGGTTTGTAAGTATTGTTCTATTAATAGACATCTATATAATATATAAATATCACATTATCTCCACCCTTCCCCCTGTTTTAAGGGAAGTTTTCATATTCATATTCAATGAAGCAGATTTTACAAAGGGCATCTGCTCCTAAAGAAGTGAGATTATTGTGGTGAAACGCGTTGAGCTAAAGGATGTACCCATCATTATGTTTTGTGAAAAACTTGGAAGAGTGTAATTTGTATATGTATCATTATATGACTACTATGTTAATTGTATGCCGATATATGGTAGTATTTACAAATCAGCTTGCTGTTTTAAAAATGTTCTTATGTAAAAGATTTTCATCTATTGCTCAATAAATATTTTTATTCAAATGTTGTACCTCATTTAAAGTCCCAATAAAAATGTTTTTAGTTGTTTGTTGACAACATTTGTCTCCTGTAGGCAGATAACAGAGAAGTTGCGGTTAAGTATGCAATAAAAGAAAAAAAACTGAGGCTTTACCATTTCCCTAGGCCCTCTCACGTTCCATAAGACAATATTAACAGTCAGCCAAAACATATAGTGGGGACGGAAAGTATTCAGACCCCCTTAAATTTTTCACTCTTTGTTATATTGAAGCCATTTGCTAAAATCATTTAAGTTTATTTTTTTCCTCATTAATGTACACACAGCACCCCAAATTGACAGAAAAACACAGAATTGTTGACATTTTTGCAGATTTATTAAAGAAAAATAGAATTATAACATGGTCCTAAGTATTTGCTTTGCTCAGTATTTAGTAGAAGCACCCTCTCCACCCTCACCAGTTCTGTCAGGTTGGATGGTAAACATTGGTGGACAGCCATTTTTAGGTCTCTCCAGAGATGCTCAATTGGGTTTAAGTCAGGGCTCTGGCTGGGCCATTCAAGAACAGTCACGGAGTTGTTGTGAAGCCACTCCTTCGTTATTTTAGCTGTGTGGTTAGGGTCATTGTCTTGTTGGAAGGTAAACCTTCGGCCCAGTCTGAGCACTGTGGAGAAGGTTTTCATCCAGGATATCCCTGTACTTGGCCGCATTCATCTTTCCCTCGATTGCAACCACTCGTCCTGTCCCTGCAGCTGAAAAACACCCCCACAGCATGATGCTGCCACCACCATGCTTCACTGTTGGGACTGTATTGGACAGGTGATGAGCAGTGCCTGGTTTTCTCCACACATACCTCTAATAATTAATGCCAAAAAGTTCTATCTTGGTCTCATCAGACCAGAGAATCTTATTTCTCACCACCTGGAGTCCTTCAGGTGTTTTTTTAGCAAACTCCATGTGGGCTTTCATGTGTCTTGCACTGAGGAGAGGCTTCCGTCAGGCCACTCTGCCATAAAGCCCTGATTGGTGGAGGGCTGCAGTGATGGTTGACTTTCTACAACTTTCTCCCATCTCCCGACTGCTCAGCCACAGTGATATTTGGGTTCTTCTTTACCTCTCTCACCACGTCTCTTCTCCCCCGATAGCTCAGTTTGGCCGGACGGCCAGCTCTAGGAAGGGTTCTGGTCATCCCAAACGTCTTCCATTTAAGGATTATGAAGGCCACTGTGCTCTTAGAAACATTAAGTGCAGCAGAAATTTTTTGTAACCTTGGCCAGATCTGTGCCTTGCCACAATTCTGTCTCTCAGCTCTTCAGGCAGTTCCTTTGACCTCATGATTCTCATTTGCTCTGACATGCACTGTGAGCTGTATGGTCTTATATAGACAGGTGTGTGGCTTTCCTAATGAAGGCCAATCAGTATAATCAAACACAGCTGGACTCAAATGAAGGTGTAGAACCATCTCAAGGATGATCAGAAGAAATGGAAAGCACCTGAGTTAAATATATGAGTATCACAGCAAAGGGTCTGAATACTTAGGACCATGTGATATTTCAGTTTTTCTTTTTTAATAAACCTGCAAAAATGTCAACAATTCTGTGTTTTTCTGTCAATATGGGGTGCTCTGTGTACATTAATGAGGAAAAAAATGAACTTAAATGATTTTAGCAAATGGCTGCAATATAACAAAGAGTGAAAAATTTAAGGGGGCCTGAATACTTTCCGTCACCACTGTAGTATACAGGCAATTATAGTACATGTAAGGAGAGTGAAGATTGCTACCATGGTACAGTATAATACAGTCCAATTTGCTTTAAATATTCTGTGCTTGACCTTAAAGTTTTCTGAAGGAGGGAGGTTTTTCTATATGCGCCTGCTGGAAAAACAAAAACAAAGAACAAAACCATAAAAATAAACTATAGCGAGTAGGGGCCTTTTTTTGCAAAGATGTCCAAAGTAATAGAAAAGAACAAAATCTCATGCTCCATGCAGGAATATATTTGGGAGTTGAAAACGCCTTGCAGATTCCCTATGTATCATACAGGGAAGAGGACCTTTCCAAATAAAAAAAGAGTTTTACTACTTCTCTCTGTCAACAAAAGACTATTTGGTAAACAAGAAACTTATGTCTCATCAACAAAATGGGTAATTTTATTGTTACAAACAAAATCGCAATACTTTCACACTAAGTTGGAAGATCAGATTTCACCCTAAATGAACCATGACCAATGAATCATGATCATGTCTAAGTAGTAGGACAATCTCAGTTGCTCAGGGAGAGACCGTTACAACTCGGTATAGGCTTGCAAAGAGCAAGCACCTGCACATATGAAAGAAGGGGTCTTTATAGGCTATTCTCTCACTTACTGTATATTTCCAACAAGGCAGAAACTCATGATGGTGATTTAAAAAAGTGTGTTTCACCACCCTCAATGACCCAGAGCTTATCCCTGTAGTTAAACAATCTTGTAGCAATCTTGATAAAAGAGGCCCGAAAGAGTTTACAAGAGAAGGGAGGTGGAAGACACTCTGTGTGCCTTCCCCACCACAAACATGGGAGACAACCTGTTGATACACTAATTTAATGTCAGATTGTATTAGGAAGGTAAGGATCTCAGGTTCCCCAGCTCAGCCTTCTAAGGCCGTTGCTCTCTCCCTGACCTTCTGTAGATCATGTCTGAAAAAAGAACCATCTGCTTTCATGCTCTAAGCTGGGTCTGTGAGAGAAGAAAGAAATGATTTACACAGCAGAACCACAGAATACACATCCCTAATTATTGTTTGGGCAGTTCACCCTTAGAATTTAAAGGCTCATCATGATCATGGCCACTGCATTAGACCTACCAATGGGAGAATGCTCAGAATTAAAGTCTGTAGCCGAGCTGAAATCTTGCATGGAGGCAGAATGGAAGGGGTGACTGTGTGTCCTGGGCAAGGCAATTCAAGTGAACTGTAGCCTCTTTGGCTTTATCCTTTACAGGCTTGCTTGGTATCTGCAGAGTGGACTGAGAACTGCTGTCATCTTGCAGGTTAGGGCAGTAAGCTATTGCTTTAACCTTTTTCCTGGCCTGAGAGGGTAGCACCTTTCTAACACAGTCTCAAGGGATCTCAGAAGCAGAAGTGTAGGTAGGCGTTCTGACAGGTGTCAAAAATTGAGTTATAGAGGGAAATCACAGGAAATAAACAGGATATGAAGTGACAATTCTCAACTGCTTGTCTGCTCGCATGGGTCCACAGGCTATGCCCAGAATAATTGTATTTTACATATGCACTGCAATTTTACATTTTCTTCAGTTTGGAAGTAGAAAACCCAGGAACTCACTGCATTACACTGTGTGAGCAGCACTAAAAAACGTTCTGTTTTAAGATGATGAGGAATATTTTGGAGAAGAAGATGACAGAAACATAATTATTAACTCCACATGAATTCTTTAGTCTGCCTTACATGAGAATTAGATTTGTAAATGACCAAACCATCAAAATATCTTTCTCTTATCTAGCATTCAGTGCATTTCCTCTGGTGATTCCATAGCCTTTAAGCCATTGTAGCATAGTATCTGTTTGTAGGCATGTGCAATTCGTTTCGTTCCGAATTAGTTTTTTAACGAATTTCGACAAATTCGTTAATTCGGGAATATCCGAATTAACGAAAACCCGTTTAACAAATTTTTTCTGAATATTCGTAAATTCGATAAAATTGGACATTCGTAAATTCGGGCATTCGAACATTCGTACATTCGCAATTTACATTCGTACATTCGTGCATTCGTACATTAGTAAATTAGTGAATTAGTAAATTCGAAAATTCGGAAATCTGAAATAATAGTTAACTAATAATAACTTTAGTAATTACTAGTAACTTTTAATTTATAGGTATTGTAATTTCCTTTTAAATTTGGCTGTTAGTGAACGTAACACATACAAATTTATCCGAAGTTATGAATGATCCGAAAAAACGGAATGGAACGTAATGAATTAATAATAATAAATAACAATAATAATAATAATAACAATGTTTTATTATTATTATTGATTATTAATTTGTCCTGTTCCATTTGTTTAGATGCAGCATTCATTTTGGATAATTCGTAACTTCGGTTAAATTTGTATTTGTTACGTTCACTGACAGTCAAGTTTGAAAGGAAATTACAATACCTATAATTTAATAGTTAGTTACTATTTCAGATTTTTGAATTTTCGGGTTTTTGGATTTTCAAACTTCGAATTTACAAATTTCCGAATTTTCTAATTTACAAATGTACGATTTTACGAATTTACGAATGTACGAATGTACAAATGTACGAATGAACGCATTTACGAATTTACGAATTTACGAATCGCAATCATAACGAATGACCCGAAAAACGAAAAAAATAATAAACTAATGAAACGAAAACGAAAATGAACGAATTTTTTTGGCTGTGCACATGTCTATTTGTTTGGTCTTTGGAAATCAACACCCGTGATAAATGTCACTGTCAATTTCAGTTAGATTCATCTATCATCGTGTACAATATTTCTACATCTCTAACAGGTTTGGGGGCTTACATGTGAGAAGGAAATGTGTTCATTAGCCCTATTTGCTTGTTTATTACAAACTTTAGGGCTCCTCTACTTTAGGACAGTGCATTCCTTTTAATGCACATGTAGCACTAAACCTGTAAGACCTGCTGGATAGGATGGGTCCTCTGCTCTGTGCCTCGACCTTCTTAAGAACCTCAGCCCCTCTGACACACCAGGTTGAGTGTACAAACAGCATCACAGGAAATCAAAGAAAACAAGCACCAAACCAGGTAGTAAAAGCAAACCTAATATATTGCTACCCAATATGGTTGGTAACCAGGCAAGAATAAAATAGATTAACAATGGTAATAACTAGGCAAGGTTCCGATGTTCGAGTCGAATGTAAGTTCGACTCGAACATCGGTGTTTATTTGTTCACAAACGAACTGAACATATGGGGTATAACATAATGCACTGTGAGATCGCAGTGCATTGACGGCTGCTGATTGGCCAAAGCATGCACCTGACCTGCATGCTTTGGCCAATCACAGCGTGATCTGCTGTTAGAGCCATGATTGGCCAAAAGCAAGGTGCCTTTGGCCAATCATGGCTCAGGGGGCCATGCCCCACATTATATAAGGCTGCTTACAGGGTGGTCACATATGGTGTGATAATAACGTGGAGAGAACTTGAGCTAGATGAGGCAGGTTAGTTAGTGTTGTGCAGGCAGTTTAGTGTGTGTGTATTGATGTGTGTGTATGTATGTTTATATATATATATGTATATGTGTATATGTGTGTGTGTGTGTGTATATATATATATATATATATATATATATATATATATATATATATATATATATATATTTATTTATTTATTTATGGTCGGAGCCCTATGTCCGATATGGACATAGATAACACTTATAGTAAAGATAAGACTTACCATCGGAAATAGACCTGGAAGTGTGGACTTACCATATGAAATGGACCTGAAAGTGTGCCTTGGTCTAATGGCCGGTATGCCAAAATAAGGGGGCATACCCTGGTTTAAGAAATGATTATTCTGTAAGAGAAATGAATGAAATGAATAGTTGAGAAATGCTGTGCCATCTCTACTTTGGATTGGGTATATACCGGGCGAAGCAGGCTGATTTCCATCTGCCTAGTCTTTTGATGATGTGGTCTGGAACCCCCTGGCGGGTTGCTGCGGAGGCTGCTCCGATGCGGAAGGAGTGTCCGGAGTACTGACTGGGGTTAAGGTGAAGATTGCAGAGAAGTATCCTTATGTGTTTTACAAAGTGACATGCGTTTAAGGGTTTAACTGGGAATGGTAGAAGAGGACTGGTGTCCGATTGTTCAGGCAGGAGTGAGAGGAGACGGTTAAGTACGGTGACTGGACACCAGCTGTTATTGGTTCTGTAGAGGTGAATGTCCACTCCAGAGCCTGTTTGCTGGGTTTTAGAAACCTCGAGGTGAAGGATGAAATGGTCTTGGTGGCGAAGCAAGTGCCGTCTGCATAATACTTGGTCTGTGGGGTGGTTATAGGTGAATTCGCCAGGTCGCAAGAACCCGTAGTAAGCCAACTATATGGCTGCTTGTAGGACCGTGCTGGGCAGCAGACCGAATGGCGAAGTAGCCAGAATAGTCGACATATCCCTGAAGATGGGCCCCGTAATGGGTAAGCGCTTAGTACTGATCACTGGTTGTTGTTTCTGGATGCCCCTTAGGATGGCTCGTATAGCGTGTGATGAGAACAGTGAAGATTTTGTGGGGTCTTCCAGGGTCACGAAATGTTGTATGCCGGCTAGGTATAGCCGAATGGTATTGTAAGATAAAGCCAGCTGAGTGTGGCAGTATGAAATGAAGGCCAGTACCTGTTTGACATCTATTGGTCCTTTACGGCAGGATGTGAGAAATTTATTGAACGCCTTCCAAGCTGTCTGGTAGGCTTTGAGTGTGTTATGAGAGAGTGAGTGATTGATGAGCTGCGTTGCTCCTTGTAAATGTTGAACTAGTCCAGGGTCAGTTGTGACCAGGCAGGGATAGGGGCCGACACTGGATCGGCTCCGGGAACCTGTTTGAAAAAGGAGGTGTAGTTAAAACGTGACAGTGCGTCAGCAGCTAAGTTGTATCTGCCTGGAATAAATGCACAGTGTATGTTAAACTGATGCTGTAAGGACAGTTGTACCAATCTGCGCAGGAAGGACATGACTGCTAGGGAATTGGACCTGCCTTTGTTGATGATGTCTGCCGTGGCATGATTGTCGGTGGTGAAGATTACTGTTTGCCCTGTCCAATGGTGACCCCAGAGTTGTGCAGCTGCCACTATGGGATAGATTTCGAAGAGGGAAGATGTTTGAATAAAGCCGGGTATCAACAGTATCTGTTGAGGCCAGGGTCCTGAAAACCAATGATGGCCAAAAATTGCCGCGAAACCTGTGGTGGCTGCAGCGTCTGTCACCACCTGGGGTGACAGGGCTGAAACCATGGGTATAATTAGGGATATACCATTCCGGGAGGACAGGAATTCGTCCCACATAGATAGGTCCGCTATTGCTGCGGAGTCTAGATTTAAGCTCTGATCGGGGTCTTGTGTTTCTGGCAGGAATCTCAGCAGGCGTGACACGAAGGTGCGGCCTTGTGGAATAATTCGCATGGCGAAATTCAGCATTGCCAGGAGAGATTGCAACTGCTTCTTGGTACACCCCTTGGTGTGGGTGAATTTGTGAAGGACCGCCTTAATGCGGGTTAGTTTGTCGAGGGGGAGACTGGCTTGCATAGCGCAGGTGTCTAAGTTGACCCCGAGAAAGGTGATGTTATGTGCTGGGCCTTCTACTTTGTGCTCGGCGATGGGAAGATTGAGTTTTCCGAATATCGCTCTGAGTTTGTCGAGGTCTCCTGGGGGCTTGCTGGGAGGTTCTATTAGTAGGAAGTCGTCCAGGTAATGGATGACTTTTTGTCATTGAGCCTTGTGTAACAGTATCCAAGCAAGAGACTGAGCGAATGTGTCGAAGAGCCAAGGGCTGCTCTTCGAACCGAACGTCAGTTTTGTGGCCAAATAATATGCCTCCTTCCACTTGATGCCATGCCAGCACCAAAGGGATGGGTGGATAGGCAGGAGCTTAAAGGCATCCGAGATGTCGGTTTTGGAAAGCCAGGCACCTGTACCTGCTTTGATGACTGCTTGTATCGGCATGTCTACGGAGGAATATTTTAGGGAGAATTCTTCGGAGGGAATCAGGGAATTGAGACTGGGGATGTGGGAAGAATGAGGCGCAGACAGGTCGTACACCAAACGTAATTTATTTGTGAATTTGCCCTTGACAAGCCCCAATAGGGCTGACTCTCCAAGTGCTGAAAGGGGGCTGAGTGAAAGGCCTATAACGTACTCTCTGTCTAGTTCTGTTTGTAAGAGCCAATCTATGGTTTGTTCGTCGATGGCTGCTGAATGAAGATTCCCACATTCGTACGTACTGTGGGGTAGTGAAATGAGGCCTGTGTGAAAGCCTACTGTGAAGCCCTGAATAAGGTAGGTGGCCAGAGAGGGGGTGGGATGTGAGGTGAGGTAGAGTCTTAGCCATAAGACGTTGATCCGGCTTAGTCATGCCCTCTTCTGTTGTTTGACTTCGCACAAGTTCCTTGGGTGCGCTCTTTGGCATAAGGTGCAGATGTGGAGTAGGCGGCACTGACTGATGTTGCAGGACCCGTAATTGTAATTATTGCAGATGGCTGCCCCTCCCACGGTTCGGACTGGGCGTCCGAATTTGTCCACCTGAGGCGTTTGTTCAGGGGCCGACTGACCCTGAAGTGCACCGGAGGTAGAGGGAAATTCGAAAGGACGTTTGATAGTCGCATTGGCGCACCAGGTGGCAGTGTGGGTGGAGGTCTGGCAAATCGCACCTAGGGGTGAGCGTAAGCCGGCAAAATGGCGGCAGAAGAGCTCTGTGTCCATGAGACTCCAATTTGTTGTTGTTTGGAACTGTGTGAGTCTGGCTGCAGCCTTTGCGGAAAAGGAACGGTGGTAATCGTAAAAGGAAAATCCTCCATACTTGTAGCCCAAGTCTACTACCGTATGGAGGTACAATCCAGCTCTTCCCTTCTGCTGGGGGCGGCTGAGCATGGGACGTCTCTCAGCATGCCGAAGGCCAAGGTGAATTCTGGGACAGATAACTTGCGGTTCAGTCTGGGGTCTTTGGTTTTAAGGACCACCGATAGCCGCGGTCGGTCGAGCCTCCGGGAGTGCCATCCTGGTTTGTACGTCTGAGACCGAGGTAGACAGGGACGACACCATCGTGTGAAGTTGTGCGATGGCCGAAGATATTGACTGAAGGGATGCCTGTTGGGTACTGGGTCCTGCTGCTGGTGGGGGAAAAAGGAGCTTGAACAGCTCGCCTTTCCTCGCTGCGGCGGGGAAGGGCACACCTCTGCGTCTTAGCTCCGCCGTCAGTTTGGGGATAGTCCATCCCCTGAGGGACTTCACGCTGCCGCTCTCTGAGACCGGGGAAGGTGACAGAGGGGCCGTGAAGTCTTCGCTGCCGGCCTGTGACATGATTGATCTGATGAGAATATCCTGTCTTTGAGCTCGTATTTTTTGGTTGACTGTAACCTATTGGGGGTGACATGAATTTCAAGTTTTTCCTTTGATTCTCTAAGTCATACTTACCCAACTTATTTCTTGCCATTTTTTTTTTTTTTTTTTAGGTGATAATTCGTGAAGGGTTTGCTGACTTCCCTGAAGCAATGACTTGTATGGTACTTGCAATCTTGTGACAATGAAATGATTTTGAAATGTTTGCCTTGATAATGAAATGAGTGAACTCCATGACAGAGGTCCGGCTCGGTCGTGTTGTGATTGAGCCGACCGTAAACCGGGCTCTGGAGCATGTACTGAAATGAGGCAATTGAAAAACAGTGGTGCACACCGGGACGAATCGGTGCATGATTGATGCATCTGGATTCGAATCGGAGCGCAGTGTGAACGAAATGAGAGAAATGTATTTACCTTAACCGAGGCTCGCATTGGTTGTGCCGCATTTTGCAACTAGCAACTAACCGAGCTCTGGTATAGGTATGGATACGGCCGAATCAACTGCAGCATTCCGTGACGAATCGGTGCATGTCGGATGCGACTGTTTTCGAAACGGTGATGCGCTGTGGGAGTGAAATGGTAGCAATTCCCATGACAGAGATGCAGATCAGTCACCCGATATCTGCGACTAGCTGTGATCCGGACTCTGGAGCATGTTTCTGAAATGAGGCCGAGCCCTGGGGCACGCCGTAACGAATCGGTGCATGGAGGATGCGACTGGATTCGAAGAGGAGCGCGGTAAGTGCAGGTGTAACATATTGTTTTGCCATGACAGAGGCGCAAATCGGTCGTGCTGCTGTAGCGACTGACTACGAATCGGACTCTGGAGCATGTACTGAAAGGTGGCAAATACCTGGGGCACGCCGAGACGAATCGGTGCATTTCCATGCGACTAAATTCGTATCGGAGTGTGCTACGTGGCAATGAAATGATAGCCATGACAGAGGTACGAATCGGTGAGTCGATATATATATATATATATATATATATATATATATATATTTTTATTTTTTTTTTATCGACTGCTTATGACGTGACTCTGGAGCATGTACTGAAATGAGGCCGTAACTACTGGGGCACACCGGAGCGAATCGGTGCATCTTTTAGGTGTGACTGGATTCGAATCGGAGCGCGGTATGTGACTGAAATGAGAAATGATTTTGAAATGGTTTGAAATGATAGAAATGTATCTAGAAATGTTCAGAAATGAGAAATGATTGGTATCAAACTGACGTGGTTCGATAAGATTGTGAACTGCGAATCGCTATGGCTGTCTGCTGACTCATGTTTTTAGCAGTTTAGACATGCCTGAAATGAAGTGACGCACGCGTCGCGGTGGTTTCCTTAAATAACACGAAATGGTTACATAACGATAGTGCGAGTGATATACATTGCGGTTACGTACGTAAAAGTTGCGGGTGCTTCGTAAGTTTGATATCACGGTTTAGTGACATGATATCTAACAATGCGTAAAAACAAAAGTCCGACGGGACCCTACCTGCGACAGCCAAGCCAGACGCGTGGTACGAACGATACGAATCGGTAAACACTGACACTCTCGAGCACGAAATAGCAATGCGGGAACTTCACGAGACAACAACTTGCGGACGTTGGTATTCGAATAGTCGGCCTAGTGACGTAACGTATCGCGCACAGGAAACCGACAAGCACCACAGGTGAGCGGGCTGCTTAAATACCCCCCGGGCTCCTCCCATAAATTCAGGCCACCATACTGGCCTTCCTACATATATATATATATATATATATATATATATATATATATATATATATATATATATACATACACACACATATATATACATATATATATATATATATATATATACACAGTGTAGTCAGTGTACAGTAAATATATATATATATATATATATATATACACACATATATATATATATATATATATATATATATATATATACACACACACATATATACACATATATATATATATACACAGTGTAGTCAGTGTACAGTAAATATATATATATATATATATATATATATATATATATATATATATATATATATATATATATATATATATATATATATATATATATACAGTGCAGGCAATGTATTAATATATAAATATATACCATGTAGTATATATATTATCTCACAGAAGTGAGTACACCCCTCAAATTTTTGTGAATATTTTATTATATCTTTTCATGTGACAACACTGAAGAAAGGATACTTTGCTACAATGTCTCATACTGGTCACTAACAGTTCAATTTTTGCTCTACATAAAGATGGCCTAGGCTATAAGAAAATTGCCAGGACCCTGAAACTGAGCTGCAGCATGGTGGCCAAGACCATACAGCGGTTTAACAGGACAGGTTCCACTCAGGCCTTGCCATGGTCGACCAAAGAAGTTGCGTGCACGTGCTCAGCGTTATATCCAGAGGTTGTCTTGGGGAAATAGACGTATGAGTGCTGCCAGAATTGCTACAGAGGTTGAAGGGGTGGGGGGGCAGCTTGTCAGTGGTCAGTGCTCAGACCATACACCGCACACTGCATCAAATTGTATCTGCATGGCTGTCGTCCCAGAAGGAAACCTATTCTAAAGATGATGCACAAGAAAGCCTGCAAACAATTTGCTAAAGACAAGCAGACTAAGGACATGGATTACTGGAACCATGTCCTGTGGTCTGATGAAACCAAGATAAACTTATTTGGGTCAGATGGTGTCAAGCGTGTGTGGCAGCAACCAGGTGAGAAGTACAAAGACAAGTGAGTCTTGCCTACAGTTAAGCATGGTGGTGGAAGTGTCATGGTCTGGGGCTGCATGAGTGCTGCCGTCACAACATGTACTGTGACATGCTGAAGCAGAGCATGATCCTCTCCCTTGGGCCACAGAGTATTATTCCAACATAACAACCCCAAACACACCTCCAAAATGACCACTGCCTTGCTAAAGAAGCTGAGGGTAAAGGTGATGGACTGACCAAGCATGTCTCCAGACCTAAACCCTATTGAGCATCTTTGGGGCATCCTCAAATGGAAGGTGGATAAGTGCAAGGTCTCTAACATCCACCAGCTCCGTGATATCGTCATGGAAGAGGACTCCAGTGGCAACCTGTGAAGATCTGGTGAACTCCAAACCCAAGAGGGTTAAGGCAGTGAGGGAAAATAATGGTTGTCACACAAAATATTGACACTTTGGGCCCAATTTGGACATTTTCACTTAGGGGTGTACTCATTTTGTTTCCAGCGGTTTAGACATTAATGGCTGTGTGTTGAGTTATTTTGAGGGGACAGCACATTTACACTGTTATACAAGCTGTACACTCACTACTTCACATTGTAGCAAAGTGTCATTTCTTCAGTGTTGTCACATAAAAAGATATAATAAATCATTTACAAAAATGTGAGGGGTGTACTGTATATAGTGCATTCAGTGTAGACTATATATACAGTGCAGGCAGTCTAATATATATATATATATATATACACTACCGTTCAAAAGTTTGGGGTCACCCAAACAATTTTGTGTTTTCCATGAAAAGTCACACTTATTCACCACCATACGTTGTGAAATGAATAGAAAATAGAGTCAAGACATTGACAAGGTTAGAAATAATGATTTGTATTTGAAATAACATTGTTTTTACATCAAACTTTGCTTTCATCAAAGAATCCTCCTTTTGCAGCAATTACAGCATTGCACACCTTTGGCATTCTAGCTGTTAATTTATTGAGGTAAGCTGGAGAAATTGCACCCCACGCTTCTAGAAGCAGCTCCCACAAGTTGGATTGGTTGGATGGGCACTTCTGGCGTACCATATGGTCAAGCTGCTCCCACAACAGCTCAATGGGGTTCAGATCTGGTGACTGTGCTGGCCACTCCATTACCGATAGAATACCAGCTGCCTGCTTCTGCTGTAAATAGTTCTTGCACAATTTGGAGGTGTGTTTAGGGTCATTGTCCTGTTGTAGGATGAAATTGGCTCCAATCAAGCGCTGTCCACTGGGTATGGCATGGCGTTGCAAAATGGAGTGATAGCCTTCCTTATTCAGAATCCCTTTTACCCTGTACAAAGCTCCCACCTTACCAGCACCAAAGCAACCCCAGACCATCACATTACCTCCACCATGCTTAACAGATGGCGTCAGGCATTCTTCCAGCATCTTTTCATTTGTTCTGCGTCTCACAAACGTTCTTCTTTGTGATCCAAACACCTCAAACTTGGATTCATCCGTCCACAACACTTTTTTCCAGTCTTCCTCTGTCCAATGTCTGTGTTCTTTTGCCCATCTTAATCTTTTTCTTTTATTGGCCAGTCTCAGATATGGCTTTTTCTTTGCCACTCTGCCCTGAAGCCCAAAATCCCGCAGCCGCCTCTTCACTGTAGATGTTGACACTGGTGTTTTGCGGGTACTATTTAATGAAGATGCCAGTTGGGGACCTGTGAGGCGTCTGTTTCTCAAACTAGAGACTCTAATGTGCTTATCTTCTTGCTTAGTTGTGCAACGCGGCCTCCCACTTCTTTTTCTACTCTGGTTAGAGCCTGTTTGTGCTGTCCTCTGAAGGGAGTAGTACACACCGTTGTAGGAAATCTTCAATTTCTTTGCAATTTCTCGCATGGAATAGCCTTCATTTCTAAGAACAAGAATAGACTGTCGAGTTTCAGATGAAAGTTCTCTTTTTCTGGCCATTTTGAGCGTTTAATTGACCCCACAAATGTGATGCTCCAGAAACTCAATCTGCTCACAGGAAGGTCAGTTTTGTAGCTTCTGGAAGGAGCTAGACTGTTTTTAGATGTGTGAACATGATTGCACAAGGGTTTGCTAATCATCAATTAGCCTTCTGAGCCAATGAGCAAACACATTGTACCATTAGAACACTGGAGTGATAGTTGCTGGAAATGGGCCTCTATACACCTATGTAGATATTGCACCAAAAACTAGACATTTGCAGTTAGAATAGTCATTTACCACATTAGCAATGTATAGAGTATATTTGTTTAAAGTTAGGACTAGTTTAAAGTTAGCTTCATTTAAAAGTACAGTGCTTTTCCTTCAAAAATAAGGACATTTCAATGTGACCCCAAACTTTTGAACGGTAGTGTATATATATATATATATATATATATATATATATATATATATATATATATATATATATATATATATATATATATATATATATTGCAGTCAATGTAGAGTATATAATAGTGCATTGAAGTTTAGGGGAACCCTATGACAGAATTAAGAAAAAAATGGCATGCCCCCCCCAGTCCATACCAGGCCCTTTGGGTCTGGTATAGATTTTAAGGGGAACTCCACGCCAACATTTTAAGGGGGCCCCCCAAATTCTATACCAGGCCCTTTGGGTCTGGCATAGATTTTAAGGGGAACTCCACGCCGACAGACCTGAAAAATATATAAAAAAAAGAAAAGCTCTGCCTCGATGGGAGGCCTCCCACCGACTGCTGTCTCTTGGCTGTGACAGCTGTTATATATACAAGGGCGGGGCCACACGATGATGTAACCTAATGACCCCGCCCCCTTCTGACGTCATGTAAAATCAGAGGGTTGGGGTCACCTGGTTGTGTCAGCAAGTGGCCCCACCCTTGCCTATATAACAGCTGTCACCGGGAGGCCTCCCATGGAGGTGGAGTCATTTTTATTTCTATTTTTCGGGTCCATCGGGCGGCGTGATTGAAGATGGATGGGCATCGCAGGACACTTTTTTTATTTATTTATTTTTAATGTCAAAAACTGTCTATTGTGGTTTTTGCTTTTTGACACTTTTTTTTGGCGAATGGGTAGGGGTACAAGGTACCTGATATCCATTCACATGGGGGGGCGGGATCTGAGGGCCCCCTTATTAAAGGGGGATTCCAGATTCCGATAAGCCCCTGGCCCGCAGACCCCTACAACCACCGGGCCAGGGTGCTGCGGATGAGGCCCCCCCCTCATGAACCATATCAGGCCACTTGACATCAACATGGAGATGGTACTTTGGGGTCCCCAAAACACCTTGTCACCATGTTGATGCCAGGCTGCTTGCTTAGATAAGGGGCCGGTATGGATTTTGGGGGGGACCCCATGCCAATTTTTTGTTATATTTTGGTGTGGAATTTCTCTTCAAATCCATGCCAGACCCAAAGGGCCTGGCATGGATTTTGGGAGGGGGGCCCCCACACTGTTTTTTTTTAATTTTGGCGTGGAGTTCCCTTTAAAATCCATACCAGACCAGAAGGGCCTGGTATGGACTGGGGGTGGGAACCCACGCAGATTTTTTCCCTGATTATTCATCTATATTTCCAGGAGCCGGCAATACATTACAGCCACGAGCAAGTTTGCATTAAATTGTTTCCTTTAGTAATGTCATTTTGCTGTGGCACTGTTCTACACATCATACAGAAGCGCCACTTTACAGGCAGACTAAGGGGACCCCCAGGCATGATATTTAATGGAATATTTCATTTTTATTCTTTCACTTTAAACATTATTAAAATCACTCCTCCTGAAAAAACTGTTGTTTTAAAAACTTTTGTTTTGCATTGATACATATCCCTTACGGCAGTACCTAGGTCCCCATACACTTTTTATGGCAATAACTTGCATATAAGGCTTTAAAATTAGCACTTTAGATTTTTCATGTTTGTGTCCCATAGACTTCAATAGGGTTTGCATGTTCGCACAAATTTTTTGTCTGTTCACATGTTCTGGTGTGAACCGAACCAGGGGGTGTTTGGCCCATCCCTAGTAATAACATAATTTAGCATACAAAGTGATTAACAGTAAGGATTAGGCATAAGATGACATTTGACATCCAGATCAAAATAAACACTAGCATGGCCACCAGCAGTGAAGAGTAGTAAAGCCTAATCTACCGAGTGCTGGAACTATACTGACAGAGCATTTATGGCAGCAATGGTAGTGGAGGGGGCAGGGGAACAAAGGAGGCTTGCAGAATAATTATTAAAGGAGGAGCAGTCCTTTGAGATGTTCTTCTGTCGGCTATTGTTAGGGCCCTTTAAGGGCGTCCTTGCACTTGACGACAGTCCCAGTTAGCCTGCATGCAGTATAGGTACATTATAGTCTTGGCACAGGTACAAGGTAGATGTGGTTCAGTGAGGTAAACGTTCATTATAATGTGGTATAGGGTGGAAATAGGTGCAATCTAGGTTTGGATTAAGTGCGATATAGAGTCCAGTATGGGTGCTGTATGGATTGGGTACACTTGGTGTCCTGCTCTCAGTGGCTCAGTCCCCGCTAGCAGTATTAGCAATTGATAAATAGCCCTCTCACCAGTCCCTGAGATGCTGTGGTGACCTCAGTCTCTTCCCAAAAGCCTCCAATGATCAGCGGTGGGAAACAAAGGGTATGTGGATTCTCCAGTCTCCTTGCTGAAGCAGTGCAGGTTCTGTGGTGTGTGTGGTGTCGTGCTGCCCTCACTCCAATTCTCAGGCTCAGATCTCCAATGGTATGGTCTCCTGCTGGCAGACAAATATCTACAGAGAGACAGTCTCTCTCTAACTCCCTCAGTGCCAAAAGGAGGAGCTTTCCCGGGCACTTTAATAAACGTAATCTCACCACTCCTCCCACTACACAGTGCCTATTGTGTTTTGTATTGTAAGGAGTCCATTCCTCCCATTATATGGTTACCGTCTCAAACTACAACTCCCAGAATTCTCCGTGCTCCGCATAGAAAGCCAGGGTTGTCCAAACTTTTTTCAATGAGGGCCAGATTTGATGAAGTGAACATGCGTGAGGACCGACCATTTTGCCTGACATTCTTTGAACCATTAACATTTAGTCTAAGTGTGTTTTTCCAAGCACTAATATACGGCCCAACAAAAATTCTCTTGCCTTTGTGGCTGTGTGTGATGAAGAGATGAGCTTGGTCGTGTTATTTGTATATATATGTTTTGGGATGCAACAGATAATGCCCTTTCTCACAATTGTGCAGACATACGATTGTGGGAAAGGGCATTATCTGTTGAAGCCCGAAATGTCACAGCCAGCTGCATCTGGTGTTTGTTTGATGTCTTTTGAACCTATGTAATTTTCTCTACGGAAACACATTTCCTTGTGCAGCAATCCTTGTTTTTTGTTTATATATCGCCTTTGTGGCCCCCAACCGATCCCTGAGCGCCGCTCAGAACCAAGGATGAGCTTGGGCGTGTTATTTGGATATACCGTATTTATCGGCGCATAACAAGCACCTTTACTTTAGGAGGAAAGTTTCAGGAAAAACTTTAAATTTTAAATAAAGAACTGTGAACCAAAATAAGGGTCAGTGCCCATCAATGCAGCCTAATCAGTGCCCATCTGCAGCCTCACCATTGCCATGAATGCAGCCTCACCATTGTCATGAATGCAGCCTTACCATTGTAATCAATGCAGCCTTACCATTGCAATCAATGCAGCCTCACCATTGTCATAATTTGCAGCCTTACCAGTGCCATGAATGCAGCCTTACCAGTGCCATGAATGCAGCCTTACCAGTGCCATGAATGCAGCCTCACCATTGCCATGAATGCAGCCTTACCATTCCCATGAATGCAGCCTCACTATTGCCATCAGTGCAGCCTGATCGATGCCCATCTCTGCAGCCTCAGAGGGGACAAGCGCCAACAGATTACATACACACCTCTTTAATACAAAGTCCCACCTCCTATGATAGGCAGAACAGTCATCCAATGGCAGCCCAGGATGGGACTTCCTATTACAGAAGTCGCAGAGTAAAAAGGAGATTCTTCTGTATGCAATCTGACTGCACTCGTCCCACCTCGAGGCAGCGCTGATAACTATGATATATCCCTGGGGGCCACAAAAGAGATATATGTATCCCAATCACCAGGGGGGGCCGTATTAAACCAAAAAGCTTACCGCGACTGTCCCACGGGCCAGACTTTGAACATGCCTGGCTTAAGCTAACATCAGTATCTCAGAAGAGGGAGAGAAGAATGAAAGGCAATGTCTCCTTCTCCATACTGCTGTTGCCTAGAACCTTGCTACACACATGTATCTAATCTGTATGTAGGTTTTTGTTGTCAGTTAATGTATTTAATTCTTTAACACTAAAATACTATTAAAAAGGCTATATTAAAAAATATATATTATGTGGTTTTTCTTTATTATATAATTATTTTGTAGATTTTCTCCACTCTCCAGAGCATATTAGTATAACAGCCTGAATGAGAGAGGGCTGTGCATGCATTAATGTAGATGAGCCTTTACAGGCACTGCAGCCAACTGAGACTAGAAAAGGCTGGCAGTGACACAGGCTCTCCTATTTTTGAAAAATGTTAATTGCTAAAAACCTCATTATTTCAGTTTTTATTTCTTCATATTTCTACAAGGATAATTTTCAAAGGTGATTGTCCTCGTGCTCAATCCAAAAGCTTATTAACAATTGTGTGGATGCAGGAACATTACATTGTAAGTGCCTGAATGGCAGGAACTGATAAAACTTTGTATGTGTACTCTATAGAGTTATTAAAAAAAGAAATTGATTAAAATCTTTTCTCCATTTTGTTTGTGTTATTGAAATATTTGTAAACACATTCACTAAAATCTCATCACTTTTACATATTAATAGGCAAATATTGTCTCTTAGTTGTATTTATCATGACATCTATATTGTTCCTCTATTTTATCTGTAAGTCTAAGTTCTTTTTTATTAAGGAATTATTTATTTCAGACTAATGGATGTTTTATGTTTTATATTGTTTGCCTTTACTGCCTGGTGCTTGTTTTCTTTGATTTCCTGTGACACTGTATGTTTGTACACTAAACCTGGTGTATCAGAGGGGCTGAGGTTCTTAAGAGGGTTGAGGCAAAGAGCAGAGGGCCCCTCCTATCCAGCAGGTCATACAGGGGTAGTGCTACATCTGCATTAAAATGAATGCACTGTCCTAAAGTAGAAGAGCCTTGCAGTTTGTCATATACAAGCAGAAAGGCCTAATGAACACATTTCCTTCTCAAATGCAAGCCTCCCGACCTGCTATTGATCTATTAATACATAATGATAGATGAGTGCCCCCAAAATAAATATACTAGTAGATGCACCACTATATCCTGCCAAAATTAAATAGCATATAAATGATATAAACATGTGAAAAATAATAAAGAGATAATAAATCAAAACATAAAAAAACTTATTAAAAAAATGTGTAGAAACAAAAACAGTATAAAATTCAACAACAAAGTCCAGTGTTTTCCCACTTAATAGGCCTAGTCCCATCCACTGTGCTTCTCTATAGGTGATCCTAAAATGTGGCACAAATAGTGCTCCACTGCCAGTGATGCTACAAATGAACTCACCAGAGCCCTATGGCCCCCTGGACAAATCAAGCCTTGTTATTTGGCCAATAAGACCAGATGTAAGATTCACTCCCTCTTATACAGTCATTATTTCTTCCTCCAATAAACTTATTCCCCCATCAATGGATGAACACCAATCACCAAAATGGAAAGTAACAGAATGGCATGAATAGTGTACTGGACGAGGGGGAAACACACACTGATTCCACATTAGCTGTGGCATTACACTGTGTAGAGGCTCAGACTCTCCCAGAAGCCCTTGAGGCTCAGCTCTTCTTAAAGTCCAACAAGAGGTACCCCACATATAGGTTACTACATAAGATTTGGTTCAAAGCAAAACAACTACAAAGAGTTTCAGGACTTACTAGTCACAGCCCCATGTAGAATAACAATACTTTCCCAGAACTGGCAAATCTGCAGTGTGCAGCCCGGTGGCGAGCATATGGTGTTACTCACCTCCGTCACATTTTAAGCAATGGCAGGTTGCTCCAATTTGCCCAGATATGGTTTGTCAAACAAAATTTACTTCCCCTACCTTCAATTGCAGCACACCATTAAAGCGCAAGCATCCTTAGAGCAGGCGGTGTTATCTCCCACTCCTTTTTCAATATGATGCAGCAATCCACATCCACTGAAGCGTTCATCTCCAGGTGCTATGCGATGCTGCTGCCAGAGTACCTGGAGAATTTTCCTAACATGGCTATGGAAAAATGTGTGGAGGATGTGGGTTATATAGATGAGGATCAATGGTCGGAGGCCCTGGAATCTGTCCAGGGCTGTTCTTTAAATGTAACCCAAAGACTGTCCCAACTATATATATTCTTGCAGGTTCATCGTACCCCACTTAAATTGTTTGCTCTTGGACTCCGGCCAGACCCATAGTGATGCAAGGGAGCTAATGGGGACCTGATACATCTCCTTTGGCGGTGCCCAAATTCGCATTGCTTTTGGATTGGCATAGTAAAAAATCTTTTTCAAGTAACTGTCTGTCTTGACCCTAAACCGTGCTTATTGGTTGAGGTTATAACAGACAAATATGTCAGAGAGGCGGTGTTCAGAGCGCTGTTCCAAGCTCCAAAGCTGATCTTGCAACATTGGATCTCTCAAACCTCTCTAACTTTAGAGATGTTGTTAGCCAACATGGGATAAACTTTGAGATATGAGCACTTGATATATTAGCATAGAGGCAGCCCAACCTGGTTCAATAAGATCTGAGATATGGGGATGCTGGCTAGCTACTAGGGATGAGCCAAACCCCCCCCCCCCCCGCCCGAACCCCCCCCCCCCCGGTTCAGTTTGCAGCAGAACATGCAAACAGGCAAAAAATGTGTTTGAGCACGCGAACACCATTAAAGTTTATGGAACACGAACGTGAAAAACCAAAAGTGCATATTCTAAAGGATTATATGCAGGTTATTGCCATAAAAAGTGTTTGGGGACCGGAGTCCTGTCCCAGGGGACATGTATCAATGAAAAAAAAAGTTTTAAAAATGGGCGTTTTTTCGGGAGCAGTAATTTTGATAATGCTTAAAATGAAACAAAAAAAATGAAATATTCCTTTATATATCGTGCCTGGGGGGGTGTCCTTAGTATGCCTGTAAAGTAGCATATCTTTCTCATGTTTATAACAGTGACACAGCAAAATCACATTTCTAAAGGAAAAAATGTCATTTAAAACTGCTTGCGGCTGTAATGTATTGTCGGATCCTGGCAATATATATAAAAATACCAAAAATACCAACAAAAATGGCGTGGATGCCCCCCCCCCCCCCCCAAATCCATACCAGGCCCTTTAGGTCTGGTATGCATAAAATATCATCACATATTACACATTAATAGGCAAGTATTATCTTTTAGTTGTATTTATAATGTCATCTATATTGTTCCTCTATTTTATCTGTAAGTCTACGTTCTTTTTTATTGGGGAATTATTTACTGTAGAATAATTTTGTCCTAACTGAACCATGTAAGCCGACATGTGTTAGAAACAGTTAAACAGTTATCATTCCCGTTAATCCCGAGTTAATATACAGTATATACTCGAGTATAAGCTGAGTTTTTCAGCCCATTTTTTAGGCTGAAACCCCCCCCCCCCCCGTCGGCTTATACTTGAGTGAGCTGTACCTTTCATTACTAAAACAGCGTGTGTCTCCCGCTGTGTTATGCATTTTGTTCGGCCGTTCAATGTAACAAAGCCCCGCCTCTTCCTCGTCCATCCGTGATAGAGGAACACTGATACAATGCTGGGAAACTATCAGCGTTCCATCTATCACAGACGAGGAGGAGGCGGGGCTTTGTTACAATGGATGGCCAAACAGAATGCATAACACAGCGGGAGACACACGCTGTTTTAGTAATGAAAGGTATGGCTGCAAATGGGCACAGTGAGACTACAGATGAGCACAGTGAGACTACAGATGAGCACAGTGAGACTACAAATGAGCACAGTGAGATTACAAATGAGCACAGTGAGACTACAAATGAGCACAGTGAGATTACAAATGCGCACAATTAGACTGCGAATGGGCACAGTGAGGCTGCAGATGCACATTGTTTACCCAGTAGCTGCTGCATTTTCCCATCCTAGGCTTATACTGGAGTCCAGTTTTTTGTGGTAAAATTAGTTGCCTATATTCGGGTCGGCCTATACTAGAGTATATACTGTAATTGTTTTTTCAAGGCCATCACCTGAATAAAAAAATAAGACAACAGTAAAGTTAGCCCATTTTTTTATATTGTGAAAGATAATGTTACGCCGAGTAAATTGATACCCAACATGTCATGCTTCAAAATTGCGCCTGCTCATGGAATGGCGTCAATTTTTTACCCTTAAAAATCTCCATAGGTGACATTTAAAAAATTCTACAGGTTGCATGTTTTGAGTTACAGTGGAGGTCTAGGGCTAAAATTATTGATCTCGCCCTAATGATCGCGGCAATACCTCACATGTGTGGTTTGACCACCATTTTCATATGCGGGTACTACTCACGTATGCGTTCGCTTCTGCACGCAAGCTCGTCTGGACGGGGCGCTTTAAAAAAAAAAAAATATTATTTATTTTATTACACTGTTTTAAAAGAAAAAAAAATGGGTCACTTTTATTCCTATTACAAAGAATGTAAACATCCCTTGTAATAGAAAAAAACATGACAGGTCCTCTTAAATATAAGATCTGGGGTCAAAAAGACCTCAGATCTCATATTTAGACTAAAATGCAATAAAAGAAAAAAAAAATTGTCATTTGAAAAAAATGACAACAGAAAAATGTGCCTTTAAGACGTATGGGCAGAAGTGACGTTTTGATATGGAGGTATTTGGTATGGAGACGGTAGGGGGCCATCTTAGCCTCACTCGTTTCCATACCCAGCCACGGACAGGTCCCGATCGCCTCCGCCACTGCTGACTGCTCTGGTAAGCGGCGGAGGGTGGGGGCGAGCGGCGGGAGGGGGGGCCCTCTCCCGATACCGGTGATCTCGCAGCGAATCTGCCGCAGAGTCCACCATTGTCGTTAACCGAACCGCTGCCTAAAAAGAGATGGATACCTCGGTTGTGGCAGCAGCTGCTGCCATGACCGAGATGTCCCTCTTCAAAGTCAGAACGTATATAGTTGTGCGTCGGTTGGTAAGTGTTATGCAGCGTACACACGAGCGGACTTTTCGATCAGACGGACAATCTGATCGTGTGTGGGCCTCTTTGGACCTTCAGCGGACTTTTCCAGTCGAAAATCTGACGGACTTTAGATTTGGAACATGCTTCAAATCTTTACGTCGTAACTCCGCCGGACCCAGAAATCCGCTCGTCTGTCTTTTTGAAGAATTTGTATTTTACAATATTTGTAGCTGCTGACTTTTAATCTTTTTAAAGAGACAGGTAAACATTTTTAAAATCAGAGAAATAATGTAACATCTAAACTATCATGATGGTCTATATCATTCTTGTTCAATGTTTTTATTAAAATTTCAGTAGAGACATTACAGAAGATAAACAGTGTTATCCATACATTAGATCATTAGAAACAGGCTCACATGAATGTGTATAATTGGCAAAACTCTAGTAGTAAACATGTGGGAACAATGTATTCTATTCCAAGAGTTATGCAGAAGGTGGGGTTATTGTCTTGCTCCCCCGACACCCTATTTGGGGACATGCTGTGTCGTGGAGGGAGTACAACTTGCCCGACCTGAGCTATCTGAAGTTTTCTTGGAGGTGAACGAGTGTATATAAATGTGTGCGGTAAATTGTAGACAATCAAATGTCCAAGTATGAATTAAACATGTGTAAAAACATTGGAATAGCCAGCATCAGTGAGTCAGGAGAAGGTTGTGCCCTTGGGGAGGAGCCAACCATTTATGCAGACTAGGGATAAAATTCCAGAGAATAATTAAACTGATGTGTATGCTACAATAGTTAACTGTAAAGAAACCATATAATTAGTAAACATATACTTAAAGTTGAACAAAGCTGTAAGCTTGACCTGGTGATAAGTTTATCTAGAGATAAGAGTAGTAGAATGTCAGCTACCTACTGGAATAGGGAGGTAGGATATTTAGGAAAGAGAATAGGGTAAAGAGGGTAGGAGGAGAAGATTGGTAGGGAGGTAGGGTGGGGGAGAGTGGAGAGGGTGAGGAAAGGTGTGGGGTCCCAGGTGTTCTTATTTGTATCAGTCAGATTGGACAAGAGATACATTGGAGAGGATGACTCTTATGGGAGTAAAAGGGATTCATCACAATTGGGTGGGAGAAAGTGTGTCACCCAAGAGGACCAAAGGGCTTTGTATTTGGAGACCTTGTCGGATATGATGGCCTCTATTTTAGCGTGGATCATCGCTTGTGTGACCTTGTTTTTGACTGCAAGGACACAGAGGCTGGAAGTTTTCCAGGATTTGTTGATGATTTGTTTGGCAGCCGTTGTGACCTGCAAGAGGAGTTTGAACTGGCGTTGGGATAGGTTTGGTGGTTTGAGATTTAAAAGTGCTATAGTTGGGTCAGGTTGTAGAGCTGTATCAAAGAGGGTGGAGAGCATGTTGAACAGGTTGAACCAAAAACTTTGTGCAAAATCTGCCATTTCCCCTTTAAAATAAGTATTTGCGAGTCATGACATTGTCCAAAAGGGTGGGGCATGGATGACTTTAAAATGATGCCCCCCCCCTCCAAAAAGTTCTGCGGACATCCATGACTGTACTAACAATCTGATGTTAGTACAATCCGATGTTAGTACAGTGATCTCCCCTGCTGCGCTATTGTGTTCTGACAGGGGGACGCCCCCTCACCAAAACATTCCGATCAGCGTTCTCAGCCATTGGCTGAGAGAGCTGATCAGGAGCCGGTTGGCAGACTGTTTTTGGTCATGAGCCTTTGACTGCTGTACACGCAGGCTAAATGTCAGCTGGTTCCTATTGTACCGACCGATACCGGCCGACATTCAGGCCATGTGTACTAGGCTTTGGTCAAGTGACTGTAATAAAATATTGATTTTTTGGACCCGTCAAACATCAACCTTTATTGAGCAATCTAATATCTCCTCACCAATATTAATATCATTTTAAAAGTAGTTTTTAATGTTTAAATCTTTCATTGAAATAATACCTGGTAAACTTCCCATGAAGGTTTTGTTTAAGCATGTCTTGTAATGTGACTGTCCCTGTCTCCCAGTTAGGCTTCAGTGGTCTTCCAATGGAGGGAACAAGTGAGTGTGTCATTAGGCCAGCGTGGCCCACTGTTGCCTCCAGCAGGCAACCTTCCCTAAGAGCCCATTCACACAGGGACAACTTGTCAGGCGACCTAGTCGCCTGACAAGTCGCCTCCCGTTCTGTACAATGGAACCGTTCTAATCGGAGCAACGCAAGTCGCTCCGACTTAGAAAAAGGTTCCTGTACGACTTTGGGGGCGACTTGGGGCGACTTGCATAGACTTCTATACAGAAGTCGTTTTGCAAGTCGCCGTGGAAGTCGTTTGCAGGTTGCCTCGCTGAGGCGACCTGCAAGTCGTGTTGCCCCTGTGTGAATGGGGTCTAAGAGACTTACAAATGATGAAAGCAGCATGTGTGTTAATGATACACAGGGGTTGATTTACTAAAACTAGAGATTGCAAAATCTGGTGCAGCTGTGCATAGTAGCCAATCAGCTTCTAACTTCAGCTTGTTCATAATAAGCTATGGAAATAAAACCTGGAAGCTGATTGGTTTCTATGTACAGCTGCACCAGATTTTGCACTCTCCAGTTTTAGTAAATCAACCCCAGTATGCTTTAGGAAACTAAATGCCATTCAGTTAGGTTTTGCATCTACTTTATTTTAGCCTTTAACTGCTATTGCTGTCCTGATTCTGAAAACACTAGTTGCCTACTGTGCAAATTCACAGGCCTTAAAGGGTTGGTTCACCTTTACCATGAAAGCGGCAGATAAGGGGTGCCTGTAAAAAAAAAAAAAAAAACTGTGCAGCTTTGACTACAGTTGAAGAATGCTCTTACCATAGATGTAGACCATTTATGTACCATATGAAGCCTAACCCCAAAAAAATAAATTAATTGCTAGGACGTGGCTAAGAGAGGCCCATCTGTTGCTGTTCTCTCCTCATCACAGGAGTGAGATCTTTCTGATTCTGATACCCACTTACAAGCACTTTCTCTCCCCTGATACAATAGCTCTGAGCTCAGCATTGGAAAGCTAATATCTGTAATGGTGAAGGTAAACAGTAACAGCTGGGTCTCTCTTACTAACGTCTTTAGAAATGTCCTGGGAATTTTCCAGTCAGGCTTCATGAGGTATGTAAATGGACTATATGGTCTGTATAGGCACTTTAGGCTGGCCATAGATTATGCAATTTTCTTTCCTTCAACCACAGGCATAAATATTTCCTAAAAGCAAGAATTGTAATATTGTGGTAATATTTTGAACATTTTATTTAAGAAAAAGAGATGGAAACAGTTTACAAGAGTGGACAGCAGAAAATTGTACACATGCACTTAAATCCTGTCCCATCATGTGCGAAAATGCCACCAACTGAGATACAAAGTACATAATATATCTAAATGATGTTTTTGTGTTTCAGTTAATAAAAGGGATTTTTGGAGATAACTTGTTCCCCACTGCGATACAAGCTTTACTTCCTGCCGTACAGCAATTTTCAAAGCTGTGTACACTCATGTATTTTATGCTAGAGAAGAATAATAGGTGATGGCCAGTGGCAGACACAAAACATATTTAAGACATTAATCCATTCTTGATAGCTCAGATTGTGTCTTTCTATATACTTTAAACCTTGTTTCTACTAGTACAAGAAACCAGTTATATCTAAACTATAAGCCTGTAAATCTCTTTAGTTTCTTATGTTCTTGACAACCTCTTTTTCTTCTAAAATGTAATTTAAAGATAAAAAACGTGCAAACTGCATTGTGACCAATGGCTTTGCCAGCTAATTTGACATTTAAATGGGTTGTAAACCCTTGTGTTTTTTTTTACGTTAATGCATTCTATGCATTAAAGCGTTATGCATTAAAGCGGAGTTCCAGGCTTTTTTTTTTTTTTTTTTTTATTAAAAGTCAGCAGCTCCAAAAAATTTAGCTGCTGACTTTTAATAAACAGACACTTACCTGTTCCATAGTCCACCTATGCAGCCAGGCGGAGCCCCGCTTCTCTCCCCCTCCTCTCCTCGGCACCTCCATTGATACTGTGAGCACCCGGCCGTGAACCCGCAAGCTGTCACGACCAGCACATTGCGCATGCGCAAGTCCCGCTGTGCTCTCCCAGTGGACAGGCAATCTTCTGGGACCTGTCACGTGCTCCAGAAGATTGCCGAGAGGGAGGGGCCGCCTAGGGTGCCCATGTGTCCCGGATTGCCCGGGATTGTCCCTTATTTGTGATATTTGTCCCTTGTCCCAGGCACCTTCATTCCGGGACAATTCACTGTCCTGGAATGAAAAAAAAAACCACACCGCCAGGCGCCAGTCCGACTCCGCCACCCTGATCCTTATAAACATTTACACACACACCTCATATACCTACTGGTTGCTAGGCTAGGGCCGCCCCGTGTCTAGCAACCAGTGACGTCAGCTGACATTGTCACGTGGGCAGTCAGAGCATTGGGCACCCGCACCCTACGGGCTACTACGGCTGAGCCTGAGCAGCGCGCCTCCGAGAGAGAGAGCAGCCGCCAGCCAGGCAGCCTCACTCAGCCACAGACACACACTGAGTCTGACACCAGAAAGAGCCACACTTACTAGCTATCCTGTGCCCACATTGACAGTCAGACAGTGCCAGCCAGTCCCAGGGCCGCCCGCCGCTGCCGAGGCGCCGACTACTCCAGTAGCCCCTGCAGCAGCGCCAGCAGCACATTGCCAGCAGCGCAGCCCGCGCTGCCCGACTTCTCCACAGTTCAAGTTCAACTTCTCTCCTCCTGAGCTGGGCCTGAGCCTTGTCCGAGTCCTCCTCCCTCCCGCCCACGAGCTCCGCGAGTTTGCCGCTAGACATTGACAAACTTCCAGGTTAGTGTTACACTTCTTTGTTACAGTGAGCATGCTCCCCCTCCATTCTGCTGCTGTCCCCCCTCCAGTTTTCCTCCATGTCCCCCAGTTCTGCTGCTGTCCCCCCCCTCCAGTTTCCCTCCATGTGCCCCAGTTCTGCTGCTGTCCCCCCCTCCAGTTTCCCTCCGTGTCCCCCAGTTCTGCTGCTGTCCCCCGGCCCCCCCTCCAATTTTCCTCCGTGTCCCCCGGTTCTGCTGCTGTCCCCCCTCCAGTTTTCTTCCGTGTCCCCCAGGTCTGCTGCTATCCCCCCCTCCTCCAGTTTTCCTCTGTGTCCCCCAGTTCTGCTGCTGGTTACCACTGTTTGCTTTTTTTTTCCAAAAATTGGCAAAAAAAGTATCAAAAATCATCTTTTTTGGGCAGGTGCGAGGGGGGGGGGTCCCCCCTGAATGGCAGTTTGGAAATGTGGTCACCCTAGGGCCGCCTAGGGGGAAAGGAGGAGTCGCCTGGGCGGTCTGTAACCAGAACCAGGAAGTGGGACAGGAAGTCCCCTTCAAAACTAATGTGGCATGTAAGGGGGCAAGGAGTGCTTAAAGCAGAAGTTCCACTTTTGGGTGGAACTCTGCTTTAAGGTGAAAAACCTTCTATCATGCAGCATCCCCCCAGACCCCCCGTTTTACTTACCTGAACCCGTTCTTTCTCACCCTGGGGACAAGCACAGCAGCTCTAGCTGGTGTCTTATGTCCTGATTGGATAAAATGATAGCAGCACAGCCATTGGCTCCCGCTGCTGTCAATCAAATCCAATGATGCAGGCGCCGGGGGAGAGGGGACGAGTACTGCTGTCTGTGTCAATAGATGCAGTAGGAGGACACGGGAGAGCGCCCGCACGGGTGTTCTGAAGGAGAGCGCTTCTCAGATGAGGCACTCAAGAAGAGAAGCCACAAGTGCTGCTGAGTGACCCCAGAAGAGGAGGATCGGGGCCACTCTGTGCAAAACCAACTGCACAGAGGAGTATGACATGTTTGTTATTTAAAAACAAAACAAAACAAAAAAAAATCGAGGGTTTAATAACCCTTTAAACCTGTTGAGGGGTGACACAAAGCAAAAAAAAAAATCTAATTTCATTTGATGTCCCACAACTCCTGTTCAATTAGATGTTAGCAGCCAGCATCCAGGAATGTGTGTTAAACATAAACTACTACTTTTGTTTTTGTTTTTTTTACACAGTTACTCAAATCTGTGTTTATTATTTATTTTTTTAAATTTAGCAGCTGTGAAGTCATATTAGAGGTAGAGTAGACATTCTTCTCATAAACTCAGGGTGCTTTGGGAATTTAGAAACATTCAGAACGCATTTAAAATGAGGAGGGAGACATCAGATAGAGAAGACTGTAGAAAACAAAGATAAGTTGACTCCTGTCTCCTGACAAACATAAATGTATAACCAGCTATGTAATAGTATGATATATAAATTCCTTCAGATCTGGTTTCACAAAATAATTGTTAATCAGGATTATCTTTTTCTAACATGTTTATTGTAAGGTACTCTTGCTTTATATTTGTTAAGTCATTCATTAAAAGTTTATTGAGAACAAAAACTGGCATGGGCACACCTTACGATGTACGAATTCTCCAATAAACCCGGTACATTGCTGGATAGAGCACTGCAAGGTCCCAATGGTGTCCCTGGGGGGGGGGGGGGGGGCAGAGGGGGCCCTGACCCCCCCCCAACATTATGCTGTGCCCCACCATGTGCATCCCAATTTTAAAAAAAATCTTTTTTTTTTTTTACAATAAGGCAATGTCTTTTTGCTTGCATTCGTAGCGGATGTGCCGCATCTTACTTGGGCCACCGCTGGAGTAACACAGTCTCTATTGAGAGGGAGAGCGTCCCCAGTCAGCTTCTGTGGATGATTCCTCCCCCCTCCCTCTGCTCGCTGATACTGCATAATTTCGAGACCTCACACAACCACGGCCGCCCGAAATCTGCTCCTTCACCTGCATCCTCATTGGCAGGGAGAAGAGCGAGTTGCAGGAAGGACTCCACCAGGACTCTCAGTTACTGAAAAAACAGATGGATTTCTCCCGTCCTTAGGACAGGAGAACCAGCCTATAAATTCCAAGAGATGCCAGACCAGCGCTGTCAATAGCAGGGGCAGAACAGCAAGAGGAGGCTGGGGAACCCCACAGTGGCAGAACACCAGGGCCCGGTGGCAAGACAACCTTTGCAACCCTGATAGTTCTCCCACTGCTTTGGACCATTATTTTCTTGGTATGCTGGTGACATATATCTCTTGTAGGGATGAGCTTCGAGTTCGAGTCGAACTCATGTTCCACTCGAACATCAGCTGTTCGCCAGTTCGCCGAACAGCGAACAATTTGGGGTGTTCGCGGCAAATTCGAAAGCCACAGAACACCCTTTAAAAGTCTATGGGAGAAATCAAAAGTGCTAATTTTAAAGGCTTATATGCATGGTATTGTCATAAAAAGTGTTTGGGGACCTGGGTCCTGCCCCAGGGGACATGGATTAATGCAAAAAAAGTTTTAAAAATGGTCGTTTTTTCGGGAGCAGTGATTTTAATAATGCTTAAAATGAAACAATAAAAGTTTAATATTCCTTTAAATTTCGTACCTGGGGGTGTCTATAGTACGTAACGGGTGACCCTGCCCCCCCTCTGATGTCACGGGGAATGCCACAGGGAAGTCCCCGTGCGTCAGAGGGGGCGGGGTCACCGGGTGGCCCCGCCCTCCATTATTTAAGAACCGTCAGAAGAGAAGAGTCACACAGCGGGAGCCTCTCATCACGGTGGATGGGGAGCAGCCCGAGAAGAAGAAGTGAAGAAGATGCCGCAGAGGTAGATGCCGGACGAGAACACCGGAGGAAGAACCAGAAGAAGAAGAAGATGGAGGAAGAAACCGAAGGAAGATAGAAGATAGAAGAAAGAAGATAGAAGAAAGAAGAAGCATTTAAATAAAGGAATTGTGAAAAACTGTCTCTTGTCATTTTTAACATTTTTGACACTTTTTTTGTGAAATGGTAGGGGTAAAGTACCCCCTTACCATTTCACACAGGGGGGAGGGCCGGGATCTGGGGGTCCCCTTGTTAAAGGGGGCTTCCAGATTCTGATAGGCCCCCCACCCGCAGACCCCCACAACCACCGGGCAAGGGTTGTGGGGATGAGGCCCTTGTCCCCATCAACATGGGGACAAGGTGTTTTGGGGGGGCTACCCCAAAGCACCCTCCCAATGTTGAGGGCATGTGGCCTGGTATGCTTTAGGAGGGGGAGCCATTCTCTGGTCTCCCCTCTTTTCCTGCGGCCTGCCAGTTTGCGTGCTCGGATAAGGGTCTGGTATGGATTTTTGGGGGGACCCTACACCATTTAAAAAAAAAAAATTGGCACCTGGGTTCCCCTTAAAATCCATACCAGACCTGAAGGGTCTGGTATAGATTTTGAGGGGGACCCCACGCCATTTAAAAAAAAAAATTTGGCCGTGGTTCCCCTTAATATCCAAACCTGACCTGAAGGGCCTGGTATGGAATTTAGGTGGACCCCCACGCCATTTTCTTTTAAATTTTGGTTCGGGGTTCCCCTGTGGGGAATTCCCATGCCATTTTTATCAATGAACTTTCATGTGTATTGGCGGACCAGCAATTCATTAATAGCCGCGAGTAGTTTTAAATGACTTTTTTTCCTTTGAAATGTCATTATGCTGTCAGACTGTTCTAAACACGGGAAACATGTGCCCCTTTACAGGCATACTATAGACACCCCCCAGGTACGAAATTTAAAGGAATATTACACTTTTATTGTTTCACTTTAAGCATTATTAAAATCACTGCTCCTGAAAAAACGGCCGTTTTTAAAACTTTTTTTTGCATTGATCCATGTCCCCTGCGGCAGGACCCAGATCCCCAAACACTTTTTATGACAATAACTTGCTTATAAGCCTTTAAAATTAGCACTTTTGATTATTCATGTTCGTGTCCCATAGACTTTAACGGTGTTCGCGTGTTCAAACAAATTTTTTGCCTGTTCACATGTTCTGGTGCAAACCGAACAGGGGGGTGTTCGGCTCATCCCTAATCTCTTGTTTTCTGCCACCCTGGGGGGCCCCAATACAGTAGGAAGGGAGCTACAGTAGGTGACCGCGATATTGTGTCAATCTCGCCACTGTTATCGGCGAGATTTGACACCTGCGAGCCCCGTCGCGGGAGCCAGAGCCGAGCTGACTCATTTATGGGGAAAGGAAAACTTTTTTCCTTTCGCAATGAGCGACAGGCAGTGCTGACAGCTGTCTGGTATGAATCATGAGGGGGAACGCTGCGCCAAATTTTAAATTAAAAAACCGGCGTGAGTCCCCCCCAAAGGGGCATACCAAGCCCTTAGGTCTGGTATGGATTTTAAGGGGAACCCCCTACACTGAAAAATCGGCGTGGGGGTCCCCCCAAATCCATACCAGACCCTTATCAGAGCACGCAGCCCAGCCAGTCAGGAAAGGGGGTGGGGGTGAGCGAGCGCCCCCCCTCCTGAACCGTACCAGGCCGCATGCCCTCAACATGGGGGGGGTGAGTGCTTTGGGGGAGGGTGGGCTCCCTGCGGGTCCCCCCACCCCAAAGCACCTTGTCCCCATGTTGATGAGGACAAGGGCCTCTTCCTGACAACCCTGGCCGTTGGTTGTCGGGGTCTGCGGGCGGAGGGCTTATCGGAATCCGGGAGCCCCCTTTAATAAGGGGGGCCCCCAGATCCCAGCCCCCCACCCTATGTTTATGAGTATGGGGTACATGGTACCCCTACCCATTCACCTGGGGGGAAAAGTGTAAATAAAAAAACACACTACACAGGTTTTAAAAGTAATTTATTAGGGAGCTCCGGGGGTCTTCTTCCGACTTCGGGGGTCTTCTTCTGACTTCGGGGGTCTTCTTCCGACTTCGGGGTCTTCTTCTGACTTCGGGGTCTTCTTCCGACTTTTCCGCTCTCTCCGGCCTCTTCTCCCGGTGTCCACTTCTTCTCCCGGGGTCCGGTTTTTCTCCGGCCCCTTCTCCCAGTGTCCGGATCTTCTGCTGGGTTCCTCCGCTATCTTCTGCTCTTTTGCCGCTCTTTTGCTAGCGGTGGCCTGGTCTTCTCTTCTTCTCTTCTTCCGATGTTGACACGACACTGTCTCCCGCTGTTATGCTGTGTAAGCGGTGCACGATCACTTATATAGGCATGGGGCGTGGTCATCGGGTGACCCAGCCCCTTTTGATGTCACAGTCCCATCATGCCCCAGGACTGTGATATCATAAGGGGCAGGGTCACTGGGTGACAGCACCCGGTGACCATGCCCCATGCCTATATAAGTGCTCGCGCACCGCTCACACTGCATTACAGCGAAGACGGCAAGACGGCGAAGACCGGGCCACCGCTAGCAAAAGAGCGGCAAAAGAGCAGAAGATAGCGGAGGAGCCCGGCAAAAGATTAGGACACTGGGAGAAGAGGCCGGAGAAGAAGCGGACTATGGGAGAAGAGGTCGAAGTCGGAAGAAGACCCCGAAGTTGGAAGAAGACCCCCAGAGCTGCCTAATAAATTACTTTTAAAACCTGTGTAGTGTTTTTTTTATTGACACTTTTCCCCCAGGTGAATGGGTAGGGGTACAATGTACCCCATACTCATTCACATAGGGTGGGGACCTGGGATCTGGGGGCCCCCTTATTAAAGGGGGCTCCCGGATTCTGATAAGCCCTCCGCCCGCAGACCCCAACAACCAACGGCCAGGGTTGTCGGGAAGAGGCCCTTGTCCTCATCAACATGGGGACAAGGTGCTTTGGGGTGGGGGGCCCGCAAGGCGCCCCCCTCCCCCAAAGTACTCACCCCCATGTTGAGAGCATGCGGCCTGGTATGGTTCAGGAGGGGGGGCACTCGCTCGTCCCCATCCCCTTTCCTGACTGGCCGGGCTGCGTGCTCGGATAAGGGTCTGGTATGGATTTTGGGGGGGACCCCCACGCCGATTTTTCGGCATAGGGGGTTCCCCTTAAAATCCATACCAGACCTAAGGGCCTTGTATGCCCCTTGGGGGGGGAACCCACGCGGCGTTCCCCCTCATGATTCATACCAGACAGCTGTCAGCACTGCCTGTCGCTCATCGGGAAAGGAAAAAAAGTTTTCCTTTCCCGATGAGCGAGCCAGCGCGACATGCACAGTACCCTGACGCTGAGAACCAGCACGATGGGATCGCGCTGCAAACACAATCTCGCGGTCAGGTACTGTAAGTTGAATCCTATCTCTGTACTCCCACCCTATGGCCGCGGTCAAAGTCAATGAGACGAGGTCCAGCTACTTTAACATCTGCAATGGCACAAGATAGGGCTGCCCCTTGTCCCCGCTGATCTTCATACTCTCGCTGGAGCCTCTCTTATGCAGAATAAGGGCAAATTCAGGCATTATTGGTTATTACAATCCCTCTGGGTCCCACAAAGTGGCCGCCTTTGTGGATGACTTAATTTTCTTTCTAACAGAATCACTCACCTCACTTCCTAACCTACTTTACTCCCTACAGAAGTATGGGGCCCTTTCTTTATTTTCAATCAATCTATCCAAATCCTCCCTTCTTAACGTCACAGTGGGCAAAGACATTGTCAGACGCCTGCGCTCAGAATACCGTCTACGCTGGGCGACCAACACCATTCCTTATCAAGGAGTCAACATTACCTCCGACCCCTCAGACCTGTATCAGGCGAACTTTACCCTACTACTTCTCCGCCTCAAAACAGACCTCCTCCACTGGCACTCCCTTAGTTTGACATGGTTTGGACGGTGCAAAGCCATCAAGATGACCACCCTGCCTAGGGTACTATACCTGCTGCAAGCCCTCCCCATTCGCCGACCCCCCATTCTTTAAGCGAGTCGAGTCGATGTACCGAGATTTTGTCTGGTCGCATTGTAAACCACGTCTCAGACTGCAGCTTCTCCATCTGGCAAAGTGCAGGGGTGGAATTGGTCTCCCGGACACGAAGGCCTATTACAGGGTGGTGCACCTTACTAGAGTGGTTGACTGGCATTGCCATGCAGAGGCCAAACAGTGGTTGGCGATGGAATTGGAGGACTCCGATGGAACGGCCAAGAGCTGGCCATGGATTGCCACCCCTTTGCTGAGGGACCTCACTGACCATCCCACATTAGGCAGCACATTAAAGGTGGCCAGGGACGCTTTTTGAAACTCTTCAGTGTGCCCGATACCATCTCCTATGGTGCCAATTTTGGGTAACCCGGACTTTCCACCTGGCCATTTGAATCCCATCTTTAGACATCTGGCTGCGGGTGGGCTGCTTTACCTTCAGGACTTTCTGGGGCAGGACGGCCAACTTTCAGTAGAAGCAGGGGTATCCACTACTGACCCCCCCGTTGGACTTATGGAGCGGTCTTCAACTACGCAATTTTTTGCGCCAGTGCGCAAAGACTCCGGACATATCACGACAGCTCACGGAACTAGAACGAACCTGCCACCGCGGGGAATTGGTCCGTCACTGCCTGTCTCTAATCTGCTCCTCCTTGATTCTACCAGCAGAAGGATTTATCCCCCCATTCATCTCTAAGTGAAAAACGGATTTGGGAGTTAAATTTACTGACTCGCAGGGGGAGAAGATTCTATACTTTGCACAGAAGTCATCCATAGCTACCAGAGTCCAAGAGACTTGCTACAAGATCATGACCTGATGGTATAGAGTGCCTACTACTCTGTACCGCTTCTTCCTGCAAGTCTCCAGTCTGTGCTGGTGGTGTGGCACAGAGGAGGGACTGATGCTCCACATCTTCTGGGAGTGCCCCAAAATTAGGCCTTTCTGGCTGGAGGTGGCACGCACGATCAAGCACCTAACTAATGTTACTCTGGAGGGGGACCCCGGGTCTTGCTTGCTGCACCTCTCAAAAAGACCCATCAAGAAATGCAAAGCCTCCATTACCGTCCAGTTAATAAACGCTGCTAAGGCATGCATCCCCCTGTGTTGGAGATCGGAGATTTCACAAACAAAATCCCTGTGATTTGCCAAGGTGAATGAGCTAAGAAACATGGAGGATCTCCCTGCCACCTTGTACGATAGGGAGAAGGCCTTTTTGGGAAACATGACGACCATGGCAACATTACATCTACACTGAAGCATACCTCTAGGAGGTTGCACAGCCTGACTGATCCTTAGGGCTCGAGTTGCTTCCTAGTCGGGGGCACAATCTTTCCTCTTTCTTTCCCCTCCTCTTCACCCCGCTAGCCTTCCCCCCAACCTTCCACACCACTCCCCATCCCCCCTTCTCCCCCCTCCTCCCTCCAGGGAGTCCTGTCCCCCACCCCTTTTTCTTCCCCTTGTTGCCCCTTTCCTAATCTGTACCCAGTCGTGGACTGATCTAGTCAGATAATGTGAATATCCTGTTTTGCATCACCCGTCAGTTATGTCCCATGGCTGGGCTCAGCTGGTACTCGGGAGGTGAGCCTCCCAGACAGCTGTGAGTGTGTTTCTTACTGTATGGCACTGGCAGCCATAATATTTATACTGGGTTATTACTGGGTTATTAAAGTAACTGTCTAGAAGCCTCCCCGGAACAGCGCACCGATAACTTTATCACACAGCTTCGTTCTTACATGTATGTCACAGAGTGCATAGCAGGGGGAATCAATACTTGACATCGCTAATCTAACAATTAACCCTTTTTGTTACATGTTTCTGTTTTAATTATAACCACTGTCATCTATTTTTGACCGTTAAACTGCATAATTCTGAAAATAAATAAAGGAATTACAAAAAAAAAAGTTTATTGAGAACTTCCTCACGGACATCTTGTTAAAAAAATAAAATAAAATACTGGAAGCTGGACTCTAAGCAGATAAAGAACACTTTAAATCTGTTATGTACTCATTATAAATATTAGATGTAATGTAAGTGAAATGTATATACTGTAAGTACCCAAGCCTGTCTTGGTTTGAGCCTCCTGAGAATCATGTGCAGCATTTCTAGGACTGGGAGAGAAAGGGGGGCCAGCACTAATCAAGATCTGCTGCATTTTCATGAGCTAACAATGAACTTGCTGATGGAAGAGAAAGCAGTGAGCAGAGGGATGACTTCATCTATATGCTGCTAGTTTATACTATAATCAGCAGACCAAGTGTATTATGACTCAGGGCCCTTTTACCAAGCTATGCTGCCGCACTGAATCTCAGGAATTGATCTCTGTGCTGTCTGGTCTGCTGTTGAGATAGAAATGACCCTTGGAACACTCTTTTTTATGGTGCTAGAACAGTCATTTAAGACTCCTACCTGTACAAAAAGTAGTACAACTGCCTATCAGATTTTAACGTGCCTGAGAAGTCACCAGATTCAAACCGGCCTTGAAAGTTTAATGGTTTAAGAATACAGGCAGTCCCCGAGTTACAAACATCGGACTTACAACTCATACTTACAAACGGAGGAAGACAACACAAGTCAGAGAATACCTACCCCTAGGAAGGAAAATTTGCTCCTGTAAGTAAGCTATTATGGGATAAAAGTGTCTCCACTGCAGCTTTATCACCAATCCTTGTTTCCACAACAAACCCAAATTTTCAAAATCCAAATGTCACAGGGATAGGGATGAGCTTCATGTTCAAGTCGAACCCATGTTCAACTCGAACATCGTCTGTTCGACCGTTCGTCGAATTGCGAACGATATGGGCCATTCGCGCCAAATTCGTGTGGCGTGTCACATCCCATAATTCACTGCGGTATCACAGTGCATTGCTGGCTGATGATTGGCCAAGCATGCACTATGACCCGCATGCTTGGGCAATCACAGCGCCGTCAGTAGAGAGAGCTGTAATTGGCCAAAGCCAGGGTGGCTTTGACCAATTATGGCTCAGGGGGTTTAGAACACACCCCACACTATATAAGGCCGCCTGCACGGCGGCCCTGTGTAGTGTGTTCCGGCGTGCTGAGAGATATAGAGAGAGAGAGACAGTGTCATTTAATTTGAGTTAGATAGATTAGGCAGGACAGTCAGTCAGTTAGCTGAACTTACAGGGTATTGTGTATATATATGCATCCCAGGTGTTGTGTGTGTATATATATATATATATATATATATATATATATATATATATATATATATACTGTATTCAGTTTAGCTAGATCCGTTCCTGTTATCTTCCTACTGACAGGCAGGCTTGTCTTGTTACAGTATTTACAGCTACCTGAAGAAAATTGCTGGTGTTCTTTTGATCCTATTAGTTCCACAGTCAGGCAGCTAAACTATTTACAGTTAGTGTAGTGCGTCCTCCTCACAGTGTTCAGCTAAAGCTACAAGTTAGTTTAGTGTGACCTCTGCACAGTGTTCAGCTAAAGCTACAAGTTAGTGTAGTGCGTCCTCCTCACAGTGTTCAGCTAAAGCTACAGGTTAGTTTAGTGTGACCTCTGCACAGTGTTCAGCTAAAGCTACAAGTTAGTGTAGTGCGTCCTCCTCACAGTGTTCAGCTAAAACTGCAAGTTAGTGTAGTGCGTCCTCTGAACATTGTTCAGCTAAAGCTACAAGTTAGTGTAGTGCATGCTCTGAACAGTGTTCAGCTAAAACTCCAAGCTAGCGTAGTGCGACCTCTGCACAGTGTTCAGCTAAAGCTACAAGTTAGTGTAGTGCGTCCTCCTCACAGTGTTCAGTTAAAGGTACAAGTTAGTGTAGTGCGTCCTCCTCACAGTGTTCAGCTAAAGCTACAAGTTAGTGTAGTGCGTCCTCTAAACAGTGTTCATCTAAAGCTACAAGTTAGTGAAGTGCTTCCTCTGAACAGTGTTCAGCTTAACCAGTTGCCGACCGCCTAACGCAGATATACTGCGGCAGAATGGCACGGGCAGGCAAAATCACGTACCTGGTACGTGATCTGCCTCCCGGGGCCCGTGGCGGTAGGCATTAGTGGGGAAGCGATACAGGCTGAGGGGGAGGCCACTCATTCGTGGCCACCCCCTCGCGATTGCTCCCCACGAATGAAATTCTTCCTCTGCTGCTGTGATGTAAACAGCGGCAGAGGAAGTGATGTCATCTCTCCTCGAGACGGTCTTTTCGTTCCGGCGCCGAGGAGAGAAGACATCAATGTGAGTTGCACCAACACTACACTTTCAGTAGAACACACTAGGCACACTTTTCACCCCCATCACCCCCCGATCACCCCCTGATCACCCCCCTGTACCCCCTGTCACAGTGACACCAATTGCAGTTTTTCTTTTTGCATTGGTGTCAGTTTGTGACAGTTATAAGTGGTAGGGCAGTTAGGGTTAGCCCCCTTTAGGTCTGGGGTACCCCCCTTTAGGTCTAGGGTACCCCCCCTTACCCCCCTAATAAAGTTTTAACCCCTTGATCACCCCCCGTCACCAGTGTCACTAAGCGATCGTTTTTCTGATCGCTGTATTAGTGACACAGATGACGCTAGTAAGGGAGGTAAGTATATAGGTTCGCCGTCAGCGCTTTATAGCGACAGGGACCCCCATATACTACCTAATAATTTAACTCCCTGATTGCCCCCCTGGTTAACCCTTTCACCAGTGATCACCGTATAACTGTTAGGGGTGACGCTGGTTTGTTAGTTTGTTTTTTATAGTTTATTATAGTTTCAGGGCACCTGCCGTTTATTATCTTATAAAGGTTTAACCCCCCGGCGGTGATATAAGTTAAGTTTCTAGGGTCAGATAAGGTCTGCGTTGCCCCAGGCAGCGTCAGGTTAGCGCCAGTACCGCTAACACCCACACACGCATCATACACCTCCCTTAGTGCTATAATATCTGATCCGATCAGATCTATACTAGTGTCCCCAGCAGTTTAGGGTTCCCAAAAACGCAGTGTTAGCGGGATCAGCCCAGATACCTGCTAGCACCTGCGTTTTTCCCCTCGGCCCAGCCCTGCCCAGCCCACCCAAGTGCAGTATCGATCGATCACTGACACTTACAAAACACTAAGCACACATAACTGCAGCGTTCACAGAGTCAGGCCTGATCCCTGAGATCGCTAACAGTTTTTTGGTAGCGTTTTGATACAGTCGCTGACAGTCAGGAGCTTTTTTGCCTGTGAGTCTCACTAGTGTACCCCTAAATTTAGAGCCCAAAATGGCAAATCGAAGGTACAGTAGTGAAGAGGTCTACACGTTTCTGAGCATGACAGATAGTGAAGAGGAAGTCACTCATCTGTCAGATTCAGGCTCAGAATACGATCCTGTAGACGACAGCGGCTCCATGACAGATAGCTCTGACGACGGAGTTGTGGTCCCTGCCAAGGTCAGGCGTACCAGACCCCAATCTTCTTCTTCTGTCCTTGAAGTGCAAGAACCACAGGTCCCTTGTATGGAGCAGAGAAGTACTAGCGCCGCTATTCCTGCTGGTGAACTGGCAAGCACCAGCGGCCTAGTACACCCTGGTCGTATATCCAGCACTGCAGTAACACTTGGTGACGTGGCGAGTCCCATAAGTGCAGTTCAAGCTGGCGAGGTGGCAAGCACAAGTAGTGTCTCGCTGCCACCAAGAAGACGAACACAGACCTGTCGTGCCCATAGTGCCCTTCCTACTTCATTTGCCAATCCACCACTTCTGCACCACCCGTACTTCCCCCATTCACTGGCCAACCGGCATTCAGGTGGAAACAGTTGATTTTACGTCACTGGATTTTTATTCGCTGTTTTTCACCGAAGATCTCTATAGATCTATTGTGGACCAAAGCAATTTGTACGCTGGTCAACAAATCACCACTATTCCCCAGTCCTCCCTTGCCAGAGATTGGAAACCAATTACGGTTTCCGAATTTAAAATCTTTCTGGGCCTTTCCCTCAACATGGGCATAAATAAAAAGAGTGAGTTGCGGTCATATTGGTCCACTGACCCAATTTACCATATGCCCATGTTCTCTGCCTCCATGGCCAGGGCACGATACGAGCAGATTTTGCAGTTCATGCACTTCAACAACAATGAACTCTGTCATCCTCGTGGAGACCCTGAATACGATCGGCTCTACAAAATTCGGCCCCTCGTAAACCACTTCAACCAACGTTTTGCAGACTTGTTTACTCCCCATCAAGTTGTCTGTGTTGATGAATCCCTGATTAAGTTTTCTGGCCGCTTGTCATTCAAACAGTACCTTCCCAGCAAGGGTGCCAGATACGGGGTCAAGATGTCTAAGCTCTGTGACAGGGCCACAGGCTATACATGTAGTTTTATGGTTTACGAGGGCAAAGATAGTCACGTAGAGCCGACAAACTGCCCTGACTACATAGGAAGTGCTGGCAAGATTGTGTGGGACTTGGTGTCACCCTTATTCGGAAAGGGGTACCACTTTTACGTGGACAATTATTACACGAGCGTGCCACTTTTTAGTCACCTTTTTGATCATCAGATTGGAGCATGTGGCACCGTGCGACCTAACCGCCGGGGCTTTCCCCAGCGGCTTGTAGATTCCTGTCTTAGGCTGGGGGAGAGAGCCTGCTTGCAGTGTAATAATTTGCTCGCTATGAAGTGGAGGGATAATAAGAATGTTTTCGTTCTTACCTCCCTTCATGCAGACACGACGGTCCAAATTACTAAGGCGACTGGTGTTGTGGAGAAACCCCTCTGTGTCCATGAATATAACCAAAATATGGGAGGGGTGGACCTCAATGACCAGTTGTTGGCGCCGTACGTAGTTGCCCGTAAGGCCAGACACTGGTACAAAAAAGTGTCTGTTCATTTATTTCAATTGGCTTTGCTGAACGCTTATGTGCTATACAGAGCTTCAGGATGGACTGGATCCTTCCTTAAATTCCAGGAAGAGATCGTCAGAACCCTTCTGTTTCCAGACGGTGCTCCACCTCACCTTTCCCAACCAAATGCAGTAAGCCGGCTGCATGAGAGGCATTTTCTTTATGTCCTCCCGAGTACCCTTACCCAACGAGCCCCCCAAAAAAGATGTGTCTGCAGCAAGCGCGGATTTAGGTGTGACACCCGGTATTATTGTCCCTCCTGTCCTGACAATCCTGCTCTTTGCATTGGTGAATGTTTTGAACGCTACCATACACTAGTTGAGTTTTAGCGTAGGGTACAGCACTGCACAGACTAGGACACACTTTCACAGGGTCTCCCAAGGTGCCATCGCATTTTGAGAGACCCAAACCTGGTACCAGTTACAAAAGTTAAAGTTACAAAAAAAAGTGTAAAAAAACAAAAAAAACAAAAGAAAGTAAAAAAAAAACACAAAAAAGATAAAATAATAAAAACCAAAAATAGTTGTCGTTTTATTGTTCTCTCTCTCTATTCTCTCTCTATTGTTCTGCTCTTTTTTACTGTATTCTATTCTGCAATGTTTTATTGTTGTTATGTTTTTATGATGTGTGGTAACCATTTTTTTGTTTTCAGGTACGCCATTCAGCTGCAGAGTGGATTTATTTATCTTGACAGCAACAGTGTTTGCCCCCACAATACATAAACCTGTGACTCCAGCGCTGTCGGAGGTGATTTCACCACCACAGTTACAGCATATATGCCAAAGCGTGGGGGCAGCAGTGGGTGGAGGAGCGATTTGCTCCTGTCTTTTGCGGGAGGATGCCCCCATGCTTCGGCATATATATATTTTAGGCATAGGTTGCGTTTAAATGTTTTATTTTTTACTATGATTTTTTTGTATTTGCTTTGCAGGTATGGTAAGTCTTACTGTTATACTGTAATGTTATTTTGTTTTATTGTTAACCATCATTTGCTTAGCAGGTACGCCATTCAGCTGCAGAGCGGATTTATTTATCTTGACAGCAACAGTGTTTTCTCCCACGATACATAAAGCCGTGACTCCAGCGCTGTCGGAGGTGATTTCACCACCACGGTTACATACTTCAGCATATATGCCGAAGCGTGGGGGCAGCAGTGGGTGGAGGAGCGATTTGCTCCTGCCTTTTGCGGGAGGATGCCCCCATGCTTCGGCATATATATATTTTAGGCACAGGTTGCGTTTAAATGTTTTATTTTTTATATTTTTTGTATTTGCTTTGCAGGTATGGTAAGTCTTACTGTTATACTGTAATGTTACTTTGTTTTATTGTTAACCATCATTTGCTTAGCAAGTACGCCATTCAGTTGCAGCGCGGATTTATTTATCTTGACAGCAACAGCGTTTGCTCCCACGATACATAAAGCCGTGACTCCAGCACTGTCAGAGGTGATTTCACCACCACAGTTACATACTTCAGCATATATGCCGAAGCGTGGGGGCAGCAGTGGGTGGAGGAGCGATTTGCTCCTACCTTTTGCGGGAGGATGCCCCCATGCTTCGGCATATATAAACGGTGCATGTATGCCCATCATTAGATATGGGTGGATGAAGGGAGGTATTCTAATGGTGGGCATACCCACCGATCAATATCTTTTTTTCATGCAGCCCACAGGCTGCATGAAAAAAAAGTTTACAATATATGCCCAACAAGGACCAGCAACGTACTGGTATGTTGCTGGACTTTGAGTGGTTATACCAGAATGATGCCTGCAGGTTTAGGTATCATCTTGGTATCATTCTTTTCAGCCAGCAGTCAGCTTTCATGTAAAAGCAATCCTAGCGGCTAATTAGCCTCTAGACTGCTTTTACAAGCCGTGGGAGGGAATGCCCCCCCCCACCGTCTTCCATGTTTTTCTCTGGCTCTCCTGTCCCAACAGGGAACCCGAAAATGCAGCCGGTGATTTGGCCAGCTGACCATAGAGCTGATCAGAGACCAGAATGGCTCCAATCATCTCTATGGCCTAAGAAACCGGAAGCTACGAGCATTTCATGACTTAGATTTCGCCAGATGTAAACAGCGCCATTGGGAAATTGGGAAAGCATTTTATCACACCGATCTTGGTGTGGTCAGATGCTTTGAGGGCAGAGGAGAGATCTAGGTTCTAATAGACCCCAATTTTTTCAAAAAAGAGTACCTGTCACTACCTATTGCTATCATAGGGGATATTTCCATTCCCTGAGATAACAATAAAAATGATTAAAAAAAATAAAAAAATTAACAGAACAGTTTAAAAATAAGATAAAAAAGCAAAAAAATTATAAAAAAAAAAAAAAAAAAAAAGCACCCCTGTCCCCCCCCTGCTCTCATGCAAAGGCAAACGCAAGCGTCGGTCTGGCATCAAATGTAAACAGCAATTGCACCATGCATGTGAGGTATCACCGCGAAGGTCAGATTGAGGGCAGTAATTTTAGTAGTAGACCTCCTCTGTAAATCTAAAGTGGTAACCTGTAAAGGCTTTTAAAGGCTTTTAAATGTCATGCTTGGTATCCATGTACTCAGCCTAAGATCATCTTTTTTATTGCATCAAACATTTGGGCAATATAGTGTGTTTTAGTGCAATAAAATTTAAAAAAGTGTGTTTTTTCCCAAAAAAATGCATTTGAAAAATCGCTGCGCAAATACTGTGTGAAAAAAAAAAAATGAAACACCCACCATTTCCATTTGTAGGGCATTTGCTTTAAAAAAAATATATAATGTTTGGGGGTTCAAAGTAATTTTCTTGCAAAAAAAAATAATTTTTTTCATGTAAACAAAAAGTGTCAGAAAGGGCTTTGTCTTCAAGTGGTTAGAAGAGTGGGTGATGTGTGACATAAGCTTTCTAAATGTTGTGCATAAAATGCCAGGACAGTTCAAACCCCTCCAAATGACCCCATTTTGGAAAGTAGACACCCCAAGCTATTTGCTTAGAGGCATGTCGAGTCCATGGTATATTTTATATTGTGACACAAGTTGTGGGAAAAAGACAAATTTTTTTTTTTTTTTTTTGCATAAAGTTGTCACTAAATGATATATTGCTCAAACATGCCATGGGAATATGTGAAATTACACCCCAAAATACATTCTGTTGCTTCTTCTGAGTATGGGGATACCACATGTGTGAGACTTTTTGGTTGCCTAGCCGCATACGGGACCCCGAAAACCAAGCACCGCCTTCAGGCTTTCTAATGGCTTAAATTTTTGATTTCACTCTTCACTGCCTATCACAGTTTTGGAGGCCATGGAATGCCCATGTGGCACAAAACCCTCCCAAATGACCCTATTTTGGAAAGTAGACACCCCAAGCTATTTGCTGAGAGGTATAGTGAGTATTTTGCAGACCTCACTTTTTTTTACAAAGTTTTGAAAATTGAAAAAAAAAAAAAAAATTTTTCTTGTCTTTCTTCATTTTCAAAAACAAATGAGAGCTGAAGGTATCCTGAAGGCGGTGCTTGGTTTTCGGGGCCCCGTAGACGGCTAGGCTCCCAAAAAGTCCCACACATGTGGTATCCCCATACTCAGGAGAAGCAGCTAAATGTATTTTCGGGTGCAATTCCACATATGCCCATGGCAATATATCATTTAGTGACAACTTTTTGTAATTTTTTTTTTTGTCAGTATTCAATCACTTGGGACAAAAAAAAGAATATTCGATGGGCTCAACATGCATCTCAGCAATTTCCTTGGGGTGTCTACTTTCCAAAATGGGGTCATTTGGGGGGGGTTTGTACTGGCCTGCTATTTTAGCACTTTAGCAAGAAATGAGATAGGCAGTCATAAACTAAAAGCTGTGTAAATTCCAGAAAATGTACCCTAGTTTGTAGACGCTATAACTTTTGCGCAAACCAATAAATATACGCTTATTGCCATTTTTTTACCAAAGACATGTGGCCGAATACATTTTGGCCTAAATGTATGACTAAAATTTAGTTTATTGGATTTTTTTTTATAACAAAAAGTAGAAAATATAATCTTTTTCAAAATTTTCGGTCTTTTTCCGTTTATAGCGCAAAAAATAAAAAAGGCAGAGGTGATCAAATACCATCAAAAGAAAGCTCCATTTGTGGGACGAAAAGGACGCAAATTTCGTTTGGGTACAGCATTGCATGACCGCGCAATTAGCAGTTAAAGCGACGCAGTGCCAAATTGTAAAAAGTGCTCTGGTCAGGAAGGTGGTAAATCCTTCCGGGGCTGAAGTGCTTAAGCTACAAATTAGTGTAGTGCAACCTCTGCACAGTGTTCAGCTAAAGCTACAACTTAGTGCAGTGTGACCTCTGCACAGTGTTCAGCTAAAGCTACAAATTAGTGTAGTGCGTCCTCCTCACAGTGTTCAGCTAAAGCTACAAGTTAGTGTAGTGCGTCCTCCTCACAGTGTTTAGCTAAAGCTACAAGTTAGTGTAGTGCGACCTCTACACTGTGTTCAGCTAAAGCTACAAGTTAGTGTAGTGCGACCTCTGCACAGTGTTCAGCTAAAGCTACAAGTTAGTGTAGTGCGTCCTCTGAACATTGTTCAGCTAAAGCTACAAGTTAGTGTAATGCGACCTCTGCACTGTTCAGCTAAATCTACCTGTAGAAAGTTGGTGGTGTTTTCCTGATCCTATCACTACCGCAGGCAGCTAAAGTATTTACACTTTAGTGTAGAGCGACCTCTGCACAGGGTTCGGCTAAAGCTACCTATAGAAGGTTGGTGGTGTTTTCCTGATCCTATCACTACCGCAGGCAGCTAAATTATTTACACGTTAGTGTACTGCGACCTCTGCACTGTTCAGCTAAATCTACCTGTAGAAGGTTGGTGGTGTTTTCCTGATCCTATCACTACCGCAGGCAGCTAAAGTATTTACACGTTAGTGTAGAGCGACCTCTGCACAGGGTTCAGCTAATGCTACCTATAGAAGGTTGGTGGTGTTTTCCTGATCCTATCACTACCGCAGGCAGCTAAATTATTTACACGTTAGTGTAGTGCGACCTCTGCACTGTTCAGCTAAATCTACCTGTAGAAGGTTGGTGGTGTTTTCCTGATCCTATCACTACTGCAGGCAGCTAAAGTATTTACACGTTAGTGTAGTGAGACCTCTGCACAGTGTTCAGCTAAAGCTACCTGTAGAAGGTTGGTGGTGTTTTCCTGATCCTATCACTACCGCAGGAAGCTAAATTATTTACACATTAGTGTAGTGCGACCTCTGCACTGTTCAGCTAAAGCTATCTGTAGAAGGTTGGTGGTGTTTTTCTGATCCTATCACTACCGCAGGCAGCTAAATTATTTACACATTAGTGTAGTGCGACCTCTGCCCTGTTCAGCTAAAGCTACCTGTAGAAGGTTGGTGTTTTCCTGATCCTATCACTACCGCAGGCAGCTAAATTATTTACACGTTAGTGTAGTGCGACCTCTGCACTGTTCAGCTAAGGCTACCTGTAGAACGTTGGTGGTGTTTTCCTGATCCTATCACTACCGCAGGCAGCTAAATTATTTACACGTTAGTGTAGTGCGACCTCTGCACAGTGTTCAGCTAAAGCTACCTGTAGAAGGTTGGTGGTGTTCTCATACTCATATATATATTCCAGCTTAGTGTCTGGAAGGCCAACAAGGAGAGGCAGACAGTCACAAGCCAATAAAAGAGGGCAAGCAGGCTCTGTGTCTAGAGGCAACGGTGCTGGTCGTGGAGACGGTGCATCCTCATCAGCACGTGGCCGTGGGACACCCTTGCCCTTTTTTTCGGCAGCTGGCCGTGTTGAGCCGCAACATGCGGAAGACTTGGTCCAGTGGATGACCAAGCCGTCCTCATCCTCCTCATCCTCCTCATCCTCCCTCACCCATGCTCACAGTACTTTGTCTGGCAAAGCAGCTGCCAACGCGGCCTCTTCCCTCGGCTCAATGGCATCAGTGACTCCTTCCCTAGCCCCACCATGTCCTCCTGAGGAGTCCCTCGAACTGTTTGACCACAGGGTTGGGTACATGCTCCAGGAGGATTCCCAGCGTTTAGAAGGCTCTAATGATGATACTGAGCTAGATGAAGGCAGTAACGTGAGCACGGACAGAGGGGGTGCCCAAGAAGGACAGCAATCTGGCAGTCATGTCCCCCTGCTGCAGCATACTGCCAGGTTTGCTTCAGTGATGAGGAGGGAGGGGATGATGAGGTCACTAACTCAACGTGGGTGCTTGATAGGAGAGAGGAGGAGGAGGAGGCACATCACCAACGAGGCAGGATGCCCTCCAGCCCTCCGCCAGTCAATATGGAGAGTTTAGGGCCCCAGTCACTACGATCAGCAAAGGAGAAGGGGAACCAGGCGGCAGTAGCGGCAGCAAAATTGGAGAGGTTTGCACATGCCCCTGAACAGACCCCTACTAAGAACGGGCAATCATCGCAACCCAAGGCCACCGGGGACAGGAAAAGTCAAGGACAGGCATCCTCATCCTCAGCGGGAGCAGGGCATAAAAACCCGAATATCAATAAAGAAACAGGAGCAGGGGAAAAAGTTCATCTACCCCCACCAACAACTATCTCCGTCGCAGAGGCAGAACCCACCCTGAGGGAAGTTTTACAGGCAATCAATTCTTGCAGGGCATCAGTGGAGGGGCTAAGCTGCCAAATTAAAGAGGTTAAAGATGAAATACTAATAATAAAGCAGGAGTTACAAAAAGCAGTAGATAGAATAACTGGTTTGGAGGGAAGAGTGAGCCAAATGGAGGACGATGTTTTTCCCCTACAACAAAATGTTAAATATATGAAGGAACAACTGGGTAGAATTAATGAAAAAATGGATGAAATAGAAAACCGCCTGAGAAGGGACAATATAAGAATAGTGGGCCTCCCAGAGAGATGTGAAGGGCAGAGTCCCATCGCTTTTTTGGAAGGATGGCTTACAGAAACTTTTGGAAGGGATGCATTTTCCTCATAGTTTGCAATTGAGAGAGCCCACCGGGTCACCTTCAGGGCTCCGCCCCCTGGAGGGCGCCCCAGGTCCTTATTAATGAAATTCCTGAACCACTGTGACAAGATAACTTTATTGCGTAAAGCCAGAGAGAAGGGGCTTATATTTTTCAACGGAGTAAAGGTTTCATTTTTTGCGGACTTTTCACCGGAGCTGCAGAGACGCAGGGAAGGTTTTGTGGAGATTAAACGCACCCTACAAAAATTTGAGCTCAAATATGCCTTGCTGTATCCAGCCAGATTACGGGTTGAGGCAAATGGAGAGGTTCTCTTTTTTGATTCCCCGGTGGGGGTAACCCGCTGGTATGAAGAAAACAAACAGAGACTGAAGCCCAAAGAAAGGAGCCCAGAGTCTTAGGATGCGTGATAGGAGGATAAGAAGATATGGACTGTGGGAAGCGCTATGAACTTGGTATAGAGAGTAAATGAGGGTGTATGGTAGAGTAGGAATGGGGGATATGGAGGATACTATATTTAAAATTTTGTACATGTGGTTGCCAGAGGTGGAGGGTGGGGGGGAACGTTAGGAGGGGTTATGTTGGAAGGAATATATGAGGAGGTCACGAATAGAGCCCCAGGGGCAAAACTGGTAAGGTGGGGGAGGGGGGGGGTGGAGGAGAGTGGGGGGAGGGGTGGGAGGGTTGTGGTGGGGGGGTCTGGTGGGGGGGAGAGGTGGTGGGGGGGTGGAGTGGGAGAAGGGTTGTAAAATCATCCTTAAGAGTAATCAAAATGCACATAGCACCTGGGAGGGTAGCTAGGGGGGGGGGGGAGGGGGGAGGTAGGATTAAGCACATGTGTGGTAAATCAAAACACTATGAGAAAGGGGATATTTAGAGCACTCACTGGAATGGAATATAATAGTATGAAAACCCTATGGGCTATAAAGTACGGGGGGTAATTATGGGAACACGTTTTTGTTTTTTTTTTCCTTTTTGTTTTTTTCTCCTCCTTTTTCTTCTTTTTCTTTTTTTTTTTTCTTTCTTTTCTTCTCTTCTCCTTCTATCTACGTGTAGTGCACAATATGGTGTTAATAGAGGATTTTCACTTTAGCTATTCTACGGGTTCTGTGGGAGGTATAACGGGTAAGAAGGTGTTACTCTCTGGTATAAGACACCGTGCCAAGTTAAAGGCGCCCATTAGTTCTGGTCCCATAGACGCCAGCTCTCGTCTGTTGCCTGTCTGATGCAGTCTAAGGTCCTTAAAATAGGCTCCTGGAACGTTCGGGGGATGGGGAACCCAAATAAGAGGGCTGCCATTTTTTCGTATTTGGAGCTGGGAGGGGTGGGGCTGGTCTGCCTGCAGGAGACACACCTGACAAAGGACACGTTGATTCGCCTACCAAGTAGGAGGTTTCAGGCCCAATACCATTCGGTTTACTCCTCTTACTCTAGAGGGGTGAGTATAATGGTAACACGGAATGTGGTGTTCTCCTGCAGGCAGACCAGGATAGATAGTTTAGGTCGTTATGTTTTTTTGTAGTGCTCTATTGAAAACAGAATGTATGTCATTGCCAATGTTTATATTCCCCCACCTTTTAAATTGGAAGTGTTATACAACTTGTTGGATTTTATGTTGGATAAAACGGACACCCTGGTGATAGTATTAGGGGACTTTAACGAGGTGCTGAATAGAGAGCTGGACAGGTACCCGCCGAGAGCCCAAACAGATAGTTTAGCAGGGGGCCGGTTGGGCCAATTTTTAGAGGAGGCAGGTCTACTGGATATCTGGAGGGCTCGGAACCCCGGAGTAAGGCAATACTCCTGCTTCTCTGCCTCCCACTCCACCTTCTCCAGGATTGATATGACTCTGGGGAACGTGGAGGCAGTACCATTAATAAAGGATGTAGTATATTATCCAAGAGGGATCTCGGATCACTCCTTGATGGTGGCTTCAGTGGGCATAGGGGTCAGGGAGGCTAGGAAGTTTTGGAAACTAAGCCCATATTGGCTGGAGCTAATGGGGGAACCAGAAAGGATAATAATAAAGTTAGAAAACTTCTTAAAATCTAATGAAGGCTCAACTACGGTGGGTGTACAATGGGACACACTAAAGGCATTTCTCAGGGGTATTCTAATCCAGGGGGTGGCAGGAATTAAAAAGAGGGCGAGGGAGTGGGAGGAAGGAATTAGGAGGGAGTTGGAGATAGCAGAGAAGCAATTTATAGAGGATCCTACTCCAGAGAAGCAGAAATGGTGGGAGGAAAAACAGGAGTCTTACAGAGCGGCAGTCCTGAAGAGGGGTGAAAACAAACATCTTTTCCAGAAACAACGGACCTTTGGGGAAGGGGAAAGTGTGGGACGTATGCTTGCCTTTCTGGTAAAAACCAACTCCTCCTCCTCGGCGATCCCGGCAATTAGGACCACAAAGGGCGAGATATCCTCTCAGAGTTCAGAAATCACAGGTGTATTCGAAAAATACTATGAGAGGCTGTATAGGTCGCAAGGGATCGTCGAGGAGAAGGACATGGAAAATTTCTTTAAGGATATAAGGGTCCCAACGGTTACTGAAGAGGACAGAGTGGGTATAGATGCGCCAATTACTCTAGCTGAGGTGCAACAGGCTGTGAGCGGGATGGCGAATCAAAAATCTCCAGGACCGGATGGTCTCCCAGTATAAACCTATAAGCAGTATGGGAAGATTCTCCTTCCAGAGTTGTTGAAAACACTGAACTGGGCTTTACAGGGAGGATGTTTGCCTGTTTCGATGTCTGAAACAGATATTATCCTGCTACATAAAGAAGGGGGTGACCCACTGGACCCGTCGGCATATAGGCCTATATCCCTGCTATGAACAGATGCCAAGATCTTGGCAAGGGTGTTGGCCACTAGGCTTAACAAAGTCATGCATAAACTTATTCACCCGGATCAGATGGGATTCATTTCTCATAGAACCACGAGCATGAATGTCAGAAGGGCTTACCTGAACCTTCAGACCCCGACAGAGAATATGGGATCAAGAGCGGTATTATCGCTGGACATAACCAAGGCCTTTGATAGTTTGGAGTGGCCTTATCTCTGGCGGGTGCTGGAGAAGTTTGGTTTGGGTCTGGTTTTCAGAAGGTGGATAAAAATATTGTATAGGGGCCCAAGTGCAAGGGTTAGGGTCAATAAAGACCTCTCAGGGAAAATATGCTTAGAAAGGGGAACAAGACAGGGGTGCCCCCTGTCCCCCCTGCTTTTTGCCCTTGCCATGGAGCCACTAGCAATTCATATAAGGTCCAGCTCAAAGATCGAGGGGTTCGTAAGAAGTATAGGAGAGGAAAGGATTGCCCTGTATGCCGACGATGTCTTATTATTTTTGGGGGATACGGAAGGCTCTCTCAGGCAGGTAATGGATATAATGGAGAAGTTTGGCAAAGTGTCAGGACTCGTGGTGAACTGCAGGAAGTCTGCGCTATTGCCACTAGATACACCCAAGGGCCAGGACCTATTGGGAATTCCATGCCTAAAAGTAGTTTCAAGGATTCGTTACCTGGGTATAAATATGTCAAAAGATCCTAATCAGTACGTTGTAGATAATCTAGTTCCATTACTGGGTAAATTCGAGCGTAAAATTGACATCTGGAGTCGGCTGCCCCTATCCGTAGCAGGAAGAGGCAACTTAATCAAGATGGTTTGGTTGCCCCAACTGTTGTACCTGTTACACAACTCGCCGGTGTGGGTGAATAAAAAGTGGTTTAAAAAGATAGACTCACTCTTTAGGGAACTGTTGTGGAGGAGAGGGAAGGCCAGGATTGGCCTGCAGAACCTACAGTTGCCAGTTAAAGAAGGAGGAATAGCTCTCCCGCATCCGAGGTGTTACTTTTTGGAGGCGCAGTTACAGCATATAGGGGGGGGGGTTATGCTGATAGAGGTTTGTTAACTCTGGAAGCACCCCATAAAACCATAGTGGAGGCACTGGAGGCAGACTCATTACCGGGTAGCGGTCCCACAACTAAGTTAATAATAAGAGTTTGGAAAGCAACTAAGACATTAATGGGTTATGCCGGGTTTACAGAATTCGCTCCCCTCTGGCACAACAGAAACTTACAGGAGATTGTGGCTATGGGGGAATTCAAGGAATGGGTGAGGTGGGGTATAAATAGGCTGGCCCAACTGTACTGAGGGAACGTACTGAAAACCTTTGAGGACCTCCAAAAAGAATACAATATTCCAAAACAAACATTTTTTTAGATATTTACAAATGAGAGCGGCCCTGGAGGCACAATTTAGGGTAGGTCCCCTAGTTTGGACAGACGCTGTACTGCTACAGAGAGTGATTAGGCCCGGGCAGATGAAGGGCTTCATCTCCAGAATATACACGCAATTACGCAAGGAAGCCATTGTTAGTCCAGAGCACCTTGGCTGCAGGGAGGGGTGGGAGAAGGATGTGGGAAAGTTAACTGATACACAATGGAGGGAAGTTCTGGAGGTAGGGCAGGAGGTTTCAGTCTCACCTGCACAGAGACTCTCCCACCTAATGTTGCTATATAGAGCATACTACACCCCAAAAAAACGATTCCGTTTTGGTGTAAGACCCGATGCTAAGTGCCCCAGGTGTGGGGAGGAGGGTGATCTGATACATATGGTATGGAGGTGCCCTAAACTGGTACGGTACTGGTTGGGGGTTGTGGGCCATATCGGAGACAAGTGGGGGATTCTTTTAGAGGCAGATGTCAGACTCTGCATCCTTGGATATAGGGTATGGAGTTTGGAGGAGACAACGGTCAGGGTAGCGGTTTTAAGATGCTTATACCAAGCTCGGAAGCTTATTATGCAGAGATGGCAATCAGCCCTCCCCCCGGCAGTTGATGAGTGGGTTAAAACAATAAAGGACGTAATATGGAAGGAGAGAGCCTTATATATCAGAAGAAGGAGCCTTAAAAAGTTTAAAAAGATGTGGAACCCCTGGTTAGTAAGTCTAGGATGTCAGGAATAAAAGGGAGGCCCTGGTTTGGGGAGGGACGGAAGTAAGGGGAAGATGGGAGGGTATGGGGGAAAATAACTACCTGCTGTCCTATGGTACCACACGAGGTTAGCTGCTGGATAGGATATGTAGGTGTAATATTGTATGGAGGGGAAAGGTTGAGGGTCACACGGTCTCTTTTTCTACAGTGTATGTATACTTGAATTTGCGGTTGTTTTTAACATGGTGTATGTAAAGTTAAGAGATGTCAATAAAGATTATTTAAGAAAAAAAAAAAAAAGACATATGTTGACCTGCCATGCAGTTCGTTGGCAAGCATATCTAAAAGACCCACACCAAAGAACAAAGAGGACCTCTCCTTGCTCCTCATCAGCTAAGATATCCAACCCCACTATACCTTCAGTTGTCTCTGAGACCTGCACTGAGAGGAATGAAGGCGTAGAATTAGGTGTGTCACAGCCAAGTACTTGTGGGCAATCTGCTTTCGGTACACCGACGTCAGATTGTACCAGGCAAATTTCCCTGCCCCAGCTGCTGCACCGCCGAAAGAAGTTCGCTCCCAGCCATCCACATGCCCAGCGGTTGAATGCTAGCTTGGCAAAATTGCTAGCACTTCATTTGCTACCTTTTCAGTTGGTAGACTCTGCCCCCTTCCGCGAGTTTGTGGAATGTGCGGTTCCTCGCTGGCAGGTACCCAAACGCCACTTTTTCTCACAGAAGGCGATTCCGGCTCTCTACCGGCACGTGGAAGGCAATGTCTTGGCATATTACCGCTGACTCATGGTCCAGCAGGCATGGACAGGGACGTTACCTAAGTTTCACGGCGCATTGGGTCACTCTGCTGGCAGCTGGGAAGGATGCAGGGCAAGGTGCAGTAGTGTTGGAGGTTGTTCCGCCACCACACTGATTGTGACACACCTCTCTCCTCCACCCCCTCCTCTTCTTCTTCCTCCATGGCCTCTTCCTGTGCTTTGTCCTCGGAACCAGCGGTGCTCCGTAGCCGTTCAAGGGGCTACGCAAGTACGCAGGCCAAAAGATGCCATGCAGTGTTTGAGCTGTTGTGCTTGGGGGACAGGAGCCACACTGGGGCAGAGGTTCTGTCAGCACCGCAGGGGCAGGTTCAGAGGTGGTTGACGCCACACCAACTTAAGGCAGGAATGGTGGTTTGCGACAATGGCACCAACCTCCTCTCCGCCCTCCGACAGGGACAACTGACCCATGTGCCCCTTGGGCAGGTACCCGGGCTTACAGGATGTCCTGAGGCAGGCCAGGAAAGTCTGTGTGCATTTCTGCCGGTCATATAATGCCAGTGCTTGGCTGGCAGACATCCAAAAGGAATTTAACCTGCCCAAGAACCGCCTAATCTGTGACATGCCCACCAGGTGGAACTCAACGTCGGCCATGCTGCAGCGGCTGCACACGCAGCAAAGGGCCATCAATGAGTACCTGTGTGACTATGGCACCAGGACAGGGTCAGGGGAGCTTGTTTTTTTCCCCACGCCAGTGGGCCATGATCAGGGATGCATGCACTGTCCTGTCACCATTTGAGGAGGCCACGAGGATGGTGAGCAGTGACGGTGCATGCATCAGTGACACTGTCCCCCTTGTCCACCTGTTGGAGCACACACTGCGTGGAATAATGGACAGGGCACTTGAGGCAGAACAGAGGCAAGAAGAGGAGGACTTCCTTAGCTATCAAGGCCCCCTTTATCCAGACAGTGTTCCTGCGTGCCCGCCGATCACACAGGAAGAGGACGAGGAGGAGGAGGAGGAAGAGGATTGTGTCAGTATGGAGGTGGAGCCTGGCATTCAGCATCAGCAGCAGTCTATAAGGGATCATTTAGAGTCCCAAGAAACCCATGGACTTGTACGTGGCTGGGAGGAGGTGGCTGCGGATCATGTCGTCCTTAGTGACCCAGAGGGCTCTGGACCGAATGCCTCAGCAAACCTACACTGCATGGCCTCCCTGATCCTGCAAAGCCTGCAGAAGGATCCTCGTATTCGTGGTATCAAGGAGAAGGACCAATACTGGCTGGCAACCCTCCTTGATCCACGTTACAAGGGTAAGGTTGTGGACCTTATCTTGCCATCGCAGAGGGAGCAGAGGATGAAACATCTTCGGGAGGCCTTGCAGAAAGGTCTGTGCAACGCGTTCCCAGAGACTGGGAGGTTACAAACTCCTGTCTCTGGACAATGTGTTGCTGAGGCTTCGGTCAGTCAAAGAAGGAGCGGTGGAGAAGGTGGCCATCTGACCGATGCGTTCAGACAATTTTTTAGTCTGCAGCCCCATGGTATGATCAGTTCCAGCAACCATCGCCAGCGTCTGTTTTACATGGTGCAGGAATACCTAGGGGTAAGATCTGGCTTGGACACCTTTCCCACCGAAAATCCTCTGGGTTACTGGGTCTTGAGGATGGATCACTGGCCAGAGCTTGCACAGTATGCAATTGAGCTACTGGCCTGTCCATCATCCAGCATTCTTTCGGAACGCACATTCAGTGCTGCTGGAGGCTTTGTAATCGATCACAGGGTGCGTCTGTTCACTGACTTGGTCGATCGACTGACCTTCATAAAAATGAATCAGTCTTGGATCACCACCAGATACCAAGCACCTGATGCTGATGTAACCGAATAATTTTTTTTGGAAATGTCAGATCCCTTCAAAGACTGGCTATGCTGATGCTGAGTGACTATCCTGTTATGCTGAGTAATTATCCTCTTCCTCCTCAATGATCATGCTGATAGCTTGTAAGGACAATTTTGGTTCTGGGCGCCGCCACCAGTGCCTAAGGCCCAATTTTTCAGCCCCTGTTTAACAGGGGCGTGTAATTACAATTTTTGGTGCAATACTTTGCAGCAGGGCTCGTTCCTGCGTTCCAACTAGAGTATCTGTGAGGGGTTGCAGTGTTGTGGCAACAGCACCAGTGCCTAAGGCCCAATTTTTCATCCCCTGTTTAACAGAGGCGTGTAATTACAATTCTTGATCTAATATTTCACAGCAGGGCCCGTTTCTGCGCCCACCAAGAGTAACTGTGAGGACTTACAGTGTTGTGCCACCAGCACCACCACCACCACCAAAGGCCCAATTTTTCTGGCCCTGTTCAACAGGGACATGTAATTACAATTCTTGATCTAATATTTCACAGCAGGGCCCGTTTCTGCACCCACCAAGTGTAACTGTGAGGATTTACAGTGTTGTGGCACCACCACCACCATCACCAAAGGCCCAATTTTTCTGACCCTGTTCAATAGGGGCATGTAATTACAATTCTTGATCTAATATTTTCACAGCAGGGCCCTGTGAGGGCTTACAGTGTTGTGGCCACAACAACACCTAAGGCCCAAATTTCTACTGAGTATATAGGGCAGGCCCCTACTTTCAAACATCCAACTTACAAACGACTCCTACTTGCAAACGGAAGGAGACAACAGGAAGTGAGATGAAATCTACCTCATAGGAAGGGAAATTCTCTCCTGTAAGAGTTAATATGGGAAAAACTTGTTTCCTTTACACTGATGCTTTATCACCAATCCTTGTTTCACTAAAAACCCCAAATTTTCAAAAAACATTTGTCATTGGGACAAAAAGTAAGGTGAAATCTTCCGAAGAGGAGCACAGACAGCAAACCAAATGTCAGAGGGGTGATAACCCTTCCCTATGTTTTCCAAAACGCTTAAAAACAGATTTTTTGGCTGGAGCTACACTTTGAAAATGTACCAGTTCAAAATTACAAACAGATTCTACTTAACAACAAACCTACAGTCCCTGTCTTGTTTGCACTGCCTGTATAATACTGTTCAGAGTATATAGGGCCTGGGGGCCCCACACCTTTCCTTTTTTAATTTGGGTGCGGGGTTCCCCTTAATATCCATACAAGACCCAAAGGGCCTGGTAATGGACTTGGGGGTACCCATGCCGTTTGTCACACTGATTTTCATCCATATTGCCAGGTACGACATTACATTAAAGCCGCAAGCAGTTTTAAATGACTATTTTTCCTTTAAAAATGTCATTTTGTGCAGGGACTGTTCTAAGCACGGGAGACACGCGCTACTTTACAGGCATACTATAGACACCCCCCAGGTACGATATTTAAAGGAATATTTCACTTTTTTTTTTTACTTTAACCACTTCAGCCCCGGAAGGATTTACCCCCTTCCTGACCAGAGCAATTTTTACAATTTGGCACTGCGTCGCTTTAACCACTTCAGCCCCGGAAGATTTTACCCCCTTCCTGACCAGAGCACTTTTTACAATTCGGCACTGCGTCGCTTTAACTGCTAATTGCGCGGTCATGCAATGCTGTACCCAAATGAAATTTGCGTCCTTTTCTTCCCACAAATAGAGCTTTCTTTTGATGGTATTTGATCACCTCTGCCGTTTTTATTTTTTGCGCTATAAACGGAAAAAGACCGAAAATTTTGAAAAAAAATGATATTTTCTACTTTTTGTTATAAAAAAAATCCAATAAACTAAATTTTAGTCATACATTTAGGCCAAAATGTATTCGGCCACATGTCTTTGGTAAAAAAAATGTCAATAAGCGTATATTTATTGGTTTGCGCAAAAGTTATAGCGTCTACAAACTAGGGTACATTTTCTGTAATTTACACAGCTTTTAGTTTATGACTGCCTATGTCATTTCTTGAGGTGCTAAAATGGCAGGGCAGTACAAAACCCCCCCAAATGACCCCATTTTGGAAAGTAGACACCCCAAGCTATTTGCTGAGAGGCATGGTGAGTATTTTGCATCTCTCATTTGTTTTTGAAAATGAAGAAAGACCAGAAAAAAAAAAAATTATTTTTTCAATTTTCAAAACTTTGTGACAAAAAGTGAGGTCTGCAAAATACTCACTATACCTCTCAGCAAATAGCTTGGGGTGTCTACTTTCCAAAATGGGGTCATTTTGGGGGGTTTTGTGCCACCTGGGCATTCCATGGCCTCCGAAACTGTGATAGGCAGTGAAGAGTGAAATCAAAAATGTACGCCCTTAGAAAGCCTGAAGGCGGTGCTTGGTTTTCGGGGTCCCGTGCGCAGCTAGGCTCCCAAAAAGTCCCACACATGTGGTATCCCCGTACTCAGGAGAAGCAGCAGAATGTATTTTGGGGTGTAATTTCACATATCCCCATGGCATGTTTGAGCAATATATCATTTAGTGACAACTTTGTGCAAAAAAAAAAAAAAAAAAAAAAAATTTGTCTCTTTCCCGCAACTTGTGTCGCAATATAAAATATTCCATGGACTCGACATGCCTCTCAGGAAATAGCTTGGGGTGTCTACTTTCCAAAATGGGGTCATTTGGGGGGGTTTTGAACTGTCCTGGCATTTTATGCACAACATTTAGAAGCTTATGTCACACATCACCCACTCTTCTAACCACTTGAAGGCAAAACCCTTTCTGACACTTTTTGATTACGTGAAAAAATTATTTTTTTTTGCAAGAAAATTACTTTGAACCCCCAAACATTATATATTTTTTTAAAGCAAATGCCCTACAGATTAAAATGGTGAGTGTTTCATTTTTTTTTTCACACGGTATTTGCGCAGCGATTTTTCAAACGCATTTTTTGTGGAAAAAACACACTTTTTTAAATTTTAATGCACTAAAACACACTATATTGCCCAAATGTTTGATGGAATAAAAAAGATGATCTTAAGCCGAGTACATGGATACCAAACATGACATGCTTTAAAATTGCGCACAAACGTGCAGTGGCAACAAAATTAATACATTTTTAAAAGCCTTTAAAAGCCTTTACAGGTTACCACTTTAGATTTACAGAGGAGGTCTACTGCTAAAAATACTGCCCTCGATCTGACCTTCGCGGTGATACCTCACATGCATGGTGCAATTGCTGTTTACATTTGACGCCAGACCGACGCTTGCGTTCGCCTTAGCGCGAGAGCAGGGGGGACAGGGGTGCTTTTTTTTTTTTTTTTTTTTTTTTTTTTTCTTTATTATTTTTTTGCTTTTTTATCTTATTTTTAAACTGTTCCTTTCATTTTTTTTTAAATCATTTTTATTGTTATCTCAGGGAATGTAAATATCCCCTATGATAGCAATAGGTAGTGACAGGTACTCTTTTTTGAAAAAATTGGGGTCTATTAGACCCTAGATCTCTCCTCTGCCCTCAAAGCATCTGACCACACCAAGATCGGTGTGATAAAATGCTTCCCCAATTTCCCAATGGCGCTGTTTACATCCGGCGAAATTTAAGTCATAAAATGCTCGTAGCTTCCGGTTTCTTAGGCCATAGAGATGTTTGGAGCCACTCTGGTCTCTGATCAGCTCTATGGTCAGCTGGCTGAATCACCGGCTGCATTCTCAGGTTCCCTGTTGAGACAGGAGAGCCAGAGAAAAACACGGAGGACGGTGGGGGGGGCATTCCCTCCCACTGCTTGTAAAAGCAGTCTAGAGGCTAATTAGCCACTAGGATTGCTTTTACATGAAAGCCGACCGCTGGCTGAAAAGAATGATACCAAGATGATACCTAAACCTGCAGGCATCATTCTGGTATAACCACTCAAAGTCGTGAATGGTGTACCTGAAGACCAAAAAATGGTTAACAATAAAGCACAGTAAACGGTAAAGTATAAAAAATTGCATACCTGAAAAGCAAACATGATAAAACATAATAACAATAAAACATTGCAGAATAGAATACAGTAAAAAAGAGCAGAACAATAGAGAGAGAATAGAGAGAGAGAATAAAACAACAACTATTTTTTTTTATTTTTGTTTGTGTTTTTTTTGCAAACTTGTAACTTTTATAACTGTAACCGATTCCAGGTTCGGGTCTCTCAAAATGCGATGGCATCTTGGGAGACCCTGTGAAAGTGCGCCTAGTCTGTGGAATGCTGTATCCTACGCTAATACTCAACTAGTGCATGGTAGCGTTCAAAACATTCACCAATGCAAAGACCAGGATTGTCAGGACAGGAGGGACAATAATAGCGTGTGTCACGCCTATATCCGTGCTTTCTGCAGACACAACATCTTTTTGGGGGGTTTGTTGGGTAGGGGTACTCGGGAGGACATAAAAATGCCTCTCATGCAGCCGACTGCATTTGGTTGGGGATGTGAATGGGGGAAGTACGGGCGCTGCAGAAGCGGTGGGTTCCCAATTAGGATTGGCGAATGCAGTAGGAAGGGCACTATGGGCACGACGGGCCTGTGTTTGTCTTTTTGGTGGCAGCGGGACACTACTTGTGCTTGCCACCTCACCAGCTTGAACTGCACTTATGGGACTCGCCACGTCACCAAGTGTTACTGCAGTGCTGGTTTGACTACGACCGGGGTGTACTAGGCCGCTGGTGCTTACCAGTTCACCAAAACGCTACCAAAAAAACTGTTAGCGATCGCAGGGATCAGGCCTGACTCTGTGAACGCTGCAGTTATGCGTTTAGTGTTCTGTAAGTGACAGTGATCGATCGATACTGCACTTGGGTGGGCTGGGCTAGGCTGGGCGGAGGGGCAAAACGCAGGTGCTAGCAGGTATCTGGGCTGATCCCGCTAACCCTGCGTTTTTGGGAACCCTGCTGGGGACGCTAGTATAGATCTGATCGGATTAGATATTGATGCGTTCAGATACTATACCACTAAGGGAGGCGTATGCAGCGTGCGTGGGTGTTAGCGGTACTGGCGCTAATCTGACGCTGCCTGGGGCGACGCATATCACCGCCGGGCGATCAGGGGGCTAAACCTTTATTCGGTAATAAACGGCGGGTGCCCTGACACTATAAAAAATAAACGAACTAACCAGCGTCACCCGTAACAGTTATACGGTGATCAGTGGTGAAAGGGTTAACTAGGGGGCAATCAAGGGGTTAAAACATTTATTAGATAGTATATGGGGGTCCCTGACGCTATAAAACGCTGACGGCGAACCTAAATATTTACCTCCCTAACTACCAGCGACACTAATACAGCGATCAGAAAAATGATCGCTTAGTGACACTGGTGACAGGGGGTGATCAAGGGGTTAAAACTTTATTAGGGGGGGTTAGGGGGGTACCCTAGACCTACAGGGGGCTAACCCTAATTGTCCTAACACACTAACTGTCACAAACTGACACTATGCAGCAATCAGAAAAAAAAAAAAAAAAAAACCTGCTTGGTGTCAGTTTGTGACAGGGGGGGGGGTGATTGGGGGGGGATCGGGGGGCGATCGGGGGGGGATCGGGGTGTTTAGTGTGCCTGGCATGTTCTACTGTGTTGTGTGTGTGTTGTGCACTTACTTACATGTCGTCTCTCCTCGGGCCGGAACGGAAACTCCCGAGCCGAGGAGAGATGACATCACATCCTCTGCCTCTGTGTACTATACAGAGGCAGAGGATGTTTCTCATTGGCTGGGAGCGATCGCGAGGGGGGGGCCACGATCGGATGGCCTCCCCCTCGTCTCTCACTTCTCCCAGCCAAATGGCGACCGCAGCTGGCACCGGGGGGGGGGTCCGATCGGACCCCCCGCCCGCGGGAAGGCAATCACGTACCAGGTACGTGATTTTGCCTGCCCGTGCCATTCTGCTCACGTATATAGGCGTGAGGCGGTCGGCAAGTGGTTAACTGCTAATTGCGCGGACATGCAATGCTGTACCCAAACAAAATTTGCGTCCTTTTCTTCCCACAAATAGAGCTTTCTTTTGATGGTATTTGATCACCTCTGGGGTTTTTATTTTTTGCGCTATAAATGGAAAAAGACCGAAAATTTTGAAAAAAAATTATATTTTCTAATTTTTGTTTAAAAAAAAATCCAAAAAACTCAGTTTTAGTCATACATTTAGGCCAAAATGTATTCGGCAAGATGTCTTCGGTAAAAAAAATGTCAATAAGCTTATATTTATTGGTTTGCGCAAAAATTATAGCGTCTACAAACTAGGGTACATTTTCCATGGGCATATGTGGGATTGCACCCCAAAATACATTCTGCTGCTTCTCCTGAGTACGGGGATACCACATGTGTGGGACTTTTTGGGAGCCTAGCCGCGTACGGGGCCCCGAAAACCAATCACCGCCTTCAGGATTTCTAAGGGCGTAAATTTTTGATTTTACTCCTCACTATCTTTCACAGTTTTGAAGACCATAAAATGCCCAGATGGCACAACCCCCCCCCCCCCAAATGACCCCATTTTGGAAAGTAGACACCCCAAGCTATTTGCTTTGAGGCATGTTGAGTCCATGGAATGTTTTATATTTTGACACAAGGGTGTAAATTTTTGATTTCACGCTTCACTGCCTATCACAGTTTCGGAGGCCATGGAATGCCCAGGTGGCAAAAACACCCCCCAAATGACCCCATTTTGGAAAGTAGACACCCCAAGCTATTTGCTGAGAGGCATTGTGAATATTTTGCAGCTCTCATTTGTTTTTGAAAATGAAGAAAGACAAGAAAACATTTTTTTTTCTTTTTTCAATTTTCAAAACTTTGTGACAAAAAGTGAGGTCTGCAAAATACTCACTATACCTCTCAGCTAATAGCTTGGGGTGTCTACTTTCCAAAATGGGGTCATTTGGGGGGGGGGGGTTTGTGCCACCTGGGCATTCCATGGCCTCCAAAACTGTGATAGGCAGTGAAGAGTGAAATCAAAAATTTACGCCCTTAGAAAGCCTAAAGGCGGTGCTTGGTTTTCGGGGTCCGTATGAGGCTAGGCTCCCAAAAAGTCTCACACATGTGGTATCCCCGTACTCAGGAGAAGCAACAGAATGTATTTTGGGGTGTAATTTCACATATTCCCATGGCATGTTTGAGCAATATATCATTTAGTGACAACTTTGTGCAAAAAAAAAAAAAATTGTCTCTTTCCCGCAACTTGTGTCACAATATAAAATATTCCATGGCCTCGACATGCCTCTCAGCAAATAGCTTGGGGTGTCTACTTTCCAAAATGGGGTAATTTGGGGGGGGGGTTTGAACTGTCCTGGCATTTTATGCACAACATTTAAAAGCTTATGTCACACATCACCCACTCTTCTAACCACTTGAAGACAAAGCCCTTTCTGACACTTTTTGTTTACATGAAAATTTTTTTTTTTTCAAGAAAATTACTTTGAACCCCCAAACATTATATATTTTTTTAAAGCAAATGCCCTACAGATTGAAATGGTGGGTGTTTCATTTTTTTTTTTCACACAGTATTTGCGCAGCGATTTTTAAAACACATTTTTTTGGATAAAAACACACTTTTTTAAATTTTATTGCACTAAAACACACTATATTGCCCAAATGTTTGATGAAATAAAAAAGATGATCTTAGGCCGAGTACATGGATACCAAACAAGACATGCTTTAAAATTGCGCACAAACGTGCAGTGGCAACAACATAAATACATTTTTAAAAGCCTTTAAAAGCCTTTACAGGTTACCACTTTAGATTTACAGAGGAGGTCTACTGCTAAAATTACTGCCCTCGATCTGACCTTCGCGGTGATACCTCACATGCATGGTGCAATTGCTGTTTACAATTGACGCCAGACCTACGCTTGCGTTTTTTTTTTTTCTTTATTATTTTTTTGCTTTTTTATCTTATTTTTAAACTGTTCCTTTCATTTTTTTTTTTAAATAATTTTTATTGTTATCTCAGGGAATGTAAATATCCCCTATGATAGCAATAGGTAGTGACAGGTACTCTTTTTTGAAAAAATTGGGGTCTATTAGACCCTAGATCTCTCCTCTGCCCTCAAAGCATCTGACCACACCAAGATCGGTGTGATAAAATGCTTTCCCAATTTCCCAATGGCGCTGTTTACATCTGGCGAAATCTAAGTCATAAAATGCTCGTAGCTTCCGGTTTCTTAGGCCATAGAGATGTTTGGAGCCACTCTGGTCTCTGATCAGCTCTATAGTCAGCTGGCTGAATCACCGGCTGCATTCTCAGGTTCCCTGTTGAGACAGGAGAGCCAGAGAAAAACACGGAAGACGGTGGGGGGGGGGCATTCCCTCCCACTGCTTGTAAAAGCAGTCTAGAGGCTAATTAGCCACTAGGATTGCTTTTACATGAAAGACGACCGCTGGCTGAAAAGAATGATACCAAGATGATACCTAAACCTGCAGGCATCATTCTGGTATAACCACTCAAAGTCGTGAATGGCGTACCTGAAGACAAAAAAATGGTTAACAATAAAGCATAGTAAACAGTAAAGTATAAAAAATTGCATACCTGAAAAGCAAACATGATAAAACATAATAACAATAAAACATTGCAGAATAAAATACAGTAAAAAAGAGCAGAACAATAGAGAGAGAATAGAGAGAGAGAGAACAATAAAACGACAACTATTTTTTTTATTTTATATTTTTTTTTTGTGTTTTTTTTTACACTTTTTTTGTAACTGTAACTTTTATAACTGTAACCGGTTCCAGGTTCGGGTCTCTCAAAATGCGATGGCATCTTGGGAGACCCTGTGAAAGTGTGTCCTAGTCTGTGCAATGCTGTACGCTAATACTCAACTAGTGTATGGTAGCGTTCAAAACATTCACCAATGCAAAGACCAGGATTGTCAGGACAGGAGGGACAATAATAGCGGGTGTCACGCCTATATCCGCGCTTGCTGCAGACACAACATCTTTTTTGGGGGGGTTTGTTGGGTAGGGGTACTCGGGAGGACATAAAAATGCCTCTCATGCAGCCGACTGCATTTGGTTGGGGATATGAATGGGGGAAGTACGGGTGCTGCAGAAGTGGTGGGTTCCCAATTAGGATTGGCGAATGCAGCAGGAAGGGCATTATGGGCATGACGGGGGGGGGGGGGGGGGTTAGGGGGGTACCCTAGACCTAAAGGGGGCTAATACTAACTGCCCTACCACACTAACTGTCACAAACTGACACCAATGCAGTAATCAGGAAAAAAAACTGCTTGGTGTCAGTGTGAGGGGGGGTGGAGGGGTGATTAGGGGGGGATCGGGGGGGATCGGGGGGTAAAGGGGGGTGTAAAGTATGCCTGGCATGTTCTACTGTGTGTGTGTTGTGTGTGTTGTGTGTGTCATTTCCTCTGCCTCTGTGTACTATACAGAGGCAGGGGAATGATCTCATTGGCTGGGAGCGATCGCGAGGGGGGGGCCACGAATGGATGGCCTCCTCCTCATCTCTGAACGCTCCCAGACAGAAGCCGACCGCCTCGGGCACCGGGGGGGGTCCGATCGGACCCCCCGCCCACGGGAAGGCAAGGTCTTATATATAAGTCCATTTTCCTGCCCGTGCCATTGTGCCGACGTACATCGTCGTGCGGCGGTCGGCAACTGGTTAAGCATCATTAAAATCACTGCTCCCGTAAAAACGTCCGTTTTTAAAAGTTTTTTTTTGCATTGATACATGTCCCCTGGGCCAAACCCTTTTTAGGACAACACCATGCAAATTAGCCTTTAAAATGAGCACTTTTGTTTCTGGTGAGAACCGAACCTGGGGGTGTTCGGCTCATCCCTACACAGGGACAGAAAGTGAGATGAAATCCTCTAAACGGGGGCACAGACAGCATGGGGAGCATGGGGTCGGGCCGGATGGTGCCTGTATGTATGGTCCTGAAAAAATGTATTTTTAAGGTAGTTTTGGCTGCAGCATCTGATTTCTTACCAATTGTTAACAGACCTGAATTAAACAGTCAAAGTCATGCACACAAATAAGATAGTATGGTGCAGCGCTAATGCAATGAAAAAAACAGTGAAGATATCCCAATGGGAAATTGGGGTATATATAAGTGCAAATACAATAAAATTATTAAACCACAATATTGTTGAAGTGTAGATCAACAGTGATAGTGTATATAAAGTGCATATAGTCCATGTATGACATCAAAATGGTGAATCTAAATGAATGTGAACTGGTTGTCTGTAGATAATCCCCCACCGAAGGAAAGAGGCTTACCAGACAGGCTAAACCCAACAAGGTGTATGCCTGATGAGTCACCCAAGCTTTTGGTGTAACACACCCTAGGAGGTACAGCAACCACGACTTCCAATCTAGACCGAATCGGATGTGGATCCGTGACGATTATGAGATCAGTGAGTATCCACTATATGAATAGCAAGGGGAATTCATGAGCAGTTCCTCTCAGTGTGACATATAGCAAAAGGAGAAAAGATTGGGCCACATAGTGTGATTCCATTTGGACATTTAATGTCTTTTCAAATGTGAGTGACCATTTTAGCATTTTTAATAAATGTTTTACATCTAAATGCAATCACACTATGTGGCCCAATTTTTTCTCCTTTTGCTATATGTCACACTGAGAGAAACTGCTCATGAATTCCGGTTGCTATTCATATGGTGGATACTCACTGATGTCATAATCGTCACGGATCCAAATCTGATTTGGTAAGCCTCTTTCCTTACGGTGGTATTATCTACAGACAACCAGTTCACACTCATTTATAGTCACCATTTTGATGTCATACATGGACTATATGCACTTTATATACACTATCACTGTTGCTCTACACTTCAACAATATTGTGGTTGAATAATTTTATTGTATTTGCACTTATATATACCCCAATTTCCCATTGGGATATCGTCACAGTTTTTTTCATTGCATTAGCGCTGCACTATACTATCTTATTTGGTTTACTTTTTCACAGACTATCTGATGTACTGGCAGCTACTGTTTTTTGTTTAAGACAGCGCGGTTTCTTTCACATTTTTTTTTACACAAAGTCACGCACACAGTGGCGGCTGGTGAAGTTTTTAGGATGGGGGCCCAGACCCGCCCCTCCTTTTTGACCCCTTCCACTTAAAAGCCCCACTCCTTATAGCATCCACCCATTCCATCCCCTGTATTCCACTTGCTTCCACCCATAGTGTTAGGAGTATACAGCCCCAGCACCACGGGACAGAGTATACAGCCCCAGCACCACAGGACAGAGTATACAGCCCCAGAATCACAGGACAGACCAGACTCACAGCAGAGTATAAAGCCCCAGAATCACAGCAGAGTATACAGCCCCAGAATTACAGCAGAGTATACAGTCCAGACTCACAGCAGGGTATACAGCCCCAGAATCACAGCAGAGTATACAGCCCCAGAATCGCAGCAGAGTATACAGTCCAGACTCACAGCAGAGTATACAGCCCCAGAATCACAGCAGAGTATACAGCCCCAGAATCACAGCAGAGTATACAGCCACAGAATCACAGCAGGCTATACATCCCCAGAATCACAGCAGAGTATACAGCCCCAGAATCACAGCAGAGTATACAGCCCCAGAATCACAGCAGCGTATGCAGCCCAAGAATCACAGCAGAGTATACAGCCCTAAATCACAGCAGAGTATACACCCCAGACTCACAGCAGAGTATACAGCCCAGACTCACAGCAGAGTATACAGCCCCAGAATCACAGCAGAGTATACAGCCACAGAATCATAGCAGGCTATACATCCCCAGAATCACAGCAGAGTATACAGCCCCAGAATCACAGCAGAGTATACAGCCCCAGAATCACAGCAGAGTATACAGCCCCAGAATCACAGCAGCGTATACAGCCCAAGAATCACAGCAGAGTATACAGTCCTGAATCACAGCAGAGTATACACCCCAGACTCACAGCAGAGTATACAGCTCAGACTCACAGCAGAGTATACAGCCCAGAATCACAGCATACTGATCATCACTGTTAACATCATTGATTATCATCACATTGCTTCACTGATCATCATCCCATTACTGATCACCAATGATCACATCATCGATGAAGATCACATTGGTGAAACACAGTGTGCCCTTGTACACCTTGTGCCCCCTAGAGTCCATGAGGTTATATCTATACAAGCTCTTATGTGACAGCCCAATGACCTGTAGTACATAGACAGGACTGTACTCACCACCCGCACTGTCTGCCCGGATTCCTCCTGAACAAAGTCTGCTGTTGCTGGGCTGAGGAGTCAGTTGCTGGGACAAGGAATTGGGGGGAGTCCTGAGTCTGGACTGTCCAGCACCCTGTCCCCCTTCTTCTTCAGGTCCAGCAGCTCAGGGACATCCTGCAAGGCTAGCCTGCCAACCATAGCTGCCCGTGCTCCAGGCTGGGATGAAGGTGTCAGTGTAGAGAGAAGGGAGGGCTGTGTGCTGTCTTACCAATTCATGAATAAAAAGCTCCACTCGGGCCGTGTGTTCCATAAGCTGCCGACGTCACTTCCGGTTTATCACTGGCACAGGGAAACCGGAAGTGACATCGCAACTCGGAGGGAAAGAACTGCCCATGTCCTAGGGCAGTGGCAATCAAAAACAAAGCACCCATACTGTGGGCGGAAGTATTCCTGCGCAATGCACTGCGCCACAAGACAGGTCAAAACCCTGCAAATGAAGCGTCTGGTCTGCGATCACGTGATTGCATAGACATCACTTAAAGGACCTTTTTTATTATTATTTTTTTTTAAAGGGCCTTTTTTTTGTAACTGCCTGGGGGGCCCCCTATGGACGGGCTGCCACTGCACGCACATACAGTACAATGCAATGATATCACAAAACAAATGTCTAATGTCATGTACACACAACCGGTCTTTCCATCAGAATAAACTCTGAGGGACTTTCTGATGCTGAAACTGTCTTGCCTACACACAATCACCCCAAAGTCCGACCGTCTAGAACGCGATGACGCACAACAAGTACGATGGGACTAGAAAAAGGAAGTTCAATAGCGAGTAGCCAATAGTTTCCGTCTCGTACTTGTTTCAGAGAATGCGTCATTTTTGGTCTGTCAGAACAGCATACAGATATGAACTCCCAAGAAATTGTAGGTTTTCTAGTTATTCTTATTATAGCCAAATTTACCACCCTAACTCCTCCCACAGCTTTTACACTACATAGACAGTAATATACCGAAATGTGCGGATTGTTCCCAATTGGTGTGCTATTACTTTGTGGAACCTTTCACTGAATGGTTCACAAAATATCATCGTTTTTGCGGCGAAATTGGTCCCATAGGAATGAATGACGAAATGTTCAAAGGTGACAAAAGCTGAAAAATCAGGACATGATTTCTAAACTGCCACCACTCCCTCATTTTCAAGCCCACCTACACAAATCTTATATCAAAATGTTCAGCTATCCCTGCTGCCACTACACATGTCCATGGCTAAGCCATAGTTTTGATAGTTTTCACAATATGACCATTTGTTTGCAACTCACGCTGTCCAGTGACATATATTGAAACTCCACTCTAGTCACTTCTAATTTGAAGGGCAATATCTAAACTGCGACTGTGCCTTCATTTTCAATATTTCAGAGACATACTATGCATCTAAATCTAGGTCTGGGTCTTGATTCTCACAATATAAAGCTCTTCACTGTAGGATTTATAGTTTTTTAAATAGACCGTTTGAAGTACTGCAGTTATTACAACTATCATGATCCTGTGTATTGTGTTTTGAGCAGTGGTTGTGAAGCACAAACAGGGCATGAGCGTTGCCAGGAAACAGTGGTTGTAAACACTGATTAGCATCAAACAGATAGCACACCTTCACCTCCATTCTACCTCAAGATGCTGAGACCCCCCAAATGCATGTGGTCATACCTTCATCTGCTAGGCTTGATAATGCTGCTAATGTTTTTATAAATGTATGTTTTAATGTAACTGTGAAGCACTTTGGGATACAACGTTGCAATTAAATGTGCTATATAAATCAATAAAAGTTTAAATGCATTTCTCAATCTATCAAGTTTGTCATGTGCACTTTTTAAACTTGATCAATCAATTGGTTAATGTAATGTTTACTATCTTTACTCACTCCAAACACTCCACACAGTTACTCTGCCCACTCCATAAAGTTACTCTGCCCAGTCCAACCTTTCCACAGTTACTCCAGCCACTCCAACCACACAACAGTTACTCAAGCCACTCCTCCCAGTTACTCCGCCCATTCCAGTTGTAGACTACTGGTGGAGGCAAGAACATTTCACACAATTTCCCCAGAAATTGTAGCTTTTCTAGTTGTGTCTAAATGTTTCTGCATCATATCAATTTTGATCCATAGTGGTTCAACTGAGGCTATGTCAATGCTATCACTATGGAATTTAGTTTCCCATGCTCCATTGTATGCAAAGAGCTGAAGAACATATTTAATACATTTGCCTGCTCTTTGTCCCCATTTATTTTGCAAAAGGCCTACATGTTCAGACCTGACCTTCTAACTGGTAATATATTTGAAGAATTTTTAGGAGGTTGTTCTACTCTCTTTTTTGTAACCTGTCACTCGATTAGAATTTTTGTGGTCTTGCTTTCATTTTTATATGTTGTGCTATATTCTTTGTAACTTTTAAATGATGATAGTGCTCCTTCATTTTTATATATTTTTTATATGTTTTTTTTTTATTACTTATAGTTTTTTAACTTTGGACATGAGCCACATAGGTTTTATTTTTAGCCTTTTAAACATATTGCCCATGGGAATGTATTTTGCAGCGTGTTTGCATAGTACAGTTGCACAGTCGATTTAAAGCATTCCCACTTCTATTCTATTTTCTTCAGTGACAATATTTCTTCCCAGTCTAAGGCTTGGAGAGCAGCCATCAGCCTTGGAATTTTTTCTCTCTTAAAGTGTTATGGCTTTTAATACAGCAGCTGAAAGCCTCTTTTCCTCCTCTCTCTCCTGTGGCTTTTAGCGGCCTTATTGAAAGCCATACAGGGAGATCGGTGCTTGTAGCTGCCCCCCACCGCCGCACTGATCACACCCAGACTATCCCCCTGTGTACTCTTTCAGTCCCCCTCTGTGCTCCTCCGGCCCCCCTCGTCCCACCATAATGCTTCCGACTTCTCTCCTCTCCCACTGGCTGCTGCAGGTAATCTGTCAGGGTGGAGAGCAGAGGAAGGGGCCAGTAAACATGTAATATACCATCCCCTTACTTTTTTTTTTAACATAATGGCTGGTACTTTTGGCACTTCTGATACACTGCAAACAGAGGCAGCAGACCACAATGGTGCGGTCGACAGCAGATGTATACTGTACAGCTATATACACCAGCCCTTCAGATAGCAGTAGCCTGTACCTATGAGACAGTGATGTCAGGAGGCTAGGGACTGCTGTTCTCTTCAGTCGACTGCAAGCTGACCCTCCCCCTGAACAAAATCCTCCTTTAATGTTGTTTGGCCTCTTCCTCTCCAGTTAGTGGCACTCATGAATGGTATGCCACCCCACCATCCACCCCTCCTCTCATTTCTGGAGTTCATATTGCAGTAGGAACATTACTGCCTGATGCCCCATCCCTCTATGCACATGCCAATATCTTCCCCTTTCTCAATATATTAAACAAGGAATACTTGAGCATGACCAAGATCATCCTCCTGCAGCAAGTCACTCATCATGTGATCAAAATCTAGCACCCTCTACCTTAGGTAGGTAGGTGCTAGGGTAGTGGGTTTGTTTTGTACTGTCAGTGCAGGTAAATTTAAGCAGGCCTATGCTGTGAGCTAGGCCTGTTTGTTTTGATCTTGGGGCAGGGGAGTGGTTTAGTGTAGCAGCAGGTGACTGACATGTGCTTCAGCTCTTGGGCGCCTCCTTTGGTTTTTGGAAGGTTCTGGAAAAGAGGCAGGGCATAGAGATGGTGTGACATGGGGTGTATGTGGGAGCCTTGACCAACCCCCAACTAGGATTGGCAGGGGCAGGCCTCCTATTTATATCCATGGTCAGCCTGCTGTGGGAGGAGTTGTCAGGTGGAAGAACTGAATGATGGAGTGGTAGACTGTCGTGGTCTGAGGGAACCCCTGTTCTGGGGGTGGGGTGAATTCAGGCCTGGAGCTTGGGAGCTGGGAGGGAGCCTCTCTGTACACAGTCATTGAGAGGTGTCAGAGGTAACAGGAGCAGGAAGAGGACAGTTGGGAGCACTGCCAGGAAAGTCATTCAGGAGGGATCCATGCCGGGGACAGTGAGTGAGAAGCACAGTGTGAAGCTCTGTGAGAGACATGCCAGGATTGGATGTGAAGCCAGAGGGAGAGACTATGGTGTTGTTGAAGTTAAGTTGCTGCAGCCAGGAGGTCTGGCAGGATTTGCATTGGACGTGCTTGGATCAGTAGTCCACCAAGTGTCAGTTAGCACATCTATTTTTCTCAACTAATATGGTTGCTACCACAAAAAGGACTGCAGACCCCTGCCTCTAAAGGGCAACTAGGAAAACGTTAGGACTTATTCAGAGTGAGGCCTAGCCATGTGCTAACAGTGACAGGAACCTAGATTTGGACAGAGAGGTGAAGCAAGTGATTTCAAGTAGTGTGCTGGAGGAGATGTGCAGAGGAAGAGACTGTCAAATTTAGACTCAGCCAACATTGATTTCATTGAGAAATATTAATCATCTGGACATCCCATGTCCCTTTTCCCATCCAAGTGTAATCCCCTGATAAAAACAACAAAAACAAGCAAGAGACTGCTCATTGTCTGGAGAAAGTGTACCTAAAATGGAAGTCTGACAAGCAGGGTGATGTCCGGATGTTGAAACATGCAGCAACCCCACGGGAGCACCGCTACAAGAATATTACACTGACTCCACATTGCTAATTTGTGAGACTATAGCAGGATTAGCAGAATAGGGGGAGGAGGAAGAATAAGAGGGTGCATTAACAGTAGTTGCTTATCATCTAGCAGCTTTGTGCTTGTGGGAAGAAAACACAGGAAGACTTTGTTAGACATTCATCTAACTCCTGCACATGCTGTAGCTTGTGCCTCTGGACCCTACTCCTGAACAACCTTTTTTTCTGGCAGAACCCAATAGTTATAAAGAGACTGGGCTTTCTTTGAACACACGATGGTAGCACACAAGAATATTTAGCACAAAACACTGCATGCACAGTTCTTTACCAAAATTTAGTACAGTATAGCACTGTATAACAACTAATTCTCCCTAAAACAGACTGTCAGCTCTCTCTAAACTACTCCAAAACATACTGACAAATGGCCCCACACACACACACATGTTTTAGTGAAGGAACTGTTTGTTTGTTTGTTTGTTTGTTTGTTTGTTTGTTTTTAGAATAGGAATGATTAAAAACTCTATTAGATTGTGTTTTTGGTCTTTGTCTTACTTTGAAGGTTTCCATTTATTTAATGCTTTTGAAACACAACAGGCAGTAAAAGAAAATTCTCCCAGAGGAGCAAAATTTCTATTTGCAAATACATGCATAAGCTGCAGAGCCACTTCACAGCACCTCAGCTGCAGCTCACACATGTATTTGCAGATGTGTGCAAACTAAACCCCTGTTTTTAATGCTGTTAGACAGGATTATTTGGTTGGTTGCAGGCTGGTCGGAAAGCTGAACTGGGAATTTTCTTTTGTTATGTTTGACATGTGTTGCCATTCCATGTGCTGGGTGGTGGGGGTGGCCATTTGTTTGTACAAGTAACCTTCCTGTCTGCAGGAGAAATAAATAGATTGGGGTTCTAGTAATTACTTTGCAATGAATTCCAGTATGCATAATGAGAATGGTGCTGTTTCAATGAGTGGAAAATGCCGTTCAACTACTACTAAGAGAGATTTGTATTTACTATCCTTGCTTATTTGAATTGGTATATCATGTAATGTTACTGCTTAAACTATATGTGTGACTTTGGTTTTGTCAAAAACCAGTAAGGCCTAAAGCTGGGTACACACAGTCCGAATGACGGGAGACATTTGTCGGTTCAAGAAAAAATGGCCGACATTCGGCCCATGTGTATGTCGGTCTGTCGGACGTCCATGCTGGAAAACCAGCAGCCAACCAACTCCAGATCAGCGCCTCCAGCCAATGGCAGAGAGGGCTGATCAGAGTGTTCTGGTCAGGGGGCCGTCCCCTGTCAAAACACAATAGCTCAAATGGGGAGATCACTATACTAACTTTGCATATAGCAGCTCCGACCAAAGCTCAACCCACTGTGTTGAATGGAAAAAACCTAATAGTGTGTACCAGACTTTATTCCTAGGATGTTGTCCGTATAAACATATGCCTAAAGCTATCCATAGAACGATCAAAATTCAACTGGTTCAGCAAGTGCGACTTGTGTACAACCAGTCTGTTATGTGTGTGATGGTGGGGAAATCAAATCAAATGTATCATCTATGGCCTGCCTAAGTCTACTAAGATATAAGACTGGGCTATATTTACTTGTTGCATAAATGTTCTCTGATTGGTTGACTTTAATACGTAAATTTATATATATTGGTCAATTTATAGGTATTGTTATTGGTCAATTTGAGTCAAATGCTTAGGTTAAGGGATAAGTTTACCTTTAGTAACATGTTACATGTTACACCCATATTTAGCAACTGCCTCCACATATCTGATCCCCCGTTGTGACAGCGGATGGGGGATTCTCTCCAACACTCGCTGTTACAACTTAAAAAGAGCACAACTGTCCTGGGCTCTGCCCACAAGGCCACATGATTCAGTTGCAGCGATCTGTGAATGAATGAACTACAACTACCATCTCCACCGTGGCAGATAGCTTGTAGTTCTCAATCACCAGGGAGGGCACTGGAGGAACATACACAATGGAGTTAATTTATTAAAGGCATATAATGCTGTTCACATTGCAAGACAGTTTTCACTTTGTAAGGGAATTTTCCCTCAGCTTAGTAAATAAGGTGAAGCCCTGCTGACTTCCATCATCCATCCTGTGCAAGCATTTTTTTATTTCCCTTGCATGTGATTAGAGCATTCTTTGAAAAGTGAATTTGAAAACATTTGCTAAGCTAAGCAAAAATTCCCCTACAAAGTGAATTGCCTATTTGCCTTTAGTAAAACAACCATAATTTTCTATTGAGTCTGGCTCTGGGCTTCATACAAGTCAATACACAATGAGAAATTGTTTTAAGCCCTGTACACACGATCAGAAAATGATACAAAAATACCGCTCTTAAAGCTATCGCAGGATAATTTAATCGTTAGTACAGAGCTTTCGAGAGCTGATCATGACAGTTCATCCGATATTCTCCGATTGGACATGCACAGACATTTTTATCGTACGATACCAGATCATACGATTTTGATTTAATCAGTACAGTTGTCATTTGAAAATGCAATATAAATACACTACAACACATTACATCACTTGTGAATTTTTATTCTGTCGTACGAAAATTTTCGTCACTTTAATAAACTTTAAAAAAACAGACGATCATTCGTCCGATAATCTCATCGTGCGTACCAGGCATTAGGCTTGGTTCACACTGCCGCGACCTAAAAGTTGCACGACTTACAGTGCGACTTTTACCTCCATTGATACTCCTAACTCGATCATTCCTTTGACCTGACACAAAAAGTCTCCTGCCCCTACCCAAGGGATGAGCCTGGGAGGGAGAACTCCCCCTTAAAGGAGACCCCTCTTGAATATATCCAAGTGCTGATTTCTACCCACATACTGCACTCTGTGGAGACCGAGGAGATGACACCTTAGGATTTCCCTTCACCCTTCCCCCCACACCCCTTCCTTTTATTTTCCCCCCTGGCTTCCCCCTTTTTTTTATCCCCTACCTTCTTCCCCTTTCTCTGTTTTCCTTTTCCTCCATGCTACCCGTCCCCACATCTACAGTGCGACCGTGCCAGGTGACTTGGCGCGACTTTAACGCAACATGGCGCGACTTTGAAACAACTTCAGGGAATGCCTGTGTAATCTTCCTGTAATGTTGGATCCAAATTACATCAATTAAGATCAGGATCGGACTTGTAGGCAATTTAACCTTGGAGTTAAAGTTGGAGCGACTTCAGTAGTGCTAATTAAGACAACTCTCATTTACTAACATGAGATTTCATATGTCACGCGGCTTGGGGGTCTCACAATTCGGATCCCAAATTGCAGCAGTATGAACAGAGCCTTAAGGTGTACAATTAAATATCTAGAAACACAAACAAGCGGGTTGTGATATTAAAGAATCAAAAAAGTTTACATAGTCATTTTATTTTGGTTTGTAGAGACTGTAGATTTTCGTCACAATTAGAAAGGATAGAAATATTAGAAAAAAGTCAGGCCCTATTTGTCAGCCTTCTCTTGTGTCCTAATGTCAATTGTTAAATTAGTAAGATTATACCTCAATCATCTTCTACAGAAAAATAAAACTGTCCATTAATAATACAACACAGGCTTTGATTATAGGCCTTGACGGATATTCATTTTGATTCAAGTGTTATGACATGCAACTAAAATGTTATCAGGAGATTTATTTGTTCAACCTTAGCAAACAAAAAGTAACAAATGATATTAACATCAAAGCAATATCTACCTGCAGGATTCAATAAACTTTACAATCATGAGCTGGAAGACTTGGACGTATGAGTAGTGGATGTTGTAATGATGCTGCAGGTCTTAACTATATTCCAAGTTATTTGGAATAATCTCCTCCTGGCATAGGCATACTCACTAAATCTTAACATTTTAAGCTGTTATTAGTTGCTATGCTGCGGTTGAAGAACCTTGATATTGCAAAGCAACACAAGAATCGTGGTGAGAATTACTCCACCCTGCCTCTACCCAACAAAGGAGAACCCGGTCACATCAGCTGGCAAAGTCTTGTGACAGGTTTCCTCCTTTCAATATGTTTTTTCCATTCATTATAATGAATAAGGGTTTCTTTTACTTCATAGTCCTGAAGCAAGCGAATATTAAAGCACATTTGTTAAGCACGCAGCTTGTTAAGCACACAGTATCACATTTTTTTGGTAATTTTTTCATGCTTTTGTCATGTTTTTTTATGCAGATTTTTGAGTGTTTTTGCATGTGTAAAGTTTTTAAAGCTTTTTTTTTTAGAGATTTGCCATTTTTTTTAATTAGCCAATAAAGAAAAATGTTATCTGTTTCAACATTTGCTGCAATGTTTTTCAGCTTTTTCATCCACTTCATCCTCTTCTTCCTGGTATTTATTTGTTTATTAATTTAGGTATTATTATTATTTATTTATTTTTAGGGTTAGGGGTTAGGGTTGGGATAGTTAACCCTAACCTTAACAAAATAAATAAATTAATAATAAAAATAATAAATAAATAAATAAACACAAGAGCTAGGGTCCGGGGTTAACTCTAACCCCTAACCCTAACCCTGAATGCTAACTCTGAAGCCTAACTCTAACAAAATAAATAACATTTAGTTTTCCTTGTGACATCCTTACTATTTAGTTAGGCCTTGCTTGTTAATTTCTTTTTTTTTTAAAGGGGCGCTGAACCCCCGGTGATCTTTGATCTCTTTCATGTTGTTCAGGTAGATCTCCACTTCTCAAAGGTTGCCTATCCCTGTTTTAGAGGATATAACTGGATTCAACTCTGTTATTCATTTTCATTATTTGAATTGAAAATTTTCAAAGCACAGATATACTGTACATTGAGCAGAGTCAAAAGGACAACAAAAACACAGTTACAGAGATAGAAGTATTTCACAATACATTCAGTTCAGGACGGTAAATATTAGAGTAAATGTAGGGACATAATAGTGCAAGTAATCTTCACAGCTTGCTGACCGTATAACATACATATACGGGAGCAAAGCAGCTCTCCTGTGCTGGATCAAGTACTAGATACGTGATCCAGCACTTCCGAGTAGAGGGAGCGCGCGTGTACGCCACAGCCGTGCCGCTCCTGCTGTGATTAGTCACAGCAGAAGCCAAACAACGGGTGTCGGCCAATGGATGACCACCGCCACCCACTGATCAGCGAGGAGACAGTCAGAACAGAGCTCTGCCCTGTCAATGGGGATGTGCCGCAAAGCAGGGAATAAAATCCCACACATCCCTTAGTAAAAGCACCAAATAGTAAACACAAAAACACTGATAACTCTTTGATCCCCCTAGATGTTGAATCCCTTTCCAGCCAGTGTCATTAGTCAAGTGACAGTGTATATTTTTAGCACTGATCACTGTATTAGTGACACTGGTTCCCACAAAGCGTCAAAAGTGTCAGTTAGTGTCCAATTGTCCACGATCGCAGTCAATCTACCACCAAATCCCACCAAAATACCACCAAAAGAAAGATTTTTGGGAAAAAAGGACATAAATGTAATTTATGTACAGCATTGCATGACCACGCAATTGTAAGTTAAAGTAACGCAGTGCCAAAAAGCCAAAAATGGCCTGGTCATGAAGGGGGGTAAATCTTCTGGAGGTCAAGTGGTTAAATGACAGCCTTTACTCTGCTAGGGAAAGAATCTGGTTTGTTAAGGATAGCGAAAGAGCATTACTATGATGCATTAATTACTAAAGTCTTGGTTGCGATTGAACCATTGTACCCAATGGTGGAATGGTAGTGCTGACTGTGTATAGGTGTCTTCATTGAAATGTGCTTTTCATATTTGTCCAAATAAAAGCAAGGTATTGCCCAAACAAGAAAAGTACATCATGATAATGGGGCTCACAGGGCATGTACTCTCTATTTGGTGGACATGGACTTTTCCAGCAAGGAAGTGAACTATTAATAAGGCCAAAAATTGATTTAACAGATTGGTGAGCTGGTGCTGACATTTGCCAGCTGTGGATTGACTTAAAGTAATACTAAAGTCTTGTTTTTTTATTTAAAAATAATAAACGTTATACTTACCTCTTCTGTGCAGTGTTTTTTCACAAAGCATTCACGATCCTCTTCTTCTTGGGTCCCTCTTCCGCCCTCCTGGCCCCTCCCTCCTGTTGAGTGCCCCCACAGCTAGCAGCTTGCTATGCGGGCACCCAAACCGAGCCGCAGCTCTGTGTGTCCATTCAGACGTTGAACCATGGTTAGGCCCCGCCCCCTCTCTTCTGATTAGCTAACTGACTTTGATTGGCAGCAGTGGGAGCCAATGTCACCGCTGCTGTGTCTCAGCCAATCAGGAGGGAGAGTCCCGGACGGCCGAGGCACTCGTGCACATCGCTGGACAGAGATGGGGCTCAGGTAAGTAATAGAGGGGCTTCTACACACAGAAGCTTTTTTATCTCAATACATAAAATGCATTGAGATAAAAATCCTTCTGGTTTCACAACCACTTTAATAAAGCAAATCATTATGGTCAGCACAATAAAGAATGTTTTTATTCTTTTTTATTTTTGGTGTTAATGCATAAAATCTAGATGTAGTCTAGGCAACATACAGGATGTACGGTCATTTTTGGTAAAATGTACTCATCGAAGAATGCTTTAATTCACTTTTAATTCTTCTAAGTGAAAGACATTTTCATTTTGTTACACTTTACACAGTTGATTTGTTCTGTCCTATTACAGTCTAGTAGATGAACAAGAGTTTTATATTACTAACTAAATGTGTTATGATTTGTAATTGCCACTTTAATTTCTTATGACAGGTGCGTTCAGAACCAGATGTCTTTAAGAGCTCATTCCATTAATAACAGTCAAATGTTTATTAAAGCTAATGTTTCTTGGAAATCTCCTTACATATTTGGATGTAAATGTACCCGGTGTGATGATAATGATTATGTGCAGGTAATAATGAACAAAATTCAATAAAGAGAAATGGTATTTAACATCCTTCAAAACAAATCAAACATAATTATTCATTTTAGAAGAAAAATGGTCAGAACTATACTGTAAGAATAATAGACTTTGCAGTGGAAGAAAGATTTTGTACAGGCCTCCAGATATGCCCTAAAGCCATGAAGCCATGGGACTCCCTTACCAACATCTGTCTCCATCCAGGTACTTGTTATCTACACTCTACTGTACCTGCAATTGCAGATATTTTGTTTTTACTTCATCTCAACCTGTGGTTTTCCATTCACTCCAGCCACGTCTTCACCAGCACCAGCAACACCATCGGAATCTGGGAAGTCTTTTGATATTACCAGCATCAATATTGCTATTTTCATGTCATGGCTTCTATATCAGATCTCCAAAGCAAACAGCTAAATACATAATTGTAAAGTAAAGTTTTTAAGCCTAGTCAGGGCCCTCATGTTTCAATATTGGTCAACAATAGGGATGAGCTTCGTGTTCGAGTCGAACCCATGTTCGACTCGAACATCGGCTGTTCGGTCGTTCGCCGAATTGCGAACGATATGGGCCGTTCGCGCCAAATTCGTGTGGCGCGTCACGGCCCATAATTCACTGCGGCATCGCAGTGCATTGCTGGCTGATGATTGGCCAAGCATGCACTATGACCCGCATGCTTGGCCAATCACAGCGCCGTCAGTAGAGAGAGCTGTAATTGGCCAAAGCCAGGGTGGCTTTGGCCAATTATGGCTCAGGGGATTTAGTACACGCCCCACACTATATAAGGCCGCCTGCACGGCGGCCCTGTGTAGTGTGTGTTCCGGTGTGCTGAGAGATAGAGAGAGAGAGAGACAGTGTCATTTGATTTGAGTTAGATAGATTAGGCAGAACAGTCAGTCAGTTAGCTGCACTTACAGTGTATTGTGTATATATATATGCATCCCAGGTGTTGCATATATATATATATACACTGTATTCAGTTTAGCTAGATCCGTTCCTGTTATCTTCTAGACTATTTACATTTAGTGCAGTGCGTCCTGCTCACAGTGTTCAGCTAGATCCGTTCCTGTTATCTTCTAGACTATTTTACATTTAGTGCAGTGCGTCCTGCTCACAGTGTTCAGCTAGATCCGTTCCTGTTATCTTCTAGACTATTTACATTTAGTGCAGTGCGTCCTGCTCACAGTGTTCAGCTAGATCCGTTCCTGTTATCTTCTAGACTATTTACATTTAGTGCAGTGCGTCCTGCTCACAGTGTTCAGCTAGATCCGTTCCTGTTATCGTCTAGACTATTTACATTTAGTGCAGTGCGTCCTGCTCACAGTGTTCAGCTAGATCCGTTCCTGTTATCTTCTAGACTATTTACATTTAGTGCAGTGCGTCCTGCTCACAGTGTTCAGCTAGATCCGTTCCTGTTATCTTCCTACTGACAGGCAGGCTTGTCTGGTTACAGTATATAAAGCTACCTGAAGAAAATTACAGGTGTTCTATTTGATCCTATTAGTACCACGGTCAGGCAGCTAGACTATTTACATTTAGTACAGTGCGTCCTGCTCACAGTGTTCAGCTAGATCCGTTCCTGTTATCTTCCTACTGACAGGCAGGCTTGTCTGGTTACAGTATATAAAGCTACCTGAAGAAAATTACAGGTGTTCTATTTGATCCTATTAGTACCACGGTCAGGCAGCTAGACTATTTACATTTAGTACAGTGCGTCCTGCTCACAGTGTTCAGCTAGATCCGTTCCTGTTATCTTCCTACTGACAGGCAGGCTTGTCTGGTTACAGTATATAAAGCTACCTGAAGAAAATTACAGGTGTTCTATTTGATCCTATTAGTACCACGGTCAGGCAGCTAGACTATTTACATTTAGTACAGTGCGTCCTGCTCACAGTGTTCAGCTAGATCCGTTCCTGTTATCTTCCTACTGACAGGCAGGCTTGTCTGGTTACAGTATATAAAGCTACCTGAAGAAAATTACAGGTGTTCTATTTGATCCTATTAGTACCACGGTCAGGCAGCTAGACTATTTACATTTAGTACAGTGCGTCCTGCTCACAGTGTTCAGCTAGATCCGTTCCTGTTATCTTCCTACTGACAGGCAGGCTTGTCTGGTTACAGTATATAAAGCTACCTGAAGAAAATTACTGGTGTTCTATCCCAGCTTAGTGCAGCTACAGGCCATTAGTATGTCTGGAAGGCCAAGAAGGAGAGGCAGACAGTCACAAGCCAATAAGAGAGGGCAAGCAGGCTCTGTGTCTAGTGCTGGTCGTGGAGACGGTGCATCCTCATCAGCACGTGGCCATGGGACATGCTTGGCCTTTTTTTCGGCAGCTGGCCGTGTTGAGCCGCAACATGTGGAAGACTTGGTCGAGTGGATGACCAAGCCGTCCTCATCCTCCTCATCCTCTCTCACCCATGGCCAGGGTGCTTTGTCTGGCAAAGCAGCAGCCTCTTCCCTCAGCTCAATGTCATCAGTGACTCCTTCCCTAGCTCCACCATGTCCTCCTGAGGATTCCCTCGAACTGTTTGACCACAGTGTTGGGTACATGCTCCAGGAGGATGCCCAGCGTTTGGAAGGCTCTGATGATGATACTGAGCTCGATGAAGGCAGTAACATGAGCACGGACAGAGAGGGTGCCCAAGAAGGACAGCAATCTGGCAGTCATGCTCCCCCTGCTGCAGCATACTGCCAGGTTTGCTCCAGTGATGAGGAGGGAGGGGATGATGAGGTCACTGACTCAACGTGGGTGCCTGATAGGAGAGAGGAGGAGGAGGAGGAGGAGGAGGAGGAGGCGGCACATCACCAACGAGGCAGGATGCCCTCCAGGGGCCAGCCTAAGGGCAGCACATTGACTGCATCACACCCCAAAGCTCCACATGTGCAGGGCGCTGCAGTCTCTGCGCGTTATTCAAAAAGTTCTTTGGTGTGGGCCTTTTTTGAGACGAGTGCATCAGATCGCACCGCTGCTATTTGCAACATATGTCTCAAGCGTATCTCGCGTGGCCAAAACATCTCCCGCTTGGGTACCACATGCTTGACCAGACATATGTTGACCTGCCATGCAGTTCGTTGGCAAGCGTATCTAAAAGACCCACACCAAAGAACAAAGAGGATCTCTCCTTGCTCCTCATCAGCTGAGATTTCCAACCCCACTAGACCTCCAGTCCTCTCTGAGACCTGCAGTGAGAGGAATGAAGGTGTAGAATTAGGTGTGTCACAGCCAAGTACTTGTGGGCAATCTGCTTTTGGTACACCGACGTCAGATTGTACCAGGCAAATTTCCCTGCCCCAGCTGCTGCACCGCCGAAAGAAGTTTGCTCCCAGCCATCCACATGCCCAGCGGTTGAATGCTAGCTTGGCAAAATTGCTAGCACTTCAACTGCTGCCTTTTCAGTTGGTAGACTCTGCCCCCTTCCGTGAGTTTGTGGAATGTGCGGTTCCTCAGTGGCAGGTACCCAAACGCCACTTTTTCTCACGGAAGGCGATTCCGGCTCTCTACCGGCATGTGGAAGGCAATGTCCATGCCTCGCTGGACAGGGCGGTCAGCGGTAAGGTGCATATTACCGCTGACTCATGGTCCAGCAGGCATGGACAGGGACGTTACCTAAGTTTCACGGCGCATTGGGTGACTCTGCTGGCAGCTGGGAAGGATGAAGGACAAGGTGCAGTAGTGTTGGAGGTTGTTCCGCCACCACGCCTCCAAAATGCTGATTGTGACACACCTCTCTCCTCCACCCCCTCCTCTTCTTCTTCCTCCATGGCCTCTTCCTCGGAACCAGCGGTGCTCCGTAGGCGTTCAAGGGGCTACGCAAGTACGCAGGCCAAAAGATGCCATGCGGTGCTTGAGCTGGTGTGCTTGGGGGACAGGAGCCACACTGGGGCAGAGGTTCTGTCAGCTCTGCAGGGGCAGGTTCAGAGGTGGTTAACGCCACGCCAACTTAAGGCAGGAATGGTGGTTTGCGACAATGGCACCAACCTCCTCTCTGCCCTCCGACAGGGACAAATGACCCATGTGCCCTGTTTGGCTCACGTCCTTAACTTGGTGGTGCAGCGGTTCTTGGGCAGGTACCCGGGCTTACAGGATGTCCTGAGGCAGGCCAGGAAAGTCTGTGTGCATTTCCGCCGGTCATATAATGCCAGTGCTTGGCTGATGGACTTCCAAAAGGAGTTTAACCTGCCCAAGAACCGCCTAATCTGTGACATGCCCACCAGGTGGAACTCAACGTTGGCCATGCTGCAGCGGCTGCACACGCAGCAGAGGGCCATCAATGAGTACCTGTGCGACTATGGCACCAGGACAGGGTCAGGGGAGCTTGGTTTTTTTTCCCCACGCCAGTGGGCCATGATCAGGGATGCATGCACTGTCCTGTCACCATTCGAGGAGGCCACGAGGATGGTGAGCACTGACAGTGCATGCATCAGTGACACTGTCCCCCTTGTCCACCTGTTGGAGCACACGCTGCGTGGAATAATGGACAGGGCACTTGAGGCAGAACAGAGGCAGGAAGAGGAGGACTTCCTTAGCTCTCAAGGCCCCCTTTATCCAGACAGTGTTCCTGCGTGCCCGCCGATCACACAGGAAGAGGACGAGGAGGAGGAGGAAGATTGTGTCAGTATGGAGGTGGAGCCTGGCACTCAGCATCAGCAGCAGTCTTTAAGGGATCAGTCCCAAGGAACACATGGACTTGTACGTGGCTGGGAGGAGGTGGCTGCGGACGTTGTCGTCCTTAGTGACCCAGAGGACTCCGGACCGAATGCCTCAGCAAACCTACGCTGCATGGCCTCCCTGATCCTGCAAAGCCTGCGTAAGGATCCTCATATTCGTGGTATCAAGGAGAAGGACCAATACTGGCTGGCAACCCTCCTTGATCCACGTTACAAGGGTAAGGTTGCAGACCTTATCTTGCCATCGCAGAGGGAGCAGAGGATGAAACATCTTCGGGAGGCCTTGCAGAAAGGTCTGTGCAACGCGTTCCCAGAGACTGGGAGGTTACAAACTCCTGTTTCTGGACAACGTGTTGCTGAGGCTTCGGTCAGTCAAAGAAGGAGCGGTGGAGAAGGTGGCCGTCTGACCGATGAGTTCAGACAATTTTTTGGTCCGCAGCCCCAAGGTATGATCGGTTCCAGCAACCATCGCCAGCGTCTGTTTTACATGGTGCAGGAATACCTAGGGGCAAGATCAGACTTGGACACCTTTCCCACCGAAAATCCTCTGGGTTACTGGGTCTTGAGGATGGATCACTGGCCAGAGCTTGCACAGTATGCAATTGAGCTACTGGCCTGTCCTGCATCCAGCGTTCTTTCGGAATGCACATTCAGTGCTGCTGGAGGCGTGGTAACCGGTCACAGGGTGCGTCTGTCCACCGACTCGGTCGATCGGCTGACCTTCATAAAAATGAATCAGTCTTGGATCACCACCAGCTACCAAGCACCTGATGCTGATGTAACCGAATAATTTTTTTTGAAATCTCAGATCCCTTCAAAGACTGCCTATGCTGATGCTGAGTGACTATCCCTGAGTAATTATCCTCTTCCTCCTCAATAATCACGCTGATAGCTTGTAAGAACATTTTTGGTTCTGGGCGCCACCACCAGTGCCTAAGGCACAATTTTTCAGCCCCTGTTTAACAGGGGCGTGTAATTACAATTTTTGATGTAATACTTTGCAGCAGGGCTCGTTCCTGCATTCTAACTAGAGTGTCTGTGAGGGGTTGCAGTGTTGTGGCACCAGCACCAGTGCCTAAGGCCCAATTTTTCTGCCCCTGTCTAACAGGGGCATGTAATTACAATTTTTGATGCAATACTTTGCAGCAGGGCTCGTTCCTGCATTCCAACTAGAGTGTCTGTGAGGGGTTGCAGTGTTGTGGCACCAGCACCAGTGCCTAAGGCCCAATTTTTCTGCCCCTGTCTAACAGGGGCGTGTAATTACAATTTTTGATGCAATACTTTGCAGCAGGGCTCGTTCCTGCATTCCAACTAGAGTGTCTGTGAGGGGTTGCAGTGTTGTGGCACCAGCACCAGTGCCTAAGGCCCAATTTTTCTGCCCCTGTCTAACAGGGGCGTGTAATTACAATTTTTGATGCAATACTTTGCAGCAGGGCTCGTTCCTGCGTTCCAACTAGAGTGTCTGTGAGGGGTTGCAGTGTTTTGGCACCAGCACCAGTGCCTAAGGCCTAATTTTTCAGCTTCTGTTCAACAGGGGCATGTAATTACAATTCTTGATCTAATATTTCACAGCAGGGCCCTGTGAGGGCTTACAGTGTTGTGGCCACAGCAACACCTAAGGCCCAAATTTCTGCTGAGTATATAGGGCAGGACCCTACTTTCAAACATCTAACTTACAAACGACTCCTACTTGCAAACGGAAGGAGACAACAGGAAGTGAGATGAAATCTACTCCTAGGAAGGGAAATTCTCTCCTGTAAGAGTTAATATGGGAAAACAATTTCTCCTTTCCACTGATGCTTTCCAATCCTTGTTCCACAAAACAACCCAAATTTTCAAAAAACATTTTTCATTGGGACAAAAAAGTGAGGTGAAATCTTCGGAAGAGGAGGAAAGACAGCAAAACAAATGTCACAGGGGTGATAACCCTTCCCTATGTTTTCCAAAAAGCTTAAAAAAGATTTTTTGGCTGGAGCTAAACACGTTAAAAATGTACCCGTTCAAAATTACAAAGAGATTCTACTTAACAACAAACCTACAGTCCCTGTCTTGTTTGCACCGCCTGTATACTGCTGTTCAGAGTATATAGGACCTGGTGGCCCCACACCTTTCCTTATTTTAATTTGGGTGCGGGGTTCCCCTTAATATCCATACAAGACCCAAAGGGCCTGGTAATGGACTGGGGGGTACCCATGCTGTTTGTCTCACTGATTTTCATCCATATTGCCATGACCCGACATTACATTAAACCCGCAAGCAGTTTTAAATGAGATTTTTTCCTTTAAAAATGACATTTGGTGCAGGGACTGTTCTAAACACGGGAAACATGCGTCACTTTACAGGAATACTATAGACACCCCCCAGGTACGATATTTAAAGGAATATTTCACTTTTTTCTTTTTTACTTTAAGCATCATTAAAATCACTGCTCCCGAAAAAACGGCCGTTTTTAAAAGTTTTTTTTGCATTGATACATGTCCCCTGGGGTAGGACCCGGGTCCCCAAACCCTTTTTAGGACAATACCATGCAAATTAGCCTTTAAAATGAGCACTTTTGATTTCGAACGTTCGAGTCCCATAGACGTCAATGGGGTTTTAACGTTCGTGCGAACTTTCGGTCCGTTCGCGGGTTCTGGTGCGAACCGAACCGGGGGGTGTTCGGCTCATCCCTAGTCAACAACCCACTCATATCCTCATTACTGCACCATGTAAAAAATTGTTTTTTTATATATTTTTGGGGGATATTTATTATAGCAAAAAGTAAAAAATAATGGGTTTTTTTCAAAATTGTCGCTCTATTTTTGTTTATAGCGCAAAAAATAAAAACCGCAGAGGCGATCAAATACCACCAAAAGAAAGCTCTATTTGTTAGAAAAAAAGGACGTCAATTTTGTTTGGGAGCCACGTCGCACGACTGCGCAATTGTCGGTTAAAGCGATGCAGTGCCAAATTGCAAAAAGTGCTTTGGTCAGAAAGGGGGTAAATTCAACCGAAGTGGTTAAAACACATCTCAGAATTAAATTATACTATTAATAATGCTTTTAATGGCATTTATTAAATAATGACTCTGGCTCATTTGGAGCTTTACTAGCATGCTGCTTTTAGCATCTTTTTTTTTTAATAAAAAAGGAAAAGATTTGCCAAGAGGCTCATGTAACAGTATTTACAGATTTGTTACAAAAAAAAGTTGTACATTTTGATAGAGCTTTCAAAGCGCACCTTTGACATTGTCTGAAAGGGAATGTGTAATGTTGATTTAATCTATATATTTCATCTACTGTTCATGTTCAGAACTACAGCAGAATAACAATAAAAACTTTTTTAATTAGGTAATTATAATTTGAATGTTTAATGCTTTCACTTCTGGCCACATATTTACCAAGCTAACATTAACTGCTTTGCTAAAAATACGTCTGCTGTTTACACACACAAAAAATTTGCACAGTAGTAAAAGTTGTGACTTAACCCCTGTCTGCCTTTTCTGTTAAAATGGGTCAGCAATGGAAAATTTACTGTTGCAGATTGCATGTAGTATAAAAGGAGCTCCAGCCTGGAAAAAACAAATACAAATACTGTAGCTGCTGACTTTTAATATAAGAAAACCTGTCCAGGGATCCCACAATGCTGGCACCCCAGGCCGATTTGTCAAATGGCTTCAGGTGCAGGCACCAGCATTTTAAGTAAGGGTTTCCCACTGCGCATGCGTGAGTCAGGCTGCGCTTTCTTAGTATCCCCCGTCTGGGACCTATGTGTCCTGGAAGGTAGTGGGGGGGGGGGGAATGGGCCAGAAATGCATGAATATTTTGCCGATCAGTGATCCTTCCTCGAAGTGGGAGCGGGCACCTGTCAAAGCCAGGTACCACCCCAAAAAGTGCCAAATGTGGGGGGGGGGGGGTGAACAAGCATAACTTCCCCTTTTGGGTGGAGCTCCACTTTAAGCTTGGAAAACACAGCACCCCTATGTCATAGGTACAGTTTGTACACATTTTTAATTATGAAATAAAGATTTTTACATAAGTCATAAAATGATATAAAGCCTGTAAATAAATAAAATATACCTGATCTGAAAATCATTATATGTTTCCCTTAAGGAAAAAAACCTGAAATGGCTTGATAAGGTTCATGAGCTAGGAAATTTAGAAATACAGATGGTAAATTTGTCTGGATAGTGGACAGAACAAACAGCTCTTGGTTTGATATACATTTTCTTTTGGGCATGGCTTGCTTTGAGAAACTACAAGATCATAGAGAAAATAGTGCAGAAACTAGATGCATATGGATGAAGATCCCTAAATGAATGGACTTTATGTTTAACCTAATTCTGGCTTCCACATTTCCATAAGGCTGAGAATATCTTTATAATGTTTACAGCTGCATGCACAGATAAGCATCCTGGCATGACCTCAACGCAAGCTGTAATCTCCATGAAATGCACAGGCATGAGTGCATCAAATCCTGCTAATTGGTGCTCTAAGGTATAAAAGCCACATGTCAGTCCTGTACTATATATACACACACACACACACACATATATATATATATACAAATCCTTAAAAGTGCTATATGTGTGGATGCGCTGCTCACTCTGTCCTATCTGTGTATGTGCTATCCTTTGAACATAATTTTATTCACCATCCACCTTTGAAAATTCATCACATTTAAATAGCAACCATATACCTGTAAGAATTCATCACTTTTAGACAACAACCATATACAAATTATATATCATATAAATTATATAGAAGTCCAGTGACATATATCACATGGTAATAAAGTCTCTTCATTCGTGTTTACAATTCTTCCGTTGAAATGCCGTGAGCGGCGTGCTCTTTAGTGTTGAATAAATTTAAAGTGACTTAGTGCTCCACCACCACCTGTGAGATTTGCCACTCACCAGATTGATCTTTAAAACTGCACCTTTGGTTCATTCATAGGGATAACCACTCCACTCAAAGGGAATTTTCTCCAATAACTACACCAGGACCTCAATGTTCCTCATAAAAACGGATGAAAAACGATCATCGCACAATAACGTTTAAAACCTTTATTTCATAAACAATAAAACTATGCACTCACATTTCCAAGTGCCATAAGGCCGGCACAGAGCTTTTCCAGCAGTTAGGGACGGGTGGGCGCTGCTGGGAGATTATCGTACCCACGTGATCGGGAACGAACGGGGTTGGTGACGCGAACGAACACACAGGGGGGAACGCAAGCGGCACACGGAGACAGCACAACATACCAGACGAACCGGGCTGCAGCGCCCACCCGTCCCTAACTGCTGGAAAAGCTCTGTGCCGGCCTTATGGCACTTGGAAATGTGAGTGCATAGTTTTATTGTTTATGAAATAAAGGTTTTAAACGTTATTGTGCGATGATCGTTTTTCATCCGTTTTTATGAGGAACATTGAGGTCCTGGTGTAGTTATTGGAGAAAATTCCCTTTGAGTGGAGTGGTTATCCCTATGAATGAACCAAAGGTGCAGTTTTAAAGATCAATCTGGTGAGTGGCAAATCTCACAGGTGGTGGTGGAGCACTAAGTCACTTTAAATTTATTCAACACTAAAGAGCACGCCGCTCACGGCATTTCAACGGAAGAATTGTAAACACGAATGAAGAGACTTTATTACCATGTGATATATGTCACTGGACTTCTATATAATTTATATGATATATAATTTGTATATGGTTGTTGTCTAAAAGTGATGAATTCTTACAGGTATATGGTTGCTATTTAAATGTGATGAATTTTCAAAGGTGGATGGTGAATAAAATTATGTTCAAAGGATAGCACATACACAGATAGGACAGAGTGAGCAGCGCATCCACACATATAGCACTTTTAATTTTTTCACTTGAAAATATTTTCTGGATGCAGCAGCTACAGTTATCACTTATACACGGTTGATAGGATAGGTTTTGCGCCAGTGACACATATACTTTTGATATACAAATCCTTACACACAAAACTACCAATATGTTATATGTTATTCATTTCCAATTTTTCACATACGTACGACATGTTGTATCTTTATTTTGTTTACTTTTGATATCTGATAGCTTAGTGATATGTAGTGAGCCAAATCCAGGCCATCCCCCATCTCTCCCACCTATTCACCATTTAAAAAAAAAAGTACACTGACTCTACGCAAGTCTCACTAGGTTTGCAAATGAACCCTAACATAATAGGCATTCTTTGAATTACTAATAACTAACATGCCAATGTGTCTATTTTTGGCAGCATTCCCAGGTGTCATGTGACCTGAATGTTCTATCCACAAGCGATTTGCACTCCAATTTGCAAAGAGTATCACTTTAAAAACAATACATAGATACTTAATATAGATACTTTACTTTTTTTATTATTATTATTATTATTTTCTTTTTAATTTTTAAATGACATACATAAGGTAAACACATATACCAATCGGGGAAAGTCTGGTACCAGGCCTCACTCCCCAACAAAATTAAACAACAACCCCCCCCCCCAAAAAAAAAAACACGTCTTAGCTTCGGGCCCTCAGTATAACTCTGAGAGCCGGTTCACACGGGGGCGACTTGTCAGGCGACCTAGCCGCCTGACAAGTCGCCTCCCGTTCTGTACAATGGAACCGTTCTAATCGGAGCGACGCAAGTCGCTCCGACTTAGAAAAAGGTTCCTGTACTACTTTGGGGGGGCGACTTGAGGCGACTTGCATAGACTTCTATACAGAAGTCGTTTTGCAAGTCGCCGTGGCAGTCGTGTGCAGGTCGCCTCGGTGAGGCGACCTGCAAGTCGTGCCGCCCCTAGTGTGAACCGCCCCTAAGGCTTGAAACATGAACATAGTAACAACAATTTATCATTATAGTTGAACGCAGTTTCATAGAATGACATATTTCTAGCTTCACACAGCTATGGCATACAACCTGCCATCAAATACTAACATCAGACCCGCATATGAAATTCCTAGGTCCACACCTCACCCCCCATATCATTAATACTTAATGATCATCGATACCCACCCAGCTTCATACCTGACATAACATGAATTTTCCACCAGTGATGAAATATATCTATTTAAACAGACACACGATACATTTTTACCCTTGCTCCACTTCAGGTTATGTTAACAGTTTTGCGAAGATGAGTGTATAAAGAGTAATGAAGGGCTTAGGCTCCATGCACATTAGTGCTTTTTTTAAGCTCCTAGTAGCTGTTATTGGCATTTTTTCTGCTCCTAGAAGCTAAGCAATGTTATCCTATGTGTCCATGCACAATGAGCTATTAGCATTTTTTGATCTTCAGCATGTAGGAGCAGAAAAAAAAAGTTTTTTGTAGAGTTTCTTGGAGAGTTTTTCCAGCAGAAAAAAACACTGAACGCTCCTAACTGCTTCTAAATGCTCCTAACTGCTTCTAAAAGTTACTAAAATGCTACTAACAGCTTTTTTTTCTTCATTTATTGCAAAAACGCTAATAAAATGCTAATGCTTCTAATAGCTTCTAATTGCTTCTAAAAGCTACTAAAATGCTACTAGAAGCTGGGACAAAAATACTATTATCAGCATTTTTCATCCACCATTTTCTTTCTAGCTTTTTTTTGAGCTAATGAAAAACGCTAGTGTGCATGGAGCCTTAAAGCGGAGTTCCACCCAAAAATGGAACTTCTGCTTTAAGTGAAGGTGACCCCCTGACATGCCACATACAGTGGCTTGCGAAAGTATTCGGCCCCCTTGAACTTTTCAACCTTTTGCCACATTTCAGGCTTCAAACATAAAGATATAAAATTTTAATTTTTTGTGAAGAATCACCAACAAGTGGGACACAATTGTGAATTGGAACGAAATCTATTGGATATTTTAAACTTTTTTAGCAATTAAAAAACTGAAAAGTGGTGCGTGCAAAATTATTCGGCCCCTTTACTTTCAGTGCAGAAAACTCACTCCAGAAGTTCAGCGAGGATCTCTGAATGATCCAATGTTGTCCTAAATGACTGATGGTGATAAATAGAATCCACCTGTGTGTAATCAAGTCTCTGTATAAATGCACCTGCTCTGTGATAGTCTCGGGGTTCTGTTGAAAGTGCAGAGAGCATCATGAAGACCAAGGAACACACCAGGCAGGTCCGTAATACTGTTGTGGAGAAGTTTAAAGCCGGATTTGGATACAAAAAGATTTCCCAAGCTTTAAACATCCCAAGGAGCACTGTGCAAGCGATCATTTTGAAATGGAAGGAGTATCAGACCACTGCAAATCTACCAAGACCTGGCTGTCCCTCTAAACTTTTAGCTCAGACAAGGAGAAGACTGATCAGAGATGCAGCCAAGAGGCCCATGATCACTCTGGATGAACTGCAGAGAACTACAGCTGAGGTGGGAGAGTCTGTCCATAGGACAACAATCAGTCGTACACTGCACAAATCTGGCCTTTATGGAAGAGTGGCAAGAAGAAAGCCATTTCTCAAAGATATCCATAAATAGTCTCGTCTAAAGTTTGCCACAAGCCACCTGGGAGACACACCAAACATGTGGAAGAAGGTGCTCTGGTCCGATGAAACCAAAATCGAACTTTTTGGCCACAATGCAAAACGATATGTTTGGCGTAAAAGCAACACAGCTCATCACACTCAACACACCATCCCCACCGTGAAACATGGTGGTGGCAGCATCATGGTTTGGGCCTGCTTTTCTTCAGCAGGGACAGGGAAGATGGTTAAAATTGAGGGGAAGATGGATGCAGCCAAATACAGGACCATTCTGGATGAAAACCTGTTGGAGTCTGCAAAAGACCTAAAACTGGGACTGAGATTTATCTTCCAACAAGACAATGATCCCAAACATACAGCAAAATCTACAAAGGAATGGTTCACAAATAAACATATCCAGGTGTTAGAATGGCCAAGTCAAAGTCCAGACCTGAATCCAATCGAGAATCTGTGGAAAGAGCTGAAAACTGCTGTTCACAAACGCTCTCCATCCAACCTCACTGAGCTCGAGCTGTTTTGCAAGGAAGAATGGGCAAGAATTTCAGTCTCTCGATGTGCAAAACTGATAGAGACATACCCCAAGCGACTTGCAGCTGTAATCGCAGAAAAAGGTGGCTCTACAAAGTATTAACGCAAGGGGGCCGAATAATTTTGCACGCCCCACTTTTCATTTTTTTATTAGTTAAAAAAGTTTCAAAAATCCAATAGATTTTGTTTCACTTCACAATTGTGCCCCACTTGTTGGTGATTCTTCACAAAAAATTAAAATTTTATATCTTTATGTTTGAAGCCTGAAATGTGGCAAAAGGTTGAAAAGTTCAAAGGGGCCGAATACTTTCGCAAGCCACTGTATGTCATGTCATTTTTTTGGGGGGGGAGCGGATACCCTCTTTTTAGAGGGTTCCAGCTCTCACTTCCTCCCGGCGCACTGCGGCACCAGAAGGGAAATCACCTCTCCCCCCCCTCTCGGCAATCATCTGGGACACGTCACAGGTCACGGCGTGCCGCGCGGCTCGTGCTCGTCACTGTGCACACCCAAGCCGGGTGTCCACAGTGACTATGCCGGCGCCGCAGAGAGAAGGGGGAGATGAGCGGGGTTTCGTTCCCCCACATCGCGGGCTTCCTGGACAGGTAAGTGTCCGATTATTAAAAGTCAGCAGCTGCAATATTTGTAGCTGCTGACTTTTATTTTATTTTTTTTAAGCGGAACTCCGCTTTAAATTGTTACCTTACAAATGCTGATCCTTCGGTCCTGGTCACTTGTCTCTATTTATAGATACATCCTCATTTCAGAATATTCCAGTATACACTACTCAAAAAGTGCAATGCATGCGTTTTATAGAGTCTATGGTGTCCTTCAGGAATGAAGACAAAAGAGCATATGAAAGCCCTGTCACATGATCTGTCAAAGTCATGTTAAAATTTTTTTGCTCGTTATCACTTTTTTTTTGCTGTTCATTCAAATGAAAGGGGCTTTGCATACTTAAAGTGGAAGAAACTAACTATAACTATTGTTTAATATAGTTACTTACCTATTTTTGATCTCTTCTGGTCCGGTCACCTGATTCAGCAGCTTTGCATACTAATGCTTTAAAAATCTGTCCCTGAATATGAGTCCCATGGGGATTGATTTACTAAAAGCAGAAAGGCTGTACACTTTGCAAGGGAATGTGTACTTTGCATGGGACATGACTTTTATTATCCAATTAAGTGCAAGCTATTTATTTCCCTTGGGCATGATTGGGTATTCTTTGCAGAGTGAAATGTCATCACATTCAATAAGGCTGGATTCACACCTATGCAGTTTTAGTGCTTTTTGCATTTTGCAGATTTGCACTACAGTCCATTTAACCGGTTCAATACCGGGCCTTTTCACCCCCTTCCTTCCCAGACCAATTTTTAGTTTTCAGCGCTGTCACACTTTAAATGACAATTGCGCGGTCGTGCGACATTGTACCCAAACAAAATTGATTTCATTTTTTTCCCCACAAATAGAGCTTTCTTTTGGTGGTATTTGATCACCTCTGCGGTTTTTATTTTTTGCGCTATAAAAAAAAGAAGAGCGACAATTTTGAAAAAAACACAATATTTTTTACTTTTAGCTATAATAAATATCCCAATTTTAAAAAAAAAAAACAAATTTTTTCCTCAGTTTAGGCCGATACATATTCTTCTACATATTTTTGGTTAAAAAAATCGCAATAAGCGTATATTGATTGGTTTGCGCAAAAGTTATAGCGTCTATAATATACGGGATAGATTTATGGCATTTTTCAAAAAAAATTATTTATTTATTTTTTTTACTAATAATAGCGGCGATCGCGATTTTTTTTTCGTGACTGCGACATTATGGCGGACACATCGGACACTTTTGACACATTTTTGGGACCATTCACATTTATACAGCGATCAATGCTATAAAATTGCATTGATTACTGTGTAAGTGTGACAGGCAGTGAAGGGGTTAACCACTAGGGGGCGGGGAGGGGTTAAATGTGTTTCCTAGGGAATGCTTCTAACTGTAGGGGGGAGGGGACGCACAAGGGGAGGAGACCGATCAATGTTCCTCCGTTCTGGGAACACAGATCGCTCTCCTCTGAGCTGACAGGACGTGGATCTCTGTGTTTACACACAGAGATCCACGGTCCGGCCCGGTTAACGGGCAATCGCGTGTGCCCGGCGGACATCGCGGCCGCCGGGCACACGCACCGGGTCCCGAGCAACGTCATATGACGTCCACCCAGGATGGGAGATCCCATCTGTGAACGTCATATTACTATAGGCGGGTAGGGAAGTGGTTAACATGGTTACCTATGGAACACGTTCTGTAGTGCAAATCTTTAAAATGCAAAAAGCACTAAAAATGCATAGGTGTGAACAGGGGCATACTGACCATTCGGACACTCGGGCACTGCCCGAGGGCCCCATGCCCTAAGGGGCCCCATCAGGGTTGCCAGCCTCAATAAAACCAGGGACTGTGTTTTTTTAAAAATCCCAAGATTATAGCTGGCCTGCCTCTCCAGTACCTTTTCAGTGTGTGTATGTGTATTCTGTGTGTCTATACTGTATGTGTGTGTGTGTGTATACTGTGTGGCCCCATAATCTATTGCCTGGGGGCCCCATAATCTCCTATTGCCCAGGGGCCCCATAATCTCCTATTGCCCAGGGGCCCCATAAGCTTCTCCTGTTGCCGGGGGCCCCATGAGTTGTCAGCCTGCCCCTGGGTGTGAATCCAGCCTAAGATCTGGGGTAAATTCCAGACATGGGGGTAAGTCACACATGTGCAAGTCACAAGCAAGTCTCAAGTCTTAACCTTCAAGTCATAAGCAAGTCCCAAGTCACTGTGGCGAAAAGCAAGCAAGTCAAGTCGAGTCCCTGCTAGAAGTCAAGCAAGTCAAGTCAAGTCATTTATTTTGGTCAAGTCACAAATTAAGTCAAAATACTAATCTACCCCATTTCCATCCTTAAAATTAGTTAAAAGTCAGTTTTCAGGAAAGGTTTTGTTTCATTTTCAACATTAACAAAACTGCTTAGTGCTTTTTTCTTGGCATATTTTGCCTAGGCCAAGACACAACACTGGTGGTGCCAAGTCATTGCAAGTCAAATAGCCCAAGTCAAAGTCAAGTCGCAAGTCATTAGTGGCAAGTCAAAGTCAAGTCGAGTCATTTATTTAATTTTGTCAAGCAAGTCGCAAGTCCTCAAACAGGTGACTCGAGTCTGACTCGAGTCAAGTCATGTGACTCGAGTCCCCCACCTCTGGTAAATTCCCTTGCAAAGTGTACCTTCCCTTGTGAACAGCCTATGTGTCTTTAGTAAATCAACCCCATAGTATCTGATAAAGAAGATCAACCAGTCTGAACTCTGATTCTTCCCTTTAGATCGCATGGTCAAGTGATATGGCCTTAGGGTGCACCAGCACTGAAGTCTTATTCACAACAGTGTGCTGAGAAACGCACACACACTACCACACACATTACTGCAAGGCATAGTACTGCGCATTATGTACTTTGGTGTGATACAGTGCCATTCACTGAATGTAACCCAACTCCCTAACTGACCTGCACAACGTGTGATAACACACTACAGTGCATTGAAGTGCACTTTGCTGTAGTAATGATGCATGCATGATTTTTGGTCTATTGTGGTGTATTAGGTAGCACATTCAAATAAATGTCCATGCTTTTATCACACTGAAACAGACAGGATGTGGTGTGAATGGGCCTTGATACAAGCCTGGATCACTCGTCCTTTAGAAAAGGTAAGGATCCTATCCCTTTTATTACCCTCTATTTATCTATCCCAACATGACCTTTACAAATATTTGTATTAACATTTGAGTACATTTATTACTGATACCTTACCATTCAGCACTGATTTTGGTGATTACGCTAGCTCTCTTGTAGCAGGGACATTTCTGGATTGTTTAACAGAAATGTTTGTTTCCATGAGAAGTGGTACTATTATCTAGTCCAGCAAAATACTGGTCTCCAGCATGTCCTCGTTAGTAAGACTCTAAACAACAGACACTTTCTGTTTAAATCTCTGTTTAAAATTTTTAAAAAGTATTGTTTTACATATGACTGTTCTACAACAGATGGTACATAAAATGAGATCTGTAACAGCAGAAAAATATATACTGTACATGGCTGACAGATGGCTTAGAGGAATTTTCCACTTTGTAGTGTTTTGGAGTGGGTCCATCTCAAACAATTTATTTTGCTTTAAAGGAATTGCCACACTAGAATGTTATAGCTAGTGACCAATGTGTATTATTTAGCAAACCACTGTGATCTGCAAAGTTGTGTTTTCCCATTTACCAGAATGAGAACATCTTCATACATACACTATGAAAAGACAGAGGGTATGAAGTTAAAATGAATGGCGGTAAGTATACAGTAGTACGTGTAATAGCAAAATTAAGTTGTCACTAATACTCACACTTGAGCCTACTAATATTCCTCTTACCAAAGCAATTGTAGTGGGGATTTCTTTAACAGGGTTGGAACCAGGTGTGATGTTTGCCAAGCAAACCATTTTCTTTCTAGAAGAGATCTCAAACTGTTAACCTTTTAAAAGGGTGAGTTCACCCCAAAAACAAATAGTTTGGTTCCACCTTCTGTGTTCACAGCTTGCATGCTGCCAGTGCCACCACAAAGCCTCTCTTGTCTTCCTGAAGATCCTGCAATATATAAAAAAAAAATCCAGTAGCGACAATTGCCATGGCAGGCTCTGAGCCAGTGGGGGATTTAACTCAATGCCATCTAATTGTAAATGGAACTTCAGGGTTGGTTGACCCTTATTGTGTAACTATGGTGAAACTATGGACATTTAAGTAATTGCACAGTCCTCACAAGCTGTGAATTAACTTTAAAAACAAACTCTCACTAAGGCTACATTCACACCGGCAATATAGGCCTGTGTAAATTGCAGAGGCAGGAATCTTCTGATTCCTGTGGTGGTTCTGAGCAGCTACAGTATGTACAGCCACCAACCCTGTTCATTATAATGATAGGTCACAGACGGGCACAGATATTCATAGCTGTCTTCACAGCCAGCAATTGCCTGCGGTGATTGCTGCTGGATGCACACAAAGTGCATCCAGCAGCGATCTCCGCAGGTAATCGCTAGCTGTGCTGAGAGCTGCAAATAGCTGCAGCTGCCAGAGATCTGTCATTATAGTGAATGGGGCCACCGACCACACCTAGCTGCTCAGAGCCGCAGCAGGAGTCAGAAGATTCCTGCCTCTACAATTTGCACTGTACTAAATCACTGGTGTTAATGTAGATTAAACACTGTGGAGCAATTCATTCACAGAGTTCATAGCAGAAGCACTTAAGGTATACAAGTAGTTCTCTGGCCAGCTCTGCAACCCCTGCTTCCCAATCTCAGAGCATCTTCCCTTTGTTTATAATGGGAGTTAGAAGGTGGGATAGATGCTCTGTCAAGACTGGAAGGGGGGGGGGGGGCAGGGTGAACTAAGTTGGTTTTGACAAAGACATCAGTATTTTTCCTGTCAACATTAAAGATGGCTTGCCCCACAATGCCTGCAGCTATAGAGGTCAGTGATGTATGTTTCAAAGTCAGTTTATTGCATGTTAAAGGGTTAGTCCATCTTTACTTACTTTTCCTAAATACCTCCCCATGCTTTACAGTGTCTTTATTATTTTAACACTCCATTTTGTAAAGAAATTCTTACTTTTTCAGTTGCTTTATACTTGTACTCATTTTTCCATCCTGCAGATGGCAGGAGGTACCCATTGTTGGATGCACAGCCCCAGAATCTCACAAAAAAGACTCCTGGCTCCCTACACATGCATGTTAATTCCCCTCTTTTGCACTCTCACAGAACACCGAGCTGTGAGAGAAAGCACACTGCACATACATGGGCAGAGAACAGAGATGGGAGTGCTCATTTATGGGTTTCCAGGGCTGCATATCCAACACTGGAAATGTCCTTCCATGGGTCTTCATCTGTTGGGCCACATATATACATACCAGTGTTTTTACTGGATAGCACACTCCCAGCATAGAGACTGTGCTGTCCAGGACAGCTTTACCTCTTCTATTAACACATGATCTCTATAATGGCCTATCTATATAATAGCCTGTGATTGGTTATTACAATGACCAGTAACTGTACAGCCTACCCATGTACTCTTTCTCCTCTTGAATGGAGAAAAAGATACCCGCTATAGTGGAGGCAAAAGCTTCCAACTTATGCCAAAGAAAGGAGACGTGATCACATTCCCAAAAAGGATGCAGAAAGCCAAAATATGTTTTAAAGCATTACAATTTGTTTGGATCTTTGTGGATAGGGAGGTTTTTGGAAAAGTAAATAAAGGTGAACTAACCCCTTAAAAATGTGCAAATATTTAAAATTTAAAGTCTGGCCAAGTTCAGCAGCAAGTGATTTCCAAAAACTCTTGTCTTGTCTTTGCATTATAAAATAAAAGATTAGAATTGAGAATTTTAAGGGCAATAATCTGTATTTCCTTTGCTGGAGTTTTTGTAAAGCAGCCTCTCTTCTGATGAATAAATGTAAAACATGACAGTTACCTTAACACTATAATGGTCATATGCAGACATAAACACAATTACAGTTACAATTTTATGTTATTTAAGTAGGCATATTCATTAACTCCAGCCAATGTTACAGCATGTCAAAGCATGGCAGTCCTACTTTAATTGGAAAGTTATTTTGACCTTAAAATTGTACATTTGGGAAAAAAGTGCCTTACGTGTATTTTATTTTACAAAGTATGAAAAATCACTCAAGAGCTGTAAAAAGCTTGCTTATGCAAGGCAAAATGAGAGTGTTTGTCACGTACCTGGTCCTGATGCCGAAATGCTGAGAGGGCTCTCCTTGCAGCTGAGTACTCGGTGTCCCTGAAAGTGGGAACAGGAAACACGAAGCCCAAAAGAAGCAGGGATTGCCTGCTGTATCCCAGATGAGGGTTGGTGGTATGGCGATCTCTCTGCAGGTGGACACCAGAGGAGGAGCACTAGGACCCAGGAGCGCTGATGATGGTGCAGACTGCGCATGGCTGGAAGCAGGTTGTAATGGAAAGTGCAGCAGGCAGGTGGGTACTGAAGGTAGGTACTGCAGGCTGGGTACAGCTGATAGGCACCAAGGCAAGTCAGGGTCATACACAGGGCACAAGACAAGAGAAGATCCGTGAACAATCCAAGGTCAGAGCTGGGAGTGAGACAAGTGATATACAAGGGCAGGCCAGGTTGGTAACAGGTGATCAGAAGCAGCAGCAAGCACAGTTTGATGAACCTTGGTACCAGCTTACAAGAAGGACCGGGGAGTTTTAGGTTGTCCGTAAGGAGCCAGACTGTCACCAACTTGAAGGCTGGGTTCTCCCTTCTCTTCTTGTCATAGTTCCTTTTATATTCATCCTGGGCCTTTTGTTTTGCCTCCTGCAGGGTCTGATAGTTCATAGAGATGGAGGTGAATCTATCTTGTACTGCGGGCACAGCAGTTTCTGGCAGAGAATTTGGAAAAAAAAATGGATGAAAGCCATAGTTAGCCCAGAATGGTATTTAGCTGTTGGCAGCATGCACGGAGTTATTGTAGGCAAATTCAGCACAGAAAAGGTGGAGAAATACTGAAGATACTGCACCAAGGTCTGGTTGGTCCTTTGCTTTGTGGGTGGTAGGCTGAGGACAAGCAGACATCACCATTTAAAGCTTTGCAAAGGGTTCACCAGAATTTTGAGGTGAACTGCACGCCTCTGTCTGACACAATGCTTCTGGGCAGGCCATTAAGTCTCACTACTTATTTAATAAAAGCCTGAGCCATATCAGTGGCCGAAGGCGTACCCACCATAAGCATAAAATGCGACATCTTAGTTTATTGATCAGTGACTACAAAGATAGATGTGAACCCTTCAGCGGGAGGCAGGTCAACTATAAAGTCCATGGACAACATTTTCCAGGGCAAATCAGGAATTGGTAATGGCCTTAGCAGGTCCCAGGCTCTGGTGTTACTTCCCTTGTTGCCAAGGCACGTAGTACAGGACATAATCTTTACAGTCCCGACTCAGGCCTGGCTACCAAAAAGATTGTTGAATGAGTTCAATGGTCTTGTGTACACGAAAATGACCTGCCAATTAATGGTCATGACATGCCTTCAGGATCGGAGTCCTTGCTTCTGTGTTAAGAAAATTTTGTCATTTTGCCAGACAAAAATGTCTTTTTTTCTCAAAGATTGAACTTCAGACTCTGGACACTGAGTGGAAGCTTGCTGGATGGCTGATTTTAAATCAGGTTGCAACAACAAAAGGTTTTGTGGTAATAGATTGGTACTTGAGGAAGCTACTTCAGGGGTGTCTGGAAACATTTGTGAAAGTGCATCGGCCTTGCCGTTTTTTTGACCCTGGCTGGTAGGGGATGTGAAAATTTAATCCGGAGAACAACAAAGCCCACCGTGCTTGCTGAGGTCTAAGGCATTTAGCAGTCCTGATATATTGTAGTCCAAATTCATGTGATTGGTAAATATCATCATTGGATGGGCTGCTCCTTCCAAAAGATATTGCCATTCTTCTAAGGCTGTTTGATAGCCAGTAGCTCCCGATCACCGACATCGTAATTTCTTTCTGCATGACTCAGCTTCCGAGAAGAAAAAGCCACCGATGGAGCATTCGCTGTGACAAGATTGCCCCAGTGGCGACCTCTGAAGCATCCACCTCCAAAAAGTAAGGCAGAGCGGGGTCTGTGTGCCGAAGTATTGGAGCAGAGGTGAAAAGAGCTTTCAGTTTGTCAAAGACTGCCTGGGCCTCCTGGGACCACTGGAATCTGGAGTGTTGACATGTGAGCTAGGTAATGGGAACAATAATGTATGAAAACCCTTTAACCACTAAATGACCAGCCGCCGTAGTTATACTGCGGCAGGTTGGCTCTCCTGGGCAAATCAACATAGCTATACATCAGCCGCTTTAAGACCATTAGGGGGCACACGAGCGATCCCGCGGCGTGATGACAGAGCTGATGCTCGTGCCCGGTGGTCGCATTGTCCGCCGGGCACCCGCGATCGCTCCTGAGAGACACAGAACGGAGATCTGTCAATGTAAACAGACAGATCTCCGTTCTGTCAGGGGAGAGGAGACGCATCTGTTGTTCATACTAAGTATGCTAAGTATACTAACTTGTTTAACCGCTTGCTGACAAGCTGCCGCAGTTGTACTGCGGCAACATGGCTCAGCTGCGTGAATAGCCATTATGTTACGTTGCTCCCTCTGGTGGCCACTAGGGGCGCGTGCGCCCGCAGCTCGCCCCCAGAGCCGATGCGAGTGTCTGGCAGTCTCGATAACTGTCGGGCTCCCGCGATCGCTCGTAACACGGCGAGAACCGGGATCTCTGTGTGTAAACACAGAGATCCCGGTTCTCTGTGGGGAGAAGTGATAGATCGATTGTTCATACAGAGTATGAACAGCGATCTGTCATCTCCCCCAGTCAGTCCCCTCCCCCTTCAGTTAAAACACACACTAGGAAACACAATTATTCCCTAGATCGCCCCTTGTGTCAACCGCTACACTGCCAGTGACATTTTTACAGTAATCAATGCATTGTTATAGCATTGATCACTGTATTAATACCAATGGTCCCAAAAATGTGCCAAAATTGTCCGATGTGTCCGCCATAATGTCGCAGTCACGATAAAAATTGCAGATTGCCGTCATTACTAGTAAATAAAAAAATAATAATAAAAATGCTGTAAATCTATCCCCTATTTTGTAGATGCTATAACTTTTGCACAAACCAATCAATATACACTTATTGCGATTTTTTTTTACTAAAAATATGTAGAAGAATACATATCGGCCTGAACTGAGGAAAAAAATATTTTTTTATATATATTTTTGGGGGATATTTATTATAGCAAAAGGTAAAAAATAATGCATTTTTTTCAAAATTGACGCTCTTTTTTTGTTTATAGCGTAAAAAATAAAAACCGCAGAGGTGATCAAATACCACCAAAAGAAAGCTCTATTTGTGAGGAAAAAATGGCGTCAATTTTGTTTGGGTGCAACGTTGCACGACCACGCAATTGTCAGTTAAAGTGACGTAGTGCCGAATCGCAAAAAGTGCTCTGGTCAGGAAGGGGGTAAAATTTTCCGGGGCTGAAGCGGTTAATTCCCTGTAATCTAAGTTCTGAGTGTATGATCCTTCTTTTGAACAAAGAAGATTCCTGCTCCTGCTGGGGAAGAGGATGGACGATTAAATCCTTTTTCCAGATTCTCGTTTATGTAGAGTCGTAGAGCCTCCAGTTCTATTTCTGATAATGGAAGTAGCTCTATAGGACAGTCAAAGGTGCGATGAGGTGGCAACACATTGGCTTTCTTCTTATTGAACACATCCAGGAAGTCATGATAACTGATAGGCCCATACTGACCGATATCTGAAACTGGCTGATCGATCAGGCAACTGGGAGAGTGCATGCGTTCAGGAGCGAAACAGTGCTGCTGGCAGTAGACTGAAGAGAACATGATTTCCCCTGTAGACCAGTCAATCTTGGGATTATGGGCCCACAGCCAGGGAATACCAAGTATTACCAGAAACAGGGGAGTGTAGAGGACATCGGAACATAGGAACTCTTGATGTCCAGAATCAGTAATCGTTAGAATTGGTTCATTTTCTTGAGTAATGGGCCCCGACTTGGGAATGGTGCCATCTGCCAGGTGAACAGTAAGATTCAATCTCTTGGGTCTAAGTGGAATCCCTAATTTCTTAGCTAATGTAAGATCTAGGAAATAACTGCTGGCACCTGAATCAACTATTGAACTTGACTTCCCCTTCTGCCACCCTTCTGCCACCTACAATGAGATAGGCAAGATGATATTCATGGGAAAGGATCCAGCGACTGAGGCATATGTGGGACGAGAGGACAGGAAATTACTGGGTCCCACAGGGCAGATTTGAAGAAAATATCCCGTATCGCCACAGTATAATCTAAGGTTGGGCTGCCGGCGGCACATCGTCTCTCTGGGGGGCAGGGAAGGCCACACTAGGCGGATCTGCATGGGTTCCTACTCAAAAGGTGCTGAAGAGGAGATGGGTGTAGTGGTGGTTGCTGGAGCTACTTTGGGCATCACCCAAGTAGGTTTGTAAGATTAAGTCTGTTCGGACCGCCGCTCCCATAGTTGAGCTGTATAGTCAAAGGCGTTCAAGGGTAGCGGAGCTTCCATCTAGGCCAGTTCATCTTTGAGCGCCTCATATAGACCAAACTGGAACTGGTAGTTGAGTGTGGCTTCATTCAAATCTGTATCTGCTGACAATTTGTGGAATTCAACCATATAGTCCTCTACAGGCTAGATCCCTTTTTGGAGTGTTTGCAGGGCTGCCTTGGCTGAAGCCATTCACTGGGGGGTCATCATAGAGCTGTGACATGGCTTCAAAGAAAGCTGAAACTGAGTCGATGACTGGGTTCCTTTGTTTCATAAGATGATGGGCCCAGGATTGTGGTTCCTCCTGTGAGCAAGGAGATGATGAAACCAACTTTGAAAGTTTCAAGGGAGAAAGTCTGTGGCTGCAGAGCTAGGTATAATTGACAGGCGTTTTTGAAAGCTCTGAACTTTCTTCGGTCCCTGGAGAAACGTTCAGGTATGGGGACCCTTGGTTCAGGTGGAGGCACCACTACTGTGGGTGTGACAATGGTGTGGTCAGAGGCAGTGGAAGCTGGAGCAGAGGCCGCATGCACGGGGTTCTGGTCAGCAGGAGAGAACGTAGAGAGCATGCTGTGCAGGAGATATTCTAGTTGGAAATAGCCTTCTTGTAGGTTCTGTATGGCTTGTGTGAGGGCTGTAACTTGTCGGCACAAAACCTCTAGCGGAGACGCACCTCTGTCGGCTTCAGACATCTTATGGCTGACTGGTACTGTCACGTACCTGGTCCTAGTAGCAGGGATTGCCAGCTGTCTCCAAGATGAGGGTTTGTGGTATGGCGATCTCTCTGCAGGTGGACACCAGAGGAGGTGAGCACTAGGACCCAGGAGCGCTGATGATGGTGCAGACTGCACACGGCTGGAAGCAGGTTGTAATGGATAGTGCAGCAAACAGGATCAACAGGTGAATACTGAAGGTAGGTACCGCAGGCTGGGTATAGTAGATAGGCACCAAGGTGGATCACAGCAGATGGGGCACAGAAGAAGGCGTAGTCGGGGACGGAAGCAGAGGTCAGTAAACCAGGGGTCAGCAGATTGGATAGTAGAGTCATGGTCAGGTAAGCTGGAGTCATACACAAGGCAGAAGACAAGAGAAGATCCGTGAACAATCCGAGGTCAGAGCTGGGAGCGAGACAAGAGGTATCCAAGGGCAGACTGGGTTGGCAACAGGTGATCAGAAGCAGCAGCAAGCACAGGAACAGGAAGCAGGAGGCTGAAGACCAGTCAGCAGTGTCCATATGCCCCAGTAATCCTTTTAAAGGCAGAAGGTGCCAGGATCTGATGTCCATTGCCAGCACACACACGTCTTCGCCATAGCAAACGTGCATTTTCAATACTCGTGCACATATTCACGTGGGCGTGGCCATGTTGAGAATTGGCTAATGTGCCAGGTCTGTAAACGACTATTCTCTGGCTAGTTCCCTGACAGTGTTTCTGCAAGGGGCATACCTGCCAACTTTCTTATACTTAAATTACTTGTGCTCTCTCACAGCCTATTGCTCCTGCACAATTGATGCTTATATCAGTGTCAGTGATTCAGGTGAGCAATGACATCACTATGATGGTAATATGACAGTGCCTATGCCTGGGGATTGGCTGGTGGGCCTGGGAAGTGCCAAGTATCTTTACCAGCTGCTAAGGACCAATCACAGGTATGATAAAAGGGGGACTTGAGGATGGAGAGACAGAGATCAACCACTGGACCCCCAGAAGGTTTTACCCCCTTCATGACCAGACCATTTTTTGCATTCCAACACTTTCTTTTCTTTGCATTTGATCACCACTTGGTTTTTATTTTTTATTATATAAAGAACAAAAGATCAACAGTTTTGAAAAAAAAAATAAAAATATATATATATATATATATATATATATATATATATATATATATATATATATATATATATATATTTCTACTTTCTGGTAGCCTCCCTGGCGGTTTTCCCGAGTGTGGCTCGGGGTTAAAATTCAGCACCATTAGCGGTAACCCCGAGCCACACTCGGGATTACATTGCAGGATCCTGGAGCGGTACACTTACCTTGTCCCCGGGATCCTGCGATGTCCCCCGCAGTGTCTGTGGGCTCCGTCCTCCGCCCGAAGCCTCTCCGTGCCAGGCTCCATTCCCTGCGAGCGTCGCGACGCACGGGGGCGGAGCCTGGCGGCAAATTCAAAAAAATGTAAAAATCATAACACATACAGTACTGTAATCTTACAGATTACAGTACTGTATGAAATTATTTCACATCCCTTTTGTCCCCAGTGCTTTGGCCCATGCCCTGCATGCAGTTTTTTATTACATATACTGTTCTTTCTGCCTGGAAACTGGAGATTGTCCATAGCAACCAAAAAGTGTCCCTTTACGTCAAAAGTGGCTTTAGACCAGCTAGAAAACAGCGATAGTAAATTAGAACACTTGCAGAATTGAGCGATAGTGAATCGTGGGGAAACTTATTTTATTATTATTTTTTATTTTATTTTTTTAATTATTTATTTTTATTTATTATATTAAAATTTATGTTTTTGTGTTTCAAACTTTATCATACCCGGGATATCTACTAGACTCTTGTTTGGACAGATTTAAGTGTGTTATTGTTAAGAATTACAGACCTACAATATAAAACGCCAAATTTCCATGCAAAATAATTGTACCGCTTTCAGCACCTAAAATCCAAAATAATCATACCGCCAGGGAGGTTAAAGAACATATCCAGGAAAAATAAATAAATAATACAATTTTTTCATAAATGTATGCCAAATCTATTCTGCTATATGTCTTTAAAAAAATGTGGTACAAAAAAACCCCCCACAACCAATAGGTGTATATTAATTGGCTTGTGCAAAAGTTATAGTGCCTACAAACTATGGTATACAGTATATACTGGAATTTACGCAGCTATAGATGCTATACTGTAATTGTGGGGATCAGCAACTTCTAGTGGGACTGTGATAGGGTGGTGGGAAATCTGGTGCTAACAGACACTACCTGGGAGGGTCAATAACTGATACTGAGGTCGCTAGTAACACTAATACAGTGATCAGTGATAATACCGTACCCTGACACTGATGGAAAGGGGTTGACATCTTGGGGGTAATCAAGGGGTTAACTGTGCAATGTGTAATCTATGCTGCTTTTACTAACAGATCTAGCTGTTTTTTCTCTCTGCTTTGCAGGAATTTGCAAAGCAGATGGAGGAGGTCAAGGATGAGAAGATGGGGCGGAGGTGACAGAGGGGAAAGTGGGGGAATAAGAGGAGGGGGGTTGAAGAGGTGCAAGAAAGGTGTAAGGGGCCACATCAGTCACACTCACCAACCTACTACAAGCAGCACCTCAACATCTCCTGTAACCTGCTGCTATCTGGACCTGCACTATTCAACCACTGTACAATATTTGTGGCTATTGTCTCTCAAATAATACAATCTAATTTCTATGTCAAGATAAAACCTGAATCATCTCTTCCCCTTATATTGCAGCCTAATTAAGCTGCATATATACTATCTAATCGCTGAAAAAAGTTTGTGGCTATTATCCTTCAGATAATATACTCCATTTTTTATTGCAATACAAATCTCTTTTCATTTGCTGCCCATTCAAATACTTTCATACTGTCCTGACGCTATCCAATTTTTACCCATTATATACCTGAAACCCATATTTTGAATATTTTGGGAATAACTGGGGAATAGGGTATAGGAAGTCTGTTCAATAATTCTATCGCACACATTTCTGGCAAAATGACTCATAAAATGGTGGGTGCTGCATCGATTACTAGATGGGTCCTGGAAGCATCAAACACACGTATATCTTCGCCAGCACACCATGGATCAGCAATAAGTTGTCCAAGAAGGTTTTAATGAAAGAAAGTCACATCACAAAGAAAGGTGCAACGTTTCGGGGCCTCGCAGGACCCCTTCGTCAGGCATGTGAGCGTCACACCCCTCACATTTTTGTAAATATTTTATTATATCTTTTCATGTGACAACACTGAAGAAATGACACCTTGCTACAATGTAAAGTAGTGAGTGTACAGCTTGTATAACAGTGTAAATTTGCTGTTCCCTCAAAATAACTCAACACACAGCCATTAATGTCTAAACCGCTGGCAACAAAAGTGAGTACACCCCTAAGTGAAAATGTCCAAATTGGGCCCAAAGTGTCAATATTTTGTGTGGCCACCATTGTTTTCCAGCACTGCCTTAACCCTCTTGGGCATGGAGTTCACCAGAGCTTCACAGGTTGCCACTGGAGTCCTCTTCCACTCCTCAATGTCGACATCACAGAGCTGGTGGATGTTAGAGACCTTTCGCTCCTCCACCTTCCGTTTGAAGATGCCCCATAGATGCTCAATAGGGTTTAGGTCTGGAGACATGCTTGGTCAGTCCACCTTCTTTACCCTCAGCTTCTGTAGCAAGGCAGTGAACAGTCTTGGAGGTGTGTTTGGGGTCATTATCATGTTGGAATATTGCCTTGCGGCCCAGTCCCTGGAGGGAGGGGATCATGCTCTGCTTCAGTATGTCACAGTACATGTTTGCATTCATGGTTCCCTCAAATAACTGTAGCTCCCCAGTGCTGGCAGCACTCATGCAGCCCCAGATCATGACACTCCCATCACCATGCTTGACTGTAGGCAAGACACACTTGTCTTTGTACTCCTCACCCGGTTGGCGCCACACACGCTTGACATCATCTGAACCAAATAAAATTACCTTGGTCTCATCAGACCACAGGACATGGTTCCAGTAATCCATGTCCTTAGTCTGCTTGTCTTCAGCAAACTGTTTGCGGGCTTTCTTGTGCATCATCTTTAGAAGATATATGGTAAAACTGTTTATCTATATGTGTTAACATTTGCTCATTGCTTACTGATGTTCACTTCCATTGAGACCAATTAAGCAATATTCTTACCCCCACTGACAGCAATGTATAAGGGTAATTATACTCATATTAATACCAATGTAAGGAACATTTCTACTTTTACTGACTCCAATGTAAGCAGCATTTCTTCTTTCACTAACTCCAAAGTAAGTTTATCCTACTTCTACTGAATGTAATTGTATCCTATGTCCACTGACTCCAATCTAAGGAGCATTTTTACTCCCATTGACACTGATGCAATGGTATCCTAATTCTAATGCCCTGTACTAGGGATGAGCTTCGTGTTCGAGTCGAACCCATGTTCGACTCGAACATCGGCTGTTCGACCGTCCGTCGAATTGCGAACGTTATGGGCCGTTCGCGCCAAATTCGTGTGGCACGTCACGGCCCATAATTCACTGCGGCATCGCAGTGCATTGCTGGCTGATGATTGGCCAAGCATGCACTATGACCCGCATGCTTGGCCAATCACAGTGCCGTCAGTAGAGAGAGCTGTAATTGGCCAAAGCCAGGGTGGCTTTGGCCAATTATGGCTCAGGGGATTTAGTACACGCCCCACACTATATAAGGCCGCCTACACGGCGGCCCTGTGTAGTGTGTTCCGGTGTGCTGATAGAGAGAGAGACAGACAGTGTCATTTGATTTGAGAGCTAGATTAGGCTAGATCTGTTCCTGCTCTTTACATTTAGTGCAGTGCGTCCTGCTCACAGTGTTCAGCTAGATCTGTTCCTGCTCTTTACATTTAGTGCAGTGCGTCCTGCTCACAGTGTTCAGCTAGATCCGTTCCTGCTCTTTACATTTAGTGCAGTGCGTCCTGCTCACAGTGTTCAGCTAGATCTGTTCCTGCTATTTACATTTAGTGCAGTCAGTGCGTCCTGCTCACAGTGTTCAGCTAGATCCGTTCCTGCTATTTACATTTAGTGCAGTCAGTGCGTCCTGCTCACAGTGTTCAGCTAGATCCGTTCCTGGTATTTACATTTAGTGCAGTGCGTCCTGCTCACAGTGTTCAGCTAGATCCGTTCCTGCTATTTACATTTAGTGCAGTGCGTCCTGCTCACAGTGTTCAGCTAGATCCGTTCCTGCTATTTACATTTAGTGCAGTGCGTCCTGCTCACAGTGTTCAGCTAGATCCGTTCCTGCTATTTACATTTAGTGCAGTCAGTGCGTCCTGCTCACAGTGTTCAGCTAGATCCGTTCCTGCTATTTACATTTAGTGCAGTCAGTGTGTCCTGCTCACAGTGTTCAGCTAGATCCGTTCCTGCTATTTACATTTAGTGCAGTCAGTGCGTCCTGCTCACAGTGTTCAGCTAGATCCGTTCCTGCTATTTACATTTAGTGCAGTGCGTCCTGCTCACAGTGTTCAGCTAGATCCGTTCCTGCTATTTACATTTAGTGCAGTGCGTCCTGCTCACAGTGTTCAGCTAGATCCGTTCCTGCTATTTACATTTAGTGCAGTGCGTCCTGCTCACAGTGTTCAGCTAGATCCGTTCCTGCTATTTACATTTAGTGCAGTGCGTCCTGCTCACAGTGTTCAGCTAGATCCGTTCCTGCTATTTACATTTAGTGCAGTCAGTGCGTCCTGCTCACAGTGTTCAGCTAGATCCGTTCCTGCTATTTACATTTAGTGCAGTGCGTCCTGCTCACAGTGTTCAGCTAGATCTGTTCCTGCTATTTACATTTAGTGCAGTCAGTGCGTCCTGCTCACAGTGTTCAGCTAGATCCGTTCCTGCTATTTACATTTAGTGCAGTGCGTCCTGCTCACAGTGTTCAGCTAGGTCCGTTCCTGCTATTTACATTTAGTGCAGTGCGTCCTGCTCACAGTGTTCAGCTAGATCCGTTCCTGCTATTTACATTTAGTGCAGTGCGTCCTGCTCACAGTGTTCAGCTAGATCCGTTCCTGCTATTTACATTTAGTGCAGTCAGTGCGTCCTGCTCACAGTGTTCAGCTAGATCCGTTCCTGCTATTTACATTTAGTGCAGTGCGTCCTGCTCACAGTGTTCAGCTAGATCTGTTCCTGCTATTTACATTTAGTGCAGTCAGTGCGTCCTGCTCACAGTGTTCAGCTAGATCCGTTCCTGCTATTTACATTTAGTGCAGTGCATCCTGCTCACAGTGTTCAGCTAGATCTGTTCCTGCTATTTACATTTAGTGCAGTCAGTGCGTCCTGCTCACAGTGTTCAGCTAGATCCGTTCCTGCTATTTACATTTAGTGCAGTGCGTCCTGCTCACAGTGTTCAGCTAGATCCGTTCCTGCTATTTACATTTAGTGCAGTGCGTCCTGCTCACAGTGTTCAGCTAGATCCGTTCCTGCTATTTACATTTAGTGCAGTGCGTCCTGCTCACAGTGTTCAGCTAGATCCGTTCCTGCTATTTACATTTAGTGCAGTCAGTGCGTCCTGCTCACAGTGTTCAGCTAGATCCGTTCCTGCTATTTACATTTAGTGCAGTGCGTCCTGCTCACAGTGTTCAGCTAGATCTGTTCCTGCTATTTACATTTAGTGCAGTGCGTCCTGCTCACAGTGTTCAGCTAGATCCGTTCCTGCTATTTACATTTAGTGCAGTCAGTGCGTCCTGCTCACAGTGTTCAGCTAGATCCGTTCCTGCTATTTACATTTAGTGCAGTGCGTCCTGCTCACAGTGTTCAGCTAGATCCGTTCCTGTTATCTTCCTACTGACAGGCAGGCTTGTCTGGTTACAGTATATAAAGCTACCTGAAGAAAATTACAGGTGTTCTATCCCAGCTTAGTGCAGCTACAGGCCATTAGTATGTCTGGAAGGCCAAGAAGGAGAGGCAGACAGTCACAAGCCAATAAGAGAGGGCAAGCAGGCTCTGTGTCTAGTGCTGGTCGTGGAGACGGTGCATCCTCATCAGCACGTGGCCATGGGACACGCTTGGCCTTTTTTTCGGCAGCTGGCCGTGTTGAGCCGCAACATGCGGAAAACTTGGTCGAGTGGATGACCAAGCCGTCCTCATCCTCCTCATCCTCTCTCACCCATGCCCAGGGTGCTTTGTCTGGCAAAGCAGCGGCCTCTTCCCTCAGCTCAATGTCATCAGTGACTCCTTCCCTAGCTCCACCATGTCCTCATGAGGATTCCCTCGAACTGTTTGACCACAGTGTTGGGTACATGCTCCAGGAGGATGCCCAGCGTTTGGAAGGCTCTGATGATGATACTGAGCTCGATGAAGGCAGTAACATGAGCACGGACAGAGGGGGTGCCCAAGAAGGACAGCAATCTGGCAGTCATGCTCCCCCTGCTGCAGCATACTGCCAGGGTTGCTCCAGTGATGAGGAGGGAGGGGATGATGAGGTCACTGACTCAACGTGGGTGCCTGATAGGAGAGAGGAGGAGGAGGAGGAGGAGGAGGCGGCACATCACCAACGAGGCAGGATGCCCTCCAGGGGCCAGCCTAAGGGCAGCACATTGACTGCATCACACCCCAAAGCTCCACATGTGCAGGGCGCTGCAGTCTCTGCGCGTTATTCAAAAAGTTCTTTGGTGTGGGCCTTTTTTGAGACGAGTGCATCAGATCGCACCGCTGCTATTTGCAACATATGTCTCAAGCGTATCTCGCGTGGCCAAAACATCTCCCGCTTGGGTACCACATGCTTGACCAGACATATGTTGACCTGCCATGCAGTTCGTTGGCAAGCATATCTAAAAGACCCACACCAAAGAACAAAGAGGATCTCTCCTTGCTCCTCATCAGCTGAGATTTCCAACCCCACTAGACCTTCAGTCCTCTCTGAGACCTGCAGTGAGAGGAATGAAGGTGTAGAATTAGGTGTGTCACAGCCAAGTACTTGTGGGCAATCTGCTTTTGGTACACCGACGCCAGATTGTACCAGGCAAATTTCCCTGCCCCAGCTGCTGCACCGCCGAAAGAAGTTTGCTCCCAGCCATCCACATGCCCAGCGGTTGAATGCTAGCTTGGCAAAATTGCTAGCACTTCAACTGCTGCCTTTTCAGTTGGTAGACTCTGCCCCCTTCCGTGAGTTTGTGGAATGTGCGGTTCCTCAGTGGCAGGTACCCAAACGCCACTTTTTCTCACGGAAGGCGATTCCAGCTCTCTACCGGCATGTGGAAGGCAATGTCCATGCCTCGCTGGACAGGGCGGTCAGCGGTAAGGTGCATATTACCGCTGACTCATGGTCCAGCAGGCATGGACAGGGACGTTACTTAAGTTTCACGGCGCATTGGGTGACTCTGCTGGCAGCTGGGAAGGATGCAGGACAAGGTGCAGTAGTGTTGGAGGTTGTTCCGCCACCACGCCTCCAAAATGCTGATTGTGACACACCTCTCTCCTCCACCCCCTCCTCTTCTTCTTCCTCCATGGCCTCTTCCTCGGAACCAGCGGTGCTCCGTAGGCGTTCAAGGGGCTACGCAAGTACGCAGGCCAAAAGATGCCATGCGGTGCTTGAGCTGGTGTGCTTGGGGGACAGGAGCCACACTGGGGCAGAGGTTCTGTCAGCTCTGCAGGGGCAGGTTCAGAGGTGGTTGACGCCACGCCAACTTAAGGCAGGAATGGTGGTTTGCGACAATGGCACCAACCTCCTCTCTGCCCTCCGACAGGGACAACTGACCCATGTGCCCTGTTTGGCTCACGTCCTTAACTTGGTGGTGCAGCGGTTCTTGGGCAGGTACCCGGGCTTACAGGATGTCCTGAGGCAGGCCAGGAAAGTCTCTGTGCATTTCCGCCGGTCATATAATGCCAGTGCTCGGCTGACGGACCTCCAAAAGGAGTTTAACCTGCCCAAGAACCGCCTAATCTGTGACATGCCCACCAGGTGGAACTCGACATTGGCCATGCTGCAGCGGCTGCACACGCAGCAGAGGGCCATAAATGAGTACCTGTGCGACTATGGCACCAGGACAGGGTCAGGGGACCTTGGTTTTTTTTCCCCACGCCAGTGGGCCATGATCAGGGATGCATGCACTGTCCTGTCACCATTCGAGGAGGCCACGAGGATGGTGAGCACTGACAGTGCATGCATCAGTGACACTGTCCCCCTTGTCCACCTGTTGGAGCACACGCTGCGTGGAATAATGGACAGGGCACTTGAGGCAGAACAGAGGCAGGAAGAGGAGGACTTCCTTAGCTCTCAAGGCCCCCTTTATCCAGACAGTGTTCCTGCGTGCCCGCCGATCACACAGGAAGAGGACGAGGAGGAGGAGGAGGAGGAGGAGGAGGAAGATTGTGTCAGTATGGAGGTGGAGCCTGGCACTCAGCATCAGCAGTCTTTAAGGGATCAGTCCCAAGGAACACATGGACTTGTACGTGGCTGGGAGGAGGTGGCTGCGGACGTTGTTGTCCTTAGTGACCCAGAGGACTCCGGACCGAATGCCTCAGCAAACCTACGCTGCATGGCCTCCCTGATCCTGCAAAGCCTGCGTAAGGATCCTCGTATTCGTGGTATCAAGGAGAAGGACCAATACTGGCTGGCAACCCTCCTTGATCCACGTTACAAGGGTAAGGTTGCGGACCTTATCTTGCCATCGCAGAGGGAGCAGAGGATGAAACATCTTCGGGAGGCCTTGCAGAAAGGTCTGTGCAACGCGTTCCCAGAGACTGGGAGGTTACAAACTCCTGTTTCTGGACAACGTGTTGCTGAGGCTTCGGTCAGTCAAAGAAGGAGCGGTGGAGAAGGTGGCCGTCTGACCGATGCGTTCAGACAATTTTTTGGTCCGCAGCCCCAAGGTATGATCGGTTCCAGCAACCATCGCCAGCGTCTGTTTTACATGGTGCAGGAATACCTAGGGGCAAGATCAGACTTGGACACCTTTCCCACCGAAAATCCTCTGGGTTACTGGGTCTTGAGGATGGATCACTGGCCAGAGCTTGCACAGTATGCAATTGAGCTACTGGCCTGTCCTGCATCCAGCGTTCTTTCGGAACGCACATTCAGTGCTGCTGGAGGCGTGGTAACCGATCACAGGGTGCGTCTGTCCACTGACTCGGTCGATCGGCTGACCTTCATAAAAATGAATCAGTCTTGGATCACCACCAGCTACCAAGCACCTGATGCTGATGTAACTGAATAATTTTTTTCAGATCCCTTCAAAGACTGCCTATGCTGATGCTGAGTGACTATCCCTGAGTAATTATCCTCTTCCTCCTCAATCATCACGCTGATAGCTTGTAAGAACATTTTTGGTTCTGGGCGCCACCACCAGTGCCTAAGGCACAATTTTTCAGCCCCTGTATAACAGGGGCGTGTAATTACAATTTTTGATGTAATACTTTGCAGCACGGCTCGTTCCTGCATTCCAACTAGAGTGTCTGTGAGGGGTTGCAGTGTTGTGGCACCAGCACCAGTGCCTAAGGCCCAATTTTTCTGCCCCTGTCTAACAGGGGCGTGTAATTACAATTTTTGATGCAATACTTTGCAGCAGGGCTCGTTCCTGCGTTCCAACTAGAGTGACTGTGAGGGGTTGCAGTGTTGTGGCACCAGCACCAGTGCCTAAGGCCCAATTTTTCTGCCCCTGTCTAACAGGGGCGTGTAATTACAATTTTTGATGCAATACTTTGCAGCAGGGCTCGTTCCTGCGTTCCAACTAGAGTGTCTGTGAGGGGTTGCAGTGTTGTGGCACCAGCACCAGTGCCTAAGGCCCAATTTTTCTGCCCCTGTCTAACAGGGGCGTGTAATTACAATTTTTGATGCAATACTTTGCAGCAGTGCTCGTTCCTGCGTTCCAACTAGAGTGTCTGTGAGGGGTTGCAGTGTTGTGGCACCAGCACCAGTGCCTAAGGCCCAATTTTTCTGCCCCTGTCTAACAGGGGCGTGTAATTACAATTTTTGATGCAATACTTTGCAGCAGGGCTCGTTCCTGCGTTCCAACTAGAGTGTCTGTGAGGGGTTGCAGTGTTGTGGCACCAGCACCAGTGCCTAAGGCCTAATTTTTCAGCTCCTGTTCAACAGGGGCATGTAATTACAATTCTTGATCTAATATTTCACAGCAGGGCCCTGTGAGGGCTTACAGTGTTTTGGCCACAGCAACACCTAAGGCCCAAATTTCTGCTGAGTATATAGGGCAGGACCCTACTTTCAAACATCTAACTTACAAACGACTCCTACTTGCAAACGGAAGGAGACAACAGGAAGTGAGATGAAATCTACCCCTAGGAAGGGAAATTCTCTCATGTAAGAGTTAATATGGGAAAACAATTTCTCCTTTCCACTGATGCTTTCCAATCCTTGTTCCACAAAAAAACCCAAATTTTCAAAAAACATTTTTCATTGGGACAAAAAAGTGAGGTGAAATCTTCTGAAGAGGAGGAAAGACGCAAAACAAATGTCACAGGGGTGATAACCCTTCCCTATGTTTTCCAAAAAGCTTAGAAAAGATTTTTTGGCTGGAGCTAAACACGTTAAAAATGTTCAAAATTACAAACAGATTCTACTTAACAACAAACCTACAGTCCCTGTCTTGTTTGCACCGCCTGTATACTGCTGTTCAGAGTATATAGGGACCTTTCCTTATTTTAATTTGGGTGCGGGGTTCCCCTTAATATCCATACAAGACCCAAAGGGCCTGGTAATGGACTGGGGGGTACCCATGCCGTTTGTCTCACTGATTTTCATCCATATTGGCAGGACCCGACATGACATTAAACCCGCAAGCAGTTTTAAATGAGATTTTTTCCTTTAAAAATGACATTTGGTGCAGGGACTGTTCTAAACATGGGAAACACGCGTCACTTTACAGGCATACTATAGACACCCCCCAGGTACGATATTTAAAGGAATATTTCACTTTTTTTTTTTTACTTTAAGCATCATTAAAATCACTGCTCCCGAAAAAACGGCCGTTTTTAAAAGTTTTTTTTGCATTGATACATGTCCCCTGGGGTAGGACCCGGGTCCCCACACCCTTTTTAGGACAATACCATGCAAATTAGCCTTTAAAATGAGCACTTTTGATTTCGAACGTTCGAGTCCCATAGACGTCAATGGGGTTCTAACGTTCGTGCGAACTTGCGGTCCGTTCGCGGGTTCTGGTGCGAACCGAACCGGGGGGTGTTCGGCTCATCCCTACCCTGTACACACGATCGGAATTTTCGTTGAAAAACCTTGGATGGTTTTTCCGGCGGAATTCCGCTCAAGCTTGGCTTCCTTACACACGGTCACACAAAAGTTCTCTGAACTTTTGACCGTCAAGAATGCGGTGACATACAACACGTCCGACGGCACTAGAAAAGGAAAGTTCCATACGAAGCGATGATTCTGAGCATGCGTGTTTTTTTGCACAACAGAATTTCCGATAGGAACTTTTTCCAACTGAAAAGTAGAGAACCTGCTCTCAATCTTTTGCTGGTGGAAATTCCGCCAGCAAAAGTCTGATGGAGCATACACATGGTCTTAATTTCCGACCAAAAGCTCACATCGGACTTTTGCTGGTGGAATTTCCGATTGTGTGTACGGGGCATAAGAGGCATATCTACTCTCAGATTCACTCACTGAGCTGTTTTGGCAAAATGTTCTAAAAAAATATATAAAAAATTAAAATTTTCTTTTTTCTTTATTTAAAATGTGTACTTTTCCCATGTGATTTAACATGATCCTGTCAGGGTATTAAAACAAATTATAGTGGTATTACCCTGTACAGAAAGCAGAAATATGCTGTGGCGGCTCATTTGCAAAAGGTTCATTCTGTAGTAAAGTTCTCGGCGCTGACAATACACCATCATTTCTGCTTTGTCCTTCTGAGTATGTCCCCTGCTGACCACCACGGTTCTTCTAGATGCTCCCTACATCATTATTGTGTCCTGCAGTGACTAAAGGTCATCAGGAGCAACTGGAGTGGCAACCAGACCAGATCAATATTGAAAAAAAAAAAAAAAAGGAAGAATAGTCAACTATAGTTCTTATGGGGCGTACACACGGTCGGACTTTTCAGCTACAAAAGTCCAATGGACGCTGACGGACTAAAGCTGGCTGGTAATCCGATCGTGTGTGGGCTTCTCCGGACTTTCAACTGACTTTTTCAGCCTCAAATCCGACGGACTTTAGATTTGAAACATGCTTCAAATCTTTCCGACGGACTTGAGTCCGGTCGAAAAATCCGCTCGTCTGTATGCTAGTCCGACGGACAAAAACCCACGCTAGGGCAGCTATTGGCTACTGGCTATGAACTTCCTTATTTTAGTCCGGTGTACGTCATCACGTAAGAATTCGACGGACTTTTGTGTGATCGTGTGTAGGCAAGTCTGTTCATTAGAAAGTCCGCCGCAAGTCCGTCGAAAGTCCGCCAAAAGTCCGTCGAAAGTCTGTCGGACAGGCTGTCGGACTTTTGTAGCTGAAAAGTCCGACCGTGTGTACGCCCCATTAGAGTAAACAGTAACAAGATTACGAAAATTACTATGCACTAGATAGTATCCCATCTCACAATTTTTTTTAACCACTTCAGCCCCAGAAGGATTTACATCCTTCCTGACCAGAGCACTTTTTGCGATTCGGCCCTGCGTCGCTTTAACTGACAATTGCGCGGTCATGCGACGTTGCACCCAAACAAAGTTTACATCCTTTTTTCCCCACAAATAGAGCTTTCTTTTAGTGGTATTTGATCACCTGTGTGGTTTTTATTTTTTGCGCTATAATCATAAAAAGAGCGACAATTTTGAAAAAAAAACAATATTTTTTACTTTTTGCTATATTAAATATCCCCCAAAAATATATATAAAAAAACGATTTGTTTCCTCAGTTTAGGCCGATGTGTATTCTTCTACATATTTTTGGCAAAAAAATTGCAATAAGCGTATATTGATTGGTTTGCGCAAAAGTTATAACGTCTACAAAATAGAGGATAGTTTTATGGCATTTCTATTATTAATTTTGTTTAATTAGTAATGGCAGCGATCTGTGATTTTTATCGTGACTGCGACATTATGGCGGACACATCGGACACTTTTGACACTATTTTGGGACCATTGTCATTTATACAGCGATCAGTGCTATAAAAATGCACTGATTACTGTGTAAATGACTCTGACAGGGAAGGGGTTAAACACTAGGGGGCGATCAAGGGGATAAGTGTGTCCTACGGAGTGATTCTAACTGTGGGGGGGATGGGCTCCTACTCACATGACAGCGATCACTGCTCCCGATGACAGAGAGCAATGCTCTCTGTCATATCACTAGGCAGAACGGGGAAGTGCCTTGTTTACAAAGGCGTCTCCCAGTTCTTCCGCTCCGTGACGCAATCGCGGGCACCCGGCGGACATCGAGTCCGCGAGACCTGTGGTCACGGTCATGGAGCACGTGGCGGGCACGTGCGCGCACCCACAATGACGCATCTTAAAGGGGACGTACCTGTAGGCCCTTTTGCCCACCCGTACCATTCTGCCGACGTATATCGTCGCACGGCGGTCGGGAAGGGGTTAATGAACAGGAAAGCATTTTGCTAATTTATATTTGAAGAGCTAAAATGTGGTAGAATGACATCTTATTTGATTAGTTTTTTTTATTTTTTGAATTTATTGTTTAAATGGTTGAAGTATATGGTGTTCCATACGTGCCTCTATTAAAAATCATTAAGCTATACAGTATGCGGCTTACACAAGAAATAAAGCCTTTAAATATGGTACTGTAAGCACCACGTTTACAAGAATACTAAATAAATGTAAATTGATTCATTCTATAGTGACTTATGAAAGCTCTTACTGGAAATAGTCGCCCTGGGTCACGACAATATAGAATCACAATTTTCTGTTTGAACTGCAAATGTTAGATTGATTTTACTTCTGCAGATGAGTCTGAAAAATATCCACAGTCTATGAGAATCTGTTTAGAAAGAAAATACTTTTTTATTGATTGGCGCCTTGGAGGATTATGCTACTAATGTAATTAATTCAGTATGAAAAGTTTCACCTACCTATTTACAATATCTGTCTTGGGAGAATGACCCTTTGCATAAACTATGCAAGAAGTCAATATGTTAAAGGCAACAGGGGATAAATACAGGTCTAGTCATTGACGTATTTATATTTACAAACCTTAATCTTCAGCTGTATGCTTTAATTACAGACATTTTAATCTTTATATATTTTCCTATGAGAAAAGGATTTTATAGGTTATAGAGATATACAACATTTGAGATATTTATAGTGCAGATAAGTGCTGTATTGATTATCATTTCCAGTGCATGAATGAAAAACATGGAGATTTCCTAGGTAATAAATTAGGTTTGTGACTGTATTTGCATGTTACATTTGTGCTAAGCAAAAACATAACAAGCACTCAGGGAGTGTATCAAAGTGTATTTAAATTTGGATTTTATAGTAAAGATTCTGGCCTGTTATTATGGGGGCTTACTAAAAAATGCTATTTACAAGGGTTTGCCATTAGTTAATTATTATGTGTGTTATGCATTCAGATATTTACACCATAGCTTTTCATCCGCCCACCCATTCCCCCATTTATCCATCTACCTATCCACCCATCCACCCATCCACCCATCTACCCATCCACTTTCAGGAGACTCTCCAATGATGTATGAATTAAAGTGAATGCAGGGTGAGCATGTAAGTCTATGCCTCTTTCTGGGAATTTAAAAGGAGTTCTTATCTCAGCTGCCATGTAATCACACCAACAACACCACTTTTGCTAATAAAATAAAGCTATTTTGTACAGTAATGTTATCTAAAACTATCTTTTCCTTGCAGACTAGACCTGCAAGTGACTTGCAGGATCACATCCTGAGCATCCTGAATGGGCTGAAAATGGCATTGCACAGAATCACACAGAAATAGCACAAGAATGCAGAGCACATTCCTCTGTGACTCCTGGTCCGAACTGGCCCTAAAGGCAGGGAGTTGCTGATGTGCTGCCTTTTTAGATAAGCACATATTGGTGACATATTAACTATGTAGTTGCAAAACAAATACCGTATGCATATAGTAAACTTAGGTACAAAACATGAATTTAAACATGATTTGACTACTTCAGCCACGGAAGGATTTACCCACTTACTGACTTGGCCATTTTTTTGCGATACGGCACTGCGTTACTTTAACTGACAATTGCGTGGTCCTGGGACGTTGTACCCAAATAAAATGTATGTGCTTTTTTTCCCACAAATAGAGCTTTCTTTTGGTGGTATTTGATCACCTCTGCGTTTTTTATTTTTTTCACTATAAACAAAAAAAGACTGACAATTTTGAGAAATTTTTTTTTTTTACTTTCTGCTATAAAACATACCCAATAAAATGTTTTTAAAAATCTAATGTCTTCATCAATTTAGGCCAATATGTATTCTGCTACATATTTTTTTAAATAAAAAAAAAAAAAACACCTCAATAAGCGTATATTGATTGGTTTGTGCAAAAGTTATAGCGTCTACAAACTATGGAATAGATTTATGGCTCTTTTATTAAATATATTTTTTTTTACTAGTAATTGCGGTGATCAGAGATTTTAAGTTGGACTGCGACATTGCAGCGGACAGATCGGACACCTAACTGACATTTTTAACACTTTTTTGAGAACCAGTGACGTTATTACAGTGAAGTGAAGGAAAGAAATGGAAGGCGCATGATCTGACGCTTTGATCAAATTGATACAGTTTATTTATATACAGAAACAAATAAATGCATATAAAAAATAGCTACGTATTCATAAAAACAGGGTTACAAAATATACACATTCAAATTTTAGAAATTGGACATGCCCATGCAAGGGCAAGTGCTAAAAGGTGGCTGACGCGTTTCGAGGTGTTCCCTCTTCATCAGAGCCTTGAAGAACAACAGGAGAAGTCTGTAAAATATGGTAGACCAACATAAAAGAGAGTGGCTAGTTGGGAGGTATATCACATGGTAAGTGATGGATTCTCCTTAGCTTTACAGCTGTCCACATCCCAGCGCTCTATATAACGTAGAGAAATGTGGTTTGTATGTTTATAGATAGATAGATAGATAGATAGATAGATAGATAGATAGATAGATAGATAGATAGATAGATAGATAGATATAGAGGGATTCCATATATGTCTGTCGGTTGTACCTGCATCCAAGTGTGTAAAGATGTTGCAGCCTGCTTGCATCAATTGAAGAACAGGAGGCAGTTGCTTCAGTGTGGGTTCTATATACCTCTTATCAGAGAGTTGTTTTGTGCTGTCAAAAGGATTGTAGCTGTCTCCAACTGTGTGAGACAACACTGTTGGTCTACCATACCATTGGTCTACCATATTGTACAGACTTCTCCTGTTGTTCTTCAAGGCTCTGATGAAGAGGGAACCCCTCGAAATGCGTCAGCCACCTTTTAGCACTTGCCCTTGCACGGGCATGTCCAATTTCTAAAATTTTAATGTGTATATTTTGTAACCCTGTTTTTATGAATACGTAGCTATTTTTTATATGCATTTATTTGTTTCTGTATATAAATAAACTGTAACAAATTGATCAAAGCGTTAGATCACGCACCTTCCACCTCTTTCCTTCACCTGGCTCTCTTCGGACCACCCCTGGTCAGCTTAGGCAGCGGGACACGCATAAAAGCGATCAAAGGGTTACCTGTGTTCCCTCAGTGTGTTTACTAACTGTATGGGGGATGGGCTGCTTGGGACAATACACAGATCCGTCTTCCTGCATAGCAGAAAGACAGGATCTCTGTGTGATCCCCTGTCAGAACGGAGATATGCCGCTGGACCCGCTGATTGGCTCCCCCGCTGGCCAATGGGCGTATACTCTTAGACCTTTCTGCGGCCCTTGACACAGTTGACCATGCTCTCCTCCTCAATAAACTCTCTTAGCCTCTGCTGTTTCCTGGTTCTCCTCTTACTTACCTAAAAGTGGTGCACTTTCAGCATTAGCGTCACATACAAAACCATCTCCTACGCTCCTGTTCCTCTTTCTGTTGGTGTACCCCAAGGCTTCGTCCTTGGGACCCTCCTTTTCTCTTGCTACACCTCTTGCCTGAGCCAGCTGATAACATCCCACTGCTTCCAATACCACCTATCTATGCCGGCGACAACCAGTTCACCCCCTCAATCTCCTCACATATTACAAATTTACTGAGCGACATATCTGTATGGATCAATGCAAATACTCGCCAGCACACAGCCATCTTCAAATGTAGTCCAAATAATTTTTTGCTAAGTGATCACATCATCAAAGAACAAGTGCAATGTTTCGGAGCCGCGCAGGACCCCTTCATCATGCATGTGATCCTCTTGGATCTCCACCCCCCACCATGACTTTACCATTGAGATCAACAGCACAGCAAGTGGTCCCTCCACTCATGGAAGAGTGTAATCCTAGACTTTTACCTCTCCTTCGGGCCCCACATCCAATCACTGGCTAAATCTTGCCACCTTAACTGCCTTGACATTTCTAGAATTCGCCCCTTCCTGACTAATGACACCACAAAACAACTTATTCATTCGTTGGTTATATCCCACTCTACTGCTCTACTGCAACTCCCTCCTTACTGGCCTAATTTTACACAGTCTACCCCCCCTTCAGTCTATTATGAATGCTTCTGCTAGACGTATACACCTTACTAACTGATCCATGACTGCTGCCCCTCTCTGCCAATCCCTTCCCTCGCTTCCACTAGCCCAACGTATAGAATTCAAACTACTATCTACAATATACAAAGCCATCCACAACATCGCCCCCAGCTAAATCACTAACCTCATCTGCAGATATTCCCAAATCATCCTCTCCACTCCTCCCAAGGCATCTTGGTCTCTAGCTCCCTTGTTACCACTTCCCAGGCTTGCCTTCAAGACTTTTCCAGAACCTCTCCCATCCTCTGAAACTCCCTACCCCAGTATGTTTGGTCAGCTCCTACCTGGTCCACCTTCAGGCAATCCTTCAAAACTCATATATTCAGGGAATCCTACCCCACCTCCACCTAAAAAAAATGTACTTGAGTCACCTCTATCAGATTACCAACTGCAACTATTGCCTTTTGTACCACCTGCCCTTCCCTTTAGATTGTAAGCTCCATGAGCAGGGTTCTCCTACTCTTTCATTATTGAGCTGTGTGGTAATTGCACTGCCCCCTCCCCCCCCCCCCTTTATATTGTAAAGTGCTGCAAAAACTGTTGGCACTATTTAAATCCACAAATTTATAGTGCACATTTTAACTTTTTTTTAATCCTACATAAAGCGCACCAGCATTATACAGATACTCCTCGATTAACGACTTACCTGTTTAATGACCACTCGGACTTATGACCCCATCTCCCCATCCGAATGACGTGCTATACATCATTGTATTGTACAGTACAGAATTTTTGTTGGCGTTCTGTGCTTATGCAAATTAAAACAACGTTGTTGCGCTGGAGTTTTGTGTTTTAGACCTTTTGTTCACAATACAATACAGGACAGTAGGGAAGAATGCTTAAAAAATACTCGTGGCTCCTCGTTTAACGACCAATTTGTTTAACAAACTGGTCGTTGTAACTGAACCTGGTCATTAAGTGGGAAGAGCCTGTAGTGACACGGATACTAAATAATAAATGTAATCTTTACTCCTAACTAAATCAAACAGATCCTGACCTTTTACTTTGATCATGACACTAACTCTGACAATAACTTAGGGCTGGTTCACACCAGATGTGGTGGGACTGTGTTGGGTTTTTATTCCAGGTCCCACCACAAGGCAAAACAGCTTGTTTCATATATGCCTGGTTCACACCACTGCGTTGTAGTGGTGTGTGGGCATGATGCACTTTTTTCAGCACTGCGTGGTGGCAATTGAACTTTATGAGATGCCTGTATGACATCTCAATAAAACAAAAAAAAAGGAAACTATGCAAGCTGCCGAGCTGCTGAGCTGATCTCAGCCTGGATAGTACCAGCCACTGCAATGCTGGTGGGGTCCAGCACTTAGTCCAAGCTTCATCTAGCTATTTTAAATTTATTTGTTATTGTTATAACACAGGTGTGCCTATATGCAGCGTCTTGGAAGGATACCCACCTCTGTGACGCCAATCACTTTTGCATGTCACTTTTTACAGTTAGTAACTCAAAGCAGAGACATTTTGACATTATTGACACAAAACTGTAGACTTTACATATATTTACATACTGTTTTATTGTAATTAGTATAAAGCAAATAATGATATATCTTATAAATGCATGTACAGTCATGGCCAAAAATATTGCCACCCTTGCATTTCTGTCAGATAATGCTCCACTTCGCCCAGAATATTGTTGCAATTACAAATATTTAGGCATTTTCATGTTTATTTCTTTTGTTTGTATTAGTATGACACAAAAAAGTGGAGAAACAAAAAGCCAAATCTGACAAATTCCACGCAAAACTAAAAAAATTGACTGGACAAAAATATTGGCACCCTCAATTTAGGGTAGATTTAACACTGGGGCCGCGGCACTTTACCGTCGTTTTAGCTGCGCTTTGCGGCCGCTAGCGGGGTGCTTTTAACCCCTGCTAGCGGCCAAATTAAGGGTTAAAACCGCCCGAGTTGCAGCGCTTCTGACGTGCTTTTCAGGTGCTTCCGAAGTTACATATTTACATAGTTACATAGTAGGTGAGGTTGAAAAAAGACATAAGTCCATCAAGTCCAACCTATGTGTGTGATTATGTGTCAGTATTACATTGTATTTCCCTGTATGTTGCGGTCATTCAGGTGATTATCTAATAGTTTCTTGAAGCTATCAATGCTCCCCGCTGAGACCACCACCTGTGGAAGGGAATTCCACATCCTTGCCGCTCTTACAGTAAAGAACCCTCTACGTAGTTTAAGGTTAAACCTCTTTTCTTCTAATTGTAATGAGTGGCCACGAGTCTTATTAAACTCTCTTCTGCGAAAAAGTTTTATCCCTATTGTGGGGTCACCAGTACAGTATTTGTAAATTGAAATCATATCCCCTCTCAAGCGTCTCTTCTCCAGAGAGAATAAGTTCAGTGCTCGCAACCTTTCCTCATAACTAAGATCCTCCAGACCCTTTATTAGCTTTGTTGCCCTTCTTTTACTCGCTCCATTTCCAGTACATCCTTCCTGAGGACTGGTGCCCAGAACTGGACAGCATACTCCAGGTGCGGCCGGACCAGAGCCTTGTAGAGTGGGAGAATTGTCGTTTTATCTCTGGCGTTGATCCCCCTTTTAATGCATGCCAATATTCTGTTTGCTTTGTTAGCAGCAGCTTGGCATTGCATGCCATTGCTGAGCCTATCATCTACTAGGACCCCCAGGTCCTTTTCCATCCTAGATTCCCCCAGAGGTTCTCCCCCCAGTGTATAGCTTGCATTCATATTTTTGCCACCCAAATGCATTATTTTAAATTTTTCTACATTGAACCTCATTTGCCATGTAGTCGCCCACCCCATTAATTTGTTCAGGTCTTTTTGCAAGGTTTCCATCCTGCGGAGAAGTTATTGCCCTGCTTAGCTTAGTATTGTCTGCAAATACAGAGATTGAACTGTTTATCCCATCCTCCAGGTCGTTTATGAACAAATTAAATAGAATTGGTCCCAGCACAGAACCCTGGGGAACCCCACTACCCACCCCTGACCATTCTGAGTACTCCTCATTTATCACCACCCTCTGAACTCGCCCTTGTAGCCAGTTTTCAATCCATGTACTCACCCTATGGTCCATGCCAATGGACCTTATTTTGTACAGTAAACGTTTATGGGGAACTGTGTCAAATGCTTTTGCAAAATCCAGATACACCATGTCTACGGGCCTTCCTTTATCTAGATGGCAACTCACCTCCTCATAGAAGGTTAATAGATTGGTTTGGCAAGAACGATTCTTCATGAATCCATGCTGATTACTGCTAATGATACCGTTCTTATTACTAAAATCCTGTATATAGTCCCTTATCATCCCCTCCAAGAGTTTACATACTATTGATGTTAGGCTAACTGGTCTGTAATTCCCAGGGATGTATTTTGGGCCCTTTTTAAATATTGGTGCTACATTGGCTTTTCTCCAATCAGCTGGTACCATTCCAGTCAGTAGACTATCTGTAAAAATTAGGAACAACGGTCTGGCGATCACTTGACTGAGTTCCCTAAGTACCCTCGGATGCAAACCATCTGGTCCTGGTAATTTATTAATGTTAAGTTTCTCAAGTCTAATTTTAATTCTGTCCTCTGTTAACCATGGAGGTGCTTCCTGTGTTGTGTCATGAGGATAAACACTGCAGTTTTGGTTACTAAAGCCCCCCGATTCACTCGTGAAGACTGAGGAGAAGAATTAATTCAATACCTTCGCCATCTCCCCGTCTTTTGTAACCAGATATCCTTCCTCATTCTTTATGGGGCCAATATGGTCTGTCCTCCCTTTTTTACTGTTTACATACTTAAAGAATTTCTTGGGATTTTTTTTGCTCTCCTCCGCTATGTGTCTTTCATGTTCTATCTTATGCCCCGTACACACGGTCGGATTTTCCGACGGAAAATGTGTGATAGGACCTTGTTGTCGGAAATTCCGACCGTGTGTAGGCTCCATCACACATTTTCCATCGGATTTTCTGACACACAAAGTTTGAGAGCAGGATATACAATTTTCCGACAACAAATTCCGATCGTGTGTACACAAATCCGACGGACAAAGTGCCACGCATGCTCAGAATAAATACAGCGATGAAAGCTATTGGCCACTGCCCCGTTTATAGTCCCGACGTACGTGTTTTACGTCACCGCGTTTAGAACGATCGGATTTTCCGACAACTTTGTGTGACCGTGTGTATGCAAGACAAGTTTGAGCCAACATCCGTCGGAAAAAAATCCTAGGATTTTGTTGTCGGAATGTCCGAACAAAGTCCGTCCGTGTGTACGGGGCATTAGCCTTCCTAATTGCACCCTTACATTTCTTGTTGCATTTCTATAAAGTCTGAATGCTGAGGATGATCCCTCAACCTTGTATTTTTTGAAGGCCTTCTCCTTTGCTTTTATATGCATTTTTACATTGGAGTTAAGCCATCCAGGATTTTTGTTCGCTCTTTTAAATGTATTACCCAATGGGATACGCTGGCTAATGCCCTTATTTAATATGCTCTTAAAGCAAACCCATCTCTCCTCCGTATTCTTTGTTCCTAATATTTTATCCCAATTTATGCCTTTTAGCAAGGTTTGTAGTTTAGGGAAGTTGACTCTTTTGAAATTCAGTGTCTTTGTATTCCCTTTATGTTTCCTATTTGTGTAATTTATACTGAAACTAATTGACCTGTGATCGCTGTTACCTAAATTGCCCCATATTTCCACATCCGTGATCAGGTCTGTATTGTTGATAATCAGTAGATCCAGTAATGTTTTATCTCTAGTTGGTGCGTCTACCACCTGACCCATAAAATTGTCCTGCAAGACATTAAGGAACTGGCGAGCCTTAAATGAATGCGCGGTTCCCTCCGCCCAGTCTATGTCTGAATAATTAAAATCCCCCATTATGATGACACTTCCCATCCTTGCTGCTAATCCAATTTGTGATAGGAGATCCGTCTCCACTTCCTCCCTCAGGTTAGGGGGCCTATAGCATACTCCCAGTATTATTTTCCCCTTAGCTTCATCCCTTTGGAGCTCAAACCATAAGGATTCCACCTCCTCTCTAGCTTCCTCAGTGATGTCATCTCTCACATTCACTTGTACATTATTCTTGATATATAGGCATACCCCTCCCCCTTTTTTACCCTCTCTATCCTTGCGGTATAGGGTATACCCTTGAATGTTTGCCAGCCAATCATGAGAGCTGTTGAACCAGGTCTCTGGAATTCCCACAAAATCCAAATCCTCCTTGTACAATAGTATCTCTAGTTCACCCATCTTATCCGCCATGCTCCTGGCATTGGTGAACATGCCACATAGTTTAGACCGGTCGCATATTGTCCTCGTATTGGGTGTTTTGAGATTGCAACTAGGACTTGCTACTATACTCACCTTGCGTTTTTGTTCTTTGGTTAACCTACCACTAATGCCCCCAATACTACCCTCTGGAATATCTTCCGCGCTGGCTATCTCTGTCTCTGGACCCTCCCCCCATCGCCTAGTTTAAAAACCCCTCTAACTTTTTGGCCATCTTCCTTTCCAGCAGATCTGCACCCTCCTCATTTAGGTGCAGTCCGTCCCTTCTATAGTACCGGTTACCGACTGAGAAGTCAGCCCAGTCCTCCAAGAACCCAAACCCCTCCTTACTACACCAGCTCTTAAGCCACTTGTTTACTTCCCTAATCTCCCTCTGCCTTTCTGGTGTGGCTCGATGTACCGGTAGTATTCCTGAGAATACTACCTTGGAGGTCCTTTTCCTCAATTTAGCTCCTAAGTCCCTAAAATCGTTCTTTAGGACACTCCATCTGCCTCTGACTTTGTCATTGGTGCCAACGTGCACCATGACAGCCGGGTCTTCCCCAGCCCCTCCCAGTAATCTGTCGACAAGATCCGTGATGTGCCTAACCCGAGCGCCCAGTAGACAACATACTGTTCGGCACTTCAGGTCTTGGTTACAGATTGCCCTCTCTGTCCTTCTAAGAATTGAGTCCCCTACCACCAGAATCTGTCTTTCCTTTCCCTTTGCTGCCCCCCCACTCTCACTGGAGGAGTTCTTCCCCCGGCAGCTAGGAGAGTCCCTCAGCTCCAGCAGTGCTGGTCCCTGACTGGTTTCACCAATGTCACTCAATGGAGCGTACTTATTGGGATGCTCCAGTCCTGGATCGGCCTCCCTGGCACTTCCCCCTCTACCCCTCCTGACTGTCACCCATCTACTCTTTGCTAGTGCCTGCACCTCTTTGTCTCCACCCGCCTCTGTGCTGGCCCCTGCCAGCACCTGCCGTGTACGTTCCTGGCTCTCCTTTAGTATGGAGGGACTTCTCAGTGCTGACAGTTGCTTCCCCAGATTCAGAACCTGGGCTTCCAGGGAAACAATGTGCTTACATTTTGCACAGCAGTATTCGCCCTCGATCAGATGATCAAGGAACGCATACATGCAGCAAGATGTACAAAGAGTCGCCTCTCCACACCCGCCAGGCATCATACCTATTAAATTTAGTGAGGATTTGGGGATTTTACGCTGTCCAAATTACCTAACAGCTAGCTTCCTGGCACTAATACTCAAGACAATACACAGGTACTCACAGACCTACGTGCAATCGCAGAACAGTCGCAGCCCTACGTGCGCTCTCAATACTCAAGTATACAGTATGCCGCATTCCAATGGGCAGGGACGGCTTAGGAGTGCTGTATACAGTGCTCCTAAACCGACCCAAAAATGCTGCTTGCAGGACTTTTTGTAATGTCCCGCAAGTGCACTGCCCCAGTGTGAAAGCACTTGGGCTTTCACACTGGGGAGGCATGTGCTTTGGGTCCTGTTGTAAGACCTTTGACAGGGACCCAACTTTGTGACACTGGGCACTACATTGCAACCCAGAATTATTTGGTAGTCTTCAGATTTCATAATGCTATGCACATGGTGAAAAGATCCAGTACCTGAAGCAGCAAAGTAACCCCAAAACATCAGTGAACCTCCACCATGTTTGACTGTAGGGACTGTATTCTTTAAAGGCCTAATTTCTTTATCTAAAAACAGTAGAATGATGGGCTTTACCAAAAAGCATTTTGGCTTTCTTGAGTAAGTTTTGGCAAACTCCAAAATGGCTTTTTTATGTTTCTGTGTCAGCAGTCGGGTCCTCTTGGGTCTCCTACCATAGCGTCCCTTTTCATTCAGATGGAGACATATAGTGCGAGCTGACACAGTTGTAACCTGTGCCTGAAGGTCAGTTTGAATTTGTCTGGAAGTTGATCAAGGTTCTTTATCCACCATTCGATTAATCCTTTGTTGCAATCTTTGATACATTTTTCTCTTTCATCTACATCCGGGGAGATGAGCTGCAGAGCCATGGGTTGTAAACTTCTTGACAATGTTGCACACAGTGGACATAGGAATATTAACCTCCCTAGCGGTATCCCTGATGGGTGAATTTTCAGTACCAAAAGTACCAAAAGCGATAACCCCGAGCCACAATTTGGATCGCATCGCAGGATCCAGGCAAATTTACTTACCTTGTCCCCAGGATCCTGCGATGTCTATCCGCTGTGTGTGCGAGCCGTGTCTCCGCTCGATCTATCACAGTGCCAAGCTCCGTTCCCTGCGAGCACTGCAATGCACGGGGACGGAGCACGGCGCCAAATTCAAAAAGTTTAAAACACATTACACATAGAGTACACTGTAATCTTACAGATTACATTACTGTATCACATTATTTCACATCCCTTTTGTCCCTAGTGCCTTGTCCAGTGCCCTGCATGCACTTTGATATTATATATACTGTTGTTTCTGCCTGGAAACTGGAGATTGTCCATTGCAACCAAAAAGTGTCCCTTCACATCAAAAGCGGTTTTAGACCAGCTAGAAAACAGAGATAATAAATTAGAATCACTTGCAGAATTGAGTGATAATGATTTGTGGGGAAATTCGTCATCAAGCACTGAAAGTAATGACAGCAACAATTCTGCAACTGAACAAATGTCAGTGTTTTTGATTTGATTACATTATTGAATAATTTTTATTATTATTATTATTATATTATTATTTGTTATAATTATTTATAGTTATTTATTATATTATAATTTATGATTTCGTGTTTTCAATTTTATCATACCCGGGCTGTCTACTAGACTCTTGTTTGGACAGATTTAAGTGTGTTATGCCAAATGCCGTGTACACACGATCGGACATTCCGACAACGAAATCCTGTGATTTATTTCCGACGGATGTTGGCTCAAGCTTGTCTTGCATACACACGGTCGCACGAATGTTGTCGGAAATTCCAATCGTCAAGAATGTGCTGACGCACAACACGTACGACGGCACTATAAAGAGGAAGTTCAATAGCCAGTGCACCACCCTTTGGGCTCCTTCTGCTAATCTTGTGTTAGTAGAAGTTTGGTGAGAAAAGATTCGCGCTTTTCAGCCTCGTGCTTTTCAGATCGTTACTGTTCTTCAGTTTGTGCTTGTGGGTTCGTATCTGGTTTTCAGTGCTTGTAGTCAGTTCGTATCTGGTTTTCAGTGCGTATTTTTATATGATGTATTTGATCTTCAGTGCGTCCTTGTCCACTCGGTTCTGATTTTCAGCACACTCTTCTCAAGCCTTTCTGATTTTCAGTGCGTTCTGTTATTTCGTTCTGACCAGCCGACCGTTTTATAGCCATGTTGCAGGTACATACTCATCGTAGAGTTTGTGCTGCGCAGGGGCTTGGTGTTGGGGTTCTTACTTTGGCATAAGCCTAGTCCATGAACAGGAGGAGGAGGAGTTCATGGACGAAGAATTGGTTGCTCCAGCGTGACCAATTCTCGCACATGCCTTTGTTGCGGGAGATCCGTGAGAATAATCCTGATGATTTCAGGAATTATATCCGGATGACGGACTTCGTTTTTCACCATTTGTTGGCTTTGCTGTCCCCTTATGTTACAAGGCAGGACACCTGCATGCGGCAAGCCATCACTCCTGAAAAGAGGCTAGTCGCCATGTTGCAGTACTTGGCGACGGGGAGAAGTATGCAGGACATCAAGTTCTCTACAGGCATCTCCCCTAGGCACTGAAGATCATTATTCCAGAGACCTGTTCTGTCATCATTCAGGTGCTGCAGAAGGACTATATTAAGGTAATATTTGTCCTTTAACATCAAATTCTATGTATTTAATGTTTGCTAATGTATTGTATTTCTTTCATCATTCCCTAATTACAATGATTGGAATATGCTGTGAATGTCCTCTTTGTCCTCATGCATGCTGGAAGTTTTTCAAGTTCCTTTTTTGTCCTTCATGCATATTTGCCTTCACGAACCTCCCCAGCATGTTATCATGGGCCCATACACACCTAGCCTAGTCACTTAACAATGTATTTTGTCAGCTCCATAGTAGTGCTTTACCCTAAACACCCCCTAAAATGTGTACAAATGTTATTTGTGTACTTAAATTCAGGCAGTGCCAGAGGCTTTTTTTGGGGTCACAAAATCATTTGGAACCCTTTTTCTCCCAACCGCTAAGTCAACCAATACCAATCCTCTATCTGCTGACTTTGCCAAACCCATGCACACTATACCCACCTCTTTTGTGTTCATATTTATGGATGAATTCACCAAAGCATGTAGTGAAAGGGCCTGCCTAAATACTTTCAAATGGTACTGTTTAAAGTTTTGTTCTCCTATGATCTTGATAGGTTATTGCAGAATGTAAAAATGTGCTTCAATTTGTACAGTGTGTATTTATGTTTTCATGTTATGACACTTCTTACCTGTCCAGTGGGCTGCCAATAGTGTAAAGTAAGGAGGGGCTGGCCAAAGTAATCCACATTATTTATACATTCAGCTCTAAATGAAGTAGAGAGGGTTACCTGTCCAAAACATCTCCCTGCCCCCCCTAAAATTTTTACAATGGGCCATCAGAGGGGGTGAGGAATCTGATAAGTGGACCTTAGATTTTTTTTTTTAAATACTTCTTCAAATAAATGTTATACTGATGTTGGCCAAGAATGTTTGTTTCTAATCTGCTTGCAATGTTATGTGCAAAAGTACTAATTTTTCTTTTTCTTGTTTCACTCCACAGTTTCCCTCAACGCCACAGGAATGGCAGACTGTGGTCTCCAATTTGCCCAGCGGTGGGACTTTCTCAACTGCGGAGGGGCAATTGATGGGAAACACATCCACCTCGTCCCACCCCCCAACTCGGGGTCATACTATTACAACTATAAGGGGTTTAATAGTATTGTGATGTTGGCGGTGGTGTCGGCGACATATAAGTTTCTCTATGTGGACGTGGGGAAGCCGGATGTCGGATGGTGGAGTCATCACCCAGACCGAGTTCTACGGATGGCTCCAGAGTGGTGGCTTGGGATTGCCACCTCCGGAAGACAACGTGGCTGGTCTGCCGTTCATCTTTGTTGCTGATGAAGAGTTTGGGCTGGGTGACCACCTGATGCAGCTGTTCCCCATGAGGACCCTCACCCCGGACCAGAGGGTTTTTAACTACCGGCTGGTCAGAGCCAGAAGAGTGGTGGAGAATGCTTTCGGGATAATGGCCAGTCGGTTCCGCCTATTCCTTACGCCAATCAACATGGCGGAATATAAACTTAACTATATAATCCTTGCATGCTGCATTCTCCACAACTTTTTAAGGAGAAATTTGATGAACTATGTGGCCTCAGTTGGGCCTGAGGTCGGATTTCAAGACCAAACCCTGACGGCGCTTGAAGCTGGCCGTCCTGGCTTGCCCCCCTAAAGCACCTGCGAGGTCCGTCTAAAATATATGGAGTACTTTGCAGGTTGGGGGGGGGGCATTGATATGCCAGAAAATGTTTAACAAACATTTTTTAAATAAATTTGTATTTTAAACTGAAAAATATTTCCTTTTATTTACTGCTTGTGTTTCTTTTATCTATCTCCTAGGTTATCCAATGGGCTTATTTTTTTGGCCATTTTCTTCAATAGTGCAAACGTAATTTATTTGATACATGAGGTGACAATCTCTTCTTCAGCTAACTATTATGTTGTGGGTCTGCTACACACACACCTTGTTTTTGTTGTTAATGTATGTAATGCATTAAGGATAAAAATATTCATCATTTTCAGCACCGTGATTTGATTTTTTGGGGTGACGAAAATGGCCTGTTGCAAATTCTAAATCACTGTGGGTGTTATTTACTAATCCAAAATCCACTTTGCACTACAAGTGCACTGCAAAAGTGCACTTGAAACTGCGCTGAAAATGCACTTGTAGTGCAAAGTAGATTTTCCTTTAGTAAATAACCCCCATTGTCACTGTAAACACCAACTTACTCCAAAAACTGCTATTGAGCATTGAAAGAAGAAGTCACACATTGTTGAGTATAAACATTTTTTACTCTATGCACATTCACATGTGCATTTAGAAAAGGGTTTTTGAACAAACCAAAATATTTAGAGAAGAAATTTTATGTTTTAGACATTAGAAATATCCTTTTTTGTGGTAAACAGGCATGTTTTTAAAACCATAAAACAATACACAATTTAGGAACTTACAAAGTTCAACTTTGATAAATTGAAGGCAATATCAGACATTAGTATGTCCAAACTGTGTTGATATTGCCTTCATCAGCCAAATTTTGAAGATGCACACAAATTGAGTCAAAATGGGGATTTCCCTCCTGATCCCATGCCTAATGTCAACATGTGCTAGTTCTCATCATGGGGGATCAATGGACGTGTTTCGTGTTTACAATCCTTTCCTCTCAGCTACTTGAGTTGCGAGGAAGGGGTTGCACCCACAAAATGCGTACCATGATATCCCGTGATGGCAGATAGCACATGTTGACACACTGTGTGCATCTTCAAAATTTGGCTTTCATAATTTTTGGAAAAATTCAGAAAAATAAAATCAATTTTTTAAAATTTTGGTGTGTTTTATATTCTGCCTAAAACATCAGTGATGTTTTTGAGTCTTTTTTCCACATCATTGGTGTCTTCCTTGATCTTCTGTAAATCCCTATTGCACACCATGATCTCCCCAATGAGGATGTGTGCACTTGCACTTGTAAAATGTGTTTCTTCTTCCACAACATCTACATCACCTAAAAAAAACAAAAAAAACACACCTTGTATTACAAATATGCATGCATACATCTTTTACCTGAAGCTGTGGTCTCAGACACTCACCTGTTAGGGTCACTATTTCGCCCAATTCATAAACCTGTCCTTCCTCTACATCCTTTGGTTGTGGTGTGGGGATTTCCCCTTGTTTAGGAGGTGGGGGGTCCCTGGTGTCCTCCAATGTCCCGATTCTTTTCTCCCCTATGTGAATAAAAAAAATGTATACTTAGCACACAGATATTTGAGGGCAGAAATAGGAATATGAAACATTGCTTGTAAGTGTCGTACAATTGTCTGTTTTGGCAGTGTTCCAAGCTGAATACATGATTTTTTACCTTTCTTAAAGCTGAAATACTGAAAAAGTATCACACATGTAGAGACCCCTAGTATCCACTGGTTCACCTGTGTGGGACACCCTAAAACGTTTGTTCTGGTGTCCCACACTAGTGCTCCTGCGTCTAGATTTGTAAACAGCTGCTGAGTGTCCTCTCCTTTCACCGAATCAAGTTTGCATTTTGTTCTAGTTACAAACCCATCTAGACAACAATGTACTAAACTTCTTTGAATACAAATAGGCATGACCAAATGTAGTTAATCTGCCAAAAACATCGTATTAGTGAGCGAACGATGTTTTTTTAACATAGAAGTTTATTTAAATTTTCACAACAGAAACAATTCACTTCATGTTAGATTTGATTACAGATGGCATGCATAGAACAGTTACATGACTTGGTATGAGTAAGATTCAATTATCACAGTAGTTATCCATTTCAGAAGAAGATACTAATACACTCATTAAGGATATTAACATAAGGTATAAGTGTAAGTGTAAGGGATCCCGCCTTTCAACTTGGAACATTCTAACCCACTCGTATATAGTTTGGAGGAGTCCTGGGGGCCCTCAATGCCAATCCCAATGGACCCGGACCCGGACCCAACATTTCATTCAATAGACAGGTGTTTTGCCTTCACCCACGCTGCCCAGATTTTTTCAAATTTTTTTGGACAATTTCTTCCCATATATGTCATTTTATATAATGGTAGCGCCTTATTTACCAGAGATTGCCAGAGTTGTTTGGTGGGCGGTTGGGACTGATTCCACTGCAGTAGGATTGCTTTCCTAGCATATAATGTGGTGTAGAAGATGAATAGTTTCTTCCCCCATGTGACTTCTAGAAAGTCACAAATACCTAGTAGAAGAGGTATTGGGCTATATGGGACTTGTAGTCCCCCTATCGAGTTGATATCGGCAAGTAAACTATTCCAGAATTCCACCACTCCAGGGCAGGACCAGACCACATGAAAGAAATCGGCCTCCCCAGACCCACATCTAGGGCACCTCGCTGTTCTATCAGGGTATATTCTTGCCAGGCGTATTGGAAAGTAATAGGCCCTATGTAAAAATTTCAGCTCATTTCAGTCCTCATCCATCAACTCCGGAACATCCACCCTCCACCGCTCACATAGCTGGGAGACTTTAGATGTATCTCGAGTCACAAGCAAATTATAGACGACGGACAGCGTTCGTCCGCCATCTTGGTTTTTTAATACACTTTCCATCGGTGTCTCCTCCAGAGTCAGCGGACTGGGGAACTGGGACCGGAACGCATGCCTCACCTGGAGGAACCTGAAAAACATATGATTGGGTAGATCCTTTTCTCTTTTTAAAGCATCAAAGGTGATTAGTTGTCCCTGGGCAACTATATCCCTCAGGGTCGTGACTCCATATCTGGCCCACACAACCGGGTCGGGGATAGAGTGAAAATGAGGCAGATGAGGATTACCCCATAGGGGGGTTGCTGGGGATCAACCACCAGGTCCCAGAAATAGCGTATTGACAGTGTCCCATACCTTAAGGGTTGTTTTCATGGGATAGGTCACATCTGGATTGGATCTAGGGCCTCTATGCACCAAATTCCTCAACTCTGCATAGGAGCCGATCAGCGCTGCCTCTAGGGAAGCAGCAGGGTTAGCCGGTTCTTCTGAGAACCACCATTTTACTGTTACCAATACTGCTGCCCAGTAGTATTTTAGGAAGCATGGCAAGGCCAGACCCCCCAAGGTCCCTGGTAATTGCAATGTTGCCCTGGCTATTCTAGGAGTTTTCCCGTTCCAAATGAATGAGGTAATAATGCTATCTAAGTGTCGAAAGAAGGTCATTGATATAGGGATCGGGGTTTGTCGGAAAAGGTATATAAATTTAGGTAGAATTGACATTTTGATTAGGTTGACACGGCCAACCGGGGTTAGTGGTAGGGATCTCCATGTGTTACATCTTTGGGATAGGTGGTTAATCACAGGGTTTAAGTTAAGGCTGATATATTTTTTTAAGTGTTGATGTATTTCTACCCCTAGGTATCTAAACTGGGAAACCCTACTGAGTTGTCCATCCGTCTGCAAGGGAGAAGACCCCGCCCGCAAAGGAAACAGGATCGACTTTCCCCAGTTGATACATATACCAGAGAATTTCCCAAACCTATTAATTACCGAGAGAGCCTCTTGTAGGGAAGTACTGTCATCTTTAAGATAGAGTAAGGTGTCGTCGGCGTATAACGACACCTTTTCCTGTAGAGGACCCCTCGTAATCCCCCTAACCCCGGGTGTGGCCCTGAGAAGGGCAGCCATAGGCTCTATTGCCAGGGCAAAAAGACCCGGCGAGAGCGGGCACCCCTGTCTAGTTCCCCTACCCAAAAAAAAGGTCGGGGAAAGTACCGTACCTGTGCGAACTCTGGCCGTAGGGGCCTTATATACCATCCTGACCCATGAGATAAAGACCGGGCCAAACCCGAACCTGCGGAGGACCTCCCATAGGTAGCCCCACTCAACAGAGTCGAAGGCCTTCTCTGCGTCAAGAGAGGCCACAATTTCGTTTCGGGCATCCTCCTCCGTAGAGGCCAGGACAGCATACAACCTGCAAATGTTTATGTCCGTGCCCTTTCCAGGCATGAAACCTGATTGATCTTCATGAATTAGATCTAGTATTATTTCGTTTAACCGCTGAGCCAAAATTTTGGTTAAAATCTTCGCGTCAGAATTAAGTAGAGATATAGGTTGATATGAGGGGCATAATTGGGGGTCTTTTCCCAGCTTTGGCAGGACCACTATAATAGCTTGTGACATGGATAGTGGTATCTCCCCAGTTCGTAGGGTCTCTGTAAGCATTGTGTGCATCCTAGGCGCCACCTCGCCCATATACTGTTTATAAAATTCAGGGGGTAGGCCATCTAGTCCCGGTGTCTTCCCCGTTTGTAAGGAGCTTAGGGCCCGTTGGACCTCTTCCAAAGTTATTGGAGCCTCGAGGCCCTCCCGTGCTGCAGCCGTGAGGGTCGGAAGCATTATTTCGTCTAGGAAGTCCGAGAGTTCCTTCGCTGAGTATTGTGCCCTAGGGGAATATAGGGACGAGTAATACTCAGCAAAGCAAGCGTTAATCTTCGCAGGGTCTGATACTAGGGTCCCGTCATTCTTTCAGATACGGGCTATTGTGGACACTGGTGATTGGTCCCTGGCCAACCAGGCCAAAAGCTTACCTGTTTTTTCCCCTTGCTCAAATATTCTCTGAGTTTGGGCTAGTTGGCGTTTGTTCGCTTTGGCTACCCTCAGTAGCATTACCTCCCGATAGGCAACCTTCATGTCCTGTGCTATAATAGGGTTGGCCGTGAGGGTGTATCTGGTCTCTAAGTCCCGGGCTTTGGTCTCTGCCTCTTCCAACAGCATCTTATTATTCCTGCGCTCTCTGGCTATGGATGACATATAGCTGCCTCTAATATAAGCTTTAAAAGTGTCCCATACCATCCCCGGAGTGGAGGAACCCGCGTTAGCCAACCAAAATTGTTTTATCTCTTTTACTATCTCAATTTCTATAGTAGGATGTTCGATCCAGAATCGGGAAAGTCGCCAAATTCTGTCCGCCTGTGGAGTGGAGGTTTGCAGTGTGCATAATAGCGGGGAGTGGTCAGAAATTCCCCTCGGTAGCGTTTCAATATTTATAACTTTGGGAAGCATGGGTGAGCTTGCATAAAGAAGGTCAATGCGTGATAGTGAGTTATAGGAGGATAAGTGACATGTGTACACCCGTTCTGTTGGATGTTTCCAGCGCCACACATCCTCCAATCCCAGCACCTGTGCCCATCTATTTAACGCAGAATCTGTAGCCGGGTCCGGGGACATTTTATCTAGTGAAGGGTTAGGTGTGATATTAAAATCCCCCGTGAGAATTATATTGTCTGTGGGGAATTGCGCAATTATAGTAGTGATCTTCTGCAGTAGGGAGATGTTAGCCGGTGGGGGCAAATATACCCCCACTATAACCATAGCCAAAGCTTCTATATTAGCGTGGATTATTATGTACCTGCCTTCTGGGTCTATGAGAATATCAAGGGGTTCAAAATTGAGTGATTTGTGGATCAGTATACTAACCCCCCTGGCGTAATTAGTGTAGGTGGCATGGTAATGATGTCCCACCCATGGTTTCTTTAACCCCAACACTCTGCCCCCCATCAGATGCGTCTCTTGAAGAATACAAATACTGGGTGTATATTTCTTAAGATATTCAAAAACTAGTGAGCGTTTAATTTTGTGATTGAGACCCCTTACATTCCATGACAATACTTTCAGCTGAGCCATATCTCAGTGCAGTATATATTTCTACCGGAAGACCATGTATAGTTGGAATATATAGATAACTCCTTCTCATCCCTCCCCCCTCCCGCCAAGGGACCCATCATCCACCCATGGGCAGTAGCTAGTCTGGTAGCCTGGAGCTTGTAGCCTATGCCCTTGCCATTGTCAAGCCAACTGTAAAAATCTTTCCTTGAGTAATGAAGCGAAAAACAAAGAACAGAAATTAAAATTAAACATACTAAACAAAACATCCCTCCCATCCCGCCCCACACCCCATTAGTTAAACCTCGGGGTGTTTGAGTACCCATAACAACCAAAAAAAAAAAAAAAAATCCAAAATACAGGAGAAACCTCCTAGGGGGCGGTGTGTAACAATTGGCACACCTAGGACCTAGTTTTCTTTAACGTGAGATCAGAGACCGCACTACTCACTGCACCTGCAGGCCTTTACTGATAATAAACAAAGAGAGGTGGAAGGGGAAACAAAGATTCCCTATAAAAAAAAGAAAAAAAACGAAAAAGAGACTAAAAAATTGGAGAAAAGAAAATCTTAGTGACTAGGGGGGGGGGAACCTCCCCCCTATTCAGGGCCCCCTCCCTTTCATGTGGACCAGAGCAACCTGTCTGCGCCAGAGCAGCCATTAGCACTTAGATATTTCTAAGGGTACAATCTTAGTTACAAACAATGGTAGTTTCTAAAAAAACCTGTGGAAAGCAAAAGAAATTAGTTAAACAATAGAAGCAGTCGTTTAAAGTCCTCTTGAAGAGCCAAACCACTTAGCAGAATTCCACCATTAACCCTTCCCTCCACCACCCATCTCCAACATCAGGATAAGCATTGGTTATGTGTGGCATTGTGTCTCGCATTCTCCCCTTGTTTGTCATTCCTGGGGCCAGTGATTACAGCAACAAAGTTCCATGGCTCCATATCGTTGGTCAGGACTGCCGACGTCTGGATAGTCCCTTTGGGGGGGGAGGGATGTGGGGAGAAACTCATTCCAGGCATTCCAGCGGTCAATATCCCACAAACCCCCACTGTTTCCCCCAATCCCCTGACATAGGACCGTCCAGCAAAGCAAGTTTCCATCCCCCATTGTATGGTTAGCTGGTTCGGCAATATCCCCAACAGATAGCCAGGCCCCTCAGGATTCATGTATTCCATAGTTCCCAGACAGTATGCCGCTTACCAATAGAGGTGGGGGTTATTAGAGATTTCAAGCCATGAGTCTTACTACCGGTCAGCACCAGGTAGATGGAGGGTTAGATGTGGTGTACTCCATACATCAGATCAATGATTGCGTGGCAGGGATTCAAGCCATTTGGTTGCTTCCTCCGGAGAGGTGAAAAATTTAGTAGTTTCGCCATCCACTACTCTGAGTCGTGCAGGAAATAACATGCTGTATTTTAGTCCCTTAGCACGTAGTAGGGCCTTGACCTGGTCGAATGTCCTGCGTTGCCTCTGTGTTTCCACTGAGTAGTCAGGGAATAGCATTATCTTCGCGTTCTCAGTGCGCAGCTCTCCCACCTTTGTGCCTCTCTTAAGATCAGATCCCTATCTCTAAGGTTCAATAAACGAAATATGAAGGTGCGTGGAGGTGTTCCTGGTGGGCCCCGAGTTGACGGCATTCTGTGGGCGCGCTCCACCGCAAAGTGTGCAGAAAATGGTGCTTGTGGGACAAGGTTTCGCAGCAGCTGCTCTGTGTATGCCTCCGGGTCTCTTCCCTCCGCTCCTTCCGGAAGTCCCACTAAGCGCAGATTATTCCTGCGATTTCTGTTTTCTTGATCTTCCGCACGCGATTCCAGTGTTTTCATTTTAACTTGCAATATACGAAGGGAGGCGCTGTGGTCTCGGATTTCATCTTCATTCTCCCCTACCCTCCGTTCAGCCTCCGTCAGCCTGTCTCTGTATTTGTCCATATCCCGTCTTATTAGGCCCATTTCTGATTGTATTTGCTCTATTTTGGTAGTTAGGGTAGTTTGACAACCTGTGATAGCCTGCATTAATGCTTGAAACTGATCCTCTCCCATCTGGGAGGACTCAGCCTGAGTGTCTGTGTGATCAGTCTGTGAGGCCATGTTTGAACACTCTACTCCACGTGGGCCCTGGGCTGGTGGCGGTGTTTTAGGGGCCTTGTGTTTCTGCTTCTGGGCGCCACAGGTTCTTCTTCTCATGCCCAGGTTGTTCCCAGTCTGCCAGTTATAATGTGACAGGCAAGGGTCTTCTTACAGCCGGGTTATAGTGTAAATCTCCAACCCGCTGTATAGCCCTGTCTCCCTCACCTCCCAGCAGGTCTTGTCAGTGGCTCCCCTGTCACTCACCGCCAGATGGCACCGCCGTGGGGCATGCAGCGGCCCCTCTTCCGCCGATCACGGCACCCGAGGCTGGGGATCGCGGATGCCTCGTAGGCCGCAATATGGTGGATCTCCTCCGAGATGAAGAACCGGCCGAGGGCCTCCGAGGCGGCGTGGATGTCCCCTCTCGCCCGCTCCAGGCCTCCCCCGCCTCCCAGCGGCGGCGGCTACAATAGATGGTTCGTTCCGGCCCCTCTATGGCCAATTGCAGCACCCGAGGCCGGGGATCGCGAGGCCGCACAGGCCGCAAGATGGCGGATCGCCTCTGTGACATGGAGCCGGCTGAGGGCCTACAGCAGCCCCCTCCGACGGCCTGCGCCCTCAATACTCCTCGGCTCCGCCGCCGGCGGTGTAGTACATCAACTCCGGGTCACTTTCAAGGTAAATCGCACAGGCTTTAGGCAGGATGCCTGTGGATGCAGTGAGGGCCGGCGGAGTTCCTTCGGATCACTTCTCCAGCAGCGGTGCCCGTGGAGCCACACGCCGCTATCATCAAGCTCCAGCACTCCTCACTATTGTGCCCGGTCACATCCACATCCCCATGGGGCAGTTAAATAGGCTGTTAGTCCATATAATAGCGGATTTGTAGGCCTACTGTATGCGGAGCTCTATCCCATCCGTCCTATCAGGTCGCCATCTTGACCACGCCCCAGCGAACGATGTTTACTACGAACGATTACTGAGCCCACGAACCTGAAAGTTGCCATTTTAAACTGTACAACAGTAAAGAAAAGCACATGGAGCAGCACTAAAGTAATAATAATAATAATAGGAACACACGACAATTACTTACTTTTTAGAAGCAGTTTCCTGATCCTTCTGTACTGATCCTGCTCCCTCAATTTCAGGTCTGACCAGCGTTTCCTCAATTGATACTTGGATCGTCGTACCGCAAAATTGCGGTGCAGACTTTTCACAACTTTAGCCATGATCTTGGCCTTTCTTACATTTGGGTTTGGGTAAGGTCCATGCTTCCCATCATTGTCGGCCCTCTTCAAGATGTCCACCATCTCCACCATCTCTACAAAGGACATATTTAAGGCCTTAAATCTCCTTCGGGATCGGGACGTTCGTGGCTCCAGCCTTTTGTTGTTGCTGCTGCTGCTGTCTGCATGCACTTCTTCTTTCTCCACCATGTGCTCTCCCACTGCGCCGAAAGAGAAGGGGCGGGGAATATACTAGATAGAAGGTCAGGGGCGGGTGGAGTTTGACGCATGTGCAGTGTATAAAAAGCGTAACACACGTGCGTCGTACATACGATCTATGAGTGGAGGAAGGAGTATCGGAAGCGCCAATCGTTCTAACGAAGGTACAATTTTAACTTGGGGCATCAGTGGCCTATACTGCTTAGAGATTGATGCCTATATTGGGACAAGATTAGCCTGACATTAGATTTGTCTTGTGTTGTGTCTTGCAGATAAAATGGATCGATTCAACGATCATGATTTCCTCCCCCAATTCATTGATTTATACAGAGAGCTGTCCTGTCTGTGGCAGACAAAACACCCCTTTTATACAAATCAACTAAAGAGGAAGGCAGCACTGGATAAATTGCTTGAATTTGTGAAGCAGCAGATCCCCACGGCAGACATCACCTATTTGAAGTGTAAAATTTGGTGGCATGAGGAGCACTTATAATAGGGAGCGCAAGAAGGTCCAGGATTCCCAGAGATCAGGAGCAGCAGCAGGTGACATCTATGTCAGGGGCGGGCAGCTGTGGTGCTATGACAGACTGCGATTTCTTTCAGACCAGACTGAAATCAGGCCATCACTCTCAACCCTTCCTTCCACTCTTCCTTCCACCCCAGCAGAGGCTTCTGACGTCCAACCTGGGCCTTCCACCCAGGAAGAAGATGTGGAGGAGCCCAGCTTGAGTCAGGTATAGCATTGTTCAACATATTTCTCAAAATTGTGTGTGATTGATGAACAATAAACTAAAACTATGTCCCTTTTTCATACACAGGAAAGCCTCAGCCAGGAGGAGGCTGTGGAAAGTGGCAGCCAGGAGGTGGCAGGGGAAAGTGGCAGCCAGGAGGTGGCGGGGGTAAGTGGCAGCCAGGAGGTGGTGGGAGTAAGTGGCAACCAGGAGGTGGCCGGGCCCAGTAGAGTGATCGAATCCCAGGTCCCTCCCCTCTGCCTTCAAGAAAAAAAGGCCCAGGAAGGGGAGGAACGTGGAGGAGTCAGCACTTACAGTGGCTTGCAAAAGTATTCGGCCCCCTTGAACTTTTCAACCTTTTGCCACATTTCAGGCTTCAAACTTAAAGATATAACATTTTTATTTTTTGTGAAGAATCACCAACAAGTGGGACACAATTGTGAAGTGGAACGAAATCTTTTGGATTTTTGAAACTTTTTTAACTAATAAAAAAATGAAAAGTGGGGCGTGCAAAATTATTCGGCCCCCTTGCGTTAATACTTTGTAGAGCCACCTTTTGCTGTGATTACAGCTGCAAGTCGCTTGGGGTATGTCTCTATCAGTTTTGCACATCGAGAGACTGAAATTCTTGCCCATTCTTACTTGCAAAACAGCTCGAGCTCAGTGAGGTTGGATGGAGAGCGTTTGTGAACAGCAGTTTTCAGCTCTTTCCACAGATTCTCAATTGGATTCAGGTCTGGACTTTGACTTGGCCATTCTAACACCTGGATACGTTTATTTGTGAACCATTCCTTTGTAGATTTTGCTGTATGTTTGGGATCATTGTCTTGTTGGAAGATAAATCTCCGTCCCAGTTTCAGGTCTTTTGCAGACTCCAACAGGTTTTCATCCAGAATGGTCCCGTATTTGGCTGCATCCATCTTCCCCTCAATTTTAACCATCTTCCCTGTCCCTGCTGAAGAAAAGCAGGCCCAAACCATGATGCTGCCACCACCATGTTTGACAGTGGGGATGGTGTGTTGAGTGTGATGAGCTGTGTTGCTTTTACGCCAAACATATCGTTTTGCATTGTGGCCAAAAAGTTCGATTTTGGTTTCATCGGACCAGAGCACCTTCTTCCACATGTTTGGTGTGTCTCCCAGGTGGCTTGTGGCAAACTTTAGACGAGACTTTTTATGGATATCTTTGAGAAATGGCTTTCTTCTTGCCACTCTTCCCAAGGCCAGATTTGTGCAGTGTACGACTGATTGTTGTCCTATGGACAGACTCTCCCACCTCAGCTGTAGTTCTCTGCAGTTCATCCAGAGTGATCATGGGCCTCTTGGCTGCATCTCTGATCAGTCTTCTCCTTGTCTGAGCTGAAAGTTTAGAGGGACAGCCAGGTCTTGGTAGATTTGCAGTGGTCTGATACTCCTTCCATTTCAAAATGATCGCTTGCACAGTGCTCCTTGGGATGTTTAAAGCTTGGGAAATCTTTTTGTATCCAAATCTGGCTTTAAAATTCTCCACAACAGTATTACGGACCTGCCTGGTGTGTTCCTTGGTCTTCATGATGCTCTCTGCGCTTTCAACAGAACCCTGAGACTATCACAGAGCAGGTGCATTTATACAGAGACTTGATTACACACAGGTGGATTCTATTTATCACCATCAGTCATTTAGGACAACATTGGATCATTCAGAGATCCTCGCTGAACTTCTGGAGTGAGTTTGCTGCACTGAAAGTAAAGGGGCCGAATAATTTTGCACGCACCACTTTTCAGTTTTTTAATTGCTAAAAAAGTTTAAAATATCCAATAGATTTCGTTCCAATTCACAATTGTGTCCCACTTGTTGGTGATTCTTCACAAAAAATTAAAATTTTATATCTTTATGTTTGAAGCCTGAAATGTGGCAAAAGGTTGAAAAGTTCAAGGGGGCCGAATACTTTCACAAGCCACTGTAGGTTAATTCGGTAGGCTTCTGCAGCCCTCAGAACCCCCCCCAGTCTTTTTGAGGCCTATGCCTGCATGGCTGCCAACAAAATGCAGGAAATGGAGGTGGGCCAACGCCTCTTTTGTGAGGAAGTGATATATATGGCCCTAAATAAGGCTTTGAGGGGTGAACTCACAAGCAAAACCCACTTGTGTGAGTTGGCCCATCCTCCCCCTTCACCTCCTCCACCTCCTGCTCCTGGGTTCAGTCTGGTCTGGCAAAACACGTAGGCTGTTGTATGACCACAACCTGGGGACATATATGTCATCTGCTGCTGTTCCTGATCTCTCGGAGTCCTGGACTGGATTGTGCTCCCTATTAAATGGACTCCTCGGGCTACCAATTTTGCATGTCAAATAGTTGATGTGTGCCCTGGGGTATAAAGGCTTTGTTAATTTCACCAGTTTATCCAGCGTTGCCTTCCTCTTTGTTTTGTTATGACCCCTTAATAAATGTATATTTTTTTGCACAAATCATTGGCTATGTGTTTGAATTAAAAAAGGACAGTTTGTGAGTAGGTAGGTACATTTCCAAAAGACAATGTCAAAATAACAAGGGACACCAACACCAACCAACCTCCTTGAGGTTAAAAAATACAAGATCTTAATGGTGTTGTGGTAACTTGACACACAAAACAAAAAAGTAGATCACTATAAAAAAAAGGAGATCTTCATAAAAACCAAAAAAATAAAGCAGATCACTATAAAAAAACTAAAAAAAATAAAATGGAGATCTTCATAAAAAAAAAGAAAAAAAGATCACTATAAAAAAAAATTCTAAACATTATTAAGGAGATCTGACGAAAAAAAAAAATTAAGATTATTCAGGAGATCACGAGAAATAATAAAGAAATCAGTTTGTGAGAACTCTGTGTGAATATCAGCAGCAAACCAACTTCATAATTCCAGCATTATAAAGATGAAGAGAATGCGCTGCATTGAAAGATTAAAAAATTTGCAGCATGACGAATCTCCTTTACGAACGCTAGTTTTACCAGACCGAGCGCTTCCATCTCGTTCAGAGCATGTGCGGAATTTTATACGTCGGAATTGTCTACACATGCTCGGAATTTACCAGAATGGATTTTGTTGTCGGAAAATTTGAGAACCAGCTCTCAAATTTTTACTGTAGGAAATTCCGACAAAAAAATGTCCCAAGGAGCCTACACAAGGTCGGAATTTCCGACAACAAGCTCCTATCAAACATTTGTTGTCGGAATGTCCGATCGTGTGTACGCGGCATTAGAATTACAGGCCTACAATATAAAACGGCATATTTCCATGCAAAACAATGTTCTGCTTTGAGCATCAATCTGACATAATCGTACCGCCAGGGAGGTTAGGATTTCTGGAGACAGACCTCTCCTAAGCCTTGAGATTGTCTATGCTTTTCCACAATTTTAGTTCACAAATCCTCAGACAATTCTTTGCTGCGCTTTCTCTTTTCCATGCTCTGTGTGGCACACAGTGACACACAACAGAAAGTTGAGTAAATTTTTCTCTTGTTAAACTGGATGCCGGTGTGATTTCTATATTATCAGCACCTGTTACTTGATACAGGTGAGTTTAACTACAAATTACAAGAGCATCACAAACTTGGAATGCAATTATTTCTTACAATTTTGACAATGTGCCAATAATTTTGTCCAGTCCATTTTTGGAGTTTTGCGTGGAATGTGTCAGATTTGGCTTTTTGTTTCTCCACTTTTTTGTGTCATATCAATGCAAGCAAAATAAATAAACACGAGAATACCTAAACATTTGTAATTGCAACAATTTTCTGGGTGAAGTGGTGCATATCTGACAGAAACGCAGGGGTGCCAATATTTTTGGCCATGACTGCATATATTGCAGGAGCTCAATTTGTACATTACATATGTAAGGTGTGTTTTCTACCTAGCAGTACTGCACAGTGCTTTGCCTTACCATTACTCTGTCACAATAGAAGTCTACCAGCTTTCTTGGACAAGCTGAAATTAACGGATTATGTGCCTGGGATTTTATCTCAGTAAATGCTGAGCAAAGAGGCTGCACAATATACTTACAGCTTCTAGAACAGGATTTCTTAACCTGGGGTCTATGGACCCTTAATTGCACCATGGATGGGTTTCACGGGGTCTGTGAGGGTCAGATAAAAAATAACATAACATTTCATTGGTTTCCCATTGAAAGATACTGTAATAAAGAAAGTGCACCCTTGCATTGCTTAAAAAGGCAAACCTTAAGCCTGTCTTCACTCATTGTTGGCCCATGTTTGTATCATTGTTCTCTGCACAACCACTGTCTTGTGCCACTCTATAATAGCAATGCTAATTCTAATTTTATAAAAGGGACTTTCAAGTCAAACCACGACTTTTATTTTACAGGTATAAAAAGGGATGCTAGCATGGCGGTACTACACACAGTAGTAAGTGGCAAGTGTTTCCTATTACCGATAGGCGGCGCACATGTTGCGGGCCATTCCAGAGACCATTGATCAAGATGGCAGACAACAGTGTTAGTGCGTGCATGGAACAATGTGTGGTGAAGAAGTTTCAAGGACAGTACAGTGATGAGACCACAGTAAGACATTTGAATCGTGTAAACATTTCAAAGATGGCCGTACGCCCATCAGTGATGATTCCGGCTGTGATGGTTGCCAGCCCACAGTAGTCATTCCTGTGAACATTTAGCAGGTGGAATGCCTGATCCTGTCGTGAAATTGCACAAGAGACAAATCTTTCTGTGGGAATGATGAACACAATCATTCATGGCTGTCCTAGGATGGTTCAGGTGTACTGACAAATCTTTCCTTGTCAAAAGAAGTTTATTGAGTATACAATATTATAAAGATACATAAAGTAAGTTTACAAGGATCTATAAAGTAAGCTCATTGTTTTACAGTAGGGTTTATATAGGTAAATATCATGAGATTTCAAATATTAAACCTTGGGTTCACGTAAACCTAAATTAAAGATATATATTATTTCCTTAGTTACTTTTGTAGGTATTTAAATGATTTATACCTACTATACATATTGTTTACAGGTAGAGTGTATATAGGTCAAATAAATTCTGATAATGAGCTTTAATCGTAAGGTGGAGAAAAGGAAAGAGAAAGAAGAAAAAGGGTAGAAAGGCAGAGGTATGGTCCACAAGGTTGTCCCGCTCGTCAGTTTATTATTCTTTTTAGTTCTCTTTGAAGCCTTAGAATGGGTGTCTCTGTAAGTCATTTAATCTGTTACCATGGCAACAGGACAGAACTGTTGTTTTATCCAAGGATGCCAAAGTTTTTCAAATTTTGGAATTTGATTTTGATCGATGGCTACCATCTTAGCATGGGACATTGTATTATTGATTCTGTGAATTGTTTCTGCTAGTACCAATGTAGGAGATTTCCATGCCTTGGCCACTGTTTGTTTTGCAGCCGTTATTAGTTGGATCATAAGTTTGAATTGAGAGAGTGTTAACCATTCCAGTTTTAGATTAAGTAAAGTTATATATGGATCTGGTTGTATTATTTTTTTTAAATATTTTAGATGCAATCATGAAGGCTTCCTTCCAGAAGATTTGGATTACTGGGCACGTCCACCATATGTGTAAATGTGTGCCTATTTCTGGGCATCCTCGAAAACAAAGAGCTGAGGTATTAGGTGAATATTTTGCCACTCTAGCGGGTACAAGGTACCAGCGAGTTAGGACTTTATAATTTGTCTCCAGTGCTAAGATGTTGGGTGAAGATGACTTAGATGTGAGCCATATGTTAGACCAGTCCGTGTCTTCTAAAGTTCGTCCCAGGTCCTCCTCCCACCTCTGAACGTAAGAGGGTCTATTAAGATTTACTACTCGATATAATTGATTATAAAGTGATGAAATTGTACCTTTAGCAAATGGATCTTTTGTACAGATTGATTCAAAAATGGATAATTGGGATAATGGTGTATCCCCCTTTAGGAATGGTGTATAGAAATTTTTGATTTGGAGATATCTAACTGACAAATCTTTCTATGCCAAAGTTTTCCAGGTATAAGGCATAATTGTATAAATGTAGCAGGGGAGTATGTCGAAAAATAAATGCAGTTTCCATTTCTTGAAATTTGTTCTTTTATCATATGAACTCAAAAGTCTCAGTTTGACTTCAACACCCCTTGTAGAATTCATGGAATGGAACTTAAAGTGTTACTGAGGCTGGGTTCACATATATGCGAATTGGATGCGTTTTTAAAGAAAGATTTTGCCAACTATCTGGATAACTGTTTAGGTCCACATCCCTGATATGTGTAGCAAAAAAGAGTGGGACTTTAAAGGTGAGACAGAAGAGATCCAGACTGACGCGTTTCAACAGAAATAGGTGAACGTCTTCTTCAGGGACAGTAGGTTATGTGGTTCCAGCTCTATGGAAAATCAATCTACAATTATAGAACATGTATAATTACAACCATAAACATAATATATTGTAGTGCTTACAGAATAGTCAAAATATAAAATAATCATATCTAGAATTGATCATACTGACCCCATGTATCAATGGTTCAACCAATGGAGATCATAGCTCAGAACGAAAGGAAAGAGACCCCTGGATGGGCATCAAACAGGCAAGGAGAAAGGAGAGCGCCAGAAGTGACCCCAAATGTAAACCGCAGGACTCCAATACAATCAGCACTGTCCAGACAGAGGGTCAAGGGTCATGCAGCCTCTCAGAACAATCAGGGGAGAATGAAAACTCCTTCCTCCTCCTACAAGCTTTACCCAGTGATTGGCTGGACACTGATAGAAGTCTCAAGACTGCTTTCGGACTCATGCACACGGCAGGACAAAAGAAAAAAGCTGCTTTTACAGGCATTTGAGCTTTTATTTCAGCTTGAAGAAGCTTATACTTTTTTGGGCCCTTTTTCATGTTTTTATTGGGATATACGAGAGCTCATTTGAGCTTTTTTGAGCATTCGTGTTTTTTTTTTCACAAGCCCTCCCCTCATTTTTCCTATTTTTTTTTTTTTGTGTTTTCTAGCTTCTTTGAGCCTTTTCATGCTTTTTTTGCTTTTTCGCTCTTTTTCGTGTGTATTTGGGCACTTGCAGTAGCAGAAAAGTCATCTTTTTTGCTGGACAGCTACTCTTAAAAATGCAAGTTTGGTGGGAGTTTTTTTCTGCCTGTAAGAGCATATGCCTCTAAATGCCTTAAATGCCTGAAAAAGCCATAGTGTGCATGGAAACATTGGCTAACATAGCGGGGAGTTTCCACGCAAAAAAAAATAAAAGCTCAAAAAAGCCTTTAGGAGCAGCTTCATTGAGCTTCTTTGAGCTGCAGTGTGCATGAGCTCTTATTCTGCTGATGAGAAAAGGTATTTAGCGGTTTATATTTACTAAACTGATTGCATTTCCATGTTCTGTGTACTGTGGGAGACCAGATATAGCGAATGCAGGGTCCTGGGTTAGTAACACTTTAAAGCAGTGTTAAACCCTAAAGCAAACATTTATTATATTGCAGCTTACAAATTCTTAGATGTGATGGCTGCATTTGTTTTCTTTTTTAGGCATTCATTCTTTTATTTTCACCTGGTGATCCAGCCAGTAAGTGTTGCTTTTTTCAACAGAAAAAGTTCTCCTGCAAATGTAGCAATTTAAAGTGTTGAGACAAACCATTTACCGCTGATGGGGGTGCTTACAATGATCAACTTTGATTTATTCCCGTTTAACCTTTATCCCAAAAGAAAGATAAAACTGTTCCTGTAACTGCTTGTGTACATTGTGAACTGGAGTTTGGCTTCAATTTGCTATGCCGCGTACACACAGTCAGAATTTCCTACAACAAATGTTCGATGTGAGCTTGTTGTCAGAAATTTTGACCATGTGTAGGCTCCATCAGACATTTTTTGTCGGAATTTCCGACAAACAAAATTTGAGAGCTGGTTCTCAAATTTTCCGACAACAAAATCTGTTGTCGTAAATTCCGATCGTGTGTACACAATTCTGAAGCATGTTCGGAATCAAGCAGAAGAGCCACACTGGCTATTGAAGTTCATTTTTCTCGGGTCGTAGTATGTGTTGTACATCACCGCGTTCTTGACGTTTGGCATTTCCGACAATATTTGTGCGACTGTGTGTGCAAGACAAGTTTGAGACAACATCCGTCGGAAATAAATCCGAAATAAATTTTGTTGTCGGAATGTCCAATCGTCTGTACGCGGCATTAGTGTACCTAAATATGTCAGTACATCTATCTCTAAATAAATATGCACCCTATGGAAATACACCCTAATTTCCAGAGTTTAAATGTATCATTTAACATATGAAAAGGTATCTAGAGCTGTGTCTAGTGTGTTGCAAGGGTATATCATAATTTTATACATATGTGTTAATTTAAATTTTTTGGGTGGCCAGGACTAAATACAATGTAAAAGCAAATGTAGAATATTAAATGTGAATGTTATGTATTTGTTTATCCAGCCAGCAGGTGGAACTCTAGGCTTCTTTTCTATGGTCTCAAATTTCTCTGTACAATATTATCATAGAAATCCTGTTTTTACAGATTTCTAGATTCTAGCTCCCCTATGTCCCAGTTTACCATTAGTTTACTTCTTTTGCACAGATAAAAAATCTCTCTATTTATCTTCACACCCTTTTTCTAAGGTGACCATATTTTTTAAATGAAATCCGGGGACATTTTTTTTGGCAAATGGTAAACTACTTTATAAGCATAGTTTCTTCAAATGATATATGCAGTGTATGTGGTATGTGTTTATGGTAGGATTGTACGATATATACGTTATCCCTCACATTTCGTCCATTAGATAACAAAAAGACACTTCTTAGAATTTTTTGGGAAATGTTAAGAAGATAAGATGGAGAAAAAACTTCATAAAGTATTAGAGGGGTGCGGAGGGTATGGCGGTGGGTAGTATGTACAGGAGAGGGGTGTGGAGTGTATGGCGGTGGGTGCTATGTACAGTACAAGAGAGGGGTGCGGAGTGTATGGCGGTGGGTGATATGTATAGGAGAGGAGTGCGGAGGGTATGGCGGTAGGTGGTATATACAGGAGAGGGGTATGGAGTGTATGGCGGTGGGTGGTATGTACAGGAGATGGGTGCGGTATATATGTTGGTGGGTGGTATGTACAGGAGAAGGATGTAGAGTGTATGGCGGTGAGGGGCATGTACAGGAGAGGGGTGCGGAGTGTATGGCGGTGGGTGGTATGTACAAGAGAGGGGTATGGAGTGTATGGCGGTGGGTGGTATGTACAGGAGAGGGGTACGGAGTGTATGGCATTGGGTGGTATGTACAGGAGGGGGGTGTGGAATGTATTGTGGTGGATGGTATGTAGGAGAGGGGTGCGGAGAGTATATATGGATGGTGTATGGGGGGTGAGGACTGTATATGTGTATGGTGTATGGGGGGGTGAGGACTGTATGGATCGATGGTGTATGACATACACAATACCCCAAACACTTACTGTACAAGTCTCCCAGTGTGATCTCTGCAGTTTTTAAAAGAGAAGCAGGTAACATGGAGGCTCCACCTGCAACCCCACCTCTGTGTGCCTTCTGCAGACAGCCAGAACCCAAAGCAAGATGGCTGCTCTGCCTCCGTGTCCTGTCTGCAGCCAGAGCACCCGGCTCCGCCTCCAACTCCATATCCGTCTGTAGCACACTGAGCGCATGGAGGCACCGAGTGCAGGGGGTAGATTGGGAGGAAGATACTTTGGCCGGCAGGAGCAGAAATGTTGGGTGAGACACTGTCCGGGTTACAGGTGGCCAGAGACATGTCTCACAAACCGGACAGGTGGAAACCCTAAGTTTGCCCCTGCAATCCGGGGACAAATCGGGGACGTCTGGTCACCATACCTTTATATAACTGTCCAGCTGGCTGTATAAAAAAACTTCTCCATTACATCCGGGATGGACCTTGGGATGTGACACAGGAAGAAGTTTACCAGTTGACCTCCTTAGCACACACCCTGCACCATCTACCCTTCTCCTCCAGCAGATCACTACCACCTCTTATCAGCTGCACGTTTTTTTCTATGCAATCAGTGAATATCCTTTTTTATTAAATATACAACTATGGATCATTCATTTGGCAGAGTGTGTGGCAGCTGAGCGATCAGACAACAGTGTATGTGGATAGAGCTGTAAAATTGGAAACAGGAGAAGTATGTCCTGGGTTCTGTAAAGCTCCCCATACACTATACAATCTCCTTTAGATCTACCATCAACTATGTAGTGCAAGGTACATCAGAAAGTTACAAGAAGTAGGGATTTTTAAGGTACCAAATGAAAACTCCACAAAAATTTTTTTTTGTAAAATAACAATTTTATTCAATTACAAAACTATGTGTGACCATAATAACGTTTAATTAGTCTTACATTTTGTGGATTGGGATAGATCTTTTAACAATGGATCAGGATGTCTCTGTCCTGACATTTGGCTCGATGATAAGCCCTCTTAAGACAGGTTTTGCTGAACCCTCGTTCAGCTAACCGTGTCTGAAGTGCTTTTGCCTCCTTCTCAAAATCCTCCACTTTACTGCAATTCCTTTTAATGGGGAAGTATTGGCCGTATGGAATACTAGATACTTAAGATGCCGGGTCAGAGCTTTTCGGCATGCAGGATGGTATTCCCGGGGGAGGACTTTCTGAAAAGACCCCAAGCTGCTGTCTGAGTTGACAAAAATTTTGCTCTACTTATATGATTGGTTATTGTTATCACTATTGCCATTTTGATTATTACAATGTAGACATTTATTGTTTTTCTTTTCACTCATGTTTTGTAAATTTTATTCATAGTGATATCTTATGCAGTACTCATAAGACTCCTGAAGAAGCCAAATCTTGCTGAAGTTACTGCATACGTGCTCAAGCTGCTTGGATATTCTGTGTGATGGTTTTAAATCAACACTATGATAGTGTTGTTTTTAAAGTTTGGTAATTTAATAAAATTGTTATTAATTATTTTACATAAAAATGTTTTTGATTTGGCACCTTTAAAGTCCCTACTTCTTGTGGCTTTCCGATGTACCTTTGATGGTATGTGGTACCCTTGATTCCCTGACACCTGGTAATTTACATAATATTATGTAGTGCAAGGGCCTGCCTGATTGGATACAGAGTGATTGCATAGATGGTGTCTCCTCCTATTATATAGATTTGGTAAATCTAAAGGAGATCATACAATCAGATTGTATAGTGTTTGGCCACCTTTATACACCTAAAATTAACTAGTTGCACTTTTGGTGCCATTAATTGTTAACAGCACACCAAACATAGAAGCAAACACACGTTTTGCCACATTAAAAAAGTAGTGAAAAATGTAGCAGAACGCACAGTAAAAAACGTGCAACCCGCAACACGCTAGAACGTCCCATGAGCTGCTTTGCCACGTGTAGGACAGACCACTGAAATCAATAGCTACCCTATGCGTGTCACAGGACAAACGCACCAAAAAACGTGTGCTCCCACTAAGTTAGGCATGAATGGGGCCTGAAAGTGAAATTGGTTTGTTTACACAAGAGCAATGAGCTCCATATGTGTGGTTTGCTATGCCTTTGGAAACGCACAGATGCGAATGGAGCCTCATTGTTCTTGTGCAAACAAACCAATTTCACTTTCAGGCCCCATTCACACTTAGCGTAGTGGAAGCATATGTTTTTTGGTGCTCTTTTCCTGTGACACACATAAAGCAGCCTGTTGATTTCAGTGGGCTATCCTACATGTGGCAAAATGGCGCATGGGACATTTTGATGTGTTGTGGGTTGCATGTTTTTTACTGTGCGTTTTTCGCTTGTTTTTTTCACGTGCCAACATGTGTTTGCTTCTGTGTTTAGAGTGCTGTTAACAATTAATGGCACCAAAAGTGCAGCTATTTAATTTTAGGTGTTAAACAGTGGCCATAGACTATGCAATCTGATTAAATTTGATCTTTAGATTTATCAAAACGAAATATAGGAGGACACACCTATCTAATCAATCGCTTTGTATCCAATCAGGCAGGCCCTTGCACTACATAGTTGATGCTAGATCTAAAGGAGTTAGTACAATCAGATTATATAGTCATGGTGAGTATTACAGAACCCAGGACATACTTCTCCTGTTTCCAGTTTTACAGCTCTATCCACATAGTTTGTTGTCTGATCGCTCAGCTCCCATACATTCTGGTCAGCTGATAAACGCCTTCCTGTGTCACATTCCAAAGTCCATCCAGGAAGTAATGGAGACATTTTTTCATAGAGCCAGCTGGACAGTCAGATAAAGGGTGTAAAAGATAAATAGAGAGATTTTTTATTTCTGCAAAAGCAGAACACTAATGGCCTAATGATACATAGGGGAGTTGGAATTTAGAGAAAAAGCTGAACTTATCCTTTAAAAAAATAAATATACATACTCATCACCATGTTGCAGCATCTGTGTAATGTTACAGCTGTCCCACATCCACTCTAATGCCCCGTACACACGGTCGGATTTTCCGATGGAAAATGTCCGATCGGAGCGTGTTGTCGGAAATTCCGACCGTGTGTGGGCTCCATCGGACATTTTCCATCGGATTTTCGAACATACAAAGTTGGAGAGCAGGAGATAAAATTTTCCGACAACAAATTCCGTTGTCGGAAATTCCGATCGTGTGTACACAAATCCGACGGACAAAGTGCCATGCATGCTCAGAATAAATAAAGAGATGAAAGCTATTGGCCACTGCCCCATTTATAGTCCCGACGTACGTGTTTTACGTCACCGCGTTTAGAACGATCGGATTTTCCGACAACTTTGTGCGACCGTGCGTAGACAAAACAAGTTTGAGCCAACATCCGTCGGAAAAAATCCTAGGATTTTGTTGTCGGAATGTCCGAACAAAGTCCGACCGTGTGTACGCCCTATAAGACTGAGAACTGAGCGATCACATGACCGGGGATCACTCAGTTCTCGGTCTGCTCCGAACAGAGAGTGGTTACTGTCAGTCACTGCTCTCCACCCAGCACTCACTGGAGTGGATCCTGAAAATACTGATGACTGACAGGGCTCTCCTCTGTCAGCTAATAATGGGCAATAGGCTGTTATCAGCTGACTCTGGGTCACAAAAGGACAAAAGTAAATGTACTCCTGTGACTCACTGCAGCCAATTGCAGCCAAAAAAGCTTTGACCCTACTCCTTTTTTTAAACCTAATCATTTTGAGTGGAAGTGATTTTGAGAGATGAAATTTAAGTTTAGAACTGAAATTAGCCTGACATATATTTTCCTGGAATAGAGGGAGACAAAGACCATGCTATTTTTAATCCTGTATTCTCATTGTCAGAGAACTTTTAACATTACATCTAGTCCTACATCCATTTGCACAGAGAAGATTGCTCTTGATGTAGAAGTTGGACCACTCTGACACAGAATGATGGAATAGAGGCAGCTTTCACTAACTAAACAGCTCTGAGCTTAGGGTCTTACTTTTCTCAATACAGCATATGTCTACCCATATGTAACCCTGGAGAGCACAGCAAAGCTCAGTCTGAGAATCCTCTGAACCAAATCTGTCAACATGCTTTGATGATTATTTATGTTGACAAATTACGTAAAGCATCTTCCAGTGAAAGTAAAGATCTAATGAACAGCATCTACAGACACAGATACAAGGCAAAGTACTTACAAGGTCCTCTGCACAATGAATCAAGTTATACTAGTTTGAAAAATACCTGTGGTACTTGCAACCCTTTAAAACATATGCTGTAAAACAGGTACCTCCAGGTCTCTGCACATTGTAAACAAGTTTCTGGTGTAATCATGGTAGTATCAACAGACCAGAAATTTTAATCAGTTGTGTGATGGAAAAAACTCTGTGAATAGAAAAGTGATCCAAAGTTTGGGCAATGCATATTCAACTTCTACTAATTAGGAGAATAATCTGGCCAAGAACAGAACTAGGTAATTTTAAAGGCTACATCCACCTTATTTTTTAAATTCTTTTTGTTGAGGTTTTGGATAGCATAACAGAATGCCCAGGCTAACACCTGTTTGGACCAGATGGTGAGGCGATACGGCCACACAAGTTACAATAAAAAAACACAGCAAAATGAAAAATGCAAACTAAAAAATAAATAAATAATAAAACTAGTATGTGTGTGTGGCTCATACTACAACCTAAAGAAAAGCCAGGAAAGAAGTAACTTTCTGTACCCAGTTGAAATCCCCAAGGGGCCTCTACCCCCCCCCCCCATTCTTGTTGAATGAATGAGAATTCTAGATGTGAAGGAGATATCTCATTACATTTATTACATTCTCAACAAATCTCAGGCATCATGGCTGTTGAATCATTATTTAGCCATTTTGACCATACTATCGAATTTCTTGGGACATCCTCTGTTATAGTAGGTGTCTTTGTACAGTGGCAGATTATTATTAACTAGCTGTTTCCAGAACATCACAGTGCAATGGGCAGTGCAGGCTTTTTCCAACAGTAATGCCCCGTACACACGGTCGGATTTTCCAATGGAAAATGTCCGATCGGAGCGTGTTGTCGGACATTCCGACCGTGTGTGGGCTCCATCGGACATTTTCCATCAGATTTTCCGACACACAAAGTTTGAGAGCAGGCTATAAAATTTTCCGACAACAAAATCCGATCGCGTCAATTCCGACCGCGTGTGGCCTGTTCCGACGCATAAAGTGCCACGCATGCTCAGAAGAAATTCCGACAGGAACAGCTCGGTCTGGTAAAATTAGCGTTCGCAATGGATACAGCACTTTCGTCACGTTGCAATGCTAAAAATGGTTTAATACAGCGCACTCTCTTCTTCTTTATAATGTGAGAAGAATTAAGTAGTTTTGCTGCTTATATTCACACAGACTTCTCACAAACCTATTTCTTTACTATTTATCGGGATTCCCTCAATATATTTTGATTTGTCACATCTGACAACATTATTTTGGTGTTGTTTTTTTTTTTTTTTTGGGTTTTAAGGCCGATTTTTTTTTTTTGGTTTGTATTTTTTTCCAGGCTGATTTTTTTTTGGGGGGGTTTTTTATTTGTACTCCAGAAAATTTTTGTGTGTGTTTTTTGAGTGAAGTTACCACAACACCATTGATATGTTCAGATATTCCTGTGAAGAAGTCACGTGATGTGACGATATGCATTAGGATTGGAGCACGGGACGCTGCCGCAGACAAACAAGCTCGGCGCTCGTAGTTACTACACACTGCAGCATTGTTTTAAATGTAAATGTAAATGTAAGTTGATTGGACTTGTTTTATTAAATAAATATACCTTTTATATGGGATCACGCTATGTGCGTCTCTTTCCCCCTCACACTGTACATCACTACTCTACCTGACGAACACTGAGGAGAGAGGCACGGGGAGATATTCCAGTTTCCAGGCACGGGGACAGATTCCAGATTGGTGACACTCCTGGAGGCATACGAGCTCGGCGCTCGTGGATTGATGCCCACACTCACTTCATGAAAGTGAGTGCAACCTCCCCCCGTGTGTGTCTTGCCCCCCCTCCACTGTGGTCGTTGCAGAGTTATTTTACATGCTGTATACTTTCTATTTTTTATATTTCGCTTGGCATGTTCATCATTGTCACTGCCTGTATACACGGAACGTCTACACCTGTGGGTCTTTTGCAACACAGGCTGTACACCTTACAGCTGTAAGGTAAGCGGCTTGCAAACACGGAGGTATCCTCACTGAAGATCCCCCCTCCCTTCACGATTGGACTTGTTTTGTGTTTCTCATGACAAGTTTTTGTTTTTTGGACTGGATGATAGAACTAATATTCATGTTTGTCCTAGGGATTTGTCACTTGTAGTTCACCAGGATCTGGCACGTTTTTGCTAATGGGGCACTAGCCCACATATATTTTTCTTGCATTATATATATTTTTTGCATTGTGTCATTATTCATCCTATTTGTGTTAGTATATGCATTTTTGTTTTGCTATATTCAAGCAGTCACTGTTTCACAATTACCTTTATATATTAGGCTTTGTCTGCCCGCAACATTATAGTCATGTTGATCAGCTACGTTGCACTGCACTGCATCCCCACCATGTTCTTTTAGCATGTAGGATCTATTCATGCATTGGCCCGTTTCTGCTTTTTTAGTTCACTTTGCCACTTTAGTCATCTTTGTAGCTCCCCCCCCCCCTTCATCACAGCGCAACTACCATCTTCCCCCACCATTGATATGTTGTTCTATTTAATCTGTAGGAGATTGTTTGGTGTTGTTGTCCCTTGTTAATTTCACATTTTATGTTAGAAATGTACCTGAATCGTCACCAACAAACTGTCCTTTTTGGATGAAAACACACAGGAGAGTATAATTTCCCAAAATAAAACTTTTATTAATGGCTCACAACTAAACAAAGAGGGAGGCAACGCTGGAGAAACTGCAGAAATTGGCGAAGCCTTGGACCCCCAGGGCAGACATCAACTATTGAGTAGTCCTTATCTAAGGGAGTGCAGTCTGGTCCATCAGTCCCAGAGATCCGGAAAGCAGCAGATGACATCTGTGTCCCCAGGCTGTGGTCATACGAGAGACTGCAGCTTTTGTCAGACCAGACTGAACCCAGGGCAATCACTCTCTGGTCTTCCTTCCACGCTTCCTTCCACGCATCCTTCCACGCTTCCTTCCATGCGGTGGCTCTGGTGGTGGAGTTGTGGCAGCAGGAGGAGGAGGAGGATGGTCCAACTCAATCACGTCGGTCTTGGGTGTTAGTTCCCCACTCACCCCCTTAGTTAGGACTTTATAAATATGTTGCTCACACAGGAGGCGTTGACCCTTCTGCATGCCCTGCAGTTTGGTGGCAGCAATGCAGAAAAAGGCCTCTTCAGAAGTGGGTAATGCTCGGAGGGACGCAGAAGCCTCCTGAATGAGCCTGAGCGCAGAATCCTGCATGGGAGTCGTCTTCCTCGCTCTTTTGTATGAAAGGCGGAGGGGAGGAACCTGCGATTCAGTCAGGCTGCGACTTGTCCCAGGCTTCTCCTGGCTGACACTTAGCCCCGCCTCCTCCTGGCTGCCACTAATCCCAGTCTCCTCCTGACTGCCACATTCCACAACCTCCTCCTGGCTGGGGTCTTCCTGTGTATGAAAAAGGGACATAGTTTTAGTTTTTTATTCATCAATCACACACAATTTTCACCTCATGACTGTTGCAAATTGAATGTTAACAAATATAACAGACTATCATTCTGAGCACAGCATTTTTCATTCTTGTCCCAATTTTGGGTGCCCACTACTGTCTATTGATATGTAAAACACTTTTTGCAAGCAGCAATTAGTGATCAATAATAACATCTAGTAAACATCATTTATTTATTGACCAGAAATCTGTAGAAGAATGCTATACCTGGCTCCAGCTGGGCTCCTCCACTTCTTCCTGGCTGGAAGGCCCAGGTTGGACATCGGAAGCCTCAGCTGGGGTGGAAGGAAGAGTGGAAGGAAGAGTGGAGAGGGATTCCCTGACTTCAGTGTGGTCTGACAGAAATCGCAGTCTCTCATAGTACCACAGCCTGGGGACATAAACGTCATCTGCTGCAGCTCCGGACCTCTGGGAATCTGTGACCTTCTTGCGCTCCCTAAGATAAGTGCTCCTCAGGCCACCAATTTTGTTTTTCAAATAGGGGATGGTTGCTGTGGGGACCACCGGCTTCACCAACTCCAGCAGTTTCTCCAGCGCTGCCTGCCTCTTTTGTTTATTGTTGTAATGGGGGTGTCTAACCTGCCACAGACAGGGCAGCTCCCTGTATTTGTCTATGAACAGGGGGAGAAAGTTGTGGTCATTGAAGCCATCCATTTTCTCTGCAAGACACAACACAAGACAAACCCTAAGGTCAGGCCAAACTCCCCTAATCTGGTTACAATATAGGCTTCCATTTCGAAGCAGTATAGGCCCAAGTTTAGATCTTACCTTCGTTATCACGATCGGCGCTTATGATGCTCCTTCTTCCGCTCACAGATCGTACGTAATACGCACGTGTGTTGCGCTTTATACACACTGCGCATGCGTGTAACTCCACCCGCCCCTGACGTTCTTTCTAGTCTATTCCCCGCCCCTTTTCATTCTGCGCAGTGGGGGAAGAGCACATGGCGGATACACAGCAGGTGCGTGCTAATTATAGCAACGAGGAGGAGGGGGAGGAAAGCCTGGAGCCTGAAACGTCACGATCCAGAAGGAGATGATTTAAGGCATCAAATATGTCCTTTGGGGAGATGTTGGAGATGGTGGACATCCTGAAGAAGGCCGACTATGATGGGAAGTATGGACCTTACCCCAACCCCAATGTCAGAAAGGCCAAGATAATTGCGAAAGTGGTCAAGAGTCTGCACCGGAAATTCAGGGTACGACGATCGAAAAATCAGCTCAGGAAACGGTGGTCGGACCTGAAATTACGAGAACATGAGCAGTACAGAAAGATTCGGAGAGTGCAGCAAAAAAGTAAGTAGTTGTCCTGTGTTCCTATTCTTTATGTTTCTTACGTTCGTGCTGCTCCATGTGCTTTTCTTACAAGTGTACATTTTTAAATGGCAACTTTCATGTTCATGGCCACATTATTCGTTCGTATCAAACATTTTTCTTTCGGCCTATAAAACACCATTGTTTAGGCCATATGCATTTGGCCACAATTTTTACGCCCTACTTGTCTGAAACTAATTTGGTTGTGTAGATGGGTTTGTTACTAGAATGAAATGCAAACTAGATTCTGTGTAAGGAGAGGACACTCAGCAGCTGTTTTCACATCTGGACACTGGAGCACTAGTGTGGGACACAAGAACACCATTTTTATTAGGGGGCCACACAGGTGCTCCAGTGTATACTATAGGGGGGGGCTACATCTGTGAAGCTTGTACCAAACAGGTAAAGTATTGAAGCTTGACAAAGGACACTGCAAATGCTACATTTTGGAACTCTGCCAAAATAGACAATTGTACCCCACTTCCAAGCAATGTTTACTATTTATAGTTCTGCCATCAAAGCTCTGTGTGCTAAGTATAGCATTTTTGTTTTACATAGGGGAGAAAAGACTCGGAGGACACCCCTCATCCGAGGAGACTACAGACCCCCCACCTCTGGAAGAAGGGGAAATCCCACCAACCCAAGAAGAGCAGGAGGAAGAAGACCTGGTGGAACTAGTCACCACAACAGGTGAGTGTCTGCGACCACAGGCTCAGGTAAGAGATGGATGCCGGCATATTTTTGATACCCTTTTTTTTGGGTTTCTCTCTTTTTAGGTGATCGTGATGTTGTGGATCCAGATCCTTTCACATCAGAAAGTGCACAGATCCTGATCGGGGAGATCATGGGGTGTAATTTACAATTGGAAAACCTCAAGAAAAACATCAATGATGTTATTCAAAAAAATAAAAACATCATTGATGTTTTGGGGCGAGTTTAAAACCCCTCCCAATCCCTTTGTTTTTTGGTGTGCTACAATGTTCAAAATGTTTTAGCGATTTTTCGAAAAGCCTAATTTGGAGGATGCACACAGTGTGCCAACATGTGCTATCTGCCATCACGGGAGATCAATGGACGCGTTTTGGGGGTGCAACCGCTTCCTCAATAATAAAGTAGCTGAGAGGAAGGGGTTTCTCCCCCAAAACACGTCCCTTGATCCCCCGTGATGGCAGCTAGCACATGTTGACATTGGGAAATTTGTGTGCATCTTCCAAATTTGGCTTTTCCTGGGGTGACTTCACCCCATCTGAACGCAATATCAAACACAGTTCCTAAATACTCATGTCTGATATTGCCTTCAAGTTCTACCTAATGTGAACTTTGTAAGTTCAAGATTTGTGTCTTTCTTGTTGGTTTTTACACATGCCAGTTTTATCTTAAATGGATATTTCTATTTTTTTCTAATGCTACCCCAAAAATTGTTATACAACAAACATGTTGGTTTGTTTGAAAAACCTTTTCTAAATGCACATGTGATTGTGCAGGTATTAAAAAGATTGTTAAGCAAGAATGTGTGGATTATTGTGTCAACGCTAAAACACTTTGGTGGTGATGTAATCGGTGTTTTCTGTGAAAATGGGGGTTATTTCCTAAGGGCAAATCCTCTTTGCACTACAAGTGCAGTTTCAGTGCAGTTTCAAGTGCACTTGTAGTGCAAAGTGTCTTTTTCCTTTAGTAAATAACACCCAACAGTGCTTTGTATAAGGTTACACAATCACGCCATTTTCTGGACTCAACACATTTCTGTCAGGGTCAGCTAAAACAAACACAAGCAGTAAATGTCCACAAATATTTTCTTATTTTTTGGTTTTTTATTTAATAAAAGCTTCACAAATTTCCTGGCATATTGATGGCCCCCCTACCCGCAAAGAACTCCAGGTATCGTAACAGGACATCACGGGCACTCAGGGAGGGCAAGCCAGGACGGCCACTTTCAAGCGCCGTCAGTGTTGTTTCATGTATCATTCTTGCCTCAGGCCCAACTGAGTCAACATAGTTGGCCGAATGTTTGCGTAAAAAGTTATGGAGAATACAGCACGCCATGATTATATGATTAAGTTTATACTCCGCCATATGGATGGGTGTCAGAAATAGGTGGAACTGGCTGGCCAGGATTCCAAATGTGTTCTCCACCACTCTTCTGGCTCTGGCCAGCCGGTAATTAAAAACCCTCATAGGGAATGGCCGCATAAGATGGTCCCCCAGCACAAACGCTTCATCAGCAACGAAGACGAATGGGAGTCCTTCCACATTGTCCTCTGGAGGTGGCAAGTCCAAGCTGCAATTCTGGAGACACCTGTAAAACTCCGTTTGGGCGATGACTCCACCATCGGACATCCGGCCATTCTTCCCTACGTCCACATACAAGAAGTCGTAATTAGCCGACACCACCGCCAACATCACAATACTATTGAACCCCTTATAGTTGAAATAGTACGACCCCGAGTTGGGTGGTGGGACGATGTGGACGTGTTTCCCATCAATTGCCCCTCCACAGTTAGGAAAGTCCCACCGCTGGGCAAAGTGGGAGGCCACAGTCTGCCATTCCTGTGGCGTGGAAGGAAAATGTTGAGGAAAACAAAAATAAAATTACTATTTTTGCACATAAACATGGCAAGCAGATTAGACACAAACATTCTTGGCCAACCTCCAGATAGCATTTATTAAAGGGAATTTAACAACACCAAAGTATAAGGTACACCTATCATATTCCCCCTCCCCCCTCTCATGGGCCATTTCTAACATTAGGGGGGGGAATCTTGGACAGGTAACCCTCTCCAATTCATTGAGAGATGAATGCCTAAATACAGGGTATTACTTGAAACAGCCCCTCCTTAGTTACACTATTTGCAGCCCGGACAGGTAAGAAGTGTCATAATACAAAGATATTAATACACACTGTACACATTTGAGGACATTTGGACATTCTGCTATTACCTGTCAAGATAATAAAACTTTACAAAAACTTTAAACAGTACCATTGGAAAGTATACAGGCAGGCCCTTGCACTACATGCTTTGGGGAATTCATCCATAAATCTGACCACAAAAGAGGTGGGTATAGTGTGTATGGGTTTGGCAAAGTCAGCAGATAGATGATTGAGGATAGATAGAGAATTGGTATCAGCTGACTTAGCAGTTGGGGGGAGGGAGGGTTAATAAAAATTATTTGGGGACACCACAAAAAAAAGCCTCTGGCCTCTGAATTTAAAGCACAAATCACATTTCTAAACATTTTAGGGGGTGTTTGGGGTAAAGCACTACTATGGAGCTGATAAAATACATTGTTAAGTGACTACATGAGGTGAATATAGGGGCAGGAGAACATGCTAGGGAGGTTATTGAAGGCCAATCTGTATGAAGGACTAAAAAATTAATTACAGAAAAATCCAGCATGCATGAGGACAAAGGGGACATTCACAGCATATTCCAATCATGGTAATAAGGAAATGAGGAAAGAAATACAAGATATTAGCAAACATTCAATACAATAAAATGTGATATTAAAGGATAAATCTTACCTTCATATACTCCTTCTGCAGGACCTGGATGATGGCAGAACAGGTCTCTGGGATAATGATCCCCAGAGCCTGGGGGGAGATGCCTGTCGAGAACTTCAAGTCCTGCAGACTTCTCCCTGTCGCCAAGTAGCGCAGGGTAGCGATGAGCCTCTGCTCCAGAGTACGGATGAGCTTGGCGTGTTCGCATGCTGAACGTGCCGAGCCCGCCAGGAAGTCAGCACGGCGCAGCGCTAATCACAATCAGTGAGACATTTACCGATGTGCTGCTGCAGAGATCGGGAAATGTCTCCCTATCTGTGATTAGCGCTGCGCCGTGCCGACTTCCTGGCAGGCTCGGCACGTTCAGCATGCGAACACGCCGGAGCTCATCATTACTCCAGAGTGATGGCTTGCCTCATGCAGGTATCCTGCCTGCTAATATAAGGGGTCAGCGAAGCCAACAAATGGTGAAACACGGGGTCCGTCATCCTGAGAAAGTTCCTGAAATTATCAGGATTATTCTCACGGATCTGGATTATTCTCACGGATCACGGTCAGGACCCCAACACCAAGCCCCCGCACAGCACGAACTCTACGAGGAGTACGTATACGCAACATGGCTAGAAAACGGTCGGCTGCTCAGAACGAAGTAACAGAACGCACTGAAGAACAGCAAAGGCCTGTGAAGAGCGACCTGAAAAACAGTAACGAACGAACAAGAACACAATGACTACTTAAAGTCACGCGTAGCTTGCTTGCACGCACTGAAGAGCAGATACAAACCCACAAGCACAAACTGAACCGCAGAAAACGATCAAAAGCGCGAATCGTCTCTCACCAAACTTTTACTAACACGAGATTAGCAAAAGGAGCCCAAAGGGTGCCGCGCTTGGTTCTGAACTGGCCTTTTCTAGTCTCGTCGTACGTGGTTGACGTCTCCGTGTTGTTGGCGATCAGAAATTCTGACAACTTTGTGCGACCGTGTGTACGCAAAACAAGTTTGAGCCAACATCCGTCTGAAAAAATTCTAGGATTTTGTTGTCGGAATGTCCGAACAAAGTCTGACCGTGTGTACAGGGCATTACAGTGATGGTGTAAAATAGAAGGAGCCCCAGCATGGTCCATTCTGCTTCTGTGGGAGCCAATTTCTTGACAAGGCCCAACAGGCAGACATGTGGTGAAGAGGCAATGACAATACTGGAAAATGTATGGATAATTTGAAATACTGACTCCCAGTACTGAGCGATAGTGGGACATATTCAAAATACGTGGATAACATTTCCAAGTGGGTGAGAGCATCTCCAGCAGTTTTGGGGTGTGCTCTAATCCATTTATGGGGTATAGGGTAAATTTTGGAGGAGCTGACCTATCTGTTCCAGAAAGCTTACAATTGGTGGTTGTGTGTATTACTCTGTTTATGATTGTTTTACAGGCAAAGTACAGCGCTTGACTGTTGCTATCTTCCTGATGAAGCGGGCATGGACCCATAATTAGCATTTAAGTCACAGCAAGCATCACATCGTCCAAGTCTGATGGGGATGATGAATGATGATATATAATAGTTTCTCATGTACTTGCAATGTTTACATGTAATATTGTTGTCTTCTTAAAATGTCATAAATTGTATTATTTTAATATTTATAGAATAAAACATTAACTTTCTTATACAAATATGTCGTACCTTTAAAGTCTTCTTTTCTATAGATAGGTTTTTCTTTGTATGCGTACATTTTTCAAAGGATGTGGTTTTAGACCTCATATGTCCAATAAATTGGAAGGTATCCTATTGGATTCCTCCCATTAGCTTATTTAACTTATGGGGTAAAATAAACCTTGTGGACTATTTTAAAAAGGATAAGCCTGTCACAAAGGGAGACCAATTGTTAGAAAGGAAGATCCCAGATGTCGAACCAGCTGTCACTGTCTAGGTTCGGTACATCATTAGCCATTTCTGCCAAAGAGAGGACATATCCATGAGAGTAAAAACAAAAAGAAAAAATAATCTTTTTAATAATAAAGAGTAATCATGCAAAGGCGATTGTAGAGTGTTGAGGTGGACATGTTAACGATCCAAGGAGGAAAGAACAATGGAGGAATGAGAAAATTAGCTACCAAAGGCGTGGAATAACTGCCAGGACATTATAATTAGTGCAAATGGTGAAAAAGGAGAGCAATTTACCTTGATCCACTAGTTGAGAGATTGTTTTAATCTTAAATTTGGTCCAAGCTTAAAGGTCTGGAAGTGAATATAAGTGGGACAGATTGGGATTGAACCATAAAGGAGTATTCAGAGACACCAGCTGCAGTGAGTGGAATTCACAACTCAGGGCAGATTATAGGGAGCTTTAAGACCCCTGAAGAGAAGGGATTGGAGAGCTTCTAGTCACAATAGAACTGCTGCCTAGTAGCCTCGTAACCAAGTGAGAAGCAATAAAATATTTATATCTAGCTGGCAGGACCATGCACCCCTGAGAGGAGGACCTTATTAAGGCCGATAATTTGAAACGTGTTGGATGAGGGCCCCACAAGAAGGGGGATGGCATTTAATTAAGCTTACTAAAGACATTGTTGGGATCAACTGTGGGGAGTTCCTAAATATATAGATACATTAGGGAGGATCTTCATTTTAAAAAGATTCACCCTGCCTAATAGGGAAATATTTTTCAGTTACTTCCTGGTTTTTGCCTAGGCAAATTATGTCATATATCCCAAGAGTCTTCAGGAGGGGTTTTCTCAGCTTAGCCCACCCTCCTGTCCAATTCCTGAGCTAAAGGCAGATGGATTCCAGGAAGTAAATGCTACATGAATAATCTGCCCCTACTCAAGTTGGACAGCTAGGGTCTGTTTTTCAAATAGATTCCTCAGCAAAATAAAGCAAACGTGGTTTGAATATTAAAAATGAATTAAATTGTGTTTTTTGGTTTATGGTCCTCAGATGCAGTGTGAAATACCTTTAATAAACTTTATTTTAAATGAAAGCTGGTAAGTATGTGTTGTTTTTTTTTTTTTTATTAAATGATTTTAAATTTTTTTTTTTTTTAACCAGTTGCCGACCGCCGCACGACGATGTATGTCGGCAGAATGGCACGGGCAGGCAAAAGGGCTTACAGGTATGTCCTTGCCTGCCCGTGGGTGGGGGGTCCGATTGGACCCCCCCGGTGCCTGCGGCGGTCAGATTCAGGTCAGGGGTGATCAAAGGTGAGGGGGAGGCCACTCATTCGTGGCTCCCCCTTCGCGATCGCTCCTGGCCAATGACGGGCTTCCTCGGCTTCTGTGAATGTACACAGAAGTGGAGGAAGTGATGTCACTCTCCTCGAGCCGGTCTTTTCGTTCCGGCGCCGAGGAGAGAAGACATCCAAGTAAGTTTGCACCAACACTACACTAACAGTAGAACACGCAGGCACACTTGTCACCCCCCTGTCACCCCCTGATCACCCCCCTGTACCCCCTGTCACACTGACACCAATAGCAGTTTTTTTTTCTGATTATTGCATTGGTGTCAGTTTGTGACAGTATAAGTGTTAGGGCAGTTAGGTTAGCCCCCTTTAGGTCTGGGGTACCCCCCTTTAGGTCTAGGGTACCCCCCTAACCCCCCCTAATAAAGTTTTAACCCCGTGATCACCCCCCGTTGCCAGTGTCACTAAGCAATCGTTTTTCTGATCGCTGTATTAGTGACACAGGTGACGCTAGTTAGGGAGGTAAGTATATAGGTTCGCCGTCAGTGTTTTATAGGGACAGGGACCCCTATATACTACCTACTAAAGGTTTTAACCCCTTGATTGCCCCCTAGTTAACCCTTTCACCAGTGATCATCATATAATTGTTACGGGTGACGCTGGTTAGTTGGTTTGTTTATTATAGTTTATTATAGTTTATTATAGTTTTAGGGCACCCGCCGTTTATTACCTTATAAAGGTTTAACCCCCTGATCGCCCGGCGGTGATATAAGTTACGTTTTTAGGGTCAGATAAGGTCTGCGTCGCCCCAGGCAGCGTCAGGTTAGCGCCAGTACCGCTAACACCCACGCACGCAGCATACACCTCCCTTAGTGCTATAGTATCTGAACGGATCGATATCTGATCAGATCTATACTCCCCAGCAGTTTAGGGTCCCCCAAAAAAACGCAGTGTTAGCGGGATCAGCCCAGATACCTGCTAGCACCTGCGGTTTGCCCCTCGACCCAGCCCAGCCCACCCAAGTGCAGTATCGATCGATAACTGTCACAAAACACTAAGCACACATAACTGCAGCGTTCGCAGAGTCAGGCCTGATCCCTGCGATCGCTAACAGTTTTTTGGTAGCGTTTTGAATCAGTCGCTGACAGTCAGGAGCTTTTTTGCCTGTGAGTCTCTCTAGTGTACCCCTAAATTTAGAGCCCAAAATGGCAAATCGAAGGTACACTAGTGAAGAGGCCTACACGTTTCTGAGCATGACAGATAGTGAAGAGGAAGTCACTCATCTGTCAGATTCAGGCTTAGAATACGATCCTGTAGAGGACAGCGGCTCCATGACAGATAGCTCTGACGACTGAGTTGTGGTCCCTGCTAGGGTCAGGCGTACCAGACCCCGAACTTCTTCTTCTGTCCTTGAAGTGCAAGAACCGCAGGGCTCTCGTATGGAGCAGAGAAGTACTAGTGTCATTCCTTCTGGTGAACTGGCAAGCACCAGCGGCCTAGTACATCCTGGTCGTATATCCAGCAATGCAGTATCACGTGGTGACGTGGCGAGTCCCATAAGTGCAGTTCAAGCTGGTGAGATGGCAAGCACAAGTAGTGTTCCGCTGCCACCAAGAAGACGAACACAGGCCCGTTGTGCCCATAGTGCCCTTCCTGCTGCATTCGCCAATCCAATATGGGTACCCACCACTTCTGCAGCACCAGTATTGCCCCCATTCACTGGCCAACCCGGAATTCAGGTGGAAACAGTTGATTTTACACCACTGGATTTTTATTCACTGTTTTTCACCGAAGATCTCTATAGATCTATTGTGGACCAAAGCAATTTATACGCTTGTCAACACATCGCCGCTAATCCCCAGTCCTCCCTTGCCAGAGATTGGAGACCAAAAAATGTAAAAAAAAAAAAAGTGAAAAAAAAAATACACAAAAAAAATTATAAAATAAAAAAAACAAAAATAGTTGTCGTTTTATCGTTCTCTCTCTCTCTATTTTCTCTCTATTGTTCTGCTCTTTTTTACTGTATTCTATTCTGCAATGTTTTATTGTTATGTTTTATCATGTTTGCTTTTTAGGTATGTAATTTTTTTATAACAAAAAAATCAAAGTGTGGCGCTAATTACTCTGTGAATATATAGTAAATACGAAAATCCTAAAAATAAAATAACCTAAAAACAGGTAATTCAGTGTGAACAAGGAAGATGCCACGTGAACATGTGTAACAGTGGCTAGTGAACAAAATAATAATACATATTTGTGTTCAGTACAAATCAAAAACAATATTGTATATGAAGACCATATCACAATGGATAAAATATAAGTCTGTGATAACAGTGCATAGGTGATGATGAGCAGGTGCTTCTTGAACATGCAGAAGGATTATTTAGACCCAGCAAACTGGCAGATAGATGGACCGTGGGAGATCAGAGGTGCACGGAAGGTTGAAATCTGTGCCAGGACCATCACCAGAAAACATGGAGGCTTACCAGAAGTAGTGGCCTAAAATAGCATACGCCATACAGGTCAAAAAGGCTTGATGACCAACAGGTCTGGATGTTTTATCTGGTCAGATGTCATCACCACACAGAACGGGGGGGGGGGGGGGGAATATTCAGCACAGCTTCCTCATTATGGCCTTCAAAACTGTGATAGGTAGTGAGGAGTAAAAATCAAAAATTTACGCCCTTAAAAATCCTGAAGGCGGTGATTGGATTTCGGGGGCCCCATATGAAGCTAGGCTCCCAAAAATCCCACACATGTGGTATCCCCGTTAGGGATGAGCCGAACACCCCCCGGTTCGGTTCGCACCAGAACCCGCGAACGGACCGCAAGTTCGCACGAACGTTAGAACCCCATTGACGTCTATGGGACTCGAACGTTCGAAATCAAAAGTGCTCATTTTAAAGGCTAATTTGCATGGTATTGTCCTAAAAAGGGTTTGGGGACCCGGGTCCTACCCCAGGGGACATGTATCAATGCAAAAAAAACTTTTAAAAACGGCCGTTTTTTCGGGAGCAGTGATTTTAATGATGCTTAAAGTAAAAAAAAAAAAGTGAAATATTCCTTTAAATATCGTACCTGGGGGGTGTCTATAGTATGCCTGTAAAGTGACGCGTGTTTCCCATGTTTAGAACAGTCCCTGCACCAAATGTCATTTTTAAAGGAAAAAATCTCATTTAAAACTGCTTGCGGGTTTAATGTCATGTCGGGTCCTGGCAATATGGATGAAAATCAGTGAGACAAACGGCATGGGTACCCCCCAGTCCATTACCAGGCCCTTTGGGTCTTGTATGGATATTAAGGGGAACCCCGCACCCAAATTAAAATAAGGAAAGGTCCCTATATACTCTGAACAGCAGTATACAGGCGGTGCAAACAAGACAGGGACTGTAGGTTTGTTGTTAAGTAGAATCTGTTTGTAATTTTGAACATTTTTAATGTGTTTAGCTCCAGCCAAAAAATCTTTTCTAAGCTTTTTGGAAAACATAGGGAAGGGTTATCACCCCTGTGACATTTGTTTTGCGTCTTTCCTCCTCTTCAGAAGATTTCACCTCACTTTTTTGTCCCAATGAAAAATGTTTTTTGAAAATTTGGGTTTTTTTGTGGAACAAGGATTGGAAAGCATCAGTGGAAAGGAGAAATTGTTTTCCCATATTAACTCTTACATGAGAGAATTTCCCTTCCTATGGGTAGATTTCATCTCACTTCCTGTTGTCTCCTTCCGTTTGCAAGTAGGAGTCGTTTGTAAGTTAGATGTTTGAAAGTAGGGTCCTGCCCTATATACTCAGCAGAAATTTGGGCCTTAGGTGTTGCTGTGGCCAAAACACTGTAAGCCCTCACAGGGCCCTGCTGTGAAATATTAGATCAAGAATTGTAATTACATGCCCCTGTTGAACAGGAGCTGAAAAATTAGGCCTTAGGCACTGGTGCTGGTGCCACAACACTGCAACCCCTCACAGACACTCTAGTTGGAACGCAGGAACGAGCCCTGCTGCAAAGTATTGCATCAAAAATTGTAATTTCACGCCCCTGTTAGACAGGGGCAGAAAAATTGGGCCTTAGGCACTGGTGCTGGTGCCACAACACTGCAACCCCTCACAGACACTCTAGTTGGAACGCAGGAACGAGCCCTGCTGCAAAGTATTGCATCAAAAATTGTAATTTCACGCCCCTGTTAGACAGGGGCAGAAAAATTGGGCCTTAGGCACTGGTGCTGGTGCCACAACACTGCAACCCCTCACAGACACTCTAGTTGGAATGCAGGAACGAGCCGTGCTGCAAAGTATTACATCAAAAATTGTAATTACACGCCCCTGTTATACAGGGGCTGAAAAATTGTGCCTTAGGCACTGGTGGTGGCGCCCAGAACCAAAAATGTTCTTACAAGCTATCAGCGTGATGATTGAGGAGGAAGAGGATAATTACTCAGGGATAATCACTCAGCATCAGCATAGGCAGTCTTTGAAGGGATCTGAAAAAAATTATTCAGTTACATCAGCATCAGGTGCTTGGTAGCTGGTGGTGATCCAAGACTGATTCATTTTTATGAAGGTCAGCCGATCGACCGAGTCAGTGGACAGACGCACCCTGTGATCGGTTACCACGCCTCCAGCAGCACTGAATGTACGTTCCGAAAGAACGCTGGATGCAGGACAGGCCAGTAGCTCAATTGCATACTGTGCAAGCTCTGGCCAGTGATCCATCCTCAAGACCCAGTAACCCAGAGGATTTTCGGTGGGAAAGGTGTCCAAGTCTGATCTTGCCCCTAGGTATTCCTGCACCATGTAAAACAGACGCTGGCGATGGTTGCTGGAACCGATCATACCTTGGGGCTGCGGACCAAAAAATTGTCTGAACGCATCGGTCAGACGGCCACCTTCTCCACCGCTCCTTCTTTGACTGACCGAAGCCTCAGCAACACGTTGTCCAGAAACAGGAGTTTGTAACCTCCCAGTCTCTGGGAACGCGTTGCACAGACCTTTCTGCAAGGCCTCCCGAAGATGTTTCATCCTCTGCTCCCTCTGCGATGGCAAGATAAGGTCCGCAACCTTACCCTTGTAACGTGGATCAAGGAGGGTTGCCAGCCAGTATTGGTCCTTCTCCTTGATACCACGAATACGAGGATCCTTACGCAGGCTTTGCAGGATCAGGGAGGCCATGCAGCGTAGGTTTGCTGAGGCATTCGGTCCGGAGTCCTCTGGGTCACTAAGGACAACAACGTCCGCAGCCACCTCCTCCCAGCCACGTACAAGTCCATGTGTTCCTTGGGACTGATCCCTTAAAGACTGCTGATGCTGAGTGCCAGGCTCCACCTCCATACTGACACAATCTTCCTCCTCCTCCTCCTCCTCCTCCTCGTCCTCTTCCTGTGTGATCGGCGGGCACGCAGGAACACTGTCTGGATAAAGGGGGCCTTGAGAGCTAAGGAAGTCCTCCTCTTCCTGCCTCTGTTCTGCCTCAAGTGCCCTGTCCATTATTCCACGCAGCGTGTGCTCCAACAGGTGGACAAGGGGGACAGTGTCACTGATGCATGCACTGTCAGTGCTCACCATCCTCGTGGCCTCCTCGAATGGTGACAGGACAGTGCATGCATCCCTGATCATGGCCCACTGGCGTGGGGAAAAAAAACCAAGGTCCCCTGACCCTGTCCTGGTGCCATAGTCGCACAGGTACTCATTGATGGCCCTCTGCTGCGTGTGCAGCCGCTGCAGCATGGCCAACGTCGAGTTCCACCTGGTGGGCATGTCACAGATTAGGCGGTTCTTGGGCAGGTTAAACTCCTTTTGGAGGTCCGTCAGCCGAGCACTGGCATTATATGACCGGCGGAAATGCACAGAGACTTTCCTGGCCTGCCTCAGGACATCCTGTAAGCCCGGGTACCTGCCCAAGAACCGCTGCACCACCAAGTTAAGGACGTGAGCCAAACAGGGCACATGGGTCAGTTGTCCCTGTCGGAGGGCAGAGAGGAGGTTGGTGCCATTGTCGCAAACCACCATTCCTGCCTTAAGTTGGCGTGGCGTCAACCACCTCTGAACCTGCCCCTGCAGAGCTGACAAAACCTCTGCCCCAGTGTGGCTCCTGTCCCCCAAGCACACCAGCTCAAGCACCGCATGGCATCTTTTGGCCTGCGTACTTGCGTAGCCCCTTGAACGCCTACGGAGCACCGCTGGTTCCGAGGAAGAGGCCATGGAGGAAGAAGAAGAGGAGGGGGTGGAGGAGAGAGGTGTGTCACAATCAGCATTTTGGAGGCGTGGTGGCGGAAGAACCTCCAACACTACTGCACCTTGTCCTGCATCCTTCCCAGCTGCCAGCAGAGTCACCCAATGCGCCGTGAAACTTAAGTAACGTCCCTGTCCATGCCTGCTGGACCATGAGTCAGCGGTAATATGCACCTTACCGCTGACCGCCCTGTCCAGCGAGGCATGGACATTGCCTTCCACATGCCGGTAGAGAGCCGGAATCGCCTTCCGTGAGAAAAAGTGGCGTTTGGGTACCTGCCACTGAGGAACCGCACATTCCACAAACTCACGGAAGGGGGCAGAGTCTACCAACTGAAAAGGCAGCAGTTGAAGTGCTAGCAATTTTGCCAAGCTAGCATTCAACCGCTGGGCATGTGGATGGCTGGGAGCAAACTTCTTTCGGCGGTGCAGCAGCTGGGGCAGGGAAATTTGCCTGGTACAATCTGACGTCGGTGTACCAAAAGCAGATTGCCCACAAGTACTTGGCTGTGACACACCTAATTCTACACCTTCATTCCTCTCACTGCAGGTCTCAGAGAGGACTGAAGGTCTAGTGGGGTTGGAAATCTCAGCTGATGAGGAGCAAGGAGAGATCCTCTTTGTTCTTTGGTGTGGGTCTTTCAGATACGCTTGCCAACGAACTGCATGGCAGGTCAACATATGTCTGGTCAAGCATGTGGTACCCAAGCGGGAGATGTTTTGGCCACGCGAGATACGCTTGAGACATATGTTGCAAATAGCAGCGGTGCGATCTGATGCACTCGTCTCAAAAAAGGCCCACACCAAAGAACTTTTTGAATAACGCGCAGAGACTGCAGCGCCCTGCACATGTGGAGCTTTGGGGTGTGATGCAGTCAATGTGCTGCCCTTAGGCTGGCCCCTGGAGGGCATCCTGCCTAGTTGGTGATGTGCCACCTCCTCCTCCTCCTCCTCTCTCCTATCAGGCACCCACGTTGAGTCAGTGACCTCATCATCCCCTCCCTCCTCATCACTGGAGCAAACCTGGCAGTATGCTGCAGCAGGGGGAGCATGACTGCCAGATTGCTGTCCTTCTTGGGCACCCCCTCTGTCCGTGCTCATGTTACTGCCTTCATTGAGCTCAGTATCATCATCAGAGCCTTCCAAACGCTGGGCATCCTCCTGGAGCATGTACCCAACACTGTGGTCAAACAGTTCGAGGGAATCCTCATGAGGACATGGTGGAGCTAGGGAAGGAGTCACTGATGACATTGAGCTGAGGGAAGAGGCCGCTGCTTTGCCAGACAAAGCACCCTGGGCATGGGTGAGAGAGGATGAGGAGGATGAGGACGGCTTGGTCATCCACTCGACCAAGTCTTCCGCATGTTGCGGCTCAACACGGCCAGCTGCCGAAAAAAAGGCCAAGCGTGTCCCATGGCCACGTGCTGATGAGGATGCACCGTCTCCACGACCAGCACTAGACACAGAGCCTGCTTGCCCTCTCTTATTGGCTTGTGACTGTCTGCCTCTCCTTCTTGGCCTTCCAGACATACTAATGGCCTGTAGCTGCACTAAGCTGGGATAGAACACCTGTAATTTTCTTCAGGTAGCTTTATATACTGTAACCAGACAAGCCTGCCTGTCAGTAGGAAGATAACAGGAACGGATCTAGCTGAACACTGTGAGCAGGACGTACTGCACTAAATGTATATAGCAGGAACGGATCTAGCTGAACACTGTGAGCAGGACGCACTGTACTAAATGTAAATAGTCTAGCTGCCTGACCGTGGTACTAATAGGATCAAAAAGAACACCTGTAATTTTCTTAAGGTAGCTTTATATACTGTAACCAGACAAGCCTGCCTGTCAGTAGGAAGATAACAGGAACGGATCTAGCTGAACACTGTGAGCAGGACACACTGTACTAAATGTTAATAGTCTAGCTGCCTGACCGTGGTACTAATAGGATCAAAAAGAACACCTGTAATTTTCTTCAGGTAGCTTTATATACTGTAACCAGACAAGCCTGCCTGTCAGTAGGAAGATAACAGGAACGGATCTAGCTGAACACTGTGAGCAGGACACACTGTACTAAATGTAAATAGTCTAGCTGCCTGACCGTGGTACTAATAGGATCAAAAAGAACACCTGTAATTTTCTTCAGGTAGCTTTATATACTGTAACCAGACAAGCCTGCCTGTCAGTAGGAAGATAACAGGAACGGATCTAGCTGAACACTGTGAGCAGGACACACTGTACTAAATGTAAATAGTCTAGCTGCCTGACCGTGGTACTAATAGGATCAAAAAGAACACCTGTAATTTTCTTCAGGTAGCTTTATATACTGTAACCAGACAAGCCTGCCTGTCAGTAGGAAGATAACAGGAACGGATCTAGCTGAACACTGTGAGCAGGACGCACTGCACTAAATGTAAATACCAGGAACGGATCTAGCTGAACACTGTGAGCAGGACGCACTGCACTGAATGTAAATAGCAGGAACGGATCTAGCTGAACACTGTGAGCAGGACGCACTGCACTGAATGTAAATAGCAGGAACGGATCTAGCTGAACACTGTGAGCAGGACGCACTGCACTGAATGTAAATAGCAGGAACGGATCTAGCTGAACACTGTGAGCAGGACGCACTGCACTGAATGTAAATAGCAGGAACGGATCTAGCTGAACACTGTGAGCAGGACGTACTGCACTAAATGTATATAGCAGGAACGGATCTAGCTGAACACTGTGAGCAGGACGCACTGCACTGAATGTAAATAGCAGGAACGGATCTAGCTGAACACTGTGAGCAGGACGCACTGCACTAAATGTAAATACCAGGAACGGATCTAGCTGAACACTGTGAGCAGGACGCACTGCACTGAATGTAAATAGCAGGAACGGATCTAGCTGAACACTGTGAGCAGGACGCACTGCACTGAATGTAAATAGCAGGAACGGATCTAGCTGAACACTGTGAGCAGGACGCACTGCACTGAATGTAAATAGCAGGAACGGATCTAGCTGAACACTGTGAGCAGGACGCACTGCACTGAATGTAAATAGCAGGAACGGATCTAGCTGAACACTGTGAGCAGGACGTACTGCACTAAATGTATATAGCAGGAACGGATCTAGCTGAACACTGTGAGCAGGACGCACTGCACTGAATGTAAATAGCAGGAACGGATCTAGCTGAACACTGTGAGCAGGACGCACTGCACTAAATGTAAATACCAGGAACGGATCTAGCTGAACACTGTGAGCAGGACGCACTGCACTGAATGTAAATAGCAGGAACGGATCTAGCTGAACACTGTGAGCAGGACGCACTTCACTGAATGTAAATAGCAGGAACGGATCTAGCTGAACACTGTGAGCAGGACGCACTGCACTGAATGTAAATAGCAGGAACGGATCTAGCTGAACACTGTGAGCAGGACGCACTGCACTGAATGTAAATAGCAGGAACGGATCTAGCTGAACACTGTGAGCAGGACGTACTGCACTAAATGTATATAGCAGGAACGGATCTAGCTGAACACTGTGAGCAGGACGCACTGCACTGAATGTAAATAGCAGGAACGGATCTAGCTGAACACTGTGAGCAGGACGCACTGCACTAAATGTAAATACCAGGAACGGATCTAGCTGAACACTGTGAGCAGGACGCACTGCACTGAATGTAAATAGCAGGAACGGATCTAGCTGAACACTGTGAGCAGGACGCACTGCACTGAATGTAAATAGCAGGAACGGATCTAGCTGAACACTGTGAGCAGGACGCACTGCACTGAATGTAAATAGCAGGAACGGATCTAGCTGAACACTGTGAGCAGGACGCACTGCACTGAATGTAAATAGCAGGAACGGATCTAGCTGAACACTGTGAGCAGGACACACTGCACTAAATAGTCTAGATAGAAGATAACAGGAACGGATCTAGCTAAACTGAATACAGTGTATATATATATATGCAACACCTGGGATGCATATATATACACAATACACTGTAAGTGCAGCTAACTGACTGACTGTTCTGCCTAATCTATCTAACTCAAATCAAATGACACTGTCTCTCTCTCTCTCTATCTCTCAGCACACCGGAACACACACTACACAGGGCCGCCGTGCAGGCGGCCTTATATAGTGTGGGGTGTGTACTAAATCCCCTGAGCCATAATTGGCCAAAGCCACCCTGGCTTTGGCCAATTACGGTTCTCTGTACAGACGGCGCTGTGATTGGCCAAGCATGCGGGTCATAGTGCATGCTTGGCCAATCATCAGCCAGCAATGCACTGCGATGCCGCAGTGAATTATGGGCCGTGACGCGCCACACGAATTTGGCGCGAACGGCCCATATCGTTCGCAATTCGACGGACGGTCGAACAGCCGATGTTCGAGTCGAACATGGGTTCGACTCGAACACGAAGCTCATCCCTAATCCCCGTACTCAGGAGAAGCAGCAGAATGTATTTTGGGGTGTAATTCCACATATGCCCATGGCATGTTTGAGCAATATATCATTTAGTGACAACTGTGTGCAAAAAAAAAAAAAAAATTGTCACTTTCCCGCAACTTGTGTCAAAATATAAAATATTCCATGGACTCAACATGCCTTTCAGCAAATAGCTTGGGGTGTCTATTTTCCAAAATGGGGTCATTTGGGGGGGTTTTGTGCCATCTTGGCATTTTATGGCCTTCAAAACTGTGATAGGTAGTGAGGAGTGAAATCAAAAATGTACGCCCTTAGAAATCCTGAAGGCGGTGCTTTTGTTTTCAGGGCCCCGTACGCGGCTAGGCTCCCAAAAAGTCCTAAACATGTGGTATCCCTGTACTCAGGAGAAGAATGTATTTTGGTGTGTAATTCCACATATGCCCATGGCATGTTTGAGCAATTTATCATTTAGTGACAACTTTGTGCAAAAAAAAAAAAAACATTGTCACCTTCCCGCAACTTGTGTCAAAATATAAAATATTCCATGGACTCAACATGCCTCTCAGCAAATAGCTTGGGGTGTCTACTTTCCAAAATGGGGTCATTTGGGAGGGGATTGTGCCATCTGGGCATTTTATGGCCTATAAAACTGTGATAGGTAGTGAGGAGTGAAATCAAAAATTTACACCCTTAGAAATCCTGAAGGCGGTGCTTGGTTTTCGGGGCCCCGTACGCGGCTAGGCTTCCAAAAAGTCCCACACATGTGGTATCCTCATACTCAGGAGAAGCAGCTGAATGTATTTTGGGGTGCAATTCCACATATGCCCATGGCCTGTGTGAGCAATATATCATTTAGTGACAACTTTTTGTAATTTTCTTTTTGTCATTATTCAATCACTTGGGACAAAAAAATAAATATTCAATGGGCTCAACATGCCTCTCAGCAATTTCCTTGGGGTGTCTACTTTCCAAAATGGGGTCATTTGGGGGGGGGTTTGTACTGCCCTGCCATTTTAGCACCTCAAGAAATGACATAGGCAGTCATAAACTTAAAGCTGTGTAAATTCCAGAAAATGTACCCTAGTTTGTAGACGCTATAACTTTTGCGCAAACCAATAAATATACGCTTATTGACATTTTTTTTTACCAAAGACATGTGGCCGAATACATTTTGGCCTAAATGTATGACTAAAATTGAGTTTATTGGATTTTTTTATAACAAAAAGTAGAAAATATAATTTTTTTTTCAAAATTTTCGGTCTTTTTCCGTTTATAGCGCAAAAAATAAAAACGGCAGAGGTGATCAAATACCATCAAAAGGAAGCTCTATTTGTGGGAAGAAAAGGACGCAAATTTCGTTTGGGTACAGCATTGCATGACCGCGCAATCAGCAGTTAAAGCGACACAGTGCCAAATTGTAAAAAGTGCTCTGGTCAGGAAGGGGGTAAATCCTTCCGGGGCTGAAGTGGTTAAACTTGTGTGGCAACAGGTAAGGTAAACCAGTGTATCCCTGTAGTCAGTCCTCTAGGAGGGGGCAGATATCTGGTTGCCCCTACTTATAAAGGGGATTTCCAGGTGTCACCATAAGTTCCACCTATTTTATTATTACATCTACCTCCTTTTTTGGGACACACAAAGGAGGGAAAGAGACTGATTTCCGTCATCACTGTGACAAGGGTACTTTGCAAGATGAGAACGTTTTCCTCAACTGTACTGTAGATATACAATCCCTTCCAGCACTTTAGTAGGAAACATCACTCTTCTCAGCATTCTTTTTCATACCTCTAACTATAGATGATACTGCCAGTGCAGTAAACCTAAAAATATTGTTGGGGATCCCATCTTCCTCACAACAGTTTGTCTGGAATTTAAAATCATGCTCCCTGAAGGTGTCTTCTGGACTCAAAATCTTGAAAAATTAGGATTCTAAAAACTACGTTTGGTAGCCTTGGATTTTTTTTTCTTTATTTTATCAAGACAGATTTCACTGGATGCTGGAAGATTGCTCTGATCAGTACACAAAGGTTAATTTATGCCTAGCATGTCAATGCTTGCTTGTGTGAAAACCAACACAGTTGCTATGCAGATGTTGATGGGATTCCCCACACTCTTACTGCTAACATTCAGTGCCTTTGTAATCAATGAATGTGCTGTGACTGAATATTCCCCAAGATGAATGTTGAAGGATGCGTAAAGAACAGCAGAGTCATTTTTACAGCAAATCTGCAGCAAAAAATATAGCTAGCATGGGCGGAACCCTGACCCACCCGCACCCACTTTGTACAAAACTACAAAAAAAAGTTTTGGCTTAGTATTTATATTAAGTTTATTTTTTTGGAGGGATACAGCATTAGTTTTCTTTTATGGTGTATAGTGTGTATTCCAATACCTGCTTCTGCTAAAAATCTTCCATTTATTGAGAAAAATTTACTAAACCTGGAGTAGCTGTGTATTGCAACCAGTCAACTTCTAGCTTTAATTTTCAAAGTTTAACTGAACAAGCTGAAGTCAGAATCTGATTGGTTACTATGTACAGCGGCTACAGATTCTGCCAGCTCAAGCTTTAGTACATGTTTCCCAGTTTCTCCGTCAGAGCTGCCAACTACTGCCCTAATGCCTGTCTTCCAGAGTTATGAAAATTAACAGCAGCTGCTGCTACTGTGAAAAGTTGTGCTGCTCACTTACCCCCTTTTGTCAACTTCCTGAAGGTAATGGGATACAAACCATTAAACTTCAGCTGTGGGTATAAGATTCTGTACATGGAATCCAAATCTAAAGCCAAATCTAAGCTTTAACAATTCATACATTTTCATACATCTGTAAAATATTTCCATTCAGTTCACAAAAACAAGCTTTTAATATGACACTATAATTAATGCCTGTGCGTAGAGTTTAAAGTATTTATTTGCAAGAAGAGTATCCATTTGAACCATCTGCTAAGCTCAATATATTTCTTCTATAGAGTAAAAAAAAAAAACGTGTCTGTCTTTGCATTAATTGAAAACGACACTCTGGCAATGCGTCAAAGTGATTTTCAAACCGTCTTGATGGAGAAAGCGCTAATATAATTAGCATCAATATTTAAAGCAACATTTCAAATGTTGCCCTCTGAGTCATCGCACAGTATTCACAAGTCATCAGGACAGAGATTGCCAGAGCCTACCTGACAGTCTGTGGTAATAGGATGTGTATGTGTCTACTTTCAGGGTCCAGTTCATCTTTCGGCTTGCTGAAGGCTTGTCAGTTTGATGCTAGAATATAATCACTGCTGTCACTATGATGTACTAAAAATCTGATGCTTACCATTTATTTTTAAAATGCTATTTATAATATATTGCACCATTTAAAGTAATGATTATAAACCATGTATGTGCATGTTGCTATTTTAATAAATATAATAAGCTAATGAAAAATATATACATAGGCTAGATGCAGTTTAATAAATATTTAGGATCATTGTAAAGATTTATTTTAGTAAAAACTACATCTTAATTTAAATATCATCAATAAACATGCATTTATTTAGATTTACATATAAAATAGGTCAGTCTTATTTAAATAATCTTGTCAATGTGTGTTAATATTTAAAAAACATAAGCGCTATTTATAGTGTGTACTGAAATTAGTGCAGCTAGATTTTTTATATTTTTACATCTTATTATATTTGCTTTACTCTGTGAGTTAGCTGACTAGCTGAAAACAATGCAAGTGGAACACTTATTTTAACAGAGTTTGGATTCAGGGTAAGTTTGCAGACTTAATGAAAATTTGAATGTTAAATTCAAACTTCACTGAAATCTATGGGGACTGAATCTTATGGGGCGTACACACGGGCAGACTTTCCGACCGGACTGGTCCGACGGACTTTCCGACTGACTTTTGACAGACTTTCGATGGGCTTTTTTTACGAACGGACTTCCCTACACACGACCGGACTACGGACGGACTTGCCTACACACGATCGGACTTTCTGGCAGATTATGTCCGCTGGTCTTCCCAATGGAGTTACGACAGACTTTCCGAATGAACGGACTTGCCCACACACGAACAAGTCAGTTCATTTTGAACGTGACTCGGGTACGACGGGACTAGAAAGGGAAGTCAATCTCGCCGCTTTTATCGGCAAGATTGACACCTTGCGAGCCCCGTCGCAGGGCATACCAGGCCCTTAGGTCTGGTATGGATTTTAAGGGGAATCCCCTACACTGAAAAAACAGCGTGGGGTCCACCCAGAATCCATACCAGACCCTTATCCGAGCACACAGCCTGGCCGGTCAGGAAAAGGAGTGGGCCCCCCCTCCTGAAGCACACCAGGCCGCATGCCCTCAACATGGGGGGGTGGGTGCTTTGGGGGAGGGGGGCGCCCTGTGGCCCCCCACCCCAAAGTACCTTGTCCCCATGTTGATGAGGACAAGGGCCTCTTCCCGACAACCCTGGCCATTGGTTGTCAGGGTCTGCGGGCAGGGGGCTTATCGGATATATATATAATATATTATATATATATAATAAGGATGAGTATGGGGTCCAGCCTCTTTTCCCGGTGTCCGGTTCTTCTCCCGCTCTCTGGCCTCTTCTCTCGGTGTTCGACCTCTTCTCTCGGTGTCTGGTTCTTCTGCCCGCTCCTCCGCTATCTTCTGCCGCTCTTTTGCTAGCGGTGGCCCAGACTTATGCGTCGTCTTCTTCCCTCTTCTCTTCTTCCGATGTTGATACGATGCTCTCTCCCGCTGTAATGCTGTGTGAGTGCACCGCAATGACTTATATAGGCGGTGACCCCCCTTATGATGTCACAGTCCCAGGGCATGTTGGGACGGTGACGTCATAAGGGGGCGTGGTCAACATAACCCATTGACCATGCCCCCTTATGACGTCACAGTCCCAACATGCCCTGGGACTGTGACGTCATAAGGGGGCGGGGTCACCGCCTATATAAGTCATTGCAGAGCGCTCACACAGCATTACAGTGGGAGAGAGCATCGTATCAACATCGGAAGAAGAGAAGAAGGAAGAAGAGGATGCATAAGTCCGGGCCACCGCTAGCAAAAGAGCGGCAGAAGATAGCGGAGGAGCCGGCAGAAGAACCGGACACCGGGAGAAGAGGTCGAACACCGAGAGAAGGGGCCGGAGAGCGGGAGAAGAACTGGACACCGGGAAAAGAGGCCGGACAGAGCGGCGAAGTCGGAAGAGGACCCCCGAAGTTGGAAGAAGACCCCCGGAGCTGTCTAATAAATTACTTTAAAAACCTGTGTAGTGTGTTTTTGTATTGACACTTTTTCCCTAGGTGAATTAGTAGGGGTACAATGTACCCCATACTCATTCACATAGGGTGGGGGGCTGGGATCTGGGGGCCCCTTATTAAAGGGGGCTCCCGGATTCCGACAAGCCCCCTGCCCGCAGACCCCGATAACCAATGGCCAGGGTTGTCGGGAAGAGGCCCTTGTCCTCATCAACAAAAAAGGGAGCGGTCCAGGTACTGTCTCTTAATATGACACAACTCCATCCCTGTAAAACATATAGTACAAAAAAGAGAGGTTCGCCCGTGGGACTTTAAATGAGTTGTTCATAGAGGTCATAACAAGTAATATAGAGTTTAATGAATTTCCAAACACATGATGAAAAAAGAACATAAAAACCTCATAAGACATCGTTTGACCATTGAAATGTTAAATACGATGGTGTGTTACATAGTATACATATACAACTTTGTACTCGACGCGTTTCGCGAGCTCCGCTCGCTTCCTCAGGAGTTGGTGTATATGTGAAATATCTAAAAGATAATAGGTATCAATAAATAATGACATTCAATGGTAGTTATGGTCAAAGAGGAAGTATGTGGCTTCATAAAAGTCTTCCATACTTACATATGGTCAAATGGTCCATAGGACTGGATAGCAAGGGCAGCAGCGGAGAATCCTCCACACGGGAGCTGAAGAGGCGTAGCCCGCAGCAACCAGAGCAGGGTCCCATGGGGACAAGGTACTTTGGGGTGGGGGGCCACAGGGCGCCCCCCTCCCCCAAAGCACCCACCCCCCCATGTTGAGGGCATGCGGCCTGGTACGGTTCAGGAGGGGGGCGCTCGCTCATCCCCACCCCCTTTCCTGACCAGCCGGGCTGTGTGCTCGGATAAGGGTCTGGTATGAATTTTGGGGGGACCCCACGCCATTTTTTCATCATAGGGGTTCCCCTTAAAATCCATACCAGACCTAAGGGACATCGTCACCTCCCCCTCGCGCTCGCCGCAATAGGAAAATTTGTTTTTCCTATTGCAGCGAGCGCGAGATGTACATAGTTACATAGTTAGTAAGGTTGAATAAAGACACCAGTCCATCCAGTGTGAGTGTGGGTGCGTGTCTACTATTATCCCTATTTATTTAAGGTACCCATATAGCGCTGTCAAGTTACACAGCGCTCCACATATACATTGCACACTCACATCGGTCCCTACCCTCAAGGAGCCCACGATCCATGGTCCCCAACTTACATTCATTTACTAGGGCCAATTTTGGACAGAAGCCAATTAACCTACCAGCATGTTTTTGGAGTGTGGGAGGAAACCGGAGTACCCGGAGGAAAACCTCGCAGGCACAGGGAGAACATGCAAACTCCAGGCAGGTAGTGTCGTGGTTGGGATTCGAACCAGCGACCCTTTTTACTGCTAGGTGAGAGTGCTACCCACTACATCACTGTGCTGCCCCACATTTAGTACCCTGCCCTTGTGTCGTATCTGGTCCATCGGACCAGCATACAGACGAACGGGCTTTCCGTTACGAACTGAGTCAGGCGGAGTTACGATGTAAAGATTTGAAGCAGGTTTCAAATCTAAAGTCCGTCGGATTTCCTGCTGAAATGGTCCGTCGGAAGTCCGATGCACACACCGTCGGATTGTCTGCCAGATTCGGTCCGTCGGACCAGTCCGGTCAGAAAGTCCGCCCGTGTGTACACGGCATTAGAAGTCAGTAATGGGCATTTTCAGGGCTAATATACAAGATATTGTATATTAGCCCTAAAGATATTGTATTGAAACCCTGCAGTGCCCTGTGGGAAATGTATTAATGCAAAAAAAAAAATTAAAAAATATTGTTTAGTGGTGAGATGGTCTTTTCAGGTGGCTTATGCCGCGTACACACGAGCGGACTTTACGGCAGACTTTGCCCGACGGACTTTTCGACATACTTTACGACGGACTTTCTGAATGAACGGACTTGCCTACACACAATCCACCAAAGTCCGTCGAATTTGTACGTGATGACGTACGACCGGACTAAAACAAGGAAGTTCATAGCCAGTAGCCAATAGCTGCCCTAGCGTGGCTTTATGTCCGTCGAACTAGCATACAGACGGCGGACTTTTCGACGGGACTCGATTTCGACTGATTAATTTAAAACATGTTTCAAATCTAAGTCCGTCCAACTTTTGAGAAAACAAAGTCCGCTGGAGCCCACACACGATCGAATTGCCCGACCAAATCCCGTCCGCCGGGCAAAGTCTGCCATAAAGTCCGCTTGTGTGTACGCGGCATTAGAGGTCATTCCTTTCAATTACATGCTTGTGGATACCTTAAAGCAGTACGTTGTTTTACAGAATATTACAAGAACAACATGTATGGACAGCATCAGAAACACCATATTGTGGCATCACATACATTGCCTGTGCAATAATTGAGTTTACTTTTATATTATTCATCATTTTCCATTTGCTTACACACAGCAGCAGCAATCAAATATGAATAATTTACACAGAAAAAAAGTGTTTATTAGGTAGTTTTACTTCAAAGACAACATTTTTTTGTGTAGCTGTGGTCGACTATAACTGAGCACTGTAAGTAACAGAGCCAATATAGCTACATTCTATACTAATGTATACTTTGAAAAAAATAAAGCAAATGCTATCAGATTCATACAGATTGCCAAACAGTGCCAAAACAAGTCATATAGTGTAGCTTGTGATCTTCATTTCAGTACCATATAAACAGACATTTCAACCCACAGTGCACCAATACATTTCAAAACCACAAACCCATTATCACGTACCTGGTGCTGGAAGACAATAGAGAGAGAGCTTCCCCTGCGGCTAAGTTCCAGACCCCTCTGAGGGTGAAACAAGAGAGGTCAGGCCCAAAGTAGCACAGGTTACTGCTGGACTGAGTGCAGGTAGTTCCAGAGTACAGCTGATGTGCTAGAGTGGAGTCAGCAGACAGGTGGCCCCCATGAGAATTTGCAGGTCTAGGGTAATGCAGAGACTGGAGAGTGGTCAGTGAAAACCTAGGGTCAGGAGCCAGGTGGGAATCAGAGCAGACGTAGACAGGTGGTTAGTTGAGGTCAAACACAGGAGGCAGGACACCACAGGAACAAGATAATCCCAGGGAAAATGCACTGGAGGAGCCGAAGATCAACCAGCAATTATGGCCACAGACCGGTTTCCTTATAAAGGCTGTTATGGTGCCGAACTATTTTGGGGCAAGAACGGTTGTGTGCCAGTGTGCCTGCCTATTCGCGCATGCGTGTACCAACGCGCATTCTTGTGAGCATCTGCACATTTTTTATGCACCATTCCTGCGGCCATGCAAAGTACTGGCAGGAATGCCAGGTCTTAGAATACTTCCTTTGCGGATGGTGCCCAGACACCCACATCATAGAGATACAGTTGTTAAGGTGAATTAAAAAAAAATACAGTGCTATATTTCAAAGACAACAGTCAAACATATGGTACAGAGGGTGGAGAATGCAATATGTAAGCAGTTTTAGTCGGGCCCGGGGTAGCAATGTAGGAAGAAGAGATAGACTTTTTTATTTTTTTTTAATAGAGTATGATATTTTAAAAACAGCAGTCATAAATAATAGATAGACACACTGTACATTATGGAAGCAATTGTACTATGTTAAAGGAAAAGGTGAGGCATATTTTATTGTGAAAAAAAACTGTTTGTTATGGCACAACCAAGATCCAGAAATATTTCACAGACATGCAGCACACCAAGTAAGCATTTTTGCCAATGGAAGATAGAAAGGTTAGTCAGGTTTTATCATAAAAAAAGTAAATAAAAAATTAGGAGTCCTGGAGAACTTTAGTGCGGTCTCCTTGTATAAGCTAAATGACTCTAAATCATTCATGATTGGAATCTCCCTGTCATCTTCACTCAAAACCAATATATCCAAAATTTCCCCCTTCTCCTGGGCACCCAACTCATCCATGACATACCTGGGTATTTAACTTACCTCTTTATCCTCTATGCTTTTGCGCACAAATCTCACCTTTCTTCTTTAGACACTTCAATCTAAAAGTACTTCTACGTCATCCATTAAAGCTTCCTGGGCCGGACCCATAGCATTGGCCAAGATGTTCCTCCTCCCATATGTCCTATACTTCTACAGGACTTTGCCATTACCAGTTCTATCGGCTGACATAGCTAATATTCAACGAACACTCAACACCTTCATACGGGCAGCTCGTAAACTCTGACTAAAGTCCTCACTATTGAGTAGCCCTACTGCCTTTGCTGGTTTTGGAACACCCAACATCAAATGGTATTACAAGGCAATCATCTTGGACCATACAAAACAGTGGTAGGCCCCACTCTCCACTGCTTAATGGCTCCAAATTGAAGCTACAGCAATTTCTCTACCCCCATCTTCTATTAGCAGCTATTTGGATGGACTTTCATACACCACGTTCCTTTTTAACCTCTGTCAATGCCACAGCCGCAACCTGGAAAGCTATACAACAAACTTATCAAGGGATCCACATAAATCCCCTGCAGACCCTTACGCTCCTCTCTCTCCAACTACTATTACCAAACTGACCACTCCAGCATTGGTCTACAGCAGGGATTCATAAGATTGGAGACCTATACCACAAACTACACCTTAACCACTTAAGCCCCGGACCACTTAAGCCCCGGACCATTTGGCTGGCCAAAGAACAGAGCACCTTTTGCAATTCAGCACTGCATCGCTTTAACTGACAATTGCTGAGACTGTATACAAAATAGTTGCACAAATTTGCAGCAGAGTTTTTCTTTTTTTATAGTCCACTATTTCAGAGGAAGAGAGCAGATAGATTACTATTTAGTATGATTGAAGATTAAAAAAAATAATAATAACGATTAAAAGCACACGTTTTAAGCTTTTATTGCATAGGTAACAAGATTGAATCTGGAATTTAAAACATTAGTGTCTTTTTTCTGAGAATGAAGATGGAAAAATGGTTCAAAATTTGCACTAAAGCTCTTAGGCTGTATTTAGTATTTTTCTTTTGTTTGCTTGTTTGAAATAGCAAACATAAACTTTCACACATTTGCATCACAGCTATTTTTGGATAGACCACAAATTCTAATGAGTAGGCATCTATTAACTAAAAAATAGTATATTGATTCAGAGAATAAAGTCAGAAAAATGAAACAGTTTTGCACCACAGCTTGAACAGACATGCCACAATTTCTGAGGACGAGAGTAAGCACATTTTGCATTTTGCAATGAACAATTTGGTTCATAGACTGAAGAAGAACCAATATCACAGATTTTGTACAGAAAGAAAGAGGAACTTTAACAGTGTTGAAACTTTCTGGAATAACTACAAAAACAACCATTTATTATCACATATCCATATTGTGTGTACAATATTAAAAGCAAATCAACCACAAAAAAGCACTCCAATAGATGTGCCTATGCATTGACACAAATTTCACAATTGAATGACACCTTGTGCGCAAAACTCCACCCACTGTAAAAGCAAGTAGATTGGAAATCATGTTTTTTTCAAAGACAGAACATCTTCAAAGTCAGAACATAATTTTTAATAGATAATTTAATAGGTTTGCACCACAGCATTTAAGTCTGTTTGTGCACACTGCTATATGTGAACCATAGAGCAGACTGACTACAAAGCCTTAGACAGAGGGGAAGGAGAAACAACAAAGCAGTGGAGCCAGCAGGAGATCTCAGCAAATTGGAGGGAGGAGTGGGGAGCCAGGGCAGAGGCAGAGCAGAACTGTTTCAGCTTGGTACAGAGGGACTGCAATACACAGGAGGTCGGTGTGCGGATTGGCAGAAGAAGCTCATTTAAAGTCACAGTCATTCTTCAAGAGTCTGTCAATAGTGACATTTTTCTGGGGTTACTTTTTGACAATTTGTGAATTAGCTGGATGCACACGCATACATACAGAATACTACTACCCCCATAGTAGGAGAAGTATGGAGATGATTGTTCCTGTGGAGACGGTGACCAATGCCTGCACAAATCTATGGTGAATGCCTGGAAGTTGTTTATAATCTGGCAGCATAGTGTATATCTGTGGTGTGTGTGTATTCCATAATGGGAGTTCATGTGGTGACATCTTTTATGGCATGGTGATACATATGGACTTTTTGCACTTCTGGATTTGCACAACAACATTATGACTTTTTTTTAAGATGAAAGCATGTAACATAATATAGTGATACTGAACCTTATGTTTTATCACTCCGGAATTACTTGTATATCCATTTCTCCTTTCATGAATACTAGGCTCCAAGTCACCTTGCCAATGAAATGGTACACTGACAATTTCTGAAAACGAGTTAACAGGTTCATTGACAGAATGTTCTCCAGATCTTTTTGCCCCCCCATGAGGTTAGGATGAGCTCTACAGCTTTTCCTTTATAACTTGGATTCAGGAGGTGAAGGAAGGAGGTGGTCCCTTTCCTTGATGCCAAAAATTCTAGGGTTGGAGTTTCACAAGCACGAGGAGAACTTGCAAACTTCAGGCAGGTAGTATAAACATGATTGCGCCACGCCAAAGATGTGATAAAAATCTCTCAGCTGCAGTCACTATATTTACTGTGGAGTGTGCAAAATCAGTTGTGTGTATGACCGCGCTCTAAACATCAGGTGTTAAAATTCCTAAAACAAAAAACAAAATAGTGTATAACTGGCAATTGTATGAAAATTATTCAAAATTCAAAAATATTGTGCTGAAAAAACAATAGTTATCCAACTTAGTCCACAAACAATGTGTCCACGATTATTGTTGTTTAATCCACAAAAACAAAAACCATGTCCATAAAGTGCAATATGTGCAAAAATACAAGTAAAAATGATAAAGAAAGTCTCTTTACTCAAGAAGTGTGATAATAAAAACACTCAGGGCACTTTCACACTGGGGCGGGGGGGGCGTTGGCGGTAAAGCGGCACTATTTTTAGCGGCGCTTTACCGTTGTTTTAGCTGCGCTTTTTTCAGTCGCTAGCGGGGCGCTTTTAACCCCCGCTAGCAGCCGATAAAGGGATTAATATCGCCCGCAAAGCGCCGCTGCCGAAGTGCTTTGCAGGCGCTTCGGCACCTGTGAAGCACTTTGCAGGCGCTTCAGCAGCGATGCCCATTGATTTCAATGGGCAGGGGTGCTTTAGGAGCGATGTATACACCACTCCGAAAGTGCCCCAAAAATGCTGCTTGCAGAACTTTTTTTAACGTCCCACAAGCGCACCACTCCAATTGAAAGCACTCAGGCTTTCACACTGGAGTGACAGGAGAGGCGCTTTACAGGCGCTTTGCAGTGTTAAAGTAGACTTAGTGTCCTTCAACTCTTCCAGGTAAATGACTCGCCTCTCAAAATATAACTTAAAATCTAAAATAAAAGCTCACTCCTTTGAGAGTGTGTCATACACTACAAAATCCACTTCAGATTCTATTGAGTCAATCTACAATCTTTGACGGCCTAGGGGAAGCCAGGGTGAGGTTTCCTTGCACGGAATCTGCCTTGACATGCAGCCTGTGTTTGTGACTGGAGCTGATGACTTTATATGTGTAGCGCTGGACTCTTTAAAAAAAAATTCCCAGCAGTGCTGACAAAATAAACACAGAAAGGACATTTTTTTTTCTTCTCTCTTGTGATGAACAGCTACAGGGAGAGAGGGAACTGGACTGTGCCCTGACTGACTGTTGCTACAGCTTAAGAGGACCCTGCCCCTAACAACTCTGAAGAAGGAGGACTCCTGATTAGCTGCCTAAGCCAGGCTGGTTCCCAATTGGCTGTGGGACATTTTTCAGCCTCTAACTACTGAGAGAAGCAGGAAATCCATGTGGGATCTAATGAGAGGGCTCTGGGACCCATTTTAGAGAGCCTAGGAACCCCTTGAGGAACACGAGTGCCTGGCCAGTACAATACATCCCCGGGAAGTGTTCTGTGAGGAGAGAAACAGAATTGAGTACATTCTGACTGCTATTACAGAGCCTGGGAACTGAACTGTGCTGTGTGTGCCCAGAGAGTGTTAGCCTGGAAGTTTGCGGTACAGGGCTCAAGGCTGCAAGAATCCACAGGACTGTTGTTGTGACCTGCTGACCACATGCTGTTGCCAGAGGATCTGTTCTGCCAGAAAAAGTGTGCTGCACCTGAATCACATGCAAAACTGTGTGCAGGGACCAGGCTGTAGGCTGCTGCTATGCTGAACACTACTTAATGCAGTGAGGGAGGAGAGACTGTGCTTATATTCCAGTGCGTTCCAGTTGCTCCCAGTGACCACATGTTCCAGCTACCAGCTAAAGCTGCAGAGAGCTGGCTCAAGAGGAAGGACCCTTTCACCAACCACAGAGGAACCCCTCAGAACTAGAATCAGTCATCAGTGGTGAGAGACTTCCAGCCACCATCTTGTTTACTTTAGTGAGTACTCCCATGTAAGGGCCCCATTGCCAGCAGACTCTCTACATAGTCCCACTGGCCAGTGGTTAGGCTGGACAACTTTGCATTAGGTAGTAGGTAGGCTGTATTGCCTTTGAAAATGCCATTTGTATTGCTGTACTGTGTTGGATTGTCATTATTCTGCAATTCCAACCAGTATCACTCACTAGCACCTGCCTAGTGCATGTTTGTGCACCAGTTGCTTCCCGGGCAGATGTGGTGAATGAACAGTGACACCCTGTGAATGGTGTCACTTAACAAGGTGCCTACATTGCTATATTGCACATTTTTTCATTATTTAACCCATTCCTTTCTAGGGCTTTGCCATTAAATAAAGCCCATTTAAACCTTTGTGGTGTGTCAGTGTTCTCGGGTCCAGGAAAGGGGTGAGTCATCACAGCTTCAGGACAGAAGGGACCCAATATAAAAAAAAATACCAGCAGCTCCTGCGGGTGTGTCGCTACACGTGGGGGAACTTGTCCGGGATACCTTCTGACCCTTCTCACAGTGTGATGGTCATGCCAATGAGCCAAGTCAGTCAAGTCGTCAAGATGGTCCCAGTCACCACCTCCAGGTTGTGCAAAGAATCAGAGCAGTTTGACATCCAGTCTGAAATAGCCTCATTAAAGACACAGATATTCCAGATGATGGAGATGGCGACCCAGCTAACAAAAAGAGCTGTGGTGCAATGTGAAGAGATATCACAGATCATTCCAGCAAAGAAATATTCAGGTTCAGTGATGTGTTACAATTGTGAAGGTGTAGGTCATTACCAACGAGAATGCCCAAGTCTGTTGAAGACGATGGAAGGCTGGCGGAAGTCACAGAAGAAAATTGGAGGGCCCTGGTTGAAGGTTCTAGGTGGGTGCCAGGCCAGCTCAGCTTTCGGAAGACCTTGGGTGAAGGAGCCAGTCGAGCGCCAGGCCAGCTCAGCTTTCGGAGGGTGTCACATGAAATCACCAGGCAGGTGCCAGACCAACTCAGTTACTTCAGCTAGCTCCCAGTCAAGACGTGATACAAGAGTGAAGAGAAGGCTTAGGTCTTCAAGAAAAACCTTTTCTGATACTATAAAGAAACAACTAAAGACCCCTGCAGTTGTATCCACTTATGCTGTTCAAGTGAGGAATGTCCACCAACCTCCAAAATGTCACCAGAAACATAATTTTGAACACTGCAGGCAAAAAGAGATGCGAGTCTAGCCAGCCAAACTTGTTCCTTCAAATGCTTTTACCAAACTTCCTGTCAAGTTGGTAGACCCTTCGCCTGTAGTGCCTGTTTTAGTTGAAGGAATTTACACAAGAGCCCATCTTGACTCAGGGTCTCAAGTTACTTTGCTGACTAGAGACTTTTATGAAAAATATCTGGCATATATACCTCTGCAGAAGTTGAAAGACCTAGAGATCCAGGGTGTTAGAACGGAGAATTGCCCCGTGACAGTTACCTGCAAATCAAGTTATCATTTGATTTGGTAATGGTTGGACAGCCTTGGAGCTTTGACACACTGGTCATTGTGTGTTCTCAGTCACCAGGGTCCATAGGAAGTTATTTGATCTTGGGAACAAACACAGAACTGGTGAAATGGCTGTTAGCTCCTGTTGCCTCCAGATGTGATTTCTTGCCAGATAGTAGGGATGAACCAAACACCCCCGGTTTGGTTTGCGGCAGAACATGCGAATAGACCAAAAATGTGTGCGAACATGCGACCCCCGTTAAAGTCTATGGGACTCAAACGTGAAAAATCAAAAGTGCTAATTTTAAAGGCTAATATGCAAGTTATTGTGATAAAAAGTGTTTGAGGACCCAGGTCCTGCCCCAGGGGACATGTATCAATGCAAAAAAAAGTTTTAAAAACAGCCATTTTTTTCGGGAGCAGCGATTTTAATAATGCTTAAAGTGAAACAATAAAAGTATAATATTCCTTTAAATATTGTGCCTGGGGGGAGTCTATAGTATGCCTGTAAAGTGGCACATTTTTCCCATGTTTAGAACAGCCCCTGCACAAAATGACATTTCTAAAGCAAAAAAAAGTCATTTAAAACTGGTTGCGGCTGTAATGTAATGTTGCCCCCCCCCCCCCAAGCCCATTACCAGGCCCTCTGGATATTAACTCAAATTTAAAAAAAAAGGCGTGGGGCCCCTAGGCCCTATATACTCTGAACAGCAGTGTACAGGTGGTCCCTGGGTTACAAACAAGATAGGGACAGTAGGTTTGTTGTTAAGTAAGGATGAGCTCCGCCGTGTTTGCACAGCCCACGTGCAGAGCCTGCCATGAAGTTGGCACTGCACTGCGTTAATCACAGGCAGTGAGACATTTCCCGATCTCTGCAGCCGCGCATCGGGACAATGGCTCACTGCCTGTGATTAGCGCAGCACAGTGCCGACTTCCTGGCGGACTCTGCACGTGGGCTGTGCAAACACGTCGGAGCTCATCGTTATTGTTGAGTTGAATCTCTTTGTAATTTGGAACAGGTACATTTTTTAAGTGTAGCTCCAGCCTAAAAATCTAGTTTTAAGCTTCTTGGATAATATAGGGCAGGGTTATCACCCCTGTAACATTTTTTTTGCTGTCTGTGCCCCTGTTCAGAAGATTTCACCTCACTTTCTGTCCCAACGACAACTGACTATTTAGAAAATTTATGGTTATTAGGGAAACAAGGATTGGTGATAAAGCATCAATGGAGACACCTTTTTCCCATATTAATTCTTACAGGAGAGAATTTCCCTTCCTAGGGGTAGATTTCCTCTCACTTCCTGTTGTCTCCCTCCGTTGTAAGTAGGAGTCATTTGTAAGTCTGATGTTTGAAAATAGGGGACCGCCTGTATATACTATACAGCCTACCCTATACACTTTGTGGAAAATTGGGCCTTAGGTGTTGATGGTACTCTTGGTGGGCGCTGGAATGGGCCCTGCTGTGAATTATTATATCAAGAATTGTAATTACATGCCCCTGTTAAACAGGAGCAGAAAAATTGGGCCTTAGGCAGTGGTGGCGGTGGTGGTGGTGGTGGCACAACACTGTAAAGCCTCACAGATACTTTTGTTGAGAGCAGGAACAGGCCCTGCTGTGAAATATTAGATCAAAAATTGTAATTACGTGCCCCTGTTAAACAGGGGCTGAAAAATTGGGTCTTAGGCGGTGGTGGTGGTGGCACAACACTGTAAAGCCTCACAGATACTCTTGTTGAGCACAGGAACGGGCCCTGCTGTGAAATATTAGATCAAAAATTGTAATTACAATACAGTGCAGCCGTAGTGCAGTTGCTACTACTTTTCTGGTGGTGTACACATTACACAATACAGTGTAGTGTGATGTTGCAAAACAAAATATACATCATGTCCAGAAGGCCACCAAGGAGAGGCATACGCTCACAGGCCACTAAAAGAGGGTAAGCAGGCTTTGTTTCTACAGTCAACAGTGCTGGTCATGGACATGGTGCATCCTCTGCCGGTGGCCGTGGGGTACACTTGTCCTTTTTTTCTGCTGCTGGCCGTGTTATTGAGCCAGAACATGCAGAAGAGTTGGTGTAGTGGATAACAAAGCCGTCCTCATCCTCCTCATCCTCTGTCACCCAGAGTAGTTTTACTTTGTATGCAGCGGCCTACAGTATTCCACCGGCTCCTTGTCCACAGTCACTCCTTCCGTAGCCCAACCATCATGCAGGGAGGAGTCCCCTGAAATGTTTGACCACAGTGTCGGGTACATGATGCTGGAGGATGTGCAGCGATTTGAAGGCTCCGATGTTGGTTGCCAGGTTGAGGAAGGGATTAACGTGAGCCTAAAGAGAGGGGGTGCCCAAGAAGGACAAGAAACTGGCAGTCATGTTCCCCCAGCTGCAGCATAGTGCCAAGTTTGCTCCAGGGACGAGGAGGGAGGGGATGATGAGGTCACTGACTCTACTTGGGTGCCTGATAAAATAGAGGAGGAGGCACAACTCCAACGAGACAGGATGTCCTCTAGGGGGCAGCTTAAGGGAGCCACCCTACTGCATCACACTGCAGAGCTCCGCAGGTGCAGGGCACTGCTGACTCCCCGTTGATTTTGAAAAGCTCCTTGGTGTGGGCCTTTTTGGACATGTGTGCAGCAGATCGCACCGTTGCTGTTTGCAACCTATGTCTGAAGTGGATCAAGCGTGGCAACAACAGCAGCCGCTTGGGCACCACATGCTTGACCAGACATATGACGACCCCCCGTGCAGTCTTTTTCCCGTATACTATATTTGAGATTTAATATCTCTCAGATATGATTTGGGTTAAATGAGAGTTCTTTGACCATGAGTGAAAGCTTTAACACAATAACAACATTTATTGGTGAATAGTTGAAAGTCTATCTAATACACAACCTATCTATCTATAGTCTACACCAAGGAAGAAAATGTTAGGTTAAAATAAGAGAATTACATGAAGGAATAAAGAGTATATTCCTGAAAACATTCATCTGCAAACATATTTAGTTACAAGTAAAATGCAGACCTTTCCCATAATTACCCTTTGCACCGAGGTGTTTCCCTCCCATCTAGTCTGTGTATATAATTACATGCTGATGCCTCATTGGTTGGCATAGTGTGGCTCTGATTGGTGAGCTTCCCTATTCCTGGTTAAGGACTGGCTACATCCCCAATCCCTATACTTTGCATAGGTCAGCCCCCTTTAATGCAAATCCTTGTGACTATTCTGAGCAGGAGCTTAACTTGAATTTTCCCGGGAAGTTAAGTATTGATTACGGGTTGGCCTCCCTTCATTGCATATCCCAGCATGGGATCCTTTGAAGTGAGTATGTGTAAAACAATGAGGTTTGGATCCCATTGTTTGTATAGACAAGCCTAGGCACCGACTTGTCTGGTCTACCAGAGATTTCTGTGAAGATAATATGTTCTGTCCTACATAGATAAAAGCTAAATTAAATATATTCATTAAATATTATTAAATTAAATAAGAAATTAAATATAAAATATATAAATATAAATAATTAAATATAAATTAATTATAAATTAAATATATTCATAATTCCAATATTTTACAGCTATTAATCTAGATTTCACATAAACTCATAAGGCAACAAGTCCATAGACCCACATCCTTGCTCCTCATCTGGGATCTCCAACCCTACTATCAAGCATCTGATGCTGATGTAACTGATTGATTTTTCTATGGATGTGGGATCCCTTGAAGACTGCCTATGCTGAGTGGCTATTCTATTCCTCCTCAATCTTGATGATGCTAGCTTTCAACAATATTTTTGGTTTAGGGCACCATCACCACTGCCTAAGGCCCAATTTTTCTGGGGCATGTAATTACAATTTCTGATCTAATATTTCACAGCAGGGCCCGTTCCTCCGCCCAACAAGGGTATCTGTGAGGGGTTACAGTGTTGTGGCACCAACACCACGAAAGGCCCAATTTTTCTGCCCCTGTCCCAGCAGCAGAAAAAGAGAACAAGCGTGCCCCACGGCCGACTGCAGAAGATGCACCATGTCCATGACCAGCACTGTGGACTGTAGACACAGGGCCTGCTTGCCCTCTTTTAGTGGCCTGTGAGCGTCTGCCTCTCCTTGGTGGCCTTCCGGACATGATGGGGATTTTGTTTTTCAACACCACACTACACTGTATTGTGTACTGTGTACACCACCAGAAAAGTAGTAGCAACTGCACTATGGGTGCACGGTATTGTTTATACCACCAGAAGTTTTATAGCAACTATGGGTGCACTGTATGTATTGTGTACTATGTACGCCACCAGAAAAGTGGTAACAACTGCACTATGGGTGCACGATATTGTGTACACCACCAGAAGTCTAATAGCAACTATGGGTGCACTGTATGTATTGTGTACTGTACACACCACCAGAAAAGTAGTAGCAACTGCACTATGGGTGCACGGTACTGTGTACACCAACAGAAGTGTAATAACAACTATGGGTGTACTGTATTGTGTACACCACCAGAAAAGTGGTAGCAACTGCACTATGGGTGAACGGTATTGTGTACACCACCAGAAGTCTAATAGCAACTATGGATGCACTGTATGTATTGTATATATATATATATATATACAAGACTATCTGTATATATATATCAATTATATATGAGACTATCTGTATATATATATATTAAATACACTGCAGCTAACTGAATCACCTGCCAGCCAGAAGTATATTAGAAAGAGTACACAAGGAACGGCCTGCAGTGAGATATAGCTAAACTGTATGCAGTGGATATATATACGAAACTATCTGTATATATACAGTGGGGCAAAAAAGTATTTAGTCAGCCACCAGCTGTGCAAGTTCTCCCACTTAAAAAGATGAGAGAGGCCTGTAATTCTCATCATAGGTATACCTCAACTATGAGAGACAAAATGTGGAAACAAATCCAAACAATCACATTGTCTGATTTTTGAAAGAATATATTTGCAAATTATGGTGGAAAATAAGTATTTGGTCACCTACAAACAAGCAAGATTTCTGGCTCTCACAGACCTGTATCTTCTTCTTTAAGAGGCTCCTCTGTCCTCCACTCATTACCTGTATTAATGGAACCTGTTTGAACTTGTTATCAGTATAAAAGACACCTGTCCACAACCTCAAACAGTCACACTCCAAACTCCACTATGGTGAAGACCAAAGAGCTGTTGAAGGACACCAGAAACAAAATTGTAGACCTGCACCAGGCTAGGAAGACTGAATCTGCAATAGGCAAGCAGCTTGGTGTGAAGAAATCAACTGTGGGAGCAATAATTAGAAAATGGAAGACATACAAGACCACTGATAATCTCCCTCGATCTGGGGCTCCACGCAAGATCTCACCCCGTGGGGTCAAAATGATCACAAGAATGGTGAGCAAAAATCCCAGAACCACACAGTGGGACCTAGTGAATGACCTGCAGAGAGCTGGGACCAACGTAACAAAGGCTACCATCAGTAACACACTACGCTGCCAGGGAATCATATCCTGCAGTGCCAGACGTGTCCCCCTGCTTAAGCCAGTACATGTCCGGGCCCATCTGAGTTTTGCTAGAGAGCATTTGTATGACCAGAAGAAGATTGGGAGAATGTCATATGGTCAGATGAAACCAAAGTAGAACTGTTTGGTAGAAACACAACTCGTCGTGTTTGGAGGAGAGAGAATGCTGAGTTGCAACCAAAGAGCACCATAGCTACTGTGAAGCATGGGGGTGGCAACATCATGCTTTGGGGCTGTTACTCTGCAAAGGGAACAGGATGACTGATCCGTGTACATGAAAGAAGCAAGGACATTGAAGATGAAACGTGGCTGGGTCTTTCAGCATGACAACGATCCCAAACACACCGCCCAGGCAACGAAGGAGTAGCTTCGTAAGAAGCATTTCAAGGTCCTGGAGTGGCCTAGCTAGTCTCCAGATCTCAACCCCATAGAAAACCTTTGGAGAGAGTTGAAAGTCTGTGTCAGCGACAGCCCCAAAACATCACTGCTCTAGAGGAGATCTGCATGGAGTAATGGGCCAACATACCAGCAACAGTGTGTGACAAGCTTGTGAAGACTTACAGAAAACGTTTGACCTCTGTCATTGCCAACAAAGGATATATAACAAAGTATTGAGATGAACTTTTGATATTGACCAAATACTTATTTTCCACCATAATTTGCAAATAAATTCTTTCAAAAATCAGACAATGAGATTGTCTGGATTTGTTTCCACATTTTGTCTCTCATAGTTGAGGTATACCTATGATGACAATTACAGGCCTCTCTCATCTTTTTAAGTGTGAGAACTTGCACAATTGGTGGCTGACTAAATACTTTTTTGCCCCACTGTATATATATATTAAATACACTGCAGCTAACTGAATCACCTGCCTGCCTGAAGTATATTAGAAACAGTACACCAGGAACAGACTGCAGTCAGATCTAGCTAAACTGGATACAGTGGATATATATTTATATATATATATATATATATATATATATATATATATATATATATATATATATACGAGACTGACTGTATATATATATATATATATATATATATATATTAAATACACTGGTGCTAACTGAATTACCTGCCTGCCTGAAGTATATTAGAAACAGTACACTAGGAACGGACTGCAGTCAGATCTAGCTAAACTGGATACAATGAATATATATATATATATATATATATATATATATATATATATATACACAAGACTAACTGTATATATATATATATATATATATATATATATATATATATATATATATATATATATAATACACTGCAGCTAACTGAATCACCTGCCTGCCTGAAGTATATTAGAAACAGTACACCAGGAACGGACTGCAGTCAGATCTAGCTAAACTGGATACAATGAATATATATACATATATATATATATATATATATATATATATATATACACACAAGACTGACTGTATATATATATATATTAAATACACTGCAGCTAACTGAATCACCTGCCTGCCTGAAGTATATTAGAAACAGTACACCAGGAAAGGACTGCAGTCAGATCTAGCTAAACTGGATACAGTGGATATATATATATATATATATATATATATATATATATATATATATATATATATATATACATGAGACTGACTGTATATATATATATATTAACTATACTGCAGCTAACTGAATAATCTGCCTGCCTGCCTGCTCAAGCTAAATGACATTTTCTCTCCGTCCATGCCAACGACACACTACACAAGGCCGACGCGCAGGCGGCCTTATATAGTGTGGGGTGTGGACTTAGTCCCCCTGAGCCATGATTGGCAAAAGGCACCCTGCCTTTGGCTAATTATGGCTCTCTTAGCTGAGGGCACTGTGATTGGCCAAAGCATGCAAGTCTTGGTGCATGCTCTGGCCAATCATCATACAGCAATGCACTGCGCTCCCGCAGTGCATTATGAGCCGTTACGCGCGGCTCTAATTTGGCACGAACGGCCCATAATGTTTGGTTTTTGACGAACAGGCGAACAGCCAATGCTCGAGTCTAACTCATGTTCGACCCCAACAGAAAGCTCATCCCTACCCCCAGTTGCAGCCAGTGTACCAATGTCTGTTTCTCAGTCAGAAGAGGTATCCTGTGAACATGAGGAAAAGATGGAAATCCAGGGTCCTGAAGACATATTATCTCCTCAGCTTTCTGAAGTCACAGTGGAAACCTCTGTGAGAGAAACATTGTGTGTAGTGCGTAGCCACGCACTACACGCCATCACGTCGTACGCCCCCATGTTTGTATCGCACATGGGTGTTCATTACTGTTTTGACTTGCCGGCTTTTAAACATGTTTTTTATGGCGGAGGAGTGTTCTCCGCATGTTTGAGCAATAAAGGCTTATTTATCCATACTACACCATTGGAGTTTTTCTGCACTCACGGCCCTTTGGACCAGTGAGTTTTTTTTTTTTTAGATTGATCCGCCTGCCCTAGGAACATTATAGATATCCATAGATCCTGACGTGGGAGTTCATCTGTCCCTGCAGAGGGCTGTATCTTCCCGTGTGTATGACCTTGCCATAGAGGAGGTCCATCGGTTCCGGTAAGAGCATAACCTTATTGGCACCTGGATGCACTTGAATCTGGAGGTTCCCTTCACATCTCACTCTTCCCCTTCCCTCTCATGCGGGTTGAGATGGATGAACTTCGGATGTGGGATCCCCGTCTATTGAACTCACTTGTTCTTTTTCACTGAATCCTTGTTTATGAATGGACTTTATTCATCTCTTAAGGAGTTTATGAACTTTAATCAGCATTCTTTGACCAACTTTTTCACATATGATTTATCATTATATGGTAGCCATTATATTGTAAGCGCACTTATGTATTTTCTTTCATGTTTACTACACTGATATTTGTGGTTTTGTGGCAGCTGCATTTTTTATTTACTATTTTGTGCTCTTAGCACTGTATTTTTTTCCTTTATTTTTCTAGAGAAACATTAGAGCCCAGAGATCAGGGGGTTAAGCGAAAGATGCTTCCTACTGTGGAATCAATGAATGAATCTGAAGAGAGTAGTGCAGAAGTCATCACTCCTGAAGTGCCCAAAGCCTTTGTATCAGTAAGTGACACCCCCTGTCCTCTACCCGACACACCTTGGTGGGAAATTCCCCTATCCACTATCTGTGGCTTATGACCCAGGCAAATGTTTAACTTCAGGTAAATGGTGGGAAGTTCCTTTGCCTGCCTCCTATGTGAACACATGTTATTTGGTTCCCTGTTAGTGTAAATGTAATGTTTAGTTATTTTTAAAACTAAAACAATTGTTCTTTGGAGGACCAAAGATTCATTGGTGGGGGGAGAATGTAGCGCTGGGCTCTTTAAAAAAAAATTCCCAGCAGTGCTGACAAAATAAACACAGAAACAACATTTTTTTTCTTCTCTCTTGTGATGGACAGCTACAGGGAGAGAGGGGATTGGACTGTGCCCTGACTGACTGTTGCTACAGCTGAAGAGGACCCTGCCCCTAGCAACTCTGAAGAAGGAAGACTCCTGATTAGTTGCCTAAGCCAGGCTGTTTCCCAATTAGCTGTGGGACATTTTTCAGCCTCTCACTACTGAGAGAAGCAGGAAATCCATGTGGGATCTGATGAGAGGGCTCTGGGACCCATTTTAGAGAGCCTGGCAACCACTTGGGGAACAGGAGTGTGTGGCCAGTACAATACATCACCGGGAAGTGTTCTGTGAGAAGAAAAAACAGAATTGAGTACTTTCTGTGACTGCTATTACAGAGCCTTGGAGCTAAACTGAGCTGTGTGCACCCAGAGAGTGTTAGCCTGGAAGTTTGCGGTACAAGGCTCAGGGCTGCAAGAATCCACAGGACTGTTGTTGTGACCTGCTGACCACATGCTGTTGCCAGAGGATCTGTTCTGCCAGAAAAAGTGTGCTGCACCTGAATCACATGCAAAACTGTGTGCAGGGACCAGGCTGTAGGCTACTGCTCTGCTGAACACTACTTAATGCAGTGAGGGAGGAGAGACTGTGCTTGTATTCCAGTGCGTTCCAGTTGCTCCCAGTGACCACGTGTTCCAGCTACCTGCTAAAGCTGCAGAGAGCTGGCTCAAGAGGAAGGACCCTTTCACCAGCCACAGAGGAACCCCTCAGGGCTAGAATCAGTCATCAGTAGTGAGAGACTTCCAGCCACCATCTTGTTTACTTTAGTCTCTACATAGTCCCACTGGCCAGTGGTTAGGCAGGACAACTTTGCATTAGATAGTAGGTAGGCTGTATTGCCTTTGAAAAATGTCATTTGTATTGCTGTACTGGGTTGGATTGTCATTATTCTGCAATTACAAGCCAGTATCGCTCACTAGCACCTGTCTAGTGCACGTTCGTGCACCACTTGCTTCCCAGGCAGATGTGGTGAATGAACAGTGACACCCTGTGAATGATGTCACTTAACAAGGTGCCTACATTGCTATATTGCAAATGTTTTCATTAAATGAAGCCCATTTAAACCTTTGAGGTGTGTCAGTGTTCTTGGGTCCAGGAAAGGGGTGAGTCATCACAGGTGCAGGGCAGAAGGGACCCAATATAAAAAAAAAATACCAGCGGCTCCTGCAAGGGTGGCGCTACATATGTCTATGTGCATACCTCCTTAGTGTTGCCATGACACATGAAATGTAAGTGCACCTACTATGTTTTTTTTAATAACAAATGATTTATTGTTTTACGCTATGAGAAGCCTTCCTTTCTATATTTATATGTTGGTGAATGGTATGGAGTTGCTAAATCCTCACACGATTGGATTGCAAGCTTATTAATGAAGAGATTGGAATCATTAACCCATTATTGGCCGTCAAAGATTGTAGAGTGATTCAAAAGAATGTAACACCCTCTACCTCAGGTAGGTTGCTAGAGGTACTTGTGTATTTTTACAGCCAGTGCAGGTAAATTTAGGCAGGCCTAGCTGTGAGCTAAGCCTGTTTGTTTTGATCTGGGGCTGGGGAGTGGTTTAGGGTAGCAGCAGGTGACTGACCTGTACTTCATCTCTCTGGCGCCTCCTCTGTTTCTGTAAGGTTCTGGAAAAGAGGCAGGGCAGAGGAATGGAGTGGCATGGAGTGTATCTGGGAGCCCTGACCCATCCTCATATATGATTGGCAGGGGGCAGGCCTCCTATATATACTCATGGTCAGCCTGCTGTGGGGGGAGTTGTTCGGGTGGAAGAACTAGTGATGGAGTGTTAGGCTGTCGTGGCCTTGGAGGAAGCCCCCTTTCTGGGGGGGGGGGTCTTCGTCCTGGAGCTGGTAGCTGGGAAGGAACCCCTTCATACAATGATATCTAGGATATCTCGGGGTGTCCTGAACAGGAGCAGGAAGAGGACAGCGGGGAGAATTGCCAGGCAAGTCACAAGGAGGGAATCATTTCGGGGTCGGTGAGTGACAGGCACAGTGAGAAGATCTGGGAGAGACATGCCAGGAGTGGATGTAGAGCCAGAGGGAGAGACTGTGATGTCGCTGGTTGGCAGGACTTGCACAGTACTTTCTGGGATCAGTAGTCCACCAAGATTCAGTTAGCACAAAAAGTACTATATTCATCGCTATTGGTTGCTACGCCAAAGGGGACTGCAGACCCCTGCCAGCAAATGGCGGATATTGAACAGTTGGGACTTTATCAGAGTGAGACCTAACTACGTGCTGTGACAAGAATCTAGGGTTGCGCAGTAGAGAACGTGGAGTTGACTCAAGAAATGTGCTGGAGGAGTATGGAGCTTTAGAGACTGTCAATATAGATTCAAAAATCTTTTGTTCAAACTAACTAGATCAATTATCTGGGCATCCCATGTCCCTTTCCCCCATAAAATCCTCTCAATAAAAAATAACAAAAACAAGCTGATGGATAGTTCATTGTCTGGCAATGTGTGACTGGAAGTGAATGCCTGGCTGAGCAGGGGGTAAAGTGGAACTACTACACTCAGTGATCCCACAGGACCCCACAAGAACATGAAGTGGATTGTATCGTGCATGACACCTCTCAAGGGAACAGCTCTGTCCCCCGAAACGCAAAAGCTTCTCCATTGTGTGGCGCTGGTGTGGATGCCTATCTCACTTGCCGGATTTCTGGTAGTGTCGGGTACTGTCCTCTGCACAGTGTGCACCTAAAGTTACCTGAAGAAAATTGGTGGTGTTCTTCTGATCCTATTAATACCACAGGCAGCTGCAGTATTTACAGTTAGTGTAGTGCGTCCTCTGCACAGTGTGCACCTAAAGCTACCTGAAGAAATTTGGTGGTGTTCTTCTAATTCTATTAGTACCGCAGGCAGCTGCAGTATTTACAGTTAGTGTAGTGCGTCCTCTGCACAATGTGCACCTAAAGCTACCTGAAGAAAATTGATGGTGTTCTTCTGATCCTATTAATACCGCAGGTGGCTGCAGTATTTACATTAGTGTAGTGCATCTTCTGCACAGTGTGCACCTAAAGCTACCTGAAGAAAATTGGTGGTGTTCTTCTGATCCTATTTGTACCGCAGGAAGCTGCAGTATTTACAGATAGTGTAGCGCGTCCTCTGCACAGTGTGCCCCTAAAGCTCCCTGAAGACAATTGCTGTTGTTCTGATCCTATTATTACCACAGGCAGGCAGCTGCAGTATTTACAGTTAGTGTAGTGCGTCTTCTTCACAGTGTGCACCTAAAGCTACCTGAAGAAAATTGCTGTTGTTCTTATCCTATTAGTACAACAGGCAAGCAGCTGCAGTATTTACAGTTAGTGTAGTGCATCCTCTGCACAGTGTGCACCTAAAGCTACTTGAAGACAATTGCCGTTGTTCTGATCCTTTTAATACCACAGGCAAGCAGCTGCAGTATTTACAGTTAGTGTACTGTGTCCTCTGCACAGTGTGCACCTAAAGCTACCTGAAGAAAATTGGTGGTGTTCTTCGGATCCTATTAGTACCACAGGCAGGCAGCCACAGTATTTAGAGTTAGTGTACTGTGTCCTCTGCACAGTGTGCACCTAAAGCTACCTGAAGAAAAACGGTGGTGTTCTTCTGATCCTATTAGTGCCACAGGCAGGCAGCTGCTAAATTTACAGTTAGTGTACTGCGTCCTCTGCACAGTGTGCACCTTAAGCTACCTAAAGAACATTGGTGGTGTTCTTCTGATCCTATTAGTACCACAGGCAGGCAGCTGCAGTATTTACAGTTAGTGTACTGCGTCCTCTGCACAGTGTGCACCTAAAGCTACCTAAAGACAATTGCTGTTGTTCTGATCCTATTAATACCACAGGCAGGCAGCTACAGCATTTACAGTTAGTGTACTGTGTCCTCTGCACAGTGTGCACCTAAAGCTACCTGAAGAAAATTGGTGGTGTTCTTCTGATCCTATTAGTACCACAGGCAGGCAGCTGCAGAATTTACAGTTAGTGTACTGCGTCCTCTGCACAGTGTGTACCTAAAGCTGCCTGAAGACAATTGCTGTTGTTCTGATCCTTTTAATACCACAGGTAGGCAGCTACAGTATTTACAGTTAGTGTACTGTGTCCTCTGCACAGTGTGCACCTAAAGCTACCTGAAGAAAATTGGTGGTGTTCTTCTGATTCTATTAGTACCACAGGCAGGCATCTGCAGTATTTACAGTTAGTGTATTACGTCCTCTGCACAGTGTGCATCTAAAGCTACCTGAAGACAATTGCTGTTGTTATGATCTTATTAGTACCACAGGCAGGCAGCTGCAGTATTTACAGTTAGTGTACTGTGTCCTCTGCACAGTGTGCACCTAAAGCTACCTGAAGACAATTGCTGTTGTTCTGATCCTATTAATACCACAGGCATGCAGCTACAGTATTTACAGTTAGTGTAGTGCGTCCTCTGCACAGTGTGCACCTAAAGCTACCTGAAGACAATTGCTGTTGTTCTGATCCTATTAGTACCACAGGCAGGCAGCTGCAGTATTTACAGTTAGTGTACTGTGTCCTCTGCACAGTGTGCACCTAACGCTACCTGAAGACAATTGCTGTTGTTCTGATCCTATTAATACCACAGGCAGGCAGCTACAGTATTTATACTTAGTGTACTGTGTCCTCTGCACAGTGTGCACCTAAAGCTATAAGAAGAAAATTGGTGGTGTTCTTCTGATCCTATTAGTACCACAGGCAGCTGCAGTATTTACAGTCAGTGTAGTGCGTCCTCTGCACAGTGTGCCCCTAAAGCTACCAGAAGACAATTGCTGTTGTTCTGATCCTATTACCACAGGCAGGCAGCTGCAGTATTTACAGTTAGTGTAGTGCGTCTTCTGCACAGTGTGCACCTAAAGCTACCTGAAGACAATTGCTGTTGTTCTGATCCTATTAGTACAACAGGCAAGCAGCTGCAGTATTTACAGTTAGTGTAGTGCGTCCTCTGCACAGTGTGCACCTAAAGCTACCTGAAGAAAATTGGTGGTGTTCTTCTGATCCTATTAGTACCACAGGCAGGCATCTGCAGTATTTACAGTTAGTGTATTACGTCCTCTACACAGTGTGCATCTAAAGCTACCTGAAGACAATTGCTGTTGTTATGATCTTATTAGTACCACAGGCAGGCAGCTGCAGTATTTACAGTTAGTGTAGTGCATCCTCTGCACAGTGTGCACCTAAAGCTACCTGAAGACAATTGCTGTTGTTCTGATCCTATTAGTACCACAGGCAGGCAGCTGCAGTATTTACAGTTAGTGTACTGTGTCCTCTGCACAGTGTGCACCTAAAGCTACCTGAAGACAATTGCTGTTGTTCTGATCCTATTAATACCACAGGCATGCAGCTACAGTATTTACAGTTAGTGTAGTGCGTCCTCTGCACAGTGTGCACCTAAACCTACCTGAAGACAATTGCTGTTGTTCTGATCCTATTAGTACCACAGGCAGGCAGCTGCAGTATTTACAGTTAGTGTACTGTGTCCTCTGCACAGTGTGCACCTAACGCTACTTGAAGACAATTGCTGTTGTTCTGATCCTATTAATACCACAGGCAGGCAGCTACAGTATTTATACTTAGTGTACTGTGTCCTCTGCACAGTGTGCACCTAAAGCTACCAGAAGACAATTGCTGTTATTCTGATCCTATTACCACAGGCAGGCAGCTGCAGTATTTACAGTTAGTGTAGTGCGTCTTCTGCACAGTGTGCACCTAAAGCTACCTGAAGACAATTGCTGTTGTTCTGATCCTATTAGTACAACAGGCAAGCAGCTGCAGTATTTACAGTTAGTGTAGTGCGTCCTCTGCACAGTGTGCACCTAAAGCTACCTGAAGACAATTGCTGTTGTTCTGATCCTCTTAATACCACAGGCATGCAGCTACAGTATTTACAGTTAGTGTAGTGCGTCCTCTGCACAGTGTGCACCTAAAGCTACCTGAAGACAATTGCTGTTGTTCTGATCCTATTAGTACCACAGGCAGGCAGCTGCAGTATTTACAGTTAGTGTAGTGCGTCCTCTGCACAGTGTGCGCCTAAAGCTACCTAAAGGCAATTGCCGTTATTCTGATCCTATTAATACCACAGGCAAGCAGCTGCAGTATTTACAGTTAGTGTACTGTGTCCTCTGCACAGTGTGCACCTAAAGCTACCTGAAGAAAATTGGTGGTGTTCTTCTGATCCTATTAGTACCACAGGCAGGCAGCTGCATTATTTACAGTTAGTGTATTGCATCCTCTGCACAGTGTGCACCTAAAGCTACCTGAAGACAATTGCTGTTGTTTTGATCCTATTAATACCACAGGCATGCAGCTACAGTATTTACAGTTAGTGTAGTGCGTCCTCTGCACAGTGTGCACCTAAAGCTACCTGAAGACAATTGCTGTTGTTCTGATCCTATTAGTACCACAGGCAGGCAGCTGCAGTATTTACAGTTACTGTACTGTGTCCTCTGCACAGTGTGCACCTAAAGCTACCTGAAGACAATTGGTGGTGTTCTGATCCTATTACTACCACAGGCAGGCGGCTGCAGTATTTACAGTTAGTGTACTGTGTCCTCTGCACAGTGTGCACCTAAAGCTACTTGAAGACAATTGCTGTTGTTCTGATCCTATTAAGACCACAGGCAGGCAGCTACAGTATTTATACTTAGTGTACTGTGTCCTCTGCACAGTGTGCACCTAAAGCTACCTAAAGAAAATTGGTGGTGTTCTTCTGATCCTATTAGTACCACAGTCAGGCAGCTGCAGAATTTACAGTTAGTGTACTGCGTCCTCTGCACAGTGTGCACCTAAAGCTACATGAAGACAATTGCTGTTGTTCTGATCATATTAATACTACAGGTAGGCAGCTACAGTATTTACAGTTAGTGTACTGTGTCCTCTGCACAGTGTGCACCTAAAGCTACCTGAAGTAAATTGGTGGTGTTCTTCTGATCCTATTAGTACCACAGGCAGGCATCTGCAGTATTTACAGTTAGTGTATTACGTCCTCTGCACAGTGTGCATCTAAAGCTACCTGAAGACAATTGCTGTTGTTATGATCCTATTAGTACCACAGGCAGGCAGCTGCAGTATTTACAGTTAGTGTACTGTGTCCTCTGCACAGTGTGCACCTAAAGCTACCTGAAGACAATTGCTGTTGTTCTGATCCTATTAATACCACAGGCATGCAGCTACAGTATTTATAGTTAGTGTAGTGCGTCCTCTGCACAGTGTGCACCTAAAGCTACCTGAAGACAATTGCTGTTGTTCTGATCCTATTAGTACCACAGGCAGGCAGCTGCAGTATTTACAGTTAGTGTATTGTGTCCTCTGCACAGTGTGCACCTAAAGCTACTTGAAGACAATTGCTGTTGTTCTGATCCTATTAATACCACAGGCAGGCAGCTACAGTATTTATACTTAGTGTACAGTGTCCTCTGCACAGTGTGCACCTAATGCTACCTGAAGAAAATTGGTGGTGTTCTTCTGATCCTACTAGTACCACAGGCAGCTGCAGTATTTACAGTTAGTGTAGTGCGTCCTCTGCACAGTGTGCCCTAAAGCTACCTGAAGACAATTGCTGTTGTTCTGATCCTATTACCACAGGCAGGCAGCTGCAGTATTTACAGTTAGTGTAGTGCGTCTTCTGCACAGTGTGCACCTAAAGCTACCTGAAGACAATTGCTGTTGTTCTGATTCTCTTAATACCACAGGCATGCAGCTACAGTATTTACAGTTAGTGTAGTGCGTCCTCTGCACAGTGTGCGCCTAAAGCTACCTAAAGGCAATTGCCGTTATTCTGATCCTATTAATACCACAGGCAAGCAGCTGCAGTATTTACAGTTAGTGTACTGTGTCCTCTGCACAGTGTGCACCTAAAGCTACCTGAAGAAAATTGGTGGTGTTCTTCTGATCCTATTAGTACCACAGGCAGGCAGCTGCATTATTTACAGTTAGTGTATTGCATCCTCTGCACAGTGTGCACCTAAAGCTACCTGAAGACAATTGCTGTTGTTTTGATCCTATTAATACCACAGGCATGCAGCTACAGTATTTACAGTTAGTGTAGTGCGTCCTCTGCACAGTGTGCACCTAAAGCTACCTGAAGACAATTGCTGTGGTTCTGATCCTATTAGTACCACAGGCAGGCAGCTGCAGTATTTACAGTTACTGTACTGTGTCCTCTGCACAGTGTGCACCTAAAGCTACCTGAAGACAATTGGTGGTGTTCTTCTGATCCTATTACTACCACAGGCAGGCGGCTGCAGTATTTACAGTTAGTGTACTGTGTCCTCTGCACAGTGTGCACCTAAAGCTACTTGAAGACAATTGCTGTTGTTCTGATCCTATTAAGACCACAGGCAGGCAGCTACAGTATTTATACTTAGTGTACTGTGTCCTCTGCACAGTGTGCACCTAAAGCTACTTGAAGACAATTGCTGTTGTTCTGATCATATTAATACCACAGGCAGGCAGCTACAGTATTTACAGTTAGTGTACTGTGTCCTCTCCATAGTGTGCACCTAAAGCTACCTGAAGAAAATTGCTGGTGTTCTTCTGATCCTATTAGTACCACAGGCAGGCAGCTACAGTATTTAGAGTTAGTGTACTGTGTCCTCTGCACAGTGTGCACCTAAAGCTACCTGAAGAAAATTGGTGGTGTTATTCTGATCCTATTAGTACCACAGGCAGGCAGCTGCTAAATTTACAGATAGTGTACTGCGTCCTCTGCACAGTGTGCACCTTAAGCTACCTGAAGAAAATTGGTGGTGTTCTTCTGATCCATTTTAGTACCACAGGCAGGCAGCTGCAGTATTTACAGTTAGTGTACTGCGTCCTCTGCACAGTGTGCACCTAAAGTTACCTGAAGACAATTGCTGTTGTTCTGATCCTATTAATACCACAGGCAGGCAGCTGCAGTATTTACAGTTAGTGTACTGTGTCCTCTGCACAGTGTGCACCTAAAGCTACCTGAAGAAAATTGGTGGTGTTCTTCTGATCCTATTAGTACCACAGGCAGGCAGCTGCAGAATTTACAGTTAGTTTACTGCGTCCTCTGCACAGTGTGCACCTAAAGCTACCTGAAGACAATTGCTGTTGTTCTGATCCTATTAATACCACAGGTAGGAAGCTACAGTATTTACAGTTAGTGTACTGTGTCCTCTGCACAGTGTGCACCTAAAGCTACCTGAAGAAAATTGGTGGTGTTATTTTGATCCTATTAGTACCACAGGCAGGCATCTGCAGTATTTACAGTTAGTGTATTACGTCCTCTGCACAGTGTGCATCTAAAGCTACCTGAAGACAATTGCTGTTGTTATGATCCTATTAGTACCACAGGCAGGCAGCTGCAGTATTTACATTTAGTGTACTGCGTCCTCTGCACAGTGTACACCTAAAGCTACCTGAAGAAAATTGGTGTTCTTCTGATCCTATTAGTACCACAGGCAGGCAGCTACAGTATTTATGCTTAGTGTGCTGTGTCCTCTGCACAATGTGCACCTAAAGCTACCTGAAGAAAATTGGTGGTGTTATTTTGATCCTATTAGTACCACAGGCAGGCAGCTGCAGTATTTACAGTTAGTGTACTGTGTCCTCTGCACAGTGTGCACCTAAAGCTACCTGAAGAAAATTGGTGGTGTTATTTTGATCCTATTAGTACCACAGGCAGGCAGCTGCAGTATTTACAGTTAGTGTACTGTGTCCTCTGCACAGTGTGCACCTAAACCTACCAGAAGAAAATTGGTGGTGTTCTTCTTATCCTATTAGTACCACAGGCAGGCAGCTGCTAAATTTACAGTTAGTGTACTGCGTCCTCTGCACAGTGTGCACCTTAAGCTAACTGAAGAAAATTGGTGGTGTTCTTCTGATCCTATTAGTACCACAGGCAGGCAGCTGCAGTATTTATACTTAGTGTACTGTGTCCTCTGCACAGTGTGCACCTAAAGCTACTTGAAGACAATTGCTGTTGTTCTGATCCTATTAATACCACAGGCAGGCAGCTACAGTATTTATACTTAGTGTACTGTGTCCTCTGCACAGTGTGCACCTAAAGCTACCTGAAGAAAATTGGTGGTGTTCTTCTGATCCTATTAGTACCACAGGCAGCTGCAGTATTTACAGTTAGTGTAGTGCGTCCTCTGCACATTGTGCCCCTAAAGCTACCTGAAGACAATTGCTGTTGTTCTGATCCTATTATTACCAGAGGCAGGCAGCTGCAGTATTTACAGTTAGTGCAGTGCGTCCTCTGCACAGTGTGCACCTAAAGCTACCTGAAGACAAATGCTGTTGTTCTGATCCTATTAGTACCACAGGCAGGCAGCTGCAGTATTTACAGTTAGTGTAGTGCGTCCTCTGCACAGTGTGCACCTAAAGCTACCTGAAGACAATTGCCGTTGTTCTGATCCTATTAGTACAACAGGCAAGCAGCTGCAGTATTTAGAGTTAGTGTAGTGCATCCTCTGCACAGTGTGCACCTAAAGCTACCTGAAGACAATTGCCATTGTTCTGATCCTATTAATACCACAGTCAAGCAGCTGCAGTATTTACAGTTAGTGTACTGTGTCCTCTGCACAGTGTGCACCTAAAGCTACCTGAAGAAAAACGGTGGTGTTCTTCTGATCCTATTAGTACCACAGGCAGGCAGCTGCTAAATTTACAGTTAGTGTACTGCGTCCTCTGCACAGTGTGCACCTTAAGCTACCTGAAGAAAATTGGTGGTGTTATTCTGATCCTATTAGTACCACAGGCAGGCAGCTGCAGTATTTACAGTTAGTGTACTGCGTCCTCTGCACAGTGTGCACCTAAAGTTACCTGAAGACAATTGCTGTTGTTCTGATCCTATTAATACCACAGGCAGGCAGCTACAGTATTTACAGTTAGTGTACTGTGTCCTCTGCACAGTGTGCACCTAAAGCTACCTGAAGAAAATTGGTGGTGTTCTTCTGATCCTATTAGTACCACAGGCAGGCAGCTGCAGAATTTACAGTTAGTTTACTGCATCCTCTGCACAGTGTGCACCTAAAGCTACCTGAAGACAATTGCTGTTGTTCTGATCCTATTAATACCACAGGTAGGAAGCTACAGTATTTACAGTTAGTGTACTGTGTCCTCTGCACAGTGTGCACCTAAAGCTACCTGAAGAAAATTGGTGGTGTTATTTTGATCCTATTAGTACCACAGGCAGGTATCTGCAGTATTTACAGTTAGTGTATTACGTCCTCTGCACAGTGTGCATCTAAAGCTACCTGAAGACAATTGCTGTTGTTATGATCCTATTAGTACCACAGGCAGGCAGCTGCAGTATTTACAATTAGTGTATTGCGTCCTCTGCACAGTGTACACCTAAAGCTACCTGAAGAAAATTGGTGTTCTTCTGATCCTATTAGTACCACAGGCAGGCAGCTACAGTATTTATGCTTAGTGTGCTGTGTCCTCTGCACAGTGTGCACCTAAAGCTACCTGAAGAAAATTGGTGGTGTTCTTCTGATCCTATTAGTACCACAGGCAGGCAGCCACAGGATTTAGAGTTAGTGTACTGTGTCCTCTGCACAGTGTGCACCTAAAGCTACCTGAAGAAAATTGGTGGTGTTATTCTGATCCTATTAGTACCACAGGCAGGCAGCTGCTAAATTTACAGTTAGTGTACTGCGTCCTCTGCACACTTTGCACCTTAAGCTACCTGAAGAAAATTGGTGGTGTTCTTCTGATCCTATTAGTACCACAGGCAGGCAGCTGCAGTATTTACAGTTAGTGTACTGCGTCCTCTGCACAGTGTGCACCTAAAGCTACCTGAAGACAATTGCTGTTGTTCTGATCCTATCAATACCACAGGCAGGCAGCTACAGTATTTACAGTTAGTGTACTGTGTCCTCTGCACAGTGTGCACCTAAAGCTACCTTAAGAAAATTGGTGGTGTTCTTCTGATCCTATTAGTACCATAGGCAGGCAGCTGCAGTATTTACAGTTAGTGTACTGTGTCCTCTGCACAGTGTGCACCTAAAGCTACCAGAAGAAAATTGGTGGTGTTCTTCTTATCCTATTAGTACCACAGGCAGGCAGCTGCTAAATTTACAGTTAGTGTACTGCGTCCTCTGCACAGTGTGCACCTTAAGCTACCTGAAGAAAATTGGTGGTGTTCTTCTGATCCTATTAATACCACAGGCAGGCAGCTGCAGTATTTATACTTAGTGTACTGTGTCCTCTGCACAGTGTGCACCTAAAGCTACCTGAAGAAAATTGGTGGTGTTCTTCTGATCCTATTAGTACCACAGGCAGGCATCTGCAGTATTTACAGTTAGTGTATTACGTCCTCTGCACAGTGTGCATCTAAAGCTACCTGAAGACAATTGCTGTTGTTATGATCTTATTAGTACCACAGGCAGGCAGCTGCAGTATTTACAATTAGTGTACTGTGTCCTCTGCACAGTGTGCACCTAAAGCTACCTGAAGACAATTGCTGTTGTTCTGATCCTATTAATACCACAGGCATGCAGCTACAGTATTTACAGTTAGTGTAGTGCATCCTCTGCACAGTGTGCACCTAAAGCTACCTGAAACCAATTGCTGTTGTTCTGATCCTATTAGTACCACAGGCAGGCAGCTGCAGTATTTACAGTTAGTGTACTGCGTCCTCTGCACAGTGTGCACTTAACGCTACTTGAAGACAATTGCTGTTGTTCTGATCCTATTAATACCACAGGCAGGCAGCTACAGTATTTATACTTAGTGTACTGTGTCCTCTGCACAGTGTGCACCTAAAGCTACCTGAAGAAAATTGGTGGTGTTCTTCTGATCCTATTAGTACCACAGGCAGCTACAGTATTTACAGTTAGTGTAGTGCGTCCTCTGCACAGTGTGCCCCTAAAGCTACCAGAAGACAATTGCTGTTGTTCTGATCCTATTACCACAGGCAGGCAGCTGCAGTATTTACAGTTAGTGTAGTGCGTCTTCTGCACAGTGTGCACCTAAAGCTACCTGAAGACAATTGCTGTTGTTCTGATCCTATTAGTACAACAGGCAAGCAGCTGCAGTATTTACAGTTAGTGTAGTGCGTCCTCTGCACAGTGTGCACCTAAAGCTACCTGAAGACAATTGCTGTTGTTCTGATCCTATTAATACCACAGGCAAGCAGCTGCAGTATTTACAGTTAGTGTACTGTGTCCTCTGCACAGTGTGCACCTAAAGCTACCTGAAGAAAATTGGTGGTGTTCTTCTGATCCTATTAGTACCACAGGCAGGCAGCTGCAGTATTTACAGTTAGTGTATTGCATCCTCTGCACAGTGTGCACCTAAAGCTACCTGAAGACAATTGCTGTTGTTATGATCCTATTAATACCACAGGCATGCAGCTATAGTATTTACAGTTAGTGTAGTGCGTCCTCTGCACAGTGTGCACCTAAAGCTACCTGAAGACAATTGCTGTTGTTCTGATCCTATTAGTACCACAGGCAGGCAGCTGCAGTATTTACAGTTAGTGTAGTGCGTCCTCTGCACAGTGTGCACCTAAAGCTACCTGAAGACAATTGCCGTTGTTCTGATCCTATTAATACCACAGGCAAGCAGCTGCAGTATTTACAGTAAGTTTACTGTGTCCTCTGCACAGTGTGCACCTAAAGCTACCTGAAGACAATTGCTGTTGTTATGATCCTATTAATACCACAGGCAGGCAGCTGCAGTATTTACAGTTAGTGTACTGTGCCCTCTGCACAGTGTGCACCTAAAGCTACCTGAAGACAATTGGTGGTGTTCTTCTGATCCTATTAGTACCACAGGCAGGCAGCTGCAGTATTTACAGTTAGTGTACTGTGTCCTCTGCACAGTGTGCACCTAAAGCTACTGTACCTGAAGAAAATTGGTGGTGTTCTTCTGATCCTATTAGTACCACAGGCAAGCAGCTGCAGTATTTACAGTTAGTGCACTGTGTCCTCTGCACAGTGTGCACCTAAAGCTACCTGAAGACAATTGGTGGTGTTCTTCTGATCCTATTATTACCACAGGCAGGCAGCTGCAGTATTTACAGTTAGTGTATTGCATCCTCTGCACAGTGTGCACCTAAAGCTACCTGAAGACAATTGCTGTTGTTATGATTCTATTAATACCACAGGCAGGCAGCTGCAGTATTTACAGTTAGTGTACTGCGTCCTCTACACAGTGTGCACCTAAAGCTACCTGAAGACAATTGCTGTTGTTCTGATCATATTAATACCACAGGCAGGCAGCTACAGTATTTACAGTTAGTGTACTGTGTCCTCTCCACAGTGTGCACCTAAAGCTACCTGAAGAAAATTGGTGGTGTTCTTCTGATCCTATTAGTACCACAGGCAGGCAGCCACAGTATTTAGAGTAAGTGTACTGTGTCCTCTGCACAGTGTGCACCTAAAGCTACCTGAAGAAAATTGGTTGTGTTCTTCTGATCCTATTAGTACCACAGGCAGGTAGCTGCAGAATTTACAGTTAGTGTACTGCGTCCTCTGCACAGTGTGCACCTAAAGCTACCTGAAGAAAATTGGTGGTGTTCTTCTGATCCTATTAGTACCACAGGTAGGCAGCTGCAGTATTTACAGTTAGTGTACTGCGCCCTCTGCACAGTGTGCACCTAAAGCTACCTGAAGACAATTGCTGTTGTTCTGATCCTATTAATACCACAGGCAGGAAGCTACAGTATTTACAGTTAGTGTACTGTGTCCTCTGCACAGTGTGCACCTAAAGCTACCTGAAGAAAATTGGTGGTGTTCTTCTGATCCTATTAGTACCACAGGCAGGCATGCTGCAGTATTTACAGTTATTGTACTGTGTCCTCTGCACAGTGTGCACCTAAAGCTACCTGAAGACAATTGATGGTGTTCTTCTGATCCTATTATTACCACAGGCAGGCAGCTGCAGTATTTACAGTTAGTGTATTGCATCCTCTGCACGGTGTGTACCTAAAGCTACCTGAAGACAATTGCTGTTGTTATGATTCTATTAATACCACAGGCAGGCAGCTGCAGTATTTACAGTTAGTGTACTGCGTCCTCTGCACAGTGTGCACCTAAAGCTACCTGAAGACAATTACTGTTGTTCTGATCATATTAATACCATAGGCAGGCAGCTACAGTATTTACAGTTAGTGTACTGTGTCCTCTCCACAGTGTGCACCTAAAGCTACCTGAAGAAAATTGGTGGTGTTCTTCTGATCCTATTAGTACCACAGACAGGCAGCTGCAGTATTTACAGTTAGTGTACTGTGTCCTCTGCACAGTGTGCACCTAAAGCTACCTGAAGACAAGTGTAAGGCTGACCGCAGGTCAGTCTGTAATTGTAGGAGGAGTCAGGCTGCATAAAACCTGCCCTCCTTCTTCTCCTTGCTGTGGTCGTAGGATCTTGTGTTGACAGGTCACTTCCGGGTTAGGGCAGGTCACGGCAGATCACTTCCTGTTTGTGGCTTGCAGGGCGGCAGCATGGTCGGCTGCAAGGTTTTCTTTTGGATATCTCTCCCGGTGGTCGCGGTTCCGGTAGGTGTGGGCGGGTGGCATCAACGGAGGATCCACATCAGATGCCACCCGTCCCGCTCAGGTGCCGGCCTGGGCTGGGGGGAGCTGCAAAGAGACAGTGTTAGACGGCAGATGGGATGTAAAGGAGAGAGAGAGAGAGTGGGATGCTCTGTCTCCTTTATGGGCAAATGATTCGGAAGACTCCCGGGGCACTGCGATCCGAGTCTGCCTGTACACACCGCAAACCCGCCCGGACACACCACCAGTGATACCGCCACCTAGGTATTGTGTCTGTCTGATCGCACAGGACTGAGCATTCACACCATCAGGTTCCAGCATCCGTGCTTTGTACTAGTGCACGTGGGTTGTGTTAGTGGGCTCCGGGTGTGTGTGCGGGTCCTGGGCATACATGGGAGTGTATACTGAGCATACATGGAGGTATATAGTGTGGGCAGGTGACAGCAGGGACAGTCTGAAGATCCATCTCATTCTAGAGGGCATAGGAGATTGCTCATTGCCTGTCATCTCATTATTTTCTGTGGGGGTCCTTTAGGGGCATGCAATTTACGATTTCTCATGTAATTTTTGGTTTCCCATGCATTTTACGGTTTTTCATGCATTTTACGTTTTTTTATTCATAAAAAAAAAAAGGGGGGGGGGACAGCTCAATCGGGGATCCCCAGCCTCGGCTCTGCTCCGTGGCATCATAACATTCTCACCAGCTGCTATTCCCTGGTATCCTGGGCATGTCGTGTCAAATATTTCTGGTCAAAGAAGGTATATGTATTTTTTAAAGTACTCTCACGTTCCTGTTTGTTTCCATCTATAGTGGTTTTCCACATTGCAGCAGGGTGCTCAGAATTCTGTTTGGTGGTTTCCTAGCTGTTAGGTATGTTCTGTAGGTTTTTGTTTAGGTTGGACACTTTTCTCACGCATTAGGGACGTCCACATCATTGTATGATTTACATTCTCATGCGATTTTTACTGTTTTCCCATGCAATTGATCTTTTTCATGTGTGCGATTTACGGTTTCTCATGCAATTTACATTCTCATGTGATTTTAATGTTTTCTCATGCAATTTGTTTTTTCTCATGCCATTTATGTTTCATGCAATTTATGTTCTCAGGCAATTTATGATTCCTCATGCAGTGTACTATTTTTCATACAATTTTACAGATTTTCATGGCGGTTACGATTTCTCATGTCAGTTACGATTTCGCATGCTATTTTCGGTTTCTCATGCAATTTACGTTTTCTCATGCAATTTACGTTTCTCATGCAATTTACGTTTCTCATGTAATTTACGGTGTTCTCATGAAATGTTCGATTTCTTATGCAATTTGTCACTTCTCATGCCTATTCATGTTTTCTTACATTTCCCATGTTTCTCACGTTTTACATGGTTCTCACGTTTTCTCTTGGTTCTCACGGTTTCCATGTTTCTTGCGCTTCCCTTGTTTTCCATGCCTCTCATATTTTTTCATGCTTCTTGCGTCTTCCCATGCTTCTCACGTCTTCCCATGTTTCTCACGTCTTCACATGTTTTCTTAAGTTTTCCCATGTTTCTCTCGTTTTCCATGTTTCTCTCAATTGCTTCTCTCGTTTTTCCATGATTTTCTCGTTTTCCTCATGCTTTTCTCGTTGTTCCTCATGCTTTTCTCGTTGTTCCTCATGCTTTTCTCGTTGTTCCCATGCTTTTCTCGTTTTTCCCTGGTCCGTTACGTTTCATGTCATATGTTTATGTCTTGGTCTGTCATTCGTTTCACAGTTTTTTCATGCAGTTTCACAAGGTTTTCATGCAGTTCAGTGTTTTCTTGCAGTTTCACAGTAGTCATATGCAATTTCACAGTGTTCTCATGCAGTTTCACAGTGTTCTCATGCAGTTTCACAGTGTTCTCATGCAATTTTATAGTGTTCTCATGCAATTACGGTTCTCAGGTAATGTGTCATGCCTTTTTTCATGTTTTTCTTACATTTCTCATGTTCTCACGTTTTTCCCTTGATTCTCACGTTTTCTCTTGATTCTCATTTTCTCATGCTTCTCTCGTTTCCTTATGCTTCTCTCGTTTCCTTATGCTTCTCTCGTTTCCTTATGCTTATCTCGTTTTCTCATGCTTCTCTCGGTTTCTCATGCTTCTCTCGGTTTCCCATGCTTCTCTAGTTTTCTCATGTGTCTTACGCTCATGTCATATGTTTTTATGTCACAGCTTTTTGTTTGCTGCATTTCCGTTCGCTAGTGCTCACATTCAGGGTCTGTCACGTCTACAGATCCGTACGGGCTGAGGTTTCGTTTTTAATTGATTGTTGTCCCACAATCTTCTCGCCTGTTTTCCATACGTCATACGTGCACGTTCACCAACACACATTTACTTCTACCCACCACGGTCTGTGGGTACCTTAGCCCTGAGTGTTCATTTTTAATTTCCTGTCCTGGCGCTGCAGGTTGCTCGGGCTCGCTCACTGCATACAGTAGGGGGGTGTCATCATAAGGTTCACGTTCTTGCGCTATTGGTCTTGTCATTTCTGCACACACTTCATCATACTTGTCAGATACCAGGGGGTTAGGTCTTGGGCTGGTTGTCTGTAATGTTATCTGGTTGCTTTCAAACAAGCTGGGTTGTTCATGTTCTACCACTGCAGATTACCCATCACGTCTATGGCTTGACAGATTGAGGTGTTCGTTTTTAATTGGCTTGTTCGGTGGCAAGTCTCCTCATCTGTTCTTACGCTGTTTATGTATTTCGTACAAACTCACGTTTCTCATGTAATTTACGTTTCTCATGCAATTTACGTGTCTCATGCGGTTACGTGTCTCATGCGGTTGCGTGTCTCATGCGGTTGCGTGTCTCCTGCGGTTGCGTGTCTCATGCGGTTGCGTGTCTCCTGCGGTTGCGTGTCTCATGCGGTTGCGTGTCTCATGCGGTTGCGTGTCTCATGCGGTTGCGTGTCTCATGCGGTTGCGTGTCTCATGCAATTACGTTTCTCATGCAATTTCGTTTCTCATGCAATTTACGTGTCTCTTGCAATTTGTTTCTATGTTAAACTCACATTTTTATGTTTCTCTCGTTTTCCAGGTTTCTCTTGTTTTCCCAAGGTTACTCTCCTTCTCATGTTTCTCACGCTGTTCACCAATTCACGTTCTCGTACTACCGGTGTTTCTCATGTAGTTGCGAGTTCTTGCAGCCTCGGTGCTTAGGCTGCTCACGTTTCGTCAGCTCGCGCAATACATGTGTTTTGTTCCTTCACGCAGATTACGTTCCTGGCGCAGGTTCTCAGTATGCTCACGTTTTTCTCGTAGTTCATGTTGCTGTCCCAGTGGCGTGTCACTTACGCGGAGTAGGTTCCCAGGGGACTGCCGTTCTTCCCTGTCGTAATACACTCGACCTTTTATTTCCTAGCTACATTTGGCTAGGGTTGGCAGAAGCATGGAAGTATTGGTAAGTCAGCCTTTGTAGCTCCAGCAGCCTTTGCAGGCTCAGGGGCTTCAGTGGATTCCGAATTTTCTCAGTCTCTAGGCCAGTTTCAGTAGTCTTCCTACTTGGTTCGGTTTTTGCCTCTTTTAACTCATATCGGCTCGGCATTGTCGGGGCATATCTGGTTTGGACTCAGCATTTCATGTTGTTGGTAGACCCCGACAGATCTTTCTTTATTTGCTGTGCATTCTATTAGCCATCCTCAGGGTTCCTTTCGAGTAGCCCTCCTGCTGAGATCAACAGACTTCTCATCATGGGTCATATTTTCCATGTCGTATCTATCACATTCTCATGGTCTCCTTCGTGTTGGGTACCAGCTCGGTGCTCAAGGCAGGCCTATACCCGGGTTTTGGGTCATAAGAGATAGGAGCAGGTTCTGCATATTTGTGCCAGGGATCCCAGCCCGTATTGGGCAGGTGGAGGTCGTCCTGTTTCTCTGGTCTTGGCCCAGAGCCACTTTTTGAGATACCACAAGTGTTTGTTAATTTGGTAGATCTATGCATTTTCAGTGGGTAATAATTTGGTATCATATTCATCCTACTGGTCATTTTTGCCCCCTTTCAGGCATACTGACCACTTGACCCAGGCACAACTCAGGTCTATGTTCTCTGTTGCTTTTTGTTCCTTTCTTACACTATCCACAGATTGACTCCGAGTACAAGTGTAAGGCTGACCGCAGGTCAGCCTGTAATTGTAGGAGGAGTCAGGCTGCATAAAGCCTGCCCTCCTTCTTCTCCTTCCTGTGGTCGTAGGATCTTGTGTCCCACCCACCCATTCCCTTTTTTTTTTTTTTTTTCATTTTAATTCAATTCATACTTGGGTATGCCCCCTTTCAGGCATACTGACCACTTGACCCAGGCACAACTCAGGTCTATGTTCTCTGTTGCTTTTTATTCCTTTCTTACACTATCCACAGATTGACTCCGAGTACAACATGTTGTTCTGATCCTATTAATACCACAGGCAGGCAACTGCAGTATTTTCAGTTGGTGTACTGTGTCCTCTGCACAGTGTGCACCTAAAGCTACCTGAAGACAATTGCTGCTGTTCTCATACTAATAATACTATAGGCAGGCAGTTGATTCTGCTAGCTGCAGTATCAGTATATATATACATCCCAGCTTTGTGCAGCTACATCTCACTGCAGGCCATTAGTATGTCTGGAAGGCCAACAAGGAGAGGCAGACAGTCACAAGCCAATAAAAGAGGGCAAGCAGGCTCTGTGTCTAGAGGCAACAGTGCTGGTCATGGAGATGGTGCATCCTCATCAGCACGTGGCCGAGGGACACACTTGCCCTTTTTTTTGGCAGCTGGCCATGTTGAGCCGCCACATGCGGAAGACTTGGTAGAGTGGATGACCAAGCCGTCCTCATCCTCCTCAACCTCTCTCACCCAGGCTCAGGGTACTTTGTCTGGCAAAGCAGCTGCCAACGCGGCCTCTTCCCTCAGCTCGATGGCATCAATCACTCCTTCCCTAGCCCCACCATGTCCTCCTGAGGAGTCCCCCGAACAGTTTGACCACAGTGTTGGGTACATGCTCCAGGAGGATGCCCAGTGCTTTGAAGGCTCCGGTGATGGTACCCAGCTAGAGGAAGGCAGTAACGTGAGCCCAGAGAGAGGGGGGGCCAAGAAGGACAGCAATCTGGCAGTCATGTTCCCCCAGCTGCAGCATACTGCCAGCTTTGCTCCAGGTTTGAGGAGGGAAGGCACAATGAGGTCACTGACTCCACATGGGTGCCTGATAGGAGAGAGGAGGAGGAGGAGGAGGCACATCTCCAACAAAGCAGGATGCCCTCCAGGACTGCAGAGGTCCGCATGTGCAGGGCGCTGCTGGGAGATTCTGACCAGCACAGGAACTTCCGGGTGCATACAATGACCATGACCATGACAATTTCCATGTCAGAAGGATTTCTCTGGCGATCCCCTTCTTGGACGTGGTATAAGCGGAGATCTGGAAACGCCTGGGAGAGAGGACATCCTATCTAAGTGACCACGGGATATCGGCCAAGAGGGCATCATTCGGAATTTAAAGTGTCTGTCACCCCTGCAGGGGTAGTGGGAGCCGGTGAGTGGGGAGCCAAAAGGGGAGCACAGAAGTCACGGATTTTCACCGTTGAGGGCACCACAGTCACTAAGCTTTTGGAACTTTTTCATGCTATTTATAGTTTGGGACGCACCACTTGTGAACAGACTTTTTTGTGCTTTTTTGTAGTTTTCATTTTTTATTTTTATGTTTTTCTTACACATTTTTCTAGTCCTATGGATATTTTCTGGATCTGATTGCACTGCTTGCACTTGTACATGCTGGATTCATCACATCAGCTGCATAGTATATTAGCAGCAGCACCTAGTGGTTATTCTCTGGAACTACCTGTGTTATATAGGCATATGCAATATACTAAGGGTTTTTTTCACTTTTCTTATCACATGTTTGTTGATTTAAATACCCATGGGGTCATTCAGTATGAGTATTGTAGTCACCGTTTGTGTATGGTATATCATATCATTTTATAACAGTCAGTTTATTACATATTATTTACACACCCCACTAGGAAGCGCCATACCCCCATTTACAATTCTCACACATGTTAGTCCTCTTTGAGGGCTTAACTAGGGGAGGCAGCATACCTATACTCCTTCTTCTTTCTTTCCTTTTCCCTTCTCTTTCTCATTGGGACACCTACCCCCTGCACCTTCTCTCAGGTCCCCCTCTTCCTCTCTTCTCCCCCCCCCTCCTGTCCTCTCTTTTCTTTCTCTCCCTTCTTTTGTTACTTGTCCTAAGCGCAGAGACTTTGTGGCTTTGAAGGCACAATGAGGTCACTGACTCCACATGGGTGCCTGATAGGAGAGAGGAGGAGGAGGAGGAGGCACATCTCCAACAAAGCAGGATGCCCTCCAGGGGCCAGCTTAAGGGCAGCACTCTGACTGCATCACACTGCAGAGGTCCGCATGTGCAGGGCGCTGCTGTCTCTGCGCGTTATTCCAAAAGTTCTTTGGTGTGGGCCTTTTTTGAGACGAATGCATCAGATGCCACATATACATATTTGCAACATATGTCTCAAGTGTATCTCGCGTGGCCAAAACATCACCCGCTTGGGCAGACATATGTCGACCTGCCATGCAGTTCGTTGGCAAGCGTACCTAAAAAGACCCACACCAAAGAACAAAGCGGACCTCTCCTTGCTCCTCATCAGCTGGGATCTTCAACCCCACTATACCTTCAGTCCTCTCTGAAACCTGCACTGAAAGGATTGAAGGTGTAAAAAATTAGGTGTGTCACAGCCAAGTACTTGTGGGCAATCTGCTATCGGTACACCAACGCCAGATTGTACCAGGCAAATTTCCCTGCCCCAGCTGCTGCACCACTGAAAGAAGTTCGCTCCCAGCCATCCACATGCCCAGCGGTTGAATGCTAGCTTAGCTAAATTGCTAGCACTTGTTAGCAACTGCTGCCTTTTCAGTTGGTAGACTCTGCCCCCTTTCGTGAGTTTGTGGATTGTGCGGTTTCTCAGTGGCAGGTTCTCAAACGCCACTTTTTCTCACAGAAGGCGATTCCGGCTCTCTACCGGCATGTGGAAGGCAATGTCTTGGCCTCGCTGGACAGGGCGGTCAGCGGTAAGGTGCATATTACCGCTAACTCATGGTCCAGCAGGCATAGACAGGGATGTTACCTATCTTTCACCGTGCACTGGGTGACTCTTCTGGCAGCTGGGAAGGATGCAGGACAGGGTACAGTAGTGTTGGAGGTTGTTCTGCCACCACGCCTCCAAAATTCTACTAGTGGTGATTCTGCCACACCTCTCTCCTCCACCCCCTCCTCTTCTTCTTCCTCCATGGCCTCTTCCTGTGCCTCGGAACCAGCGGTGCTCCATAGGCGTTCAAGGGGCTACGCAAGCACGCAGGCAAAAAGATGCCATGCGGTGCTTGAGCTGGTGTGCTTGGGGGACAGGAGCCACACTGGGGCAGAGAATCTGTCAGCTCTGCAGGGACAGGTTCAGAGGTGGTTGACGTCTCGCCAGCTTAAGCCAGGTATGGTGGTTTGTGACAATGGCACCAACCTCCTCTCCGCCCTCCAATAGGGATAACTGACCCATGTGCCCTGTTTGGTTTAAGTCCTTAACTTGTTGGTGCAGCGGTTCTTGGGCAGGTACCTGGTACCCAGGATGTCCTGATGCAGGCCAGGAAAGTCTGTGTGCATTTCCGCAGGTCATATAATGCCAGTGCTCGGCTGGCTGACCTCCAAAAGGAATTTAACCTGCCCAAGAACCGCCTAATCTTTGACATGCCCACCAGGTGGAACTCAACGTTGGCCATGCTGCAGCAGCTGCACACGCAGCAGAGGGCCATCAATGAGTATAGAAAGAAAAGAGATTTCTGCGCTCAAAGACCAAGGCTTGCAGCCTCCCCTTACTCACCCCCAAAGGGATGAGATAAGTAAGAAAGATATATGTGAATAGGGGCAAGTGGCGCTACCTATGTTGGATACGTAACAGTTGTGTGTTAGCTGTATATTAGCTATATATTAACTGTGTACTCTCATAAATGTGGGCTAAAAAATGCACTTGTTAAGAAATAACTAATGTAAAGTGTATATGTGCCCAATGGGATTAATATCCCGTCCCAAAGGGTGCAAACAAATATATTCTTACTATATACACAGGTATATCAAAAAATCAGTGGTGGTGACACTATTTCTAAATAATAAGTGTTGCAGTACACACCCCCCTAAAAATGTATAAGGGGTTAACCATATAATAACCAAATCGTCCTTCCAGCTGTTGCATTGGCTGATAATGAGTCTGTGGTCAGTCCACGGCCAATGCCATATACTGGTTGAGTGTTACCACTTTATCTCCACTGTGCACAAATAGCATGTTATGCTGGTGAAACAATCACAGCCCCCTTCTTCACCATGGAAAAAAGGCAATATTAATAGGGACCAAGTGTAAAATGTGACAAAAAATATAACAAATGAAAGATAAAGAAAGTGACAAAAAATATATAAAAAATAAAAATTAAGTGTAAAAAAGGGACCATAGAAAAAATGAAAAATGAAAAAACAATATTATAAAAGTCCCAGCTTGAAGACAATTCATTCAAAAGTTCCTGCGTGAGGTGACTTTAGTGATGGCATCAATTGATATCCAGTGACTTAGGTGCTCCCCCTCAAGGGTCCCCACTCACCAGCTCCCTGCACCCCTGCAGGGGTAGTAGGCATCTAGTATCCTCAATGTTGTCTTGGAATCCAATGGGGTTGTTCCTGGGGGCTTCCGCTCCAGATGTAAATGTCCTTCAGGGTTACGCTTTATCCTCATATGAAAGAAAACAGGGCTCCCATAGTGTGATACCGTAGTATATTTATTAAAAGTGTACTAGGTACAACGACCAATATAGTAAAGTAAATAAAAATTAAAAAGTTTAAAAGACCGATTAACACTCCTGCAAGGGAGTGAGAGTATCACACTGCATAAGGGAGATCAAGCACGGAGAAGAGCTCATGGATGTAAGCTATCAGCTGAGCGGCATGCGCCTCAGCTGCGTTCCACACTCTCTCCGACTTCCGCGTGTGACGTAGATACGTAGCTCCGACTTACGCGTTTCATCATCGACGTTGTCAAAGGCGTAGCTGACGTACCTAGTAGTGAGCTATTTGAAGGCAAGCGGGCATATTACCTCCCATGGGCGGGATCCCATTATGTGTATTAGCAGAACATCCCTTAATAGACTGATCCAAATACCGGGGATGCTTAAAGTGTATTGCCTCAGTACTAAGGTTTTATTATCCCCGCTTGCCATCATTAAGACAGACTTGAGCATTTAAACAATCCTATACATACAGGCATTGATGCTATTTTATACATATAACTCGGTGTAGGCCACTCCGGATTGATCGTTGGATGATACCATTTCTCCAATCTATATGCACGGGACTAGAGCACTGGGGTTGTGAATTATGACCCCTACTGGTATTCCTAGATATTACTACTGGACCTTAAAATATATCTAACTCCCAAAATTAGAGCTTGAGTGTGTGCTTGATTATAGTCCCTATATGAGCCGCTAACCTCACCCCTCCGGTAACCCAGGATCCTTAGCCAGAACTACACTAGCATATATTGATTTGGGGAATTGGCATCACCAAGCTTACATATCCCGAAATGCATGATAACTGATTTCTCCATCTAAATGTACAATTACCGTGAAAGGAGTGGGCATACATCAATTTAATAAGATAAAGATAGAAGCATCAAGTTCACATCACATAAACCCCACCATAGCCCGTCTCATCTGGGGGAATGCTATGGATCCCCCACTACAAGGAGGGGTTTATTAAATGAATGAAATGACATAGAGTAAGAAAACTAAAGACACAGGTCACAACTCAAAAATCAGGGATCAGAAAAAAGACCATTAGTAAAAGAGGACGCCAACCAGATCCCAAAAAAAGGGGGGAGAGGGGGAGATATTGGGAAATATTTAGGCTGGTCCTCTAACAGTAACCTCAGAACCTATCGTGCGAGGTTATCTTAGCTGGGGGCCTACTCCAGATAACGGAAGAGCCAGTGGATTAAAGTTGTAGGAGATACGGAAATGGTCATGAGGCCATCAATGAGTACCTATGTGACTATGGCACCAGGACAGGGTCAGGGGACCTTGGTTTTTTTCCCACGCCAGTGGGCTATGATCAGGGATGCATGCACTGTCCTGTCACCATTTGAGGAGGCCACGAGGATAGTGAGCAGTGACAGTGCATGCATCAGTGACACTGTCCCTCTTGTCCACCTGTTGGAACACACGCTGCGTGGAATAATGGACAGGGCACTTGAGGCAGAACAGAGGGAGGAAGAGGAGGACTTCCTTACCTCTCAAGGCCCCTTTATCCAGACAGTGTTCCTGCGTGCCCACCGATCACACAGGAAGAGGAGGAGGATTGTGTCAGCATGGAGGTGGAGCCTCGCACTCAGCATCAGCAGCAGTCTTCAAGGGATCATTTATAGTCCAAAGAAACCCATGGACTTGTACATGGCTGGGAGGAGGTGGTTGCGGATCATGTCATCCTTAGTGACCCAGAGGACTCTGGACCGAATGCCTCAGCAAACCTACGATGCATGGCCTCCCTGACCCTGAAAAGCCTGCGGAAGGATCCTCGTATTCGTGGTATCAAGGGGAGGGATGATTACTGGCTGGCAACCCTCCCTTATCCACGTTACAAGGGTAAGGTTGCGGACCTTATCTTGCCATCCCAAAGGGAGCAGAGGATGATACATCTTTGGGAGGCCTTGCAGAAAGGTTTGTGCAACGCGTTTCCAGAGCCTGGAAGGTTACAATTTCCTGGTCCTCCTGGACAACGTGTTGCTGAGGCTTCGGTCAGTCACAGAAGGAGCTATTGAGAAGGTGGCCGTCTGACCGATGCGTTCAGACAATTTTTTAGTCAGCAGCCCCAAGGTCTGATCGGTTCCAGCAACCATCTGATTCACATGGTGCAGGATTACCTAGGGGCAAGATCAGACTTGGACCCCTTTCCCACCGAAAATCCTCTGGGTTACTGGGTCTTGAGGATGGATCACTGGCCAGAGCTTGCACAGTATGCAATTGAGCTACTGGCCTGTCCTTCATCCTGCGTTCTTTCGGAATGCACATTCAGTGCTGCTGGAGGCTTTGTAACCGATCACAGGGTGCGCCTGTCCACCGAATTGGTCGATCGACTGACCTTCATAAAAATGAATCAGTCTTCGATCACCAGCTACCAAGCACCTGATGCTGATGTAACCGATTAATTTTTTTTTTAATGTGAGATCCCTTCAAGACTGCCTATGCTGATGCTGAGTGACTATTCTGTTATGCTGAGTCACAATCCTCTTCCTCCTCAATTTTCATGTTGATAGCTTGTAAGAACATTTTTGGTTCTGGGCACCACCACCAGTGACCAAGACCCAATTTTTCTGCCCCTATTTAACAGGGGTGTGTAATTACAATTTTTGATGCAATACTTTGCAGCAGGGCTCATTCCTGCGCTCCAACTATAGCATCTGTGAGGGGTTGCAGTGCTGTGGCACCAGCACCAGTGCCCAAGGCCGAATTTTTCAGCCCGTTTAACAAGGGCGTATAATTACAATTTTTGATGCAATACTTTGCAGCAGGGCTCATTCCTGCACTCCAACTGTAGCATCTGTGAGGGGTTGCAATGTTGTGGCAATTTTTCTGCCCCTGTTTAACAGGGGTGTGTAATTACAATTTTTGATGCAATACTTTGCAGCAGGGCTCATTCCTGCACTCCACCTAGAGTATTTGTGAGGGGTTGCAGTGTTGTGGCACCAGCACCAGTGCCCAAGGCCCACATTTTCAGCTCCTGTTTAACAGGGGCATATAATTACAATTTTTGATGCAATACTTTGCAGCAGGGCCGTTCCAGCGCCCACCAAAAGTAACTGTGAGGACTTACAGTTTTGTGGCACCAGCACCACCATCAAAGGCCCAATTTTCCTGCCCCTGTTCAACAATGGCATGTAATTACAATTCCTTATCTAATATTTCACAGCAGGGCTCGTTCCACCAAGAGTAACTGTGGGGGCTTACAGTGTTGTGGCAACACCAGCACCTAAGGCCCCAATTTCTGCAGAGTATATAGGGCAGGCCCCTACTTTCAAACATCCAACTTACAAAGGACTCCTACTTGCAAACGGAAGAAGACAAAAGAAAGTGAGATGAAATCTACCCCTAGGAAGGGAATTTCTCTCCTGTAAGAGTTAATATGGGAAAAACATGTCTCCTCTTCACTGATGCTTTATCACCAATCCTTGTTTCACTAAAAACCCCAAATTTTCAAAAAAAATTGTCACCGAGACAGAAAGTGAGGTGAAATCTTCTGAAGAGGTGCACAGACAGCAAAACAAATGTTACAGGGGTGATAACCCTTCCCTATGTTTTCCAAAAAGCTTAAAAATAGATTTTTTGGCTGGAGCTACACTTTAAAAATGTACCAGTTCAAAATTACAAACAGATTCTACTTAAAGTGGAGTTCCACCCAAAAGTGGAACTTCCACTAATCAGATTCCTCCCCCCCTCCAGTGACACAGTTGGCACCTTTCAGGGGGGAGGGGGGTACAGATACCTGTATATTACAGGTATCTGTACCCACTTCCGGCATAAATAGCCGCAGAATCTGCGGTTATTTACGCCACTTCCTGCTCCCGCCCGCTGCCTGCTGGGAAACACACACGGGTCCCAGAGGCAGCAGGGAGCATTCGTATTGCACGTCGCGCATGCGCAGTAGGGAACCGGGAAGTGAAGCCGCACGGCTTCATTTCCTGATTCCCTTACCGAAGATGGAGGCGGCAGCACCCGAGGACGGAGAGATGCTTCGGCCTCGGGTGCCGACATCGCGGGCGCCCTGGACAGGTAAGTGTCCATGTTTGAAAAGTCAGCAGCTGCAGTATTTGTAGCTGCTGACTTTTAAAAAATTTTCTTTCGGCGGCGCCCCGCTTTAACAACAAACCTACAGTCCCTGTCTTGTTTGCACCGCCTGTATCCACTTCAATACCAGGCACTTAGACATCTTCCCGCCCAGCCCAATTTTCACCTTTCAGCGCTGTTGCAATTTGAATGACAATTGCACGGTCATACAACACTGTACCCAAACAATTTTTTTATCATTTTGTTCCCACAAATAGAGCTTTCTTTTGGTGGTATTTGATCACCTCTGCGGTTTTTATTTTTTGCGCAACAAATAAAAAAAGATCGAAAATTTCGAAAAAAACCAAGTTTTTCTTTGTTTCTGTTAAATTTTTTTGTAAAATAAGTACGCTTTCTCCTTCAATAATGGGCACTGATATAGCTGCACTGATGGGCACTGATACGGCGGCACTGATGGGCACCGATGAGGTGGCACCAATGAGGTGGCACTGATGAGGTGGCACTAACGGGCACTGATGATGGGCACTGATAGGCGGCACTGATGGGCACTGATAGGTGGCACTGGTATGCGGCACTGATGGGCACTCATAGGTGGCACCGATGGGCACACATAGGCGGCACTGATGGGCACTCGTAGGTGGCATTGATTGGTATATATGGGTGGCACTGATGGGTACTTATGTGTGGCACTGATGTGTGGCACCGATGGGCACTGATAGGTGGGCACTGATGGGCACAGATGGGCACAGATGGGCACTGACAGGTGGCACCGATGGGCAGTGACAGGTGGCACAGATGGGCAATGACAGGTGGCACTGATATAGCATTGCTGGGCATATCATTGGCATAATAGTGCCAATCAGTGCCCATTTGTGGGCACTGATTGGCACAGATTGGGCACATGTGGATGGCCATGGGGTACATACCTGGCCATCCACGTTGCCCCTTCCCTGGTGGTCCTAGTGGCATCCCTGGTAGTCCAGTGGGCTGATCTGCGGGGGGGCTGCGCTGATAAACAATCAGCGCAGACCCCCCCTGCCAGGAGAGCCGCCGATCGGCTCTCCTCTACTTGCGTCTGTCAGACGCGAGTGAGGAAGAGCCGATCAACGGCTCTTCCTATTGACAGTGTGATCAGCCGTGATTGGACACGGCTGATCACGTGGTAAAGAGCCTCCGCCGGAGGCTTTTTACCAAGATCAGTGTAGCGGTGTGTCAGACTGACACACCGCTCCACCGATCGCCGCGATGCGCGCCCCCGGGGGCGCGCTGCGGCATGTTATCCTGAAGGACGTCATATGACGCCCAGTCAGGATAACAGAACCACTTCCCGGACGTCAATCCGCTATAGGGCGGGCGGGAAGTGGGTATACTGCTGTATAGAGTATATAGGGCCTGGGGGCCCCACGCCTTTCCTTTTTTAATTTGGGTGCGGGGTTCCCCTTAATATCCATACAAGACCCAAAGGGCCTGGTAATAGACTGGGGGGGGGGCTACCCATGCCGTTTGTCTCACTGATTTTCATCCATATTGCCAGGACCCGACATTACATTAAAGCCGCAAGCAGTTTTAAATGACTTTTATTCCTTTAAAAATGTCATTTTGTGTAGGGACTGTTTTAAGCACGGGAAACACGCGCCACTTTACAGGCATACTATAGACACCCCCAGGTACGATATTTAAAGGAATATTTCACTTTTATTTTTTCACTTTAAGCATCATTAAAATCACTTCTCCCGAAAAAATGGCAGTTTTTAAAACTTTTTTTGCATTGATACATGTCCCCTGGGGGAGGACCCAGGTCCCCAAACCCTTTTTAGAACAATAACTTGCATATTAGCCTTTAAAATTAGCACTTTTGATTTTGAACGTTCGAGTCCCATAGACTTTAATGGGGTTCTAAAGTTTGCGCAAACTTTCGGTCCGTTCGCAGGTTTTGGGGGGTGTTCGGCTCATCCCTAGTGGACAATAAGGATGTGTTTTTCTTTTATTTGGCTTAAGCAACAATAATTGTGGATACATCATTTATGGATTAAATTGGATAACTATTATTTTTTTTAGCACAATATTTATTCATTTTGGATAATTTTTATATAGTTGCTAATTATACACAATTGGTTTGTTTTAGGAATTTTTACACTTGGTATTTAAAGCACGGTCATATGCCCCGTACACACAGTCTGATTTTCCGATGGAAAATGTGTGATAGGACCTTGTTGTCGGAAATTCCGACTGTGTGTAGGCTCCATCACACATTTTCCATCGGATTTTCCGACACACAAAGTTTGAGAGCAGGCTACAAAAGCCGTTGTCGGAAATTCCTATCGTGTGTACACAAATCCGACGGACAAAGTGCCACGCATGCTCAGAATAAATAAATAACAACTTTGTGTGACCGTGTGTATGCAAGACAAGTTTGAGCCAACATCCGTCAGAAAAAATCCTAAGATTTTGTTGTCGGAATGTCCGAACAAAGTCCGACCGTGTGTCTGGGGCAATACACACAACTGATTTAGACAGGTATTGTCATGGTGGGGTTTGAAACCAATCACCCCAGGCTGACAGGTAGAAGTCCTAATTACTATGCCAACCTGCTCCCCCGAGCCCTTTACTTATGCAGTGATAGCACAGGTACTCATATATGGCCCACTGATATACTGTATGTGCAGCTGCTGCAGTGTGGTAGGTAGAGTGGTTAGGCATGACAGAATCATTGCACCAGTGTGACTCCTGTCCCTTAGGCATATAAGCTGAAAAACTGTGGCAGCATTTGGCTAGTAATAAAATATAAATAATGAGTGCTATGTGCATTGTTACACAGCTGCTAGCAAAAAAAAGGTAATATATCAAAACCTCCAAAATAAGCATAAAATATATGCACCGTTGTATATGTGCAAAAAAATAAACAAATAAATAGTCCACAGATAAAAGTATAGATAGTGAAAAGTATATCCTCCTGTGGTCCCAATTGACACACGTAAAAAGTAAGAATATTCTTCTAGTGATTAAGATCAGAGGCTTACCAGAAATAGTGGCTGCTCAATCATGTGCAGCAAACATGCATAAACAGCATCACCCTCAGGGGACAGATATTTCCTCTTAGTATTTCTTGATAATAGGATTCCAAACATAAATCCAAAAAATAAACTAATATAGTGTAATACTGCTTAATGTAAGTGATAATCGCACCCAGTTGAGTATAGTGACAATAAGTGCAGATAAGTGTGCAATCACCGATCATCAGCCTTCACCCCCATGCAATGCGCACTCATCGCCAACTGCATTTTAAACAGCGTTATGGGTGAAGTGGACACTGATAGCAGGCATCAAACTGAAAACTCCTTCCCACACTCTCTCCTTTCTCTGAGTAGTGCTTGACGTTCACGCTGAAGGTCCCTACTGGGGTAGGGACCTATAGCATGAACGTCAGGCCAACACAATATTGTACCTGGTGGCGGCATATGATATGAGTTAAGCAGTCATCCATTTTATTTGTTTTTATGTGTTTTGATTTTATCCTGATGTTTTAACTGTATGTCCAAGTACTGCAATAAATACTACACTATGAAGCACCTTTTTTTGTTTATTGCTAATATAGAGGATTACTAAGAAGGGACATTTGTCCCCTGAGGGTGATGCAGTTTATGCATGTTTTGCTGCACTTGATGATGAGCAGCCAATATTTCTGGTAACCCTCTATTCTTAATCACTGGAAGAATATTCTTACTCTTCACGTGTCAATTGGAACCACAGGTGGATATTTTTATTAAAAACAGGACAAGGAGGGACTGTCTATGCTTTTATCTGTGGACTATTTATTTGTTTATTTTTGCACATATACAGCGCTGCATATATTTTAAGTATTTGGCTAGTGCTGTTGCATAACTCCCCAGACATAGGCGTGCGCAGGGGGGGTGCCAGGTGCCATTCAGTGTACCGAAACGTGCAGCCAGAAGTGTAACTATAAGCATAGGCGTGCGCAGCCTATTGGATTGGGGTGTGCACCCCAAAACTCAAAACACACACGTGTGTGGGTATGTGTGTGTAATATAAATATATATATATATATATATATATATATATATATATATATATATATATATATATACAGACACACACTCTTTTAAATAAATGTAAACAAACATTTTGAAAAGTGTTAAAACATTTTTAATATTTCAATACATTTTACATATTATGGCAGAGCTGGTCAGAGGGAGAAAGTGGGGATGAGAGAGGGGGAGATGGGATCAGTTGGCAGTGGTGGTGGGGGGAGGGGAATGGGATCAGTGGCAGTGCTGGGGGATGGAATGAGTGGAAGTGCTGGAGGGCATGGGATCAGTGGCAGTGCTGGAGAGGTGGGGGGGTGATTGGTGGCAGTGCAAGGGGGTTGATGGGATCAGTGGCAGTTGTGGTGGGGGGGTAATGGGATCAGTACTGGGGTGGGTGGGATGAGTGGCAGTGGTGGGGGGGTGGGGATCAGTGGCAGTGCTATGGGATTAATGGGATCGGTGGCAATGCTAAGGGATTGATGGGATCAGTGGCAGTTTTGGAAAGTTGATGGGATCCGTGGTGTTGATGGTGGTTATGGTGGGGGGGAATGGGATCAGTGGCAGTACTGGGGGGAATGGGATGAGTGGCAAGGTTGGGGGGGTCATTGGCAGTGCAGGGGGTTGATGGGATCAGTGACGGTGGTAGAGGGGATTTGTGGCAGTAATGGCGGGGTCTGATGAGTGGCAGTGTAAGGGGGGGTGGTATCAGTGAGAATGCTGGGGGGTGGGATCAATAGCAATGCTGGGGGAGGGGGGAGATAAGATGAGTGGCAGTGTTGAAGGGCATAAGATCAGTGGCAGCAGTGGTGGAGGGGTGGGATCAGTGACAGTGCTGAGTGGGGGAGATAGGATGAGTAGCAGTGCTGAGAAGCATGGGATCAGTGGCAGTGCTGGGTGGGGGGATGGATGGGATCGGTGGCAGTGCTGGGTGGGGGGATGGATGGATCGGTGACTGTGCTGGGTGGGGGGATGGATGGTATCGTGGCAGTGCTGGGTGGGGGATGGATGGGATCAGTGGCAGTGCTGGGTGGGGGGATGGATGGATCGGTGACAGTGCTGGGTGGGGGGGATGGATCGGTGACAGTGCTGGGTGGGGGAATGGATGGGATCGGTGACAGTGCTGGGTGGGGGATGGATGGGATCAGTGGCAGTGCTGGGTGGGGGGATGGATGGATCAGTGACAGTGCTGGGTGGGGCGATGGATGGGATCGGTGACAGTGCTGGGTGGGGGGATGGATAGTATCGGTGGCAGTGCTGGGTGGGGGGATGGATTGGTGACAGTGCTGTGTGGGGCGATTGATGGGATCGGTGACAGTGCTGGGTGGCGGGATGGATGGGATCGTGGCAGTGCTGGGTGGGGGGGATGAATGGGATCAGTGGCAGTGCTGGGTGGGGGATGTATGGGATCTGTGACAGTGCTGGGAGGCGGGATGGATGGGATCGTGGCAGTGCTGGGTGGGGGGGATGAATGGGATCAGTGGCAGTGCTGGGTGGGGGATGTATGGGATCTGTGACAGTGCTGGGTGGGGGATGGATGGGATCGATGGCAGTACTGGGTGGGGGGATGGATGGGATCGGTGACAGTGCTGGGCGGGGGGTGGATGGGATCAGTGGCAGTGCTGGGTGGGGGGATGGATGGGATCGGTGGCAGTGCTGGGTGGGGGGATGGATGGATCGGTGACAGTGCTGGGTGGGGGGATGGATGGTATCATGGCAGTGCTGGGTGGGGGATGGATGGGATCAGTGGCAGTGCTGGGTGGGGGGATGGATGGATCGGTGACAGTGCTGGGTGGGGGGGTGGATGGATCGGTGACAGTGCTGGGTGGGGCGATGGATGGGATCGGTGACAGTGCTGGGTGGGGGGATGGATAGGATCGGTGGCAGTGCTGGGTGGGGGGATGGATTGGTGACAGTGCTGTGTGGGGCGATTGATGGGATCGGTGACAGTGCTGGGTGGCGGGATGGATGTGATCGTGGCAGTGCTGGGTGGGGGGGATGAATGGGATCAGTGGCAGTGCTGGGTGGGGGATGTATGGGATCTGTGACAGTGCTGCTTGGGGGATGGATGGGATCGATGGCAGTACTGGGTGGGGGGATGGATGGGATCGGTGACAGTGCTGGGCGGGGGGGTGGATGGGATCGGTGGCAGTGCTGGGTGGGGGGATGGATGGGATCGGTGGCAGTGCTGGGTGGGGGGATCGATGGGATCGGTGGCAGTGCTGGGTGGGGGGATGGATGGGATCGGTGGCAGTGCTGGGTGGGGGGGATGGATGGGATTGGTGGCAGTGCTGGGTGGGGGGATGGATGGGATCGGTGGCAGTGCTGGGTGGGGGATGGATGGGATCGGTGACAGTGATGGGTGGGGGGATGGACGGGATCGGTGGCAGTGCTGGATGGGGGGATGGATGGGATCGGTGGCAGTGCTGGGTGGGGGGATGGATGGGATCGGTGGCAGTGCTGGGTGGGGGGATGGATGGGATCGGTGGCAGTGCTGGGTGGGGGGATGGATGGGATCAGTGACAGTGCTGGGTGGGGGGATGGATGGGATCGGTGGCAGTGCTGGGTGGGGGAATGGTTGGATTGGTGACAGTGCTGGGTGGGGGGGATAGATGGAATCGGTGGCAGTGCTGGGTGGGGGGATGGATGGGATTGGTGACAATGCTGGGTGGGGGGATGGATGGATTGGTGACAATGCTGGGTGGGGGGATGGATGGATTGGTGACAGTGCTGGGTGGGGGGATGCATGGGATCGGTGGCAGTGCTGGGTGGGGGGATGGATGGGATTTGTGGCAGTGCTGGGTGGGGGGGTGGATGGATTGGTGACAGTGCTGGGTGGGGGGTTGGATGGGATTGGTGGCAGTGCTGGGTGGGGGGATGGATGGGATTTGTGGCACTCACTTGCTCTCAGTGTGGACTCCATGCTTGCTGTGTCTCCGGCTCCCTCCAGGCTTCACGTGTTTCCTCACACAGTGGAGACCTCCTCCGCCTCTCCTACTGCATCAGCTGGCTCTTCCAGTCCCCCGGACACCATGCCCCATCCTGCTGCTGGAAATTCAATGGGCGGAGCCGCGGAGAAGCTGGGAGGCGGAGCCAGCAGTTCTAGTACCGTAGCAGATAGAAAGTAACATAGAGCACCAGGCTGGATGAGAGGGGCAGCGGGGCGGCATATAGAACAACCGATGCTCTGCATTTTCCTCTATGCAGCACCTGAATACTGTCCCACCCAGCACTGTCACAGATCCCATTCATCCCCCACACAGCACTGCCACTGATCCCATCCATCCCCCCACCCAGCACTGCCACCGATCCCATCCATCCCCCCACCCAGCACTGCCACTGATCCCATGCTTCTCAGCACTGCTACTCATCCTATCTCCCCCCCAGCACTGCCACTAATCCTATTCCCTTAGCACTGCTGCCACTGATCCCATGCCTCCAAGTACTGATCCCATGCCTCCCAGTACTGCCACTGATCCCATGCCTCCCAGTATTGCCACTGATCCCATGCCCCCCAGTACTGTCACTGATCCCATGCCCCCACCACACTGCTGCCACTGATCCCATGTCCCCCAGCACTGCCACTCATCCTATCTCCCCCACTCAGCACTGTCACTGATCCCACCCCTCCACCACTGCTGCCACTGATCTTATGCCCTTCAACACTGCCACTCATCCTATCTCCCCCCTCCCCCAGCATTGCTACTGATCCCACCCCCCAGCATTCTCACTGATACCACCCCACCTTACACTGCCACTCATCAGACCCCCCCCCATTACTGCCACAAATCCCCTCCACCACTGTCACTGATCCCATCAACCCCCAGCACTGCCAATGATCCCCCCAACCTTGCCACTCATCCCATTCCCCCCCAGTACTGCCACTGATCCCATTCCCCCCCACCATCAACACCACGGATCCCATCAACTTTCAAACACTGCCACTGATCCCATCAATCCCCTAGCATTGCCACCGATCCCATCAATCCCCTAGCACTGCCACTGATCCCCACCCCCCCACCACTGTCACTCATCCCACCCACCCCAGTACTGATCCCATTACCCCCCCCACAACAACTGCCACTGATCCCATCAACCCCCTTGCACTGCCACCGATCACCCCCCCACCTCTCCAGCACTGCCACTGATCCCATGCCCTCCAGCACTTCCACTCATTCCATCCCCCAGCACCCCCAGCACTGCCACTGATCCCATTCCCCTCCCCCCACCACCACTGCCAACTGATCCCATCTCCCCCTCTCTCATCCCCACTTTCTCCCTCTGACCAGCTCTGCCATAATATGTAAAATGTATTGAAATATTAAAAATTGTTTTAACACTTTTCAAAATGTTTGTTTACATTTATTTAAAAGAGTGTGTGTCTGTGTGTGTATATATATATATATATATATATATATATATATATATATATATATATATATATATTTATATTACACACACATACCCACACACATTTGTGTTTTGAGTTTTGGGGTGCACACCCTAATCCAATAGGCTGCGCACGCCTATGTCCCCAGAAGAGGGCATTGAAGACCAGGGGATGGAAATTACTGTTTTGTCCCCATCACCAGATGTCAGGATGTGCATCCAGTGGTGTGCCTTGTCCTACATCCTTCCCAACCTCCATAAAAGTGACAGAACTATAACATATAGTAAGCAAAAGAGAGAGGGCACCACCATCTTAGTACAGACATTTATTAATAAATATAAAACCATAAAAAGCTTGTATGCACTCACTGCATTCAGTAAATGAGCAGCAAGTATGACGATGTGTGACGTCATCCGCAAAGTCCAGCTGAACCGAGCCTGGAAGTCCCCAGCTGCATCTCCTACAGCTTGCATTTCTGCTTGCTTGCCCGGATGCGTCCTACTATCCAGCAGCTTCCTGACACAGCTCTGTATACACCAGTCATCTCCCTGCCGAACTCTGCCACTCCCGGCCACTTTCTAGATGAGTTTTGCACAAAGGTTTACTATTGACATACTGATCATTTACTAAATGCAGTGAGCGTATACAAGTTTTCTATGGTTTTATATTAATAAATGGCTGAACTTAGAAGTTGGTGCCCCCTCTCTTTTGATTACTATATGTGCATTAGTGTTTACTCAAGACTCAAATACTGAGGATCTGCAACCATCATCTAGTGGCCTGGGCTGAATTTATACCAGTTAATAAGATCATTCTAAGCTAAGGCCATAATTCCCCTATTAGACTATTGTTCTAAATTTGGCACAATGGTTGTTGTTTTCTTGTTTTTTACCTACTATAACATCCCTGTCCAAACTTGCTGAACTTCAAGACTGTGATCAGGTGCACTCTGCAGTTGACTTTGTGATATAGTGATGTGTAAACATTACCTTCCCTATGATGGTTGATGGAAAGAATGGTCTTATAACTGAAAAGATGGCAGCTGGGAATCTGCCATTGTAGTGCTGCAAATTCCAGGAAGTAGGCAGACTCCACCAGCTGGATTTGGCTGCAGCTGTAAAGCCAGCAAATTTGCTAAGCTAGCATTGAGACATTGGGCATGGGTGTGGCTGAGGATGTTTGCTTTCCTATGCTCTAGCAGCTGGAGCACAGAAAGCTGCCTACTCAGTAGTAAAGCTGGAAATGGTAGGGTGGGGTTAGCAAAATTAAAACACGGTTGCACGTTACTCTTTCCCTACTCTGCATGGCCCCATGGTGACCTTGTTCTCCACTGGATGTGCCAAAAGGTCTGACACTCCTTGAAATACTGACAATCTTATTGCTCGAGGCTGCTAATAGGGAATCTTGTATAGTGGTTAGAGAGGTGGGAAGGGGGGAGTTGGAAGAAGGAAAAGTAATATGGTGCTTTTTCTGTTGACTATTAGCATGCAAGTGCTACTTCCACCAAGCTTCATGGTAAATATTCATATGACTCTTCATACACATGGTACCAAATTTACCAAGTGTTTTACCATGCTTGGGGCACTAATGATGCTGCAAATGATGAAGATGCAGTTTGCAACAGAAATAGGTGGAACTGGGGAAAAGCTGTGGCTTGCATCCATGGAGCTCTGACATCTGGTGGAATTAGGGTAGTTTCTCAATCCATTCCTCTGATTTGTCCTTGGATGACATCCTGCCTCGCTGAAGTTGTACCATTCCCCTCACTTTACAGCTCATCACTGGGGCCAAATTGGCAGCAAGTTGCAGCTGCAGGAACATTGGTACCAATTGGTTCTCTTTGCTTGTTGTTCCTTTCCTCTATGTTTCCATTGCTCTTCTCCTCAACCTCAGATGCAATTACAATGTAATTGCTGTGCATCTGCTTGCAGCAAGTGGCTGATGCTGTGCTCAAATATTTCAGCAGACTAGTCCATGCCAGTTTGCAGGTCAATAGCAGGAGTTATGGATGAGGAGGAAGAACAGGACATTTTTGCAGCTAAAGACAATTTCATGCTACTCTGGGCCTGCGGGACAGAGGAAGAGAATGATAAAGGCATGGTTAGCCTCCCCACCACCTCTAGGTGCTCTGGCTGTGTAGTTCTCACCTGCCTGAAAAAAAAACACATGCCCTGTATTTTGATGCTGCACCATGACCACTGCTTTGGCTGGTGGATATGGATGCTGCTCACCCATGATACCTGCAGGTGAACAATCTTTACCTTTCCCTTTAGGCCTCCCACACATGATGTTTTTGTGAGGGTTATTTATTACTTTTATTAACAGCTATGGCAAGAGATCTGATAATATGGTGCAAAAAACACTGTGGTGCTTTAGAGCAGCCTTTTTTCAACCAGGGTGCCCAGGCACCCTGGGGTGCCTTGAGGTTTCTTCAGGGGTGCCTTGGCAAAATGCCTAAAAATTGCCCAAAAATCGTATACAAGCCAGTGGATCAAGCCTGTCTTTTAATTACACAAAGCCACAGGTTTTCATTATGCACCATTATGACCTTCTAGCTGCTGGCAACCTAACAACCAATGACATCATCAGTTGTTAAGAAAGATGTCCGTCATCCGCACAGCATCCTTTTTTGATTCTCCCCTGCCCCTCTCTGTCAATGCTGGGGTCACATTAGCTGAGTGAGGGAGAGAAACTGAGGAAGAGTAACACTGGAATATTAGTCAGTACCAAAAAGGTATAATTGTATAAGTCAGTGTGCAAAAGTGTATTTGATTTGGAAGAGTAAAACATCTCTAATGTTAGGTGTCCTATGTGTTTGGATGTTGATGCATTATGTAAAACTATTAGAATAGCTTTTTACATTTTAGAATGGGGTGTCGCAAGGCTGTCCATAATTTTAAAGGGTGCCTTGACTGAAAAAAGGTTTAGAAACACTGCTTTAGAGGACTAAGCTGCACTGTGCTTTGCTGCAAACAAAAAAAACAGCTTTTGCAGTGTCACCAACACATTTACCCTGTAGACGTTGACCCTGCAAAAAATAATTAATTAAACAAACAAAGACCCCAACAAAGATAAAAACAAAAGCAAAATGACGTGAGCGCATTAGTCGCTAAACACCAACACACTGACAAAGAGCTGCTGGGAAAGTAGTTATTTATAGTGTGTGTGCTGGAATTGGTATTATAACAGTAACAAAATATACAGTGTTACCTCTGGTGGCTAATTAAAAGGCTCTATATTAAATACAGTATAGCAGTATAATACAATGCTCCCTCTTGTGGCTTAGTAAAAAAATCTATTAATACGAGATTTAATATTGCAGTGAGATACAGTGCTCCCTCTTGTGGCTATTTTTTTTTTTTATATATATAATCTTTATTTTAAGGAAATTTTCATTTAACAACATACAGATAGAAAAGGTCTAAAGTATGTTACATAGATTGCCTTTTGGGGTACATTTTCACAGAAAGAAAATATAACTCAGGGATACACACATTGAGGGATCATTTTAGAGGGATGTATGATTGTCATCTCACTATAGCATCATATGAATTCACACATCTATGAATCTCCTCTACAGTCCCCCCCGGGACATCCCTGAGGAGGAGTAGAACCTTCAATCAAGAGCAGGGATCACAGAGCGATCCGGGTTACCAAGGCCCAGCAAAGAAATCAGAAACATAAATCAGGATGAAAATGAAAACAAAATAAACTGCAAACAAAAATTAAAAACAAAAGAAGGGGGTGTTACACCTTTTAGCATGGTAAACCAACTTAAGCTGTATTAGGTTTGTCAAGACTCTTCTGCACTTTTACTCTTCAATCAGTACCACATCGGAATCCCCACACCCCGACCCCGTCAATCAGGTGGGGCCGTCGTATGCGAGGGTCCCGGGATGGATGACACTGCCGGACTGATATATTGTATCCAGGTAGCCCAGATTGAATAAAACTTCTCATATCTGTCGTTACACTTCGCCATCCATTCCTCCGCAGCCATGATATTATTGACTAAAATTATCCATTCAGCGCGGTTAGGTACCTGAGGCTTCTTCCAATATATTGAGATTAGCCTTCGGGCCGCATTAAGCAAATGTGGTAGTATCGACTTATGGTATTGGCCGAGAGGAATGGTGGGGAAATGCAAAAGAGACTCCACAGGGGAGTCCGGGAGATCCAGGTCTAAAATGATTTTGATCTGAGCGTGAATATCCAGCCAATAAGGTCCTAATTTGGGACACTCCCACCAGATGTGGAGAAATGAGCCTCTAAGGCCACATTCTCTCCAGCATGTGGCTGAAAGAGATGGGTATATCTTAGCAAGTTTGGCAGGGACCCTATACCATCTGGTTAGGACTTTGTAGCTGTTCTCTTGCATTTTTGTATCTACTGTGCTGGAGTGTGTGAGGCTATACAGATGGTCCAGCTGAGGCTTAGTAAAAACGTGCTGAAGGTCCCTCTCCCAATCGCTAATGAATCCCGGCTTTCCCTCATTGTGCATGGATTGCAGTAAATCATATAATACTGATATTGAGTGAGGGATAGCGGAGGTTGACATACATAGGCGCTCCAAGGCTGATGCTTGAGTGGGAGAACGAACTCCATGTGGTAGACTCCAAATGAAATGCTGGAGCTGTCTATAATGCCACTTGTCCATTGGGAAGGTGCCATAGTGTTCCCTTAGGGTCGCTAACGGCAGCAAGCCTTCATCTTAAATCAATCTACCACATCTGGACTCTCCATCAGCCGCCAACGCCCGAAAGAAGGACATATGCTCCCCTGGATTAAACCAGGGGAAGCCACCCAGTGGTGCCAGAGGCGAAGTCGGCGGAGCAAGCCTTCCCCTCTTATTCAAAGCCTCCCAAATTGTCAGGGCATGGGAGGCCATGGGAGAAACCAGCATTGAAAAACCCCTACACTCCCGTGGAACCCAGGGGGCATGCGACAGGTTCCGGCCTGCTAAAAATTTATCGAGTGGCACCCAAAGTTTCAAGGTGACACCGTGATACCAGTCTAGAATGCGCTGCAAAGCTATGGCTTCGTAATATCTGCGGACCAGAGGGACCCCCAAACCCCCTCCTACTTTAGGGCGTTGTATCGTGCGAAGGGCCAGCCTAGGGCATTTCCCACTCCAAATATATTGTATAAACAGGCTGTTGAGGGTTGAGAAGAAAGTCCTAGGCAGGGTGATAGGCACCATCTGCAGGAAAAACAGGACACGGGGCAGCACATTCATTTTGAGGACACTGACTCGGCCCATCCAAGAAAATGCAGATCGGTCCCATCTTTTAAGGTCTGCTCTGATAGTGGAGAGCAATGGCCCGTAATTACACGTGTAAAGCTGGGAGCAGCTGGCAGGCAAGTATATCCCCAGATACTTCAAGGAGGTCTGACACCATGTAAAGGAGAAGGCAGCCTGCAGCTGTGTACGTAGACCCAAGGAAATATTCAGGGATAGAATCTCTGACTTGTTATAATTTATCTTGAAATTGGACAAAAGGTTGAATTCTCTTAGTTCTGCCAGGATGTTAGGCAGCGATATCAAAGGCCCAGAGACATAGAATAGTACATCATTCGCATAAGCGGACAGCTTATGTTCGGTCGGCCCTACAGTGAAGCCTTTGATATCTTTATTAAGGCGGATTTTATTAAGCAGTGGCTCAAGGGTTAATGCAAAAATAAGAGGGGACAAAGGGCATCCCTGGCACGTCCCATTGCCAATCGGTAATGCATCTGACAGTAGTCCATTTACTTTTACCCTAGCAGTTGGGGAACTATAAAGGGATGATATCCAGGCTAACATATTAGGGCCCAGGCCAAGCCTGACCAACACTGCCCTCATATATGTCCAGTCCACCCTGTCAATTGCCTTCTCGGCATCAATGGAAAGCAAAAGACAGGGGTGAGTCGTAGCCTGAGACTCCACCCAATGGATCAGTTGGAGTGCTCTGTTTGAGTTGTTGTCATGGTTATGCAATAGAGTTTTCTCTATCAGCTTAACTGTCTCCATGTGTTCATCTCTAAAGACCAGCTGCCTTTCACCTGACTGGTTTTATAACCTCTTCTCTAGCATGGCCCCACCCCAGGCCCTATCAGGGAACCCTATATTAACCTGTGCACTGCAAGCCAGCAGTGCTGATCAACCATTGTATGTTAGCCTCCGTGTGTACTTGCTGTATTTCCTACGTCTGATTCCTGTTACCGACTTTGGCCTGTTCTCGACTCTCCCTGTCTGCTTGTTACCCTGACCTTTGGTGTGTTATGTTTATCCTTCTCTGCTAGTCACCCTGACCTTTGGCTTACCCCTTACTTCCCTGTCGTTCCAGCCTGCTGCCTCATTCCTCTTCTCCTGTAGTCTACGGTGAGCGTGAGCTTTGAGACCCTGGGGGCCGTGACCTGGAGCCAGACTGCAGCACAGTCCATCCTCACCACTAGAGGCTCTGGTGAACACCCGCTGGCTCTTAGACTCTGCGCCCTGGGGAATCTATGTTCTAGCTCCCACTGGGATCCACGTTAGTTATCCTGTAGACCTGCTTCCTGAACCTTCCAGGGTTCAATCCGCAGCAGTCAGGCCTAGGGTCCACTACCTTAGCGGTGCACTTCTGACTCCTACAGAGTGCATCTGTCACCTGGTCCCAGGTGACCTCACAGTTTGATCAGCCATGGCACGGGCTGATGTGCGGCTACCCGCAGATGATCCGTTGCAGGGCTTAGTTCGCAGACTTGAGACCCAGGAATCGTATCAGACCCAAGTGATGCGATTCCTTCAGGATTTGGCATCCCGTTTTGAACAGGTGCTTCTGCACCTATCGCACCAGTCGCAGCCACACATTCATTACAACTGCCATCTCCGGCCCGTTTCTCTGGGGACTCCAAGGCTTGCAGAGGGTTCCTTAGCCAGTGCACGATTCATTTTGAACTTCAGTCCCAAAACTTCCTGTCCGATCGGGCGAAAGTAGCCTAGCTTGGGCTGCCCCCTGTGGGAACTGAATGATCCAGTGGTTTCTAGCCTGTCTGATTTCTTGAAACTTTTTCGGAATATCTTCGAGGTCTCCTCAGCGGCTAGCACTCTTTTACGTCTCCGTCAAGAGTCCGCTTCTGTGGGGCAGTATTCTCTTCAGTTCCATATCCTCACAGCTAAATTGAGCTGGAATAATGAGGCCCTAGTTGCAACCTTTTTACATGGCCTCTCTGATAGAGTGAAGGATGAATTAGCAGGAAGATCCCTTCCTGCTGGTCTGGATGGTGTCATCACCTTGTGTAACCAGATCGATATTCGCTTTCAGGAGAGGGCCCTGGAAAAAAGACGCCATCACTCCCTGTTCCTTAGGCAGCTTGAGCTCCCAGTCACTTCTCTTTGATCCGAGGAGCACCCCCTGCCCGCTGAGGAACCTATGCAGCTGGGCTGGACCGAGTTGTCCCCTGAAGAACGTGCTAGGCGCAGAATTCTGGGCCTGTGCCTCTATTGTGAGGCCAAAGGTCATTTTCGTGACACTTGTTCTCTTCATCCAGAAAAACGATCGGGGCTAATACATCTGGAAGGTGGAGTATTAGACCCTGAAGTATCACCTTCACCTTCTCATCTTCTTCTTTCTGTTCCTTCATGTCGGCGCTTCCTCTCGTTCGGTCTCGGCACATCTGGATTCCGGAGCCGCTGGCAATTTCATGGATTGGGAAACTGCATCTTCCATGAGACTTACCCTTTTGCCCCTTTTAACGCCATTGGTGGTCTTGGCGATTGATAGCACTGTTCTCCCAGGGGGTCCTATCCGCTTCCAGACCCTGCCTGTTAAGATGTTGGTCGGGACACTCCACCAGGAGTGGATATCCTTCCTTGTCTTGCCTAAAGCTTCATCTCCTATCATATTAGGTCTTCCTTGGTTACGGTTCCATTCTCCACACATTGACTGGACTGCTGGACGGATCCTGGCTTGGGGTTCCTCCTGTTCCTCTTCCTGCCTACTCAAGGTTACCCCAAAAGAGAAACTTCCTGTTCCCACCATCCCAGTATCCTCTGCTCTTCCCGCTGCATATAGCGATTTCTGGAATGTCTCCTGCAATAGTCGGGCTGAGGCACTCTCTGGGTCATGTGGCACTCTGGATGAGGAGCCCACCTGTGAACTTGAGCCGATCATTCACTCCAGTTTGCATGGTTATTTACCTTTGCCTGTTCCTGGACCCCCTTGGACGCACACCCAGGCTGACTATTCTACCAGTTCCACAGTCGCTACGCCCTGTGATGCGATTCTGGTGGTCGTTGCACCTGGCAATGCTGTTCAGTTGGCCTCTGCATCAGTTCAGCCTATGCCCAGGGAAGCTATCCAGCTTGACTTCTGTGACACATCACTTTCTAACCAACCTTGTTTCAGGGATCCACTGACTTCTGCCCAGTCTGATGATCCTGTGTTGGATGTCCAGCTCATCTTTAAGGGTCTGGGGGACCCTGCTCAGACTCTTGATGGTCTTCTTATGCCTTTACCCACTCCTAAGAAGCCTTTAGCCCTCAATAAGTCCTCTCGTCCTCTCCCTACCTCGGTTTTGGTCTCTGAGGATAATCTTAAGTACGAGGTTAGTCAAGTTCTTGATTCCCAGCGCCGTAGAGGCATTCTTCAGTACCTCGTTCATTGGGAAGGGTTTGGTCCTGAGTCCTTGGATCACTGCATCTGAGATCTTTGCGCCTCGTCTGTTGAGGAGGTTTCATCTGGAGTTTCCCTTTAAGCCAGGGCCCAGGCGGGGGAGGGGGAGGCCTCATAAGAGGGGGGGGTACTGTCATGGTTATGCAATAGTTTTCTCTGTCAGCTTACCTGTCTCCATGTGTTCATCTCTAAAGACCAGCTGCCTTTCACCTGACTGTTTTTATAACCTCTCCTCTAGCATGGCCCCACCCCAGGCCCTATCAGGGAACCCTATATTAACCTGTGCACTGCAAGCCAGCAGTGCTGATCAACCATTGCGTGTTAGCCTCCGTGTGTACTTGCTGTGTTTCCTACGTCTGATTCCTGTTACCGACTTTGGCCTGTTCTCGACTCTCCCTGTCTGCTTGTTACCCTGACCTTTGGCATGTTATGTTTATCCTTGTCTGCTAGTCGCCCTGACCTTTGACTTACCCCTTACTTCCCTGTCTTTCCCTGTCTTTCCAGCCTGCTGCCTCCTTCCTCTTCTCCTGTAGTTTACGGTGAGCATGAGCTGTGAGACCCTGGGGGCCGCGACCTGGAGCCAGACTGCAGTGCAATCCATCCTCACCACTGGAGGCTCTGGTGAACACCCGCTGGCTCTTAGACTCCGCACCCTGGGGAATCTATGCTCTAGCTCCCACTGGGATCCATGTTAGTTATCCTGTAGACCTGCTTCCTGAACCTTCCAGAGTTCAATCCGCAGCAGTCAGTCCTAGGGTCCACTACCTTAGCGATGCACTTCTGACTCCTACAGAGTGCATCTGTCACCTGGTCCCAGGTGACCTGACAATTGTCCCTTGCCTCCCTTCCCATTATGAAGCCCGTATGTTCAGGGTGTACAACAGTTGGGAGGAGTGGCTTAAGTCTATTGGCCAAGATTTTCACCAAAATCTTCACATCTGTGTTCAAAAGTGATATAGGCCTATAGTTCCCGGGCATAGTGTGGTCTTTCCCTTCCTTCGGGAGGACTGTAATATGTGCCATCAACGCCTCACTAGGCATTGCCGAGCCGGAGGCCAGCGACGTAAAGTAAGCACACATGGGCTTAGACAGCACCTCCGAATATTTTTTGTAATAGGCATTTGTGTAGCCATTGGGGCCCGGACCCTTCCCATTAGGAAGGTCTTTGATTACCGCCTCAATTTCCGATATAGAGATAGGTGCATCCAGCTGTTCGCCAACAGATGCCGCAAGCTGTGGGGAATGGGCCTCTGTGAGGTATTGTAGGATGCGGTCGGTCCGTTGGGGCTCCGCAGATCCTGGTAAGATACCTGGGAGTTGATACAGTTGGGCGTCCTCTTGTGGCTATTTTAACTAACCTCCTCTAAATGTATAACATGTATAAATGTATAACATCTCTCTTTTATAAAGTAACAAGTAAAAATGCAGTTGTTCAAGCCAAAAGTTGCCCTGAAGTTGAAATGTAATTTTTTTGCATTTATTTTTGTTTTAACAGGAGCACGGAAAAAAGTTAACTGTTTTACTGTTAGTGTTCCTACTGGGGATAGCAGTGTAAGGAAAGGTAAGAATTTCTGAAAATGTTTTTATTTCTTTTTTTACCATATTTTTATTGAAAAATTTTCAAAGGAAGATACAAAATAGAATTTACAAACATTCAGATATAACATTTTCAAGCTTCTGTCAATAGTAAGATCCATATAGGAATGCTAAACTTAGAATATACAATGTGCATAATAACAAAAGGAGTATTTCAAAATTGAACGAGCAGTGTGTAATATTAGGTCCACAACATATTAGTGATAACGGTCATGCTACTGGCACATCCGGACACACCAATGGGAGCAACCTGTGTCCGTGTGGGAGCATGGCCAATCATCACTCTTGGGTAGGATTCTTTCTTATTTTATGTTTTTATTGTTGTCTGTGCCATCCTGTCCTAGTGCTGATCATTTTCCCCAAATCTGCTGGTGTCACAAGGCCAGGAAAGGAGGGTCACAGACAGGGAAAACAATGTAGGCTATAAAAAACTTTAATAGGCATAACCCATTTTAACCCATATTTTTTTCTCCATGTTCCGGTGGTAAAATAAAGCCCTGTGAAGTCAGCACGTGGGCTGCAAAATTAATGCAGGGGTAGCTGCTGTAAGATCATTTCCAACTGATGCAAGCACTTCCCCTAAAACAACATCTTCTAAGGGTCATTTCACTACACACAGTGCATAGACAGACACTTGGGAATCAAGCCAACAGCATTGTGTCTGTGATGTGCCTAATATAAATTGCATCAGAGCAGAATTTGTCCTGCTGGTTACCTAAATAATGAAAAAATAACATTTTGCCTCTCGGTGGTCAGTGTCCTTGTAAGATGGTAAAACTGATTGCTTCAGTGGAGATAAGTCAGCACCTGAGATGTGGCTGTGGAGTGTGGAGTCTAATCTCACCTGTTTTTATTTTATTTTTGCCCCGGGTACTGTGCAGAGTCATCTTAATAGCATCATGGGCCCCTGGACAAAAATGTACTAGGGCTTCTAACAGCCTGACCCAATTAACACACCTACTCTCAAGAATTAAAGTATAAATAGTTTATGGAATTAAACATATATTTAATACCGGTAGTACTTTTAATAAAATTGATTTAACACAATGAGAAAACATGCCATAAATCAAAGACTAATCAACATAAAGGGCACAGTACAGGGGGGATCAGGAGGGCACAGTCCTGGATTTAGGAGAACTCAGTACAGTTTCCGGGATGCTGCTTGGAACATGGCCATCCCTGGACAGCTCGGTTAAAACCGTGATTGTCCCAGCCAATTCAGAACAGTTGGCAAGTATGATGTAATGAAAGCTTAATGTAATGAAAGTGCCCCCATGCACCTAGAGGCCCCTAAGCAGTGCCCAGGAATGCCCATGCATTAAGACGGCCCTGGTGCTGGGGGCAACAACTTTGATTTAAATAACCGCAGTCTATGATGAAAAATGGATGTAAGCCTCAGACCACTCAAGGTAGTTTTGATTTGACTTAAAAAAATCACAACTTTGGTTAACTCTTTTTCACAATAGAATTATGTTGAAGCACACTATACCTATAATACAATACATGTATACACTTGTTCAACCCTGCTTTATTCCTGGAAATGTAATTATTATTACATAATTTTTAGGCTCCTATTGTGCCATACTCTAGCTTATAGTTTACAAATGAAATACATTCATCACCATTCCACAAGTTCAGTGCAAGAACATGCCAAACTATCCACTGCGAGTGAAAAGGGAACCCCAGGAATCATTATAAGGAACATCGGAAGAATGAATTCTGATTTTTACCATGTGTGTCATGAATGACACACAGAAGGTTACTACTAAGTTTGCCTAAGGCTACCTGGATGTTCTGCACTGCTACTGCTGCAATGTTTCATAACGGGATGAGACAAAAGAAAAATATATTTTTTTTATTTTTGAAAAAACAATACATATCCTAATATCAAAACATTATTCCAACTGTGAAGCATGGTGTGGATAACTTTAAGTCTAATGCCCCGTACACACAGTCGTATTTTCTGACGGAAAATGTGTGATAGGACCTTGTTGTCGGAAATTCCGACCGTGTGTAGGCTCCATCACACATTTTCCATCGGATTTTCCGACACACAAAGTTTGAGAGCAGGATATAAAATTTTCCGACAACAAAATCCGTTGTCGGAAATTCCGATCGTGTGTACACAAATCCGACGGACAAAGTGCCACGCATGCTCAGAATAAATAAAGAGATGAAAGCTATTGGCCACTGCCCCATTTATAGTCCCGACGTACGTGTTTTACGTCACCGCATTTGGAACGATCGGATTTTCCGACAATTTTGTGTGACCGTGTGTATGCAAGACAAGTTTGAGCCAACATCCGTCGGAAAAAATCCTAGGATTTTGTTGTCGGAATGTCCGAACAAAGTCCGACCGTGTGTACGGGGCATCAGAGTCCTGGATCCATTGAGGGACCTATGAATTCCAAGTCATACAATGCAATTCTACAGAAGAAACAAATTAAAGTTAAAACCGGTTGAGAGTATGACAGTTTTTTGCTGAAACAAAAGCATTTTATATATTTTAAAGCATATTTAATGCGCAACTCTACTTTTGTTGAGGAAAAAAACATTCCCACCTGGGTGATCTATGTACCTTGCAAGGATTATAACAACCTTTGTTGCAGAATCCTACCTTTTGTTATTCTGAAGAAATCCATGTGTGTTTGTCTGTTCTGTTCTGAGTGGGTCTAATGTGAGTGGTTTCATAATTATTAGTCAGCTTTGGCAGCTGAAGAGCACTAATGAGGAAAGCTGCTGGGCCTGCATCCCTTTAGACGTGTTCCTATTGGAAATATCTCACCAAAAATTAAATTTTTGTTGCAGGGGATGCCTGAAATCTGACTTGTATCTTAAACAGACTTCTGGGAAAATTGGTGAGCCAATCACACAAGCAGGAAATGATGTTTCTGGGGAGTGGTCAGTACACATTCTGTGCACAGAACAACTACATGTAGCCATATTGCATTGCATTTATAGAAAATTACAGAGGCTGCAGATTGAAAAGAAATTATTTTTAATATATAATATATTCAGATAAGAAGGAATGTCACTAAGAGAATTTCATGTTACAATTAGGGGATTAAAGTAAGGCACTGTTGCTATATAGTAACTAGGCACTTCTATTGGAGTAGTTCTCAATGGAAGTAAAAATCGAGAATTTCTCCTCTTTATAAATGTATAAATTAATAGGGTTTGAGAAAATCACCTTTATTTTTATTTTTTATAAGAGATCACTATAGGAAATAGGTTGGGGGGGGGGGGGGTTATATACATTTTTTTTCTTTTTGTGTTTGTAAGAGATCACCTTTGTTATTTAGTAACTAGGCACTTCCATTGGAGCAGTTCTTGATGGAAGTAAAAGTCGAGAATTTCTCCTCTTTATACATTTATAAATCAAAAGGGTTTGGGTAAATCACTTTGGTTTTTTTTTGTTTTGTTTAACATTCAATTAGAATATGACTTGTATCGCAATTGTACACGCTATATTATTTTTTCTTTATTTGCTATTTTTTTTCCCGACAAAAGTGGAGTTACCCTTTAAAATGGCTAAGGCAGAGTTGTTTATCTGGTTCCCAACCGGCGCACGCCAATGTACGTTGGCAGAATGGCACGGCTGGGCAAATGGGCGTACCTGTACGCCCCTTTAAATTTGCCGCCATGCCGTTGCGTGCGCGTGCCGGCCGGGAGCTCTGTGAGTCGGGTCACGGGTCACGTGGACTCAAATGCCGCGGGGATACCCACGATCACCTCACGGAGAGGAAGAACGGGGAGATGCTAATGTAAACAAGCATCTCCCCGTTCTGCCTAGTGACAGTGTCACTGATCTCTGCTCCCTGTGATCGGGAGCAGAGATCAGTGACGTGTCACACATAGCCACACCCCCCACAGTTAGAAACACTCCCCAGGACATACTTAACCCCTACATGCCCCCTAGTTGTTAACCCCTTCACTGGCAGTGTCATTTACACAGGAATCAGTGCATTTGTATAGCACTGATTGCTGTATAAATGACAATGGTCCCAAAAATGTGTCAAAAATGTCTGATGTGTCCGCCATAATGTCGCAGCCACGATAAAAATTGCTGATCGCCGCCATTACTAGTAAACAAAAATTATTAATAAAAATGCCATAAAACTATCCCCTATTTTGTGAACGCTATAACTTCCTTCCATCGGAGGTTCATTTGGTGGCCATCTGTAACATCTGTGGAGGTCCTGGATCCTTTGGAGTTCCATGTAACCGCAGATTCCGGCACCCTTGCCTATATGACTCTTTATCGCTGACACTTGAGTCCATCTATTCCGATAAGAGTATATATACCTTTCCTTTTTTGTTGAAGAAGCACCATCTTGATGTTTTCCTTACCGGACAGTGTCAACATAATATAAGCTTGCCTTGCCATCTTTTGGTGGATGATTTATAGGCCATCTTCAATAGATTTCCTCATTTATTGGACTTTTTCACATTTGTCCTTTTATACATGCCACTTTTGTATATTTGATTTCATTTCATTTATATATTAATGTGTACATGTATTAGCGCTACAACATTCACCATTTATGCTTTATATGTTTGTCACATTTTTTGTAGCTGCTTTTTCTTCTTTCACTTGAGGTAAGCGCAGTCACGCCTATATTCACATTTAATTTATAGTTATAGCTAAAGACAAACTGTTGATTTAACCTAATTCTTACCTTTTTTTTCTATATCCCACACAAACATAATTTAACTTACAATTTGGAAAATCAAACTTGAAATTATCTCAGGCTTTTATTTATAGTTATAGCTAAAGATAAACTGTGGATTTAATATATTCTTACCTTTTTTTTCCATATCAGTTGACCTAGATTGTACCTTTCATTTTAATAATCAAAAAGCAGAATGCATGGTATCTACTAGATTTGCAAAAGAAAAAGTATTTGAGTGCCATCTTGTGGCAAAACATATACTGCAGTGTAATAATATTCAGGCTATAGGAGTTTATGCATATTGCATTTATCATAACCAGTATCTAAGCAGCATTGCACTCAGGGACATAATTTAATGCTGCTTGATTTTCCTATTATTGTTTTTCATATTAAAGCCTACAGACAATTTAGAGGAAGCATAACATAAAACTAAATGGCAGCTCATATCCTTCCACTGTTATTGTTTAAGTAACTACTGGAAACCTAAGGGAAAACCTGTAGATTACAGCTTGATGAACAACAATCCAGCAAAATGCATAGATGAAATGTATAGCACGATGTTGACCTTTCAGTGCTGAAGCTCTCTGGCTTGGTTTTTTACTAATTTGCAGAAATACTATAACTTTGGATATAGGCCAACAATCATAATCAGAGAGGGGCTCTAGGCCAGGCCTTGGTGTGTAAAAGAAGGCAATCTAGGCTACAGAGATTTTTAAGGGCAGCAGCCTGTAGTGTATTTTACCATCTTTAGTTGTCTTCAGCAGGAAATATTAGCACAACAAGATTCCAGACGTGTAGAGTAAACATATGCTTATTAGTTGAGGTGTATGAAACCAACTGAATGTAAATCCTTATAATCATAGAGCACAGCACTACCAGAGTGTCCCAGGAGACACATTATTCAAATCTGGCCTTGCTAGTGATGAGATATGATTGATCCAACTGGTGGCAGGGGAATACTAAAGCCTCCTCTTCTATATTCTTTAAGCTTGTCATTGATATTCTGCTCATGTATGAAATTACACATCATAATAAACACATTTTTTAAATTGGTAGTTAGAGAGTGGTTTTAATATAATCTACCTACACATAGGAAATCACATTTTACCTAATCTTACCTTTATATTTAAACAAAAATGTTCTTGATGTCCAAGCTGCTTATATGAAACAGACCTCACCTCAAGATAAATAGCTGTTTCAATCAATAACAATAATTTAGTAAAATCTATATTTGTTCTTATTTTTTTCTTTCTTTATTATGCTTAGTGCAACAAACAAAACTTCTATATTTTGATTTATTTTCAATCAAGCAAATATTACATTTTATATATAGCATTAGGTTCACAAAAACCTATATTACCAAAAGTACATCCCCTGCAGCAGCCAAGGGGAGAGGAGAGGAGGGAAACCAGTAGCTATGTGGGGAATAAGACAGGGGGGGGAAGACTGGGCAGTAGGGGGAATCGGCACTGCACAGGGTGATTAGGGTATGCCCAGGCACACCTGGCACACCCCCTGCACATGACAGAAAATATATAGTGTAGTGCTGTGTGTGTAAATATTAAAAGGTAAGAAATTAGGCTTGAATGGCCAGCAAATGGGCTAAAATAATTCAAAATTACATAAGAGTGACTCAATACAATCAAAAGTGCGCTAAGTGTTACACAATGACATGTAAAATATAGTGATTGTGATAAACCAGTGAAAAACAAAATGGTAAACAAAACCAAATTATAAATAGGTAAAAAATCGGTAAAAAATCAACCAAAAGAGTCCATAGATGTTAGAAATTGTGTTCCTGGTAAAAATCAAAAACCACCACCAAAAGTCTCTGAGGGTTAACTGATGAAAACAACAATGGAAAGCTTCTGGTAGATGAAAAAGTAGAACACCAAATGAATGAGACGTCTAAATATGTGACAGGACCATCACCAGAGCATCTGAGGAGGCTTACCGGAAGCAGGTGACTTGAAAAGACATACGTCTTACAAGTCTCAGAAAGCTTATTTAGCCGGCAGGGCTGGCAAGATGGATCATCAGTAGGGATGAGCCGAACACCCCCCTGTTCGGTTCGCACCAGAACATGCGAACAGGAAAAAAGTTTGTTTGAACACGCGAACACCGTTAAAGTCTATGGGACACGAACATGAATAATCAAAAGTGCTAATTTTAAAGGCTTATATGCAAGTTATTGTCATAAAAAGTGTTTGGGGATCTGGGTCCTGCCCCAGGGGACATGGATCAATGCAAAAAAAAGTTTTAAAAACTGCCGTTTTTTCAGGAGCAGTGATTTTAATAATGCTTAAAGTCAAACAATAAAAGTGTAATATCCCTTTAAATTTCATAGCTGGGGGGTGTCTATAGTATGCCTGTAAAGGGGCGCATGTTTCCTGTGTTTAGAACAGTCTGACAGTAAAATGACATTTTGAAGGAAAAAACACATTTAAAACTACCCGCGGCTATTGCATTGCCGACAATACACATAGAAGTTCATTGATAAAAACGGCATGGGAATTCAACACAGCGAAACCCCGAAGCAAAAAAAAAAAAAAAATAACGTCTAAATATGTGACAGGACCATCACCAGAGCATCTGAGGAGGCTTACCGGAAGCAGGTGACTTGAAAAGACATACAACTTACAAGTCTCAGAAAGCTTATTTAGCCGCCAGGGCTGGCAAGATGGATCATCAGGTATCCACAGCTTCAAATGGGGGGGAGGGAAAGATCTTGTCACAGCTTCAACCGTCCAGACGTTTCAACAGGCCAACCGTATGTTTTTAGATACCATGAGAGAAATAAAGCTCACATGGCATGATATCGTTTAAAAAACATTCATTTATTAAAATAATAAAAAAGGGACACTCACATGATAAAAGATCGTAAACAGCTCAAATTTTATCAGTCGTGGTGATCGTAAGGGGTCCACCCAACATGTTTCGGCTAACGAGCCTTCATCTGGGGTGTGGAGCCCCCCTATCTCACCGCTATTTAAACCAGAAATGACCCCCACTGGGAGTGTCACAACACAGGAAGTGCCCGACTGATGTCACTTCCGGTTATCAAATTGATGTTAGTTCGTGTAAAATACATATACAACATAGAGAATGCAGTGAGCGGTATTGTACCGCTAACACCAAAAATGGGAATCAAAAATAAGATGAAAATTAAAAATTAGGATGTCACAGATGATGATAGTATTATGGCCGGCCGATCCGGAAGTGCGCAGGATTCAAGCCAAGCCTCCATATCAGCACGGCCAGATCACATAGGTCAGAGCACCCTCGCGCTCCGCCCACCGGACGCGGCCAGACACCGAGGCCGTGCGCAATAGCGGAATCCACAGAGGGAAGTCCGCCAGCGCACCAAGCCTCGCCATCAACCCATAGATCCCATAGGCCGGAGCGCCGTCACACTCCGCCCCCCGGATCTTACATCATTTGATTAGTGTGAAAACGTGGCCCGCCTCCGTCAGATGCGGCGCGCACACGTGGGAGAGAGGAGACATATATCGAATTATCTGGTAACCCTACACATAAATATAAAAAAGAGTTACAAAGATTGGTATCTAAAGGTTATAATTCTTACATTTTAAATAAGAAGGAGAGATCATTTTTAGTCCCACTTGCTCCGCGCATACCTGTTATGTACTACCTGCCTAAGGTCCATAAGGACCCCCTGCATCCTCCAGGTCGGCCAATAATTAGTGGCATTGACTCGGTCACCTCTAAAATTGGGAAATATATTGATTTTTTTCTCCAGCCATCAGTCACTAAGATGCCGTCCTATTTAAAGGACACCAAAGATGTGATCAGATTACTTTCTAATGTTTCCCATTCAGGTGATCTGATCATGGCAACTGCGGACGTTGCATCTCTCTACACTTGCATCCCGCAAAGTAGAGGTATTGATGCGGTTAAGTGTTTTCTTGACAGAGATGCTTCCCTTGCCTCACCCCAGGTGGACTACATCATCGAGCTAATTGAGTTCGCAACACAGCACAATTATTTCTGGTTCGATGGTAGATTCTACCGTCAACACAAGGGTGTTGCAATGGGAGCGAAGTTCGCTCCCAGTCTGGCCAATTTATTTATGGCCAAATGGGAGGAGGACGTCGTCTATGCCATGCAGAGCCCACACCTTTTGTTGTGGTCTCGGTACATAGACGACATCCTCCTCCTATGGACTGGGAGCCAGGATGATTTGGTGGATTTTTTTGCGACCCTTAATGATAACAATAGGAATATTGTTTTGTCTTTTGAGGCAAGTGTAACCTCTGTCCACTTTTTGGACCTGGTTATTGAAAGAAGGGAAGGTCAATTTGTATTTAGTACCTATTTTAAATCCACCGATCGGAATGGATATATCCTTACTGATAGCTGCCACCATGCCCCTTGGATCAGATCACTTCGCAAGAGCCAGTTCCTGCGATTACGCAGGAACTGCAGTGATCTTAACACCTTTAAGACTCAAGCAGCGTCTCTTAAAAATAGGTTTTTGGAAAAGGGTTACAAACCTTTAGATTTGGACAAGGAGATAGATAATGCCAGTTTAGTTGATCGTCAATCACTCTTAGAGGATAAACCTAAACAAGCAAATGAGGACTTTAAATGGTCCTTTATGACATCCTTCTCCATTCAACATAAACACATTAGAATAATTTTTGAACACTGCTGGGATGTTCTAAAAACAGATAAGATCCTGGGCCCTATGCTGCCCGGAACCCCTAAGGTAGTTTTCAAGGGAGCCCCGTCCCTTCGTAATAAGCTGGCACCTAATGTGGTTAATCCTCCAAATAAACCTTCCTTTTTTCATAACTGGATTGGGTTTCACCCCTGTAAAAAATGCCTAGTTTGTCAGTATAATATTAGTGGTAGGAGAACTAGTCACACCTTTTCCTCTACGGTGACTGGCCGTTCCTACAAGATCAAGTAGTTTTGCACTTGTGCCACTACAGGGGTAGTCTACCTTTTGACTTGCCCATGTGGCAAACAGTATGCATGGGAATTCCATGATCGAAACCCTGAAGGCACCCAGTTCCTCATCATCGACAAATATGTGGCTCCTTTGCGGGGTGGGTCAACCCTTAGGGGGGTCTCCCGTCTGGAGACTTACTGGATTTATGAATTGGGTTCCCACTTTCCGCAAGGTATCAACGTAGAGTGGGACATCAATTTGTTTATCAATCAGGCATAGTTACTTTATTTACGATCTCCCTTACTTTTATTCATGCACTTTTTATATTTTTTTCTGCATACATTTACATTGGTGTATTATTGCCAGTGAAGATTCTTGGTTATTAACACTTTATATATTGTGTTATTTTTTTAAAATAATTTTTTATATTTGTAAATTTTGGTAGATGTCCCTTTATTTGAATGATTGTCACTGCTAGTCCCCCTTATGTGTGTTGCAATATACAGGATGAAAGGGATGTCCCTCATTGGCAGTGTCACTTTCTATTCATACAACAGTTTTAATTAATATATTGTTATGTCCATTGCCCCTACTTAACATTTTTACCATTCTCTATATTTGCCGGATTGTAAGATCTATGGCATTTGGTTATCATTATATGATTGTCCAATTTCCATTGGTACCACCTTTGCTGACACTTCTGTTTTGTGTTGTGAGGCTGCCGGGACCCTGTTCCGGTCCTCTCCAGCCTATCGGGGCCTTCCTTCCTCTATACAGGAAGTATGAATGCCGCCGACATGGAGGAGAGGTTTGGCCCCGAGAATGGAACGTGTGCGCGCCGCATCTGACGGGGGCGGGCCACGTTTTCACACTAATCAAATGATGTAAGATCCGGGGGGCGGAGTGTGACGGCTCTCCGGCCTATGCGATCTATGGGTTGATGGCGAGGCTTGGTGCGCTGGCGGACTTCCCTCTGTGGATTCCGCTATTGCGCACGGCCTCGGTGTCTGGCCGCGTCCTGTGGGCGGAGCGCGAGGGCGCTCTGACCTATGTGATCTGGCCGTGCTGATATGGAGGCTTGGCTTGAATCCTGAGCACTTCCGGATCGGCCGGCCATGCTATCATCATCTGTGACATCCTAATTTTTAATTTTCATCTTATTTTTGATTCCCATTTTTGGTGTTAGCGGTACAATACCGCTCACTGCATTCTCTATGTTGTATATGTATTTTACACGAACTAACATCAATTTGATAACCGGAAGTGACATCAGTCGGGCACTTCCTGTGTTGTGACACTCCCAGGGGGGTCATTTCTGGTTTAAATAGTGGTGTGATAGGGGGGCTCCACACCCCAGATGAAGGCTCGTTAGCCGAAACATGTTGGGTGGACCCCTTACGATCACCACGACTGATAAAATTTGAGCTGTTTACGATCTTTTATCATGTGAGTGTCCCTTTTTTATTATTTTAATAAATGAATGTTTTTTAAACGATATCATGCGATGTGAGCTTTATTTCTCTCATGGTATCTAAAAACATCCGGTTGGCCTGTTGAAACGTCTGGACGGTTGAAGCTGTGACAAGATCTTTCCCTCCCCCCCCATTTGAAGCTGTGGATACCTGATGATTAGGGATGAGCTTCATGTTCGACTCGAACATTGGCTGTTCGCAAGTTCGCCGAACAGCGAACAATTTGGGGTGTTCGCGGCAAATTCGAATGCCGCGGAACACCCTTTAAAAGTCTATGGGAGAAATCAAAAGTGCTAATTTTAAAGGCTTATATGCAAGTTATTGTCATAAAAAGTGTTTGGGGACCTGGGTCCTGCCCCAGGGGACATGGATCAATGCAAAAAAAAGTTTTAAAAACGGCCGTTTTTTCAGGAGCAGTGATTTTAATAATGCTTAAAGTCAAACAATAAAAGTATAATATCCCTTTAAATTTCGTAGCTGGGGGTTGTCTATAGTATGCCTGTAAAGGGGCGCATGTTTCCTGTGTTTAGAACAGTCTGACAGCAAAATGACATTTTGAAGGAAAAAACACATTTAAAACTACCCGCGGCTATTGCATTGCCGACAATACACATAGAAGTTCATTGATAAAAACGGCATGGGAATTCCCCACAGGGCAACCCCGAACCAAAATTTAAAAAAAAAATGATGTGGGAGTCCCCCTAAATTCCATACAAGGCCCTTCAGGTCTGGTATGGATATTAAGGGGAACCCCGCGCCAAAAAAAAAAGAAAAACGGCGTGGGGTCCCCCCAAAAATCCATACCAGACCCTTATCCGAGCACGCAACCTGGCAGGCCGCAGGAAAAGAGGGGGGGCGGGAGTGCGCCCCCCCCCCTCCTGAACTGTACCAGGCCACATGCCCTCAACATTGGGAGGGTGCTTTGGGGTAGCCCCCCAAAACACCTTGTCCCCATGTTGATGAGGACAAGGACCTCATCCCCACAACCCTGGCCGGTGGTTGTGGGGGTCTGCGGGCGGGGGGCTTATCGGAATCTGGAAGCCCCCTTTAACAAGGGGACCCCCAGATCCCGGCCCCCCCCTGTGTGAAATGGTAAGGGGGTACTTACCCCTACCATTTCACTAAAAAACTGTCAAAAATGTTAAAAATGACAAGAGACAGTTTTTGACAATTCCTTTATTTAAATGCTTCTTCTATCTTCCTTCATCTTCTTCTGGTTCTTCTGGTTCTTCCTCCGGCGTTCTCGTCCAGCATCTCCTCTGCGGCGTCTTCTATCTTCTTCTCCTCGGGCCGCTCCGCACCCATGGCATGGGGGGAGGCTCCCGCTCTTCATCTTTTTCTTCATCTCTTCTTCCTTCTTCTCTTCTTCATTTTCTTCTTTTTGACAGTTTTTTAGTGAAATGGTAGGGGTAAGTACTCCCTTACCATTTCACACAGGGGGGGGGCGGGATCTGGGGGTCCCCTTGTTAAAGGGGGCTTCCAGATTCCGATAAGCCCCCCGCCTGCAGACCCCCACAACCACCGGCCAGGGTTGTGGGGATGAGGCCCTTGTCCTCATCAACATGGGGACAAGGTGTTTTGGGGGGCTACCCCAAAGCACCCTCCCAATGTTGAGGGCATGTGGCCTGGTACGGTTCAGGAGGGGGGGGCCGCACTATCGTCCCCCCTCTTTTCCTGCGGCCTGCCAGGTTGCGTGCTCGGATAAGGGTCTGGTATGGATTTTTGGGGGGACCCCATGCCGTTTTTTGATTTTTTTTGGCGCGGGGTTCACCTTAAAATCCATACCAGACTTGAAGGGTCTGGTATGGAATTTAGGGGGAACCCCACGTCATTTTTTTTTTTAATTTTGGCCGGGGTTCCCCTTAATATCCATACCAGACCTGAAGGGCCTGGTATGGAATTTAGGGGGACCCCCACGTTATTTTTTATTTAAATTTTGCTTCGGGGTTTCGCTGTGTTGAATTCCCATGCCGTTTTTATCAATGAACTTCTATGTGTATTGTCGGCAATGCAATAGCCGCGGGTAGTTTTAAATGTGTTTTTTCCTTCAAAATGTCATTTTACTGTCAGACTGTTCTAAACACAGGAAACGTGCGCCCCTTTACAGGCATACTATAGACACCCCCCAGCTATGAAATTTAAAGGGATATTACACTTTTATTGTTTGACTTTAAGCATTATTAAAATCACTGCTCCTGAAAAAACGGCAGTTTTTAAAACTTTTTTTTGCATTGATCCATGTCCCCTGGGGCAGGACCCAGGTCCCCAAACACTTTTTATGACAATAACTTGCATATAAGCCTTTAAAATTAGCACTTTTGATTATTCATGTTCGTGTCCCATAGACTTTAACGGTGTTCGCGTGTTCGAACAAACTTTTTTCCTGTTCGCATGTTCTGGTGCGAACCGAACAGGGGGGTGTTCGGCTCATCCCTACTGATGATCCATCTTGCCAGCCCTGCCGGCTAAATAAGCTTTCTGAGACTTGTAAGACGTATGTCTTTTCAAGTCACCTGCTTCCGGTAAGCCTCCTCAGATGCTCTGGTGATGGTCCTGTCACATATTTAGACGTCTCATTCATTTGGTGTTCTACTTTTTCATCTACCAGAAGCTTTCCATTGTTGTTTTCATCAGTTAACCCCCAGAGACTTTTGGTGGTGGTTTTTGATTTTTACCAGGAACACAATTTCTAACATCTATGGACTCTTTTGGTTGATTTTTTACCGATTTTTTTACCTATTTATAATTTGGTTTTGTTTATCATTTTGTTTTTCACTGGTTTATCACAATCACTATATTTTACATGTCATTGTGTAACACTTAGCGCACTTTTGATTGTATTGAGTCACTCTTATGTAATTTTGAATTATTTTAGCCCATTTGCTGGCCATTCAGAGATGGCTCGAGCCTAATTCACTGTTTTCTTACCTTTTAATATTTACACACACAGCGCTACACTATATATTTTCTGTCAAATTACTCCTACCTGTGTCTAAGAGGTGTGTTAGCTGCTTACTGTGTAACCATCTTTACAACACCATTGGTGGAGCGCTGTACTTATTCTCCATCGACACCCCCTGCACATGCCTATGCTCAATATCCATATTTCCTAGTCCATCTCAGGTAAGAGAGGCTGGCTACATACAGTGGAACCATGGAGAAAGGATGTAGCCACCCTCTAGCAGGAAGTTTGATCACAGCAGAAAAAAAAATGGAGATTTGGAGGATGCTTAGAACAATAGAAGGGATTTTTTATTTTTTAAACTAGATTTTAGTGGAAATTTAAGAACAAATAATTATTAGCCCAAAAAGAAACAATCGGACCTGGATCTGAAAGTTGGTTTATATAAAAATGTAACATTTTTCTTTAAGCTATCTTATGCCGCGTACACACGAGCGGACATTACGGCGGACTTTGCCCGGCTGACTTTTCGACGTACTTTCCGACGGACTTTGTGAATGAACGGACTTGCCTACACACAATCCACCAAAGTCCGTCGAATTCGTACGTGATGACGTACGACCGGACTAAAACAAGGAAGTTCATAGCCAGTAGCCAATAGCTGCCCTAGCGTGGCTTTTTGTCCGTCGAACTAGCATACAGACGGCGGACTTTTCGACCGGACTCGATTTCAACGGATAAATTTAAAACAAGTTTCAAATCTAATTCCGTCGAACTTTTGAGAAAACAAAGTCCGCTGGAGCCCACACACATCGAATTGTCCGACGAAATCCAGTCCGCCGGGCAAAGTCCGCCGTAATGTCCGCTCGTGTGTACGCGGCATTATGCATTTAACCATTTCAGCTCTGGAAGGATTTCCCCCTTAATGACCGGGCCATTTTTTGCGATAGACACTTCATCCTTTTAACTGACAATTGCGCGGACGTGCGACGCTGTACCCAAACAAAATTTACGTCCCTTTTTTTCCCACAAATAGAGCTTTCTTTTGGTGGTATTTGATCACCTCTGCAGTTTTTATTTTTTGCGCTATAAACAAACAAAGAGCGACAATTTTGAAAAAAAAATGTTTTACATTTTGCTATAATACATATCCAAAAAAATAATTAAAAAAAAACATTTATTCATCAGTTTAGGCCGATATATATTCTTCTATATATTTTTGGTAAAAAAAATCGCAATAGGTGTATATTGATTGCACAAAAGTTTGTGTAAAGTGCGTTTACAAACTATGTAATAGATTTAGGGACTTTTATTTTTTTTATTGTTTTTACTAGTAATGGCGGCGATCTGCAATTTTTTGTGGGACTGCGACATTGTGGCGGACAAATCTGACCCCAAATTACAGTTTTTGGGGACCAGTGACATTATTACATTGATCAGTGATATAAAAATGCACTGATCAATGTAAAAATGACACTGTCAGGGAAGGGTTTAACACTAAGAGGCGAACAAGGGGTTAACTGTGTTCCCTAGGTGTTTTCTAATTGTAGGGGGGATGGGCTCACTGGGACATGACAGAGATCACTGTTCCCGATCAATGGGAACAGAAGATCTCTGACATTTCCCCTGTCAGAACGGGGATCCGCTTGTTTACACTGGCAGATCCCCGTTCTGACTCTGTACTAGGCGATCGCGGGATGCCGGCGGACATAGAGTTGGCCCGACCCACGGGTATGCTCCCGCTGCATGCACCGGGAGTGAGAGCGTGCCGGTGGTGGCACGTGCCAGCATTTGCATTTGCCGCTGTACAGGTACGGCGATTTGTGCAGCGCTGCCAACCTGCCGCAGTATATGTGCGTGAGCTGGTCAGCAAGTGGTTAAATCTTCTGCCCTTGTTGTTTTAATTTTGGATAGTAAAACATTTTTTTTCTGTCAGTAAATACCTTATACAGCCCACTTCCTGTTTCTTGTCTGGTAAAAAGCCTAGGCTTATGACATCACATACAGCTCTCTCTCTCATTCTCGTGAGAGTTTGTCTGAAAGGGAGGGGGGGTGAGTCATAAGAGGACCAATGAGAGCTGCAGGTCTGCAGAGCTAGGTAAAGTGGCTGCAGCCAGACTTAGTGGAGGGAGATTTCTGCAGCATATTTGGCAAGTACAGAATCACAGTATATATAAAATAATATGCACAGTGGTTGGAGGGAAGCTTCAGAACGGCAAAGATGTTTTTATTAGAAATTATGTGAGCAGACTGCAGTTCCTCTTTAAGTGCTGAGCACTTCTGGTCCTATTGTGTTCCTGTTCTCTCTGTTTTAGGAGTTATTGAATCCATTGCAGTCTACAGGAAGAGGTCTAGAAGCAGTTGGGCATGCTGGAAAATTGTAAGACTGGTAGGGTCATATATAGTAATTTTTAAAGGAAGTCTCTGTTAAAGGACAAAACTGCTGCATCTAGGGCTGAAGGCACATATCTGCATCATAGAAAAATAAGGATCTTCACCAGCAAACCTTGTTATACTGATAAGCTTGTCTTTTATTCACATAAAGCAACAGGCATCACAGACCTGTGACTCTTGATGTTTTATGTGAATAAAGGACACGATTATCACTACCTAGGTGTGCTGGTGAAGATCCTTATTTTCCTATGACTGTATGGTGGTAAAAACTACTAATTCATTACAGGGAGTGTGACCAAAACAATGCAACATATCTGTACCAGCCTTCAAAAATCTGCAGGTGCAGTCTCTAACAAGCAAAGGCTCAACAGGTTAATGCAGTATTGATGTTTTCCTATACCTCCTGTAGTCACACATTCCTATTGGTCCACTTTGATGGGCTGCCTTACTGGCCAATAAGAGTGTGCAGGAGATAAGAAGTAGGGGGCAAACTTCAATGCAATTAAGGCCAAAGCATTGCGTGTCAGAACAGTACAACATTATTTTATCTGCAGGCTTTTGGGGTGGCCGAAGGTAATTTGTACCTGTAACAGTTTTCTTTTTTTTCTGACAAATTCTATTTAAAGTAGAAAAAGTGAAAATGAATCACGGTGGTGGATAATATTTCCAAAGCAGACCACCATACAAGCCAAGTAAACTAACATTTTAAAATATTAAATTTCAGCCATTACATGCCAGTCTCATGTGTTGCTTTTTGAATCTAGCGGTTTGCTGTTAAAGATATTTTGGACTCCCATTTTACTTTCATCTGTTCAACTAAATCACTTCTCCCAATTTTGTTTAAGTGTCGTGCTAAGAGTCGGAACTTGTCTGTTGAAGTTGGAAGTCTTTTCTTCCAAAGACTTAGCAGTTCATAGACCTGTGCAGCCAGGTTATCTGGGTTCTTTAGTCTCACTAACTGAACAGTACTCCGCTGAATAGGAAGAGACAGAAATAACTCACTGGCATTGTCTTCTGAGAGTTCATGAGCCAACCATTTCAACACGCTGTCCCATAGGAGGTCTGTCAACAAAGGAAATAACTGTAAACTAATAACAGTATAGGGAAAATTGTAAAGCAAAGGAAAGAGGTGCTGTTCATAGTAACCAAGTTCAAGTACAGGCAACATAATAAAAAGTAATATACATGGCCAATGAAAACCCAATAATGATAAAATCCCCAAGGTTCCTACAGTCTAATCCCCAAATTATCAGGGGAAGATGACACCAAAATATAACCAAACAAATGCCAGGTGGAGGAGTCTCTGGTATAAATCCAATACAAAATCTCACAAAATGCTAAAAGCCTGACTATGACTTGTAACTCCACCTTTAAAACATTATGAAAAGTAGAGAACATATTTAGGCATGTATATGTTTACATAAATGTACCAATATTATATTCACATCAATACAATTGACAACAATTTAAAATTTTAGTCAAGAGACACTCAAAATTAATAACAAAACCCACACTCAGCCCCTAAGTGAGCCCCCAATACATATATTTACCAATATCCAAAGTTCATACGTCAGGGCAATACATCCAAAATACACTGCTCAAAAAAAATTAAAGGAACACTTTGAAAACACATCAGATCCCAATAGGGAAAAATATCATGCTGGATAGCTATACTGATATGGACTGGGTAATGTGTTAGGAACGGATGCCACATTGTTTGTTAGAGATTAAAATGATCAACCTACAGAGGGCTGAATTCAAAGACACTCCAAAAATCAAAGTGAAAAAGTTATGCAGCAGGCTAGTCCATGTTGCTAAAATTTCATTGCAGCAACTCAAAATAGTACATAGTAGCTTGTATGGCCCCCACATGCTTGTATGCATGGCTGACAATGTTGGGGCATGCTTCTAATGAGACGACGGATGGTGACTTGGGGTATTTCCACCCAGATCCGGACCAGGGCATCACTGAGCTCCTGAACAGACTGAAGTGAAACCTAGTGGCGTCGGATGGATCGAAACATAATCTCCCAGAGGTGTTCTTTTGGATTTAGGTCAGGTGAGCATGGGGGCCATTCAATAGTATTAAATACTTCATCCTCCAGGAACTGGCTACATACTCTCATACTCTCGCCAGCATAGGTTCTGACAATGGGTCCAAGGATTTCAACCCGATACCTAATGGCAGTCAGGGTGCCATTGTCTAGTCTGTAGAGGTCTGTGCGTCCCTCCATGGATATGCCTCCCCAGACCATCACTGACCCACCACCAAACCCGGCAGCATGATGTTCTCCACGGTTTCTCCAGACCCTTTCACGTCTGTCACCTGTGCTCAGGGTGAACCTGCTCTCATCTGTGAAAAGCTCAGGGCCCCAGTGGTGGACTTGCCAATTCTGGTGTTCAATGGCAAATGCCAATCGAGCTCCACGGTGCTGGGCAGTGAACACAGGACCCTCTAAAATAAGTCAGGCCCTCAGGCCACCCTCATGAAGTCTGTTCCTGATTGTTTGGTAAAAGATATTCATACTAGTGGCCTGCTGGAGGTCATTTTGTAGGGCTCTGGCAGTGCTCACACTGTTTCTCCTTGCACAAAGGAGCAGATACCGGCCCTGCTGATGGGTTAAGGACCTTCTACGGCCCTGTCCAATTCTCCTAGAGTAACTGCCTGTCTCCTGGAATCTCCTGCATGCTCTTGAGACTGTGCTGGGAGACACAGAAAACCTTCTGGCAATGGCACATGTTGATGTGCCATCCAGGAGGAGTTGGACTGCCTGTGCAACCTCTATAGGATCCAGGTATCACCTCATGCTACCAGAAGTGACCCTGACCCTAGCCAAATGCAAAACTAGAGGAAAAACAGTCAGAAAAGATGAGGAGGGAAAAAAATGTCAGTGGCCTCCACCTGTAAAACAATTCCTGTTTTGGAGGTTGTCTCATTGTTCATTTAGTGCACCTGTTGTAAATTTCATTAACACCAAAGCAGCTGAAACTGATTAACAACCCCCTCTGCTACTTAACTGAACAGATCAATATCCCAGGTGTTTAATTGACTTGATGCTATACTCTGATTAAAAATATTCCTTTAATTTTTTTGAGCAGTGTATATAGGTCAGTCTAAAACTACAGTATGTGCAAAAAGATGAGATTTTTCCTATTTACTTGTTGACATGTATCCAATATCTCAATAAAATATATCGTATGTACCACTACTAGGACTGAGTCCCAATTATAGCCACCAAGAAGTCACGGATAAAACATATTCGAAGAATGTTTGTAATTCCACAACTCCAGCCTCTATGCCTTTAAATGTCGCTTACATACAATGCATATGTTGATCTTGTAAGTAAAGCCCCATATGCTAAGGATGGAGATTGCACACACTGATTGAGCATCTTTCAACTAGCCCTGTATCAAACTATATACTGTATATACCACAAGAGGGATAGAACATCTCCGAGTATGCATGACATCGGATGTACTGGACAGAACACTGCAGTATAGCAGGACTGACTCTGCATCTGGACCAAAATATCAGTTAACACATGTCCAATAGGATCAGCAAAACAACATCCCTTTAATTATATTGGTGGTAGCAGGCGTCAATGTTCCCAGCTGCAAAAGTTAATACCATCCATCCAATGTGATGGTATAATAGGTAGCCAAATACTTATCCCCCTATCTGTGCTGTATGGATAAATTGAGGATCGACTTGAACCTCAGGTAGTGAGAAGAATGCCTGACCGGCTTCATTAGTATGACAACAGCTGCATTAGAGGCTAACAGTAAGATATTAACCTTAGTGTATTATTTTACTGAAAATGTGTGCTTGATAAACTGTTTTGCTAATATTGTACAACATAAAAAAATAGAAGTGCCACCATTTTATTCTACAAGGTGTGCGCTTTCAGAAAATATATAATAATTGGGGGTTTTACCTAAACTGCAGGCCTAAAATAATTTTTAAATATGTATACAAAAAAAAAAAAATGCAAAATGGATCTGGCAGTGAAAGGGTTAAAATCAGCTCCCAATGTTGAAGGGAATGCTGAGGTTTGGGGAGGGGGGTATGGGGGCTTCAGCTGGCAAATTCACCTGCAGGCTTAGGTGCTCTTTCCGCACTTTACTGTACAAGGAAGATTAGACAGCAATTCTCCAGCTGATACATTCACCTGGTCCACGTTCGTTCTATTTCAAATAGGGGGCGTGTGACTGTAGCATGCCAGGCAAACAATGTTGAATGTCACTCAAGCCAAGAACAGCAAAGGATTCCCCAGTGAGTGCTTTATAAATATACCCCTTAATCATATATTTAGTGCCCTGCTGTTTCTCTTATCTCACGACAACCTACAAGGCAGGTTCTATTCAACTGGTAGACCTGTGCAGCAGTTGGTCTTTGCTTAGGATTTATTAATGACAAGAAAGAGGTACTTTTTAATCAAAATACTATGATTTGGAACTGGATATACTTTAAAAAGAAACGTGCTATACTTAATGCAGAAATGATTACCTCCAGGATCTCTTGTTATTAATTTTGTACTCGATGGGCGACTGATATATTTCTCCACCTGGGAGTATAAAACAATAAACAATGTACCATGTAAAATTATATCAGTGATTTACAAAATAAGTCAACAGCTGCAATGTTAATAACAGAACAAATAAAACAATTATATCTTTTACTTTATACAAAAATGATATTATTTCAAACACAATTTGCAGCATTCTAAGATAATTTAAGATTAAAAAACTGTTTTTAAATAAAGCATCGTTTGCAGACTAAAGTTTTTTTCGTATATTAAGTGGACACATCCGGCCGCCTGGCTGACACTGCTCATTATCTTGTGCGGTTGTGTGGCTGGGCGGCTGGCTGGGTCTCCCATATTTATTAGCAACAGATATGTTTTTCTTTTTTCATTTGTATGCAATAAAATCAATTTGTTAGGTTTGGTATTCAACAGGGCAGCGTTGTTGAAAGCTATTCTATATATATTAGAGCTGTGATTGTGTTCTGTCAAAATAGCCAACTCGTCGAAATCTCCAATCACGTCACGTCCAGTTACTCTACAGCATCAGTAATTGGAGATTGTGACGAGTTGCTGTTTTGACACAACACCAGTAAATGTATAGACTCCGTTACACGATATTATGAGCGGCCATTGTTAGTCCGTGTGATACTAACCAACAACATGGCCGCCTCCAAGGCAGCAACAACTTTTTCTTCCTTAGGTGCTGTTCTGTCAAAAACAGCAAACTCTTCCTGTACTGGAGTGTATACGCTTGCCGTGTTGTGTCAAAACAGCAACTCGTCAAAATCTGCAATTCCCGATGCTTTGCAGTAACCGGAAGTGATGTGATTGGAGATTTTGACAAATTGGCTATTTTGACAGGACACCTTCCAGCCCTCTTTATTGGGACCGAACTTGTTGGTTTCTCTGTTTTGAACTTTTCTTCCTCTCCCTGTGTCTTTTGTATTTAAGGCGACACACCCAGCCACATGACTGACACTGCTTACTGTTTGTTGGAAGGTTATGCGACCGGATGAGGTCTCCTGTATGATTGGCAACAGGTATGCTTTTCTTTTTTTTATATATTGTTTGTAGCTAAAAACAAGTTTGTTAGGTTGTTTTATTTTCTATACAAAAATTGAAGGAAAAAACCCTTATAAACCAAACACAATCTCAGCGCTATGTTAAATCAGGTCTTAGGACACTCAAGACATAGATGCTAGTTAATAAACACTAGAATCCAAATTTCTATATATTAGATAATCACTAGTGCATGTATGTATACAATTAAGGAGAGGTTTCCCTCAGCAGCCACTAAAGTAGATTAAAATAGCAGAAAAGATGTGAAAATTAAAACCTCAAATGAGACAATTAAAACATCAAAGCGGTGCTTCCATCAGGCAGATATTATAAACCTGATTAATTTGCAGTCACTCAAAATGACAAAACTGAAATAAACAAAGAGTCTCTGGTGGGTATACAGGGTATAAATGGTAGTAGATTGATGAGTGCACTGTTCACCAAACACTTAACCACCACGTGCTCCACACACCCGCAAGGGGTTTAAACTCACCAGAACCCAGAGGTTATCAAGCCCCAAACAGCATCCTATGGACTGTACATCTGGATGTCCTTATAGGGTAGTTCAGCCTCATCTCCGAAATCCTCATGTGTATAAAAGAGACTCCACATAGTCTAGTTCCGTTTTTAAAAATTTATTCGCAAGCTCAAGTAAATAAAATCCAATAACACAACGAAGTGACAGTCCAACTGTGGTTATGTAGCAAGGTCAATTGCTAAAGAGCTTACTATCATCCACTTTCCCTAGGTTTTCAAAGGAGGGGAAGGAGTGTAGTCCAGTGTAGACAGTAAGTCTCTGCATCCAGTACAATACTTCTATAATGGAATGATTGGTATCTCATTCTTGTATTGTCTATGTTTACTCCATTGAGTTATGTATGGTTTGTACTGCTGTAACTATTTTTATGGACTTAATTTGTACAGATTTCTGTAATTGTTTCTCTTTTAAAACAATGTTTAATAAATTTTAGTTTTTAACTGTACAATACTTGTGATTGTGCCTATAAAGTCCAAGCCCACAATTTTTTCTTGTACAACACTCAATTATAGGACGTGGCACATAGTATTATTCCTGTATCCGCAGCACCACTCTGCGTTGATACTAACAAAATCTTTTTGGACTTCTCCCATATTAGATACCTTGGAACCCTATTGCCAAATGACCTTTTGCAACTTTTTTTCCTCAGCTTGTCCTCAGCTTTGTCCTATTCATTTCATTGGGCTATGAAGAGTTTTTCATAGATGCAGAGATGCAATGTTATTAGGCAGAATGTCTTACTCTGCATGCTTTACCTCCTACAAACAATTCCAATTCACATATCTGTACCCTATTTCAAGTCCCTCAAATCTCTCTTCAACAATTTTGTCTGGTCCTCTAAACCAGCATGCCTGAAACAGCCTGGAGGGGCATGGCACTCCCAGATGTCCGCCTATACCATATCGTCTCCCATTTAAACAGTCTTAGACTGGTGTTGACATAGGGCGACAAAACAATGGGTGTCCCTTAAACAAGATGCCTCTCCTACTCCTTTGGATATACTTCAATTGTCCCCAGCTCTACCTACACCTAAGCTGAAAAACACCATACTATCGCTATGACCTAGTAGATTTGTTCACCTGTGTTCAGGTCTTATAGTCTTTCTCCTTTTTCTTTCCCCTCTCCCCCAACTACTCCTACCCCTCAGGTCTCCATGTATTTCAGTCTATCATTGGAAGAAACGTAGTGCAAAGCACTTTCTTAGACACTTGTTCTGGTTGTTCTCTATTCAGATGTCACAGGACCCTAATCTCTCCTCCTTGTGACTTCTATAAATACACCCACTTGCAGCAATCCTTACTAGCGGTGACAATTTGTTTACATGCCCTAACTCAATGTGAGAGAGTTCTGGGTTATTATGGCGCAAACTTTTTTCTCTTACAAATTGCTGCTTGTGGAGTGTTCACTAACCCCAATTCATTTTTTGGAGCCATGGAAAAATGACCTCCAAATTTTCAATTAGTAACAAATATCTACCCAGTACCCCTACTAATTTACATAAATACACGTAAACAGTAAATACACCCACTGGTGATTTTTTAAAGTCCTTTAATAAAAAATAAAAACCCATAAAATGTCCCACAGAGTAAACCTTCATCGCAACATGTAGCAATGCAGATCCATGGTAACAATAAAAGATGCCCACTAACCAATTAAAAGAGAAAAAAAAAACACAGACCACCAACAAGATCCGCTCCCATTGCTCACTTGTTGCAAATGACATCTCCCAGCCCCCACGGCTGTGGATTTTGGAAAAAAAAGCCGTAAACGTCCTACTGCAGCCAATTTAAGCCAATTTAGTTCAACCATTTGCCATAACTCTGAACAAGCAAAATTCAGTCTGAAAAATCTCACCCAGTTTTCTTAAAATGCACTTGTGCGAAAATTCTTTACAAGCCATAAATGCACAACCACTTACAAGCAGATGCAAAACCACTTACTTATAACTAACTTATAACTTACAAGTAGCTTCCATTAGGACCTGCCTGAAAAACCAAGACAGATCTGATCAGACTACTCTTGGGAAAGCGGCCATAAGCTGTTAGAAATCAACTGAAACCCGATTTTGAAGTCTCTGTTTTAATCCTCTACAAAGGTCTGTGAGGGCTTGCTTCAAAGCTCTTTTTAGCTTGTAAAGACTATATAAGCAGTGGAATTGCTAGCGATGGGCAGATAGGACACAGGCCCCATATCCCTGCAGGGTGCAATTTGTGGTATCACATTAGATTAATTATACTGTGTCCTTTTTAGATTACTTGTAGCATCTGCCCCTGAGGAAGTGTTTTTTTACATGAAAGGCGTCGGAAATTCAGGATTAGGGATGAGCTGAACACCCCCCGGTTCGGTTCGCACCAGAACCTGCGAACGGACCGAAAATTCACACGAACGTTAGAACCCCATTGACGCCTATGGGACTCGAACATTCAAAATCAAAAGTGCTCATTTTAAATGCTAATTTGCATGGTATTGTCCTAAAAAGTGTTTGGGGACCTGGGTCCTGCCCCAGGGGACATGTATCAATGCAAAAAAAACTTTTAAAAATGGCCGTTTTTTCAGGAGCAGTGATTTTAATGATGCTCAAAGTAAAAAAAAAGTGAAATATTCCTTTAAATCTCATACCTGGGGGGTGTCTATAGTATGCCTGTAAAGTGGCGCGTGTTTCCCGTTATTAGAACAGTCCCTGCACAAAATGTCATTTTTAAAGGAAAAAAAGTCATTTAAAATTGCTTGCGGGTTTAATGTAATGTCGGGTCCTGGCAATATGGATGAAAATCAGTGAGACAAACGGCATGGGTACCCCCCAGTCCATTACCAGGCCCTTTGGGTCTTGTATGAATATTAAGGGGAACCCCGCACCCAAATTAAAAAAGGAAGCAGCAGTATATAGGCTCTGTACTCTGAACAGCAGTATACAGGCGGTGCAAACAAGACAGGGACTGTAGGTTTGTTGTTAAGTATAATCTGTTTGTAATTTTGAACTGGTACATTTTTAACGTGTTTAGATCCAGCCAAAAAATCTTTTTTAAGCTTTTTGGAAAACATAGGGAAGGGTTATCACCCCTGTGACATTTGTTTTGGTGTCTGTGCTCCTCTTCAGAAGATTTCACCTCACTTTTTGTCCCAATGACAAATGTCTTTTGAAAATTTGGGTTTTTTTGTGAAACAAGGATTGGTGATAAAGCATCAGTGGAAAGGAGAAATGTTTTTCCCATAATAACTCTTACAGGAGAGAATTTCCCTGCTGTGAAATATTAGATCAAGAATTGTAATTTGAAATATGAAAAAAGCAGTACAGCGCTAACAGTTTCCCTGAATATCAATAAACATCAATGTCCATAAGTAAAATATCCATAAAGAGACAGGAGAAATTCCAGGTAAGGATCCCGATGTGCAAGTGATGTCCAATAATAATATGTGACTGATATAGTGATAACTATCCACCACCAGTATCGCTAGCCTCTCACCTCAATGAGGTCTTAAAACAGCCTTTCCCACACTGGGAGATGTATAATGGCAGGCAACTGGAACCAGGCAGCTCTAGACGATCTGATGAATTCAGATTAGAAGCACCCAAGGTCCAGATATTGTTGATGATTTTTTGGAGCTGTGTATCATTGAAGGTGTCAAAGGTCTTATTGAAAAGTTCCTTGGCTTTTTGTCCCCATACCTCATTGAATGCCTGCTCTTCTAGGGAGGCTTGTACCTTTTTGGTTATATCAATGCAGATTATAGTTTGTAACACATACTGCTTAAAAGCACAAATTAAATGTATGTTTTTGTTACTTATGGCTTCCTCCTAATATTAGCAGAAAAGCAAAGTCTTATCATCAGCCTCAGTGGGGAACGAAAACCACAGCCTACGGCTGTGGTTTTCGTTCCCCACTGAGGCTGATGATAAGACTTTGCTTTTCTGCTAATATTAGGAGGAAGCCATAAGTAACAAAAACATACATTTAATTTGTGCTTTTAAGCAGTATGTGTTACAAACTATAATCTGCATTGATATAACCAAAAAGGTACAAGCCTCCCTAGAAGAGCAGGCATTCAATGAGGTATGGGGACAAAAAGCCAAGGAACTTTTCAATAAGACCTTTGACACCTTCAATGATACACAGCTCCAAAAAATCATCAACAATATCTGGACCTTGGGTGCTTCTAATCTGAATTCATCAGATCGTCTAGAGCTGCCTGGTTCCAGTTGCCTGCCATTATACATCTCCCAGTGTGGGAAAGGCTGTTTTAAGACCTCATTGAGGTGAGAGGCTAGCGATACTGGTGGTGGATAGTTATCACTATATCAGTCACATATTATTATTGGACATCACTTGCACATCGGGATCCTTACCTGGAATTTCTCCTGTCTCTTTATGGATATTTTACTTATGGACATTGATGTTTATTGATATTCAGGGAAACTGTTAGCGCTGTACTGCTTTTTTCATATGTCTGTTTGGATTTGATAGATTTTATCCTCAGTAATCAGCTGCTCTTAGTACTTTGCATTGGTGATCAGCGCTGGTTGATTTTCATTATTGTATTGTCTTCAAGAATTGTAATTACATGCCCCTGTTGAACAGGGGCTGAAAAATTGGGCCTTAGGCACTGGTGCTGGTGCCACAACACTGCAACCCCTCACAGATACTCTAGTTGGAACGCAGGAACGAGCCCTGCTGCAAAGTATTGCATCAAAAATTGTAATTACACGCCCCTGTTAAACAGGGGCTGAAAAATTGGGCCTTAGGCACTGGTGGCGGCGCCCAGAACCAAAAATGTTCTTACAAGCTATCAGCGTGATCATTGAGGAGGAAGAGGATAATTACTCAGGATAGTCACTCAGCATCAGCATAGGCAGTCTTTCAAGGGATCTGAGATTTCAAAAAAAATTATTCGGTTACATCAGCATCAGTGCTTGGTAGCTGGTGGTGATCCAAGACTGATTCATTTTTATGAAGACAACACACACAGAGGATTTTTGGTGGGAAAGGTGTCCAAGTCAGATCTTGCCCCTAGGTATTCCTGCACCATGTAAAACAGACGCTGGCCATGGTTGCTGGAACCGATCATACCTTGGGGCTGCAGACTAAAAAATTGTCTGAGCGCATCGGTCAGATGGCCACCTTCTCCACCGCTCCTTCTTTGACTGACCGAAGCCTCAGCAACACGTTGTCCAGAAGAAGGAGTTTGTAACCTCCCAGTCTCTGGGAACGCGTTGCACAGACCTTTCTGCAAGGCCTCCAGAAGATGTTTCATCCTCTGCTCCCTCTGCGACGGCAAGATAAGGTCCGCAACCTTACCCTTGTAACGTGGATCAAGGAGGGTTGCCAGCCAGTATTGGTCCTTCTCCTTGATACCACGAATACGAGGATCCTAACGCAGGTTTTGCAGGATCAGGGAGGCCATGCAGCGTAGGTTTGCTGAGGCATTCGGTCCGGAGTCCTCTGGGTCACTAAGGACGACATGGTCCACAGCCACCTCCTCCCAGCCACGTACAAGTCCATGTGTTTCTTGGGACTGATCCCTTAAAGACTGCTGCTGATGCTGAGTACCAGGCTCCACCTCCATACTGACACAATCCTCCTCCTCCTCCTCGTCCTCTTCCTGTGTGATCGGCGGGCACGCAGGAACACTGTCTATATAAAGGGGGCCTTGAGAGCTAAGGAAGTCCTCCTCTTCTTGCCTCTGTTCTGCCTCAAGTGCCCTGTCCATTATTCCACGCAGCGTGTGCTCCAACAGGTGGACAAGGGGGACAGTGTCACTGATGCATGCACTGACACTGCTCACCATCCTCGTGGCCTCCTCAAATGGTGACAGGACAGTGCATGCATCCCTGATCATGGCCCACTGGCGTGGGGAAAAAAAATAAAAGCTCCCCTGACCCTGTCCTGGTGCCATAGTCACACAGGTACTCATTGATGGCCCTCTGCTGCGTGTGCAGCCGCTGCAGCATGGCCAATGTTGGGTTCCACCTGGTGGGCATGTCACAGATTAGGTGGTTCTTGGGCAGGTTAAACTCCTTTTGGAGGTCCGCCAGCCGAGCCCTGGCATTATATGACCGGCAGAAATGCACACAGACTTTCCTGGCCTGCCTCAGGACATCCTGTAAGCCCGGGTACCTGCCCAAGAACCGCTGCACCACCAAGTTAAGGACGTGAGCCAAACAGGGCACATGGGTCATTTGTCCCTGTCGGAGGGCAGAGAGGAGGTTGGTGCCATTGTCGCAAACCACCATTCCTGCCTTAAGTTGGCGTGGCGTCAACCACCTCTGAACCGGCCCCTGCAGAGCTGACAGAACCTCTGCCCCAGTGTGGCTCCTGTCCCCCAAGCACACCAGCTGAAGCACCACATGGCATCTTTTGGCCTGTGTACTTGCGTAGCCCCTTGAATGCCTACGGAGCACCGCTGGTTCCGAGGACAAAGCACAGGAAGAGGCCATGGAGGAAGAAGAAGAGGAGGGGGTGGAGGAGAGAGGTGTGTCACAATCATTAGTAGTGGCATTTTGGAGGCGTGGTGGCGGAACAACCTCCAACACTACTGCACCTTGTGCTGCATCCTTCCCAGCGGCCAGCAGAGTCACCCAATGCGCGGTGAAACTTAGGTAACGTCCCTGTCCATGCCTGCTGGACCATGAGTCAGCGGTAATATGCACATTACCGCTGAGCGCCCTGTCCAGCGAGGCATGGACATTGCCTTCCACATGCCGGTAGAGAGTACCTGCCACTGAGGAACTGCACATTCCACAAACTCACAGAAGGGGGCAGAGTCTACCAACTGAAAAGGCAGCAGTTGAAGTGCTAGCAATTTTGCCAAGCTAGCATTCAACCGCTGGGCATGTGGATGGCTGGGAGCGAACTTCTTTTGGTGGTGGCGCAGCATCTGGGGCAGGGAAATTTGCCTGGTACAATCTGACGTCGGTGTACCGAAAGCAGATTGCCCACAAGTACTTGGCTGTGACACACCTAATTCTACACCTTCATTCCTCTCAGTGCAGGTCTCAGAGAGGACTGAAGGTATAGTGGGGTTGGAGATCTCAGCTGATGAGCAGCAAGGAGAGGTCCTCTTTGTTCTTTGTTGTGGGTCTTTTAGATATGCTTGCCAACAAACTGCATGGCAGGTCAACATATGCCTGGTCAAGCATGTGGTGCCCAAGCGGGAGATGTTTTGGCCACGCGAGATACGCTTGAGACATATGTTGCAAATAGCGGTGGTGCGATCTGATGCACTCATCTCAAAAAAGGCCCACACCAAAGAACTTTTTGAAAAACACGCAGAGACTGCAGCGCCCTGCACATGCAGAGCTTTGGGGTGTGATGCAGTCAGTGTTCTGCCCTTAGGCTGGCCCCTGGAGGGCATCCTGCCTCGTTGGTGATGTGCCTCCTCCTCCTCCTCCTCCTCTCTCCTATCAGGCACCCACGTTGAGTCAGTGACCTCATCATCCCCTCCCTCCTCATCACTGGAGCAAACCTGGCAGTATGCTGCAGCAGGGGGAGCATGACTGCCAGATTGCTGTCCTTCTTGGGCACCCCCTCTGTCCGTGCTCACGTTACTGCCTTCATCTAGCTCAGTATCATCATCAGAGCCTTCCAAACGCTGGGCATCCTCCTGGAGCATGTACCCAACACTGTGGTCAAACAGTTCGAGGGACTTCTCAGGAGGACATGGTGGGGCTAGGGAAGGAGTCACTGATGACATTGAGCCAAGGCAAGAGGCCACGTTGGCAGCTGCTTTGCCAGACAAAGTACCCTGAGCATGGGTGAGAGAGGATGAGGAGGATGAGGACGGCTTGGTCATCAACTTGACCAAGTCTTCCGCATGTTGCTGCTCATCACGGTCAGCTGCCGAAAAAAAGGCCAAGCGTGTCCCACGGCCACGTGCTGATGAGGATGCACCGTCTCCACGACCAGCACTGTTGCCTCTAGACACAGAGCCTGCTTGCCCTCTTTTATTGGCTTGTGACTGTCTGCCTCTCCTTGTTGGCCTTCCAGACATACTAATGGCCTGTAGCTGCACTAAGCTGGGAATATATATATATATATATATATATATATATATATATATATATATATATATATACTGATATTGCAGCTAGCAAAATAAACTGCCTGCCTGTAGTATGAGAACACTACCAACCTTCTACAGGTAGCTTTAGGTGAACACTGTGCAGAGCTCGCCAAAAAATAACTTGTAGCTTATTTAGCTGCCTGCGGTAGTGATAGGATCAGGAAAACACCACCAACCTTCTACAGGTGGCTTTAGGTGAACACTGTGCAGAGCTCGCCAAAAAATAACTTGTAGCTTATTTAGCTGCCTGCGGTAGTGATAGGATCAGGAAAACACCACCAACCTTCTACAGGTAGCTTTAGGTGAACACTGTGCAGAGCTCGCACTACACTAACTTGTAGCTTATTTAGCTGCCTGCGGTAGTGATAGGATCAGGAAAACACCACCAACCTTCTACAGGTAGCTTCAGGTGAACACTGCAGAGCTCGCACTACACTAACTTGTAGCTTATTTAGCTGCCTGCGGTAGTGATAGGATCAGGAAAACACCACCAACCTTCTACAGGTAGCTTCAGGTGAACACTGTGCAGAGCTCGCCAAAAAATAACTTGTAGCTTATTTAGCTGCCTGCGGTAGTGATAGGATCCGGAAAACACCACCAACCTTCTACAGGTAGCTTTAGGTGAACACTGTGCAGAGCTCGCCAAAAAATAACTTGTAGCTTATTTAGCTGCCTGCGGTAGTGATAGGATCCGGAAAACACCACCAACCTTCTACAGGTAGCTTTAGGTGAACACTGTGCAGAGCTCGCACTACACTAACTTGTAGCTTATTTAGCTGCCTGCGGTAGTGATAGGATCAGGTAAACACCACCAACCTTCTACAGGTAGCTTTAGGTGAACACTGTGCAGAGCTCGCACTACACTAACTTGTAGCTTATTTAGCTGCCTGCGGTAGTGATAGGATCAGGAAAACACCACCAACCTTCTACAGGTAGCTTTAGGTGAACACTGTGCAGAGCTCGCCAAAAAATAACTTGTAGCTTATTTAGCTGCCTGCGGTAGTGATAGGATCAGGAAAACACCACCAACCTTCTACAGGTAGCTTTAGGTGAACACTGTGCAGAGCTCGCCAGAAAATAACTTGTAGGTTTAGCTGAAAACTGTGAGGAGGACGCACTACACTAACTTGTAGCTTTAGCTGAACACTGTGAGGAGGACGCACTACCCTAACTTGTAGCTTTAGCTGAACACTGTGCAGAGGTCACCCTAAACTAACTTGTAGCTTTAGCTGAACACTGTGAGGAGGATGCACTACAATAACTTGTAGCTTTAGCTGAACACTGTGCTGAACAACTTGTAGTTTTAGCTGAACACTGTGAGGAGGACACACTACACTAACTTGTAGCTTTAGCTGAACACTGTGAGGAGGACGCACTACCCTAACTTGTAGCTTTAGCTGAACACTATGCAGAGGTCACACTAAACTAACTTGTAGTTTTAGCTGAACACTGTGAGGAGGACGCACTACACTAACTTGTAGCTTTAGCTGAACACTGTGCAGAGGTCTCACTACACTAACTTGTAGTTTTAGCTGAACACTGTGAGGAGGATGCACTACACTAACTTGTAGCTTTAGCTGAACACTGTGCAGAGGTCGCACTACACTAAATTGTAGTTTTAGCTGAACACTGTGAGGAGGACGCACTACCCTAACTTGTAGCTTTAGCTGAACACTGTGCAGAGGTCACACTAAACTAACTTGTAGCTTTAGCTGAACACTGTGAGGAGGACGCACTACCCTAACTTGTAGCTTTAGCTGAACACTGTGCACTACACTAACTTGTTGTTTTAGCTGAACACTGTGCAGAGGTCACACTAAACTAACTTGTAGCTTTAACTGAACACTGTGAGGAGGACGCACTACACTAACTGTAAATAGTGTAGCTGCCTGACTGTGGTACTAATAGGATCAAAAGAACACCAGCAATTTTCTTCAGGTAGCTGTAAATACTGTAACAAGACAAGCCTGCCTATCAGTAGGAAGATAACAGGAACGGATCTAACTAAACTGAATACAGTGTGTGTATATATATATATATATATATATATATATATATATATATATATATATAAACACACACAACACCTGGGATGCATATATATATACACAATACACTGTAAGTGCAGCTAACTCACTGACTGTCCTGCCTAATCTAGCTAACTCAAATGAAATGACACTGTCTCTCTCTCTACACTACACAGGGCTGCCGTGCAGGCGGCCTTATATAGTTTGGGGCGTGTTCTAAACCCCCTGAGCCATAATTGGCCAAAGCCACCCTGGCTTTGGCCAATTACAGCTCTCTCTACCAACGGCGCTGTGATTGGCCAAGCATGCGGGTCATAGTGCATGCTTGGCCAATCATCAGCCAGCAATGCACTGCGATGCCGCAGTGAATTATGGGCTGTGACGCGCCACACGAATTTGGCGCGAACGGCCCATAACGTTCGCAATTCGGCAAACGATCGAACAGCCGATGTTCGAGTCGAACATGGGTCCGACTCGAACGTGAAGCTCATCCCTATTCAGGATGCATCTACATGTCTATCAATAGGAAAATACTATGTATTATATTCACAACTAATCATGTTCACAGACCCTTTACACCTCTCATCAATTTGCCGAATGCCGCTTTTATGACATGTTTATATATATGTTTATATCAATTACCATATTTATTTGTTATGATCATGTGCTGTCAAGCCGATATGTATGTATTCGATTATCCATCATGTTAATGCTTTGTGCATGTTGTATGTATATATATGAAATGATTTTTCCACTTGTTTCATATCTATGTCACAAATAAAATATTTTACAACCATTTTTACCTCCACAATTCAATAGCCTCATTTAAAGTCCCAAATTCCTCCCTTTTTTGTCTACTGTATTCCTTTAACATCCTGTTCCAAGCAAAATGGTACTCTTTTTGTAGATGTGGGCTTTCCCCAATTGTACTTTGGTGATCGCATGACTACTGCTGCACATCCCATAGTCACCAATGATTGTATGGAGAGTAAACAGGAGAATAACTATTCTGAAGTGCGTTGATAGGATGGGATGCAATCAGGGCCATAGTCAGGAACACTTACAGTAGATAGGGTCCCAATGAAAAATAGTGCCTAAGACCATGAGAGATATGGAATGAGATAGGGAAAGTATCAGTTGCCACAGTTTGAGGACTTACTAGAAGTAATTACACCAAGTGTATATGGTAAAAAGGAGGTGAAAAAAAAACAGCTCCTGGTGCTTTTCAGAGGATGGCTGTAATAGAATCGGTGCTTTATCACCAACCTGTGTGGGGTTATAAGAAGTCAATCCCTTTTGGATTGCATAAAATGGTCATTGTTTGGGGCATTGTCTATTTTTACTCTTTTGTTTCTGCAAATCCTGGTGACATTTGTAGTGGGAACAAGTCAATGCAGGTGTGTTTTCTTCTAGCTGCTCCCTTGTAATGAGTTAATGTTACATACTGTAAATTTTCAGATCTATGCAACTGTGTTGCTGTTCTTTACTAGCAAAAAAAGTACACCAAGTAATTTTTTCTATGCACTTGTATTGATTTGTTCCTTTCAATTGCATCTCTCCCTTGGTTACAAATATACAGTATGAGATGAATGCTACTATTTCTCCTTACCTTGGGGAGAGTAATAGGAAGCTTGCATACTGGTGTTCTTTGTCGTAAAGAGCTATCAGTTGATTGTTCAGTCTTGTAGCTTGTAACAATATCTTCCTTTGATACTCTGTAGAATGCTACTGTCCCTTTATAATGTGGTGAGCTGTAATTTCCAAACTCATCAACAACACTGAGATCAAAGGATATTCTGTGCATTTTTTGTGAGTGAAATGTCAACCTGTATGTTTCATTGGATTCTGTGCCATCTGAAAGACATTAGAAAATTTAAGATACTATAGAAGATCTTTAACCACTTAGACATTGGGGTTGATTTACTAGAACTGGACAGTGCAAAATCAACCCTATTTTATTCTTAAAGTGGAACTTCACTCTCCCAATCAACATTGATTATTTTTAATCCTTATGCAGCTAACATTAGTAAATCGATAGGAAAGTATATAATATTTACTTGTTTTTTTTACCTTTCTTCAGTTACTTCCTGGTTTACTGTCTAGACAAATGATGTCATGCATCCCAAGAGTCTTCAGTAGGGGAGAAGAGGAGGAGAGGTTTTCTCAGCTAAGCACACGCTCCTGTATGCATACTTGAGCTAAGGGCAGGAAGTAAATGCTACAGGAATCATCTTCCCTTACTCAAGATAGCCATGGCCAGAAATACTAGGTGATTTTCAAAGAGATTTCCCAACAAGATAAAGAATTGAGACATGGATAGATGGGGAGTTTGTTCTAAATATTAAAAATTAATTAGCGGTAAATAGTTTTTATGGTTTGTGGTGCAGTGAAGAACCACTTTAAAGACCAAATATTTTACACCAGTTGGAACCTGTCTTTACTATGCCAGTAATTGTTAGTTGCAGTACACCTGCTAATAAATGTTATCAGTAAATAATCTAAGAATTTTGTAATTACCCACATTTTTACATGGATTTTTCTTAACATATAGTCAAGCTGTTCTCTTATGAAAAAAACACAGTCTTCTTGCACAAATAACGCAAACAATTGCATTTATTTATTTATATTTTCATTGAGCATAGTCTTTAAAGTCCAAATTAAGGCTATATTTTTTAAATGTCCCTCAGCTTGTTAAAAAAAAAATTCTCTGTCCACAATACTCATCTTCAGTCCAGAGCTGTCCCCTGAAATACATCGTCTCTGCTACAAAATGTCTGCAGTCTTTCAAGTTGTACAGCACAGAGGACTGAGGGCAAACTTTGAGTTCAGGGTATCATGATGCATTGCATTTGCTTTGTAATATTGCATTACTGAGGACCATCTGGCTCAGGGAAGAGAAAAAAGGACTCTTTGGCATCATATGACAGGCCTGAAGACTTAATAAAACATAGTAACCCCTTCCCTGCCCAAAAAATACTGTATAGCATACTTACGGGACGCATCATGAGAAAAACTTGGGGGGGGGGGGGGGCATGAAACCTGGAATTGGGTTTTAAACAAAACGAATCTAGACATAAAAATTTGAATCTTTTGCTATAGTACCCTACTGTACAGTGGGTAAAATAAGTATTGAACGCGTCACCATTTTTCTAGGTAAATATATTTCTAAAGGTGCTATTGACATGAAATGTTCACCACATGTTGGTAACAACCCATGCAATCCAAACATACAATGAAACCAAAAGTTCAGAAATTAAGTTATGTGTAATAAAATGGAATGGCACAGGGGAAAAGTATTGAACATGAAGAAAAGGAGGTGCAAAAAGGCATAGGAAGCCAAGACACCATCAGTAATTAGAAAGCAATCCTGCCACCTGTCAGTGAAAATTAATATCAGCTGGTTCAGTCTCAACCGATGCCCTATAAAAAGGTGTCTCATTACCAAGGTGTCACACAAAAAGCAAAAAAGGTAGAAGCAAAGAGCTCTCTCAAGACCTTTGCAACCTTATCGTTGCAAAACATACTGATGGCCCTGGTTACAGAAGAATTTTTAAACTTCTAAATGTTCCCGGTAGGCACTGTTGGGGTCATAATCCAGAAGTGGTAAGAACATCACTTCACTGTAAACTGGCCACAACAAGGTGCTCCTTGCAAGATTTCTGACAGAGGAGTGAAAAGAATTATCAGAGGAGTTGTCCAAGAGCCAAGGGCCACTTGTGGAGAGCTTCAGAAAGACATGGAATTACAGGTACAATTGTTTCAAAGAAAACAATAAGTAATACACTCAACCGCCATGGCCTGTATGCACGCTCACCATGCAAGACTCCATTGCTGAAGAAAAAGCATGTTGAATCTCGTTTAAAGTGTACAACATTTAGACAAGCCTGTGAAATGCTGGGAGAATATAGTCTGGTCATATGAGAATAAAATTGTACTGTTTGGATGCTATAATACACACCATGTTTGGAGGTAAAATGGCACTACTGCACATCACCCCAAAAACACCATATCAACAGTGAAGTTTGGAAGTGGGAACAGCATGGTGTGGGGCTTTTTTCAGCATATGGTACTGGCAAAACTTCATATCGTTGAAAGAAGGGTGAATGGAAAAATGTACCAAAACATTCTTGATAAAAATCTGCTGCCATCTACCAGGATGATGAATATGAAACGAGGGTGGACACTTCAGCAAGACAATGATCCCAAACACAAAGCCATGGAAACTCGCAATTGGTTTCAAAGAAAGAAAATAAAGCTGCTAGAATGGCCCAGCCAATCACCTGTCTTGAATCGAATAGAAAATCTATAGAAAGAACTAAAGAACTAAATAACTAAACTAAAGAGTTCATAGAAGAGGCCGACGGAACCTTCAAGATTTGAAGACTGTTTGTGTGGAAGAATGGGCCAAAATCACACCTGAGCAATGCATGCGGCTAGTTTCTCCATACAGGAGGCATCTTGAAGCTGTTATTACCAACAAAGGATTTTGTACAAAGCATTAAATACATTTCAGTTAGCTTGTTCAATACTTTTTCCCTGTGTCATTCCATTTTATTACACAAAACCTAATTTCTGAACTTATTTGTTTTAGTTTCTTTGTATGTATGGATTGCATGGATTGTTACTGACATGTGGTGAAAATTCCATGGCAATAGCATATTTAGATATATATTGACCTAGAAAAATGCTAACAACTTCAATATTTATTTTATCCACTGTATATAACCACCTTTACCAGCCATAACCACCTGATCACACTAGTCATGAATATTAATTAGGATATTCCGCTTTACAAATCTTAGCCCGTAAATAAGCAAGCCTTAGAAATATATAAAACATTTCAGCATGGGTGCAGCAGGCACAGTAATGCCCCCTACACATGATCAGAAATTCCGTCAGAAAAAATTTGGATGGTTTTTCTGACGGAATTCCGCTCAAGCTTGCCTTGCATACACACGGTCACACAAAAGTTCTCTGAACTTTCGACCGTCAAGAACACGGTGACGTACAACACTATGACGAGCCGAGAAAATGAAGTTTAATGCTTCCGAGCATGCGTCTAATTGTTTCCAAGCAGGTGTGATTTTTTGCGCGTCCGAATTGCATACAGCAACGCATTTTCGGATAGGAACTTTTTACGACCGAAAAATAGAGAACCTGCTCTCAATCTTTTGCTGGCTGGAATTCTGCCAGCAAAAGTCCGATGGAGCATACACACGGTCTGAATTTCTGACCAAAAGCTCATATCCGACTTGCTGGCAGAATCTCTGATCGTGGGTATGGGGCATGAGAGCTGATGTAAGTATCGACTCCACACTGGAAAGCTACAAACCACAGTCAAAGTAAGTCTAATAGGGCGTACACACGGTCGGACTTTGTTCGGACATTCCGACAACAAAATCCTAGGATTTTTTCCGACGGATGTTGGCTCAAACTTGTTTTGTCTACACACAATAACACAAAGTTGTCGGAAAATCCGATCGTTCTAAACGCTGTGACATAAAACACGTACGTCGGGACTATAAACGGGGCAGTGGCCAATAGCTTTTATCTCTTTATTTATTCTGAGCATGCGTGGCACTTTGTCCGTCGGATTTGTGTACACACGATCGGAATTTCCGACAACGGATTTTGTTGTCGGAAAATTTTATCTCCTGCTCTCCAACTTTGTGTGTCGGAAAATCCGATGGTAAATGTCCGATGGAGCCCACACACGGTCGGAATTTCCGACAACACGCTCCGATCGGACATTTTTCATCGGAAAATCCGACCGTGTGTACGGGGCATATGGTCTGCATTCTTATTTACCGTAAGTCTTGAGGAGGGCAATGGGGGTTGGGGTTATTACCAAAGTTTTTCTGCCCCACTTCCTTTTTCTAATGGGGTCTAAAAGTCCAAAACGCACACACTCTGATGATATTCACTCTACTGCTGCCTCTCACATACAAAAAGCCAGATGTACAAAATGTATGTATAAAAGTACTAAATGTTGTTTTAGATCCACCAATCACACTCAGTCCTACCTTATAAGTCAGAATTTTGTTTGTGATGCAGAAAGCAGGGAGGGAGCTCACAATTAAGTACACTACACATGACATACAGCCCATATACTGATATAACATTGTAATAGAAAAATGTGTGCTCACCCGATGCTGATATGTTGCCACAAAACTGAAAATGAATTTGATCTCCTTCTTGAAGAGCTATTGCTTCAGAGGGCTCAGGTGGTCCAGTGTATCCAGCTTCTGTCAAAGCTGAGATTTCCCAGTTTAATTCCTTAGAGGGAACCAGTTCTACCATGATGTTGTGAAAGTTGTCTTTCCTTTTATACAAAACCACATTCACCATTGTGCTGTTTATAGCAAATTCCAAACTATGAATAAATTTAACCAAATGTGGGGCATCCATAGCCGAAGACAGACGAACTATAATAAAGCTAAAACATACAGTTACCAATTAAAATGTGCTTTTAATCTTAACCTTATAATAAACAAGTTGCTAAAATCTCTCAAACAATACATTTTTGGATGAATGTTTGATTGTTTATGCATGAGCAATGTTCAAATCGTAGTAACTGAAAGAAGACTACTTAGTATTTTTAGAAATATTATTGCTTCATCATCCAGCTGGTATATTGACAAAAAAACTTTTGTGTACTTTTGTGTTGTAGAGGTTACATTTTTCCCCCAGTAATAAGAGCAACTTAAATAAAGATTTGACTGCTTTATCATAGTTTGATTTTTTAATAGGACATAGTAGGGGTGATTTCTGAGCAGCAACATCCTGTGTTAAGGCTTTGGATTTCTCCAAAATTTGGTATTATCCAAGTAAGACAAGTACATCACATCTCACAAAATAAATTCACTTACAGCTAATAGGAGGAACGAAACATGCAATTTAAAGAGGAACTGCAGTCTGCTAACATCATTTGTAATAAAAACATCTTTGCCATTCTGAAGCTTCCCTCTAACCACTTTGCATATTATTTTATATATACTGTGATTCTGTACTTGCCAAATATGCTGCAGAAATCTCCCTCCACTGAGTTTGGCTGCAACCATTTTAACTGTAAGCAGAAGACACTGCTGCCTGCTCACTTCCTGGATTTACACAGACACACAGAGGCACACCTCTCATTGGCCTTCTTATGACTCACCCCCCCCCCCCCTCACTTCCTGGCAAACTCTCATGAGAGTGAGAGAGAGCTGTGAATGATGTCATAAGCCTAGGCTTTTTACCAGACAAGAAACAGGAAGTGGGCTGTATAAGGTATTTACTGGCAGAAAAAAAATGTTTTGCTATCCAAAGTTAAAACAACAAGGGTAGAAGATTTAACCACTTCAGCACCGGAAGGATTTGCCCCCTAATAACAAGCCCATTTTTTGCGATACGGCACTGCGTCACTTTAACTGACAACTGTGTGGTCGTGCGACGCTGTACCCAAACAAAATTGATGTCCTTTTTTTTCCCCACGAATAGAGCTTTCTTTTAGTGGTATTTGATCACCTCTGCAGTTTTAATTTTTTTGCGCTATAAACAAACAAAGAGCGACAATTTTGAAAAAAAAAAAAAAAAAGTTTACTTTTTGCTATAATACATATGCAAAACAAAAATATAAAAAAACACATTTATTCATCAGTTTAGGCCAATATATATTCTTCTACATAAATTTGGTAAAAAAAAAAAAAAAATCGCAATACACGTATATTGATTGGTTTGCACAAAAATTATAGCATCTACAAACTATGGGATAGATTTAGGGACTTTTTTTGATTGTTTTTACTAGTAATGGCGGCGATCTGCGATTTTTAGTGGGACTGCGACATTGTGGTGGACAAATCTGACCCTAAATGACACTTTTTGGGGACCCGTGACATTATTACATTGATCAATGCTATAAAAATGCACTGATCAATGTAAAAATGACACTGACAGGGAAGGGGTTAACACTAGGAGGCGATCAAGGGGTTAAGTGTGTTCCCTCAGCATGTTCTAAATGTAGGGGGGTGGACTCACTGGGACATGACAGAGATCACTGTTCCCGATCACTGGGAACAGTAGATCTCTGTAATGTCTCCTGGCAGAACGGGGATTTGCTTGTTCACACTGGCATATCCCCATTTTGCCTCTCTACTAGGCGATTGTGGGTTGCCAGCGGGCATTGAGTCCACCCGACCCACAGGCATGTTCCTGCAGTGTGCAGCGGGAGCGAGAGGACGCCACAGCCAGCGCGCACCTGCCCACAACTGCGCCTGTGCGAGCCGCCGTACAGGTATGGCGATTTGCGCAGGAGAGCTGACCTACCACCGTATAATGACGGCGGCTGGTTGGCAAGTGGTTAATAGATGGAAAGATGAAAAAATGACTGAAGTTCTGCTTTAAATAGCATTATCACACTGTCATAAGATCGGTACTCCTTCATATGAAACTACATTTTTTTTTTTTTTTTGTGACATGGTCCAGCATTGCACTTTAATGCACTAAAAAACTAACCCAACAAGATGGATGACATGTGTGATACAGTGCAGGTGTAATGTGTTATTAAAGTCCCATGGTACTAAGCCTCCCTTGAGTACATATACCTAAATCCAGTAGCCAGTTCACACATGTTTCATACATTTCATATAAAGCTTTTTTGGCCCTACTTCTCCTGTGTGTCACTGGAGTGCACTTAGTTCTGCACTCCTGTGAATTATTTTCAGCCGAGAGCGGGCCAAAGCCCGCTGTTGGCTGATGTCACTCAGTCAGTCCAGACTCTGGAGAAATCCTGACATATGACCAGCAGCTGCCTCAGCCTCTCAGCATCTGCTGAGAGGCTGAGCTGCTCCCACCCCCTGCACTCTCCAGTGAGAAAAGTGTGGGGGGGGGGGGCAGAGCAAAGAGCCGTGGCTGACAGTCACCGGCACTCTGCTCAGTGAAGACCAAGAACTGAGCGATCAGTGGTCTCAGTTCTGGGTCTTAGAGCCAGCAGGGCAGACCAATGCTGCATAAACCTAGGTGAGTATGAATGTTTGTATAATTATATATATATATATATATATATATATATATATATATATATATATATATATATATATATACACTAAATTAACAAAAGTATTGGGACTCCTGCCTTTACATGCACATGAACTTTAATGGCATCCCAGTCTTAGTCCGTAGGGTTCAATATTGAGTTGGCCCACCCTTTGCAGCTATAACAGCTTCAACTCTTCTGTGAAGGCTGTCCACAAGGTTTAGGAGTGTGTCTATGGGAATCTTTGACCATTCTTCAAGAAGCGCATTTGTGAGGTCAGGCACCGATGTTGGACAAGAAGGCTTGGTTCACAGTCTTTGCTCTAATTCATCCCAAAGGTGTTCTATCAGGTTGGGGTCAGGAGTCTGTGCAGGCCAATCAAGTTCCTCCACTCCAAACTCGCTCATTCATGTCTTTATGGACCTTGCTTTGTGCACTGTTGATAATCATGTTGGAACGGGAAGGGGCTATCCCCAAACTGTTCCCAAAAAGGTAGGAGCATGAAATTGTCCAAAATGTCTTGGTATGCTGATGCCTTAAGAATTCCCTTCACCGGAACTAAGGAGCCAAGCCCAAACCTTGAAAAACAACCCCACACCAAAATCCCCCATCCACCAAATGATTTGGACCAGTGCACAAAGTAAGGTTCATAAAGACATGGGTGAGCGAGTTTGGGGTGGAGGAACTTAACTGGCCTGCAACCCGTGTGAGCCAGGCCATCTCGTCCAACATTACTGCCTGACCTCACAAATGCGCTTCTACAAGAATGGTCAAACATTCCCATAGACACACTTCTAAACCTTGTGGACAGCCTTCCTAGAAGAGTTGAAGCTGTTATAGCTGCAAAGGGTGGACCAACTCAATCTTTAACCCTACAGACTAAGGCTGGGATGCCATTAAAGTTCATGAGCGTGTAAACGCAAATGTCACTATACTTTTGGTAACTTAGTGTATATTGGGCACAGCCTGAGTGGATGAGTCAAAGAAGGCTGCCGTTTACCACTCATGTGAAATGTAATAAGGAAAAAAAAGGCCAACCTTTGAAGTGAAATTACAGTAACACCAACACAGCACTCAACACTTAATATATTTCTTTTTTTTTAAATCCGGTAAATTTTTTATTGAGATTTAATACAATGAACAAAGAAAATTTCAAAACACAGTACATATAAACGACTCAAATACAGTCCCATTATGCATATCATCAACAATACATGAACACCCCTAAACAAACAAAAAAAATAAAAATAAATAATAAAAAAATATATATATATATATAAAAAAAAAACAACAAACCCCCCAACCAAAATTTGTATCCCTTACCCCTCCCCCCCATACTCCAATCTCTCTCTCTCTATTTCCCCACTCTTGATTTAGGGCTCCTTCCAAATTGGGACCTAGAGCATCTATCCATCTTCTCCACATAATCTCAAATTTCCCTTGACAACCTCAATGCAGATAAATATATTTTTCTTTTAGTAGGGTTTCTGTTATTTGCATTCTCCATTTCTCCACTGTTGATGGGTAAACTGAGATCCATTTTTGTGCTATCAGCTTACGAGCTTGAAACAAACTTCTTACTATTGAAATGTTAGTGAAATCCGGAATACTAGATTCCTCTATTAAGCAAATATGCTATAATACAATCCAGCATTAGCAGGGCTCAAAATCCATTTACCAAGAGTCCATGATAGAAGCCGTCCAAATATTCAAAGGACTTGATCAAATATGAAAAATAAATAAATCATTGATGCCCTCTGACAAAATGTACGTCAGGGCATGACTGCACAGCTATCCAGTCAGTCTATCAATGGTTATGCTCAACCCGGGTACACCGACGTGAGAGGAATCTATTAGGTGGTGAGAGCAAAAAACTGAATGTGACAGGACTGCTTACATTGTAACCCTTGTTTTAAATACTTTTCTTGTGAGTGCAACTTGTAAGAGGGGTAATTGATTAAATAATTTTTGAGTTTTACGGAAATATGCTATGTATGTGTGCTTTCTTGTCATGAGTGACACATAGATGGAAGGACTGGTGTTTGCTGCTCCATGAAGGGATCATCACACAGGCTTACTATCACCATTCATCCGGTGAGTTCATGACTATAGGGGTGTTAATTCATGAGGTGTGGTGACGGTCGAAATATAAGATACAGATTGCATGGAGGCACATGGATGAACTTTCATTCATTTATTTATTTTTCATATATGATTAAGTCCTTTGAATATTTGGATGGCTTCTATCATGGACTCTTTTTAAATGGATTTTGAGCGCTGCTAATGCTGGATTGTATTTTAGCATATTTGTTTAATGTTTAATGTGATTATAGTAGCTGTCCGATTATATTATACTATTGGATGTTTTTTCGCATAAGCGCTAGGGATGGTGGCTTGGTGCGTCTACTTTTGTATTCTTACTATTCCACAGATATTTTATAGATTTCTCTATTATATTTAATAAACATATGCCAGGTTCAAATGGTAATTTTTTTTCAAAGAGACTATTAATAGTCTCGATTATGGCTGGGCGTGGCGTCCGAGCCCGAAGATGGCTGCTTAGCTCCCGAGCTCCGCCACACCACCGGGGGAATCCACCGCCATCGGAGCGATCGACAGTGCCATCCGCCGCCATCCGACCCATCAGAGTCCCGTAAGCAAACAGGGATGCCGCGGAGACGAAAGGACCCTCCGCCGCAGCTCAGCAAGCTGCCGGAGTATTTCTGCGCCTCAGCACGGCCTATCCAAAATGGCGCCCAGCCGAAACGAAAACAACAGCAGACCGCATCCACGAGCCGTCCGCCCGGCCTAACCAGCGACGATCCACAGACCCAGCATAGCGGATCATCCACAGCGGCATCCACCCCCACTACAAGAAGCCCTGTTAAGTCCAGACAGAGGACGGCTTCTCCACAGGGGAATCAACAGCAGCAAGCTATGGAGGTGAGATCACATACCCCCTCACATGCCCAGGCCTCAGCCGCCTCAGATCCAATAGAGGGATTCCCCACCACAGGGCAACCTATATCAGACATTGTCCTTAAGGAGATGCTAATGTCCCTGAGGTCATCCCTGCACCAAGACATGCTGATGACAGTACAAAAGTGTCAAGCTGAAGTACAGGCTCTGGGAGGGAGGGTAGATCACATTGAGAATACCCTAGCCTCTCATGGGTCCTCTTTCAACAAAATGGTGGATGCTCACACCATTCACTCTGATGACATCTCCTGGATCAAAGATAAATTATCTGACCTTGAAGACCGATCCAGGAGAAATAACCTCAAAATAAGAGGCATTCCTGAATCTATCTCTGCGCTGCAATTACCGCAATATGTCCAAGATCTTTTCATGGCACTGCTCCCTGCAGCATCTGCATTGGAGCTCACAGTGGATAGGGTACTTAGAATACCGAAACCGTCCTTTTTACCAGATGATGTACCCAGAGATGTTCTACTGAGGCTCCACTTCTATAAAACGAAAGAAACCATCTTGGCTTCATTCCGCAACCCCGATCAGCGCCCGCCTCAGTATGCATCTCTTCAGCTACTCCCTGACTTGTCAAGGCATACCCTCCAGAAACGCCGTAATTTAGCCACTATTACTAAGGCGCTTCGTAACCATCGCATATTACACAGGTGGAAGTATCCGGCCACGCTCTCAATTACCCATAACGGCACGACCGCCACGGTCTCCACTATGGAAGAAGGTCTGCACATCCTCAGGCAATGGGGAATCTTGATGGAAGCATCTCCGCCTCCTATACAGGTTGACCCTCCTCAATACATGCAGGCAGAATGGCAGGTGGTGAAAAGGAAAAAAAGCGACAAGAAACACGCTTAAATGTCTGATCGTTCCTACTCATTTTACTAAATCTTCACGTCTACACTCCCCCAGTGCAGGCACACTTGGAAATTTTTCCAAAACCCCTCAACCTTATTGAACAGTGCTTATGGATCAAGAATCCCACTGTGGATTCTCCTATCACCCTGTAACCTTTCTTTTTTTTCCCTCTAACTGGTTTAGTTCCTTGTTTTTTGCTGTTTTTATGGATCAACAACTTTCTACAGAACCACGCTCACCTGCGCCATCATGGAAAGTAACCTGCACCACCTGCACTCCAATTGTCCGCTTCAAGGGACATTCTAAAGGAAAAACCAGCCTGCCACCGCAATCACTCATCGGCCGTGAGTACTGTACCAACTTAATGTTTAGCATACCCTCCAACACGCCTCATGCCAGTTAAAATATTTTCCGTCAATGCCCATGGTTTAAATCATCCAGCCAAAAGAGCATCTCTTTGGAAAGACGTCGACTCTTCCCAATGTGCTATTCTATGTGCTCAAGAGACACACTTCCATCAAGCAGCCCCACCTTACTGCTCTCACAAAAACTTCCAACACTACTTCTTCTCCAGTATGAAAGCGAAAAAGAGAGGTGTTATGGTGGCCATAAGGGACTCTATATCGTTTCAACTTCACTCCGCAATATCTGACGAAGCGGGCCGATACCTCATACTTGTATGCGATATCAATTCCTCCCGTTATACTCTGGTGAATGTGTATGTTCCTAATACCAAACAAATTCACTTCCTCAATAGTTTGATGAAAAAGGTTAAAAAAATTCAACAAGGTTCCCTTATAATCTGCGGAGACTTTAATATTACTCCCGACCCACACATGGACTCTACCTCGTCCTGTTCACGAAAATCTCCTTCTCTACATGCTTTCCTACGATCGCATGACTTATTCGATTGCTGGCGATGCATGCATGCTAGTGAACGAGATTTCACATTTTATTCTCATAGACATTGTGTTTATTCGAGGATTGATCTGGTCTTGATGGACAAGTGGTTGCTACAAAAAGTATCTCAAATTCAAATAAATAACATTACGTGGTCGGACCACGCCTCTATCCTCCTGACACTTGGGGATAAATACCCTACTAATGGAGCATACCTTTGGCGCGCGAATCCCCAAGTAATTCACTCACCAACCACCAAAAAAATATTGGAGAACCACTTGTCTGATTACTTCCAGATCAATCACTCTTCCACTAATGATCCGTTTGTTTTATGGAATGCTCACAAGGCATACATTAGAGGAATATTTATTCAATTGGCCTCAAGACTTAAGAGACAGAGACAGCAGCGGCTTGACACCATACTTACAGATATCAAATCCCTGGAGGAACTAGATAAAAAACATCCTACACGCCAGAATAGTAAAAGACTAACTATTCTCCGCCATGATCTCAGACTAGAACTACTCCACTCCTTTGAACAAAAGGAACGACGACTCAAAATGTCATACTATTCGACCAGTAACAAAGCTGGAAAAGCACTGGCTCGCAAATTACAAGGTCAACGCTACAAAAATAAAATACCTTACATCCTAAGCCCCTCCTCCAAACAAAAAGTGATTGACCCTCAAAGCATCGCCAATGCTTTTAGTGAATACTATAGTTCCCTATACAATTTAAATCAAGACAATCTCCTCAACCAACCGTCACAAAACGCCATAAATGATTTCCTAAAAAACATTGATATACCGAGTCTATCCACTTCTCAAATCCAGATCTTGAATTCCCCTTTCTCACTATCTGAGTTACTGACAGTTATTGACACCCTGCCTACTAATAAATCACCAGGACCGGATGGCCTGTCAGGGGAATACTATAGGACTTTCAAACAATGTCTAGGTCCTCATCTCCTCAGGGTGTTTGAGGCCGCTGCTGTCTCCTCTTCTTTTCCTTCTGAGATGTTAGAGGCTTTGATAGTCACGCTGCCTAAACCAGGGAAGACACCGGATGTTCCTCAAAATTTTAGACCGATTTCATTACTGAACACTGACCTGAAGCTCTACGCCAAAATGATAGCGCTAAGGCTCATTGACATTCTCCCCACCATAATTGACCCTGACCAATGTGGATTCACCAAAGGCAGACAAACATCTGACGCTACCAGAAGATTAATAAATGTGATTCATATGGCTAAGAAAACAGGGACGCCTTCTCTGCTTCTCGCTCTGGATGCAGAGAAGGCGTTCGACAGAGTACATTGGACATATCTCGCGAGCACCTTGGAAAAATTTGGTTTTAAGGGTCACATACTATCTGCCATACTATCCCTCTATTCTACGCCATCAGCCAGGGTATACACTTCAGGTATGCTATCTAAACCTCTTAAAATCACTAATGGCACCCGCCAGGGGTGTCCCCTTTCCCCACTCATTTTCAACCTCTTAATGGAACCACTTGCGTCCAGCATCAGACAAAACCCTAATATTCAAGGCTTTCCTATTAACCATCGCAAACATGTCATCAGTCTCTTCGCAGACGATGTAATCCTCATGTTAACAAACCCGGTGTCTTCTCTGCAACACGTGTCTCAATTATTACACGAATATGGCTTAATATCGTACTACAAAGTGAACGAAACCAAATCTTACATATTGGATCTTGGTGTACAGGCAAAAGATAGACTACATTTGCAAAACGGATATCCGTATATCTGGGAATCCCATGAAATAACTTATCTAGGTATTAAGCTAACGTCCCGCCCTACGCAACTGTTTCATGCTAACTACCTTCCTTTGCTACGCTCTTTAAATACGAAACTAAAATCCATAAGTAAACACACATTGTCTTGGTCCGGTAGGTTGGCCGCCTTTAAGATGCAACTTCTGCCACAAATACTCTATATATTTTGTACGGTTCCTATTCCAGTTCCTAGACAGCACTTTAAAACTTTACAATCCATACTTTCTAGATACTTATGGGAAGGCAAAAAAGCCAGAAGCGCGCTCATCAATCTACGTAAAACCAAAACAGCAGGAGGCGTCGGCCTACCGATCTTTGCTGATTACCATTTAGCTGCAATCCTGGCACAATTAAGAGGGTGGTTTCCCCACCACCAAACACCGCTTTGGAGCGCTATTGAACACTCCACGATACCAGGTGGTAACCTTTATGATTATTTGCTGGCTTTTGTGCATCTTAAATCCAAACCTCGCGACCTCTCCCTCCCGATTCTAGCGACACTAAGCTCATGGAAGACATTGATAACCACCAAATCTAGATCATCCCCCAACATATCCCTGTCAATCCCTCTATCAACACTGGCCTTGTTGATCCCAGATATACCTGTGACCAATTGGATAGAGAAAGGAATGCAATGGGTTTCAGATGTGCACTCTGGCCTTAATGCTAGATCGTTTGATGATCTACAAAAATCCTATGACCTACCTATTTCAGACAGATTTCAACACTTCAGAATTGCCTCTTATCTCAAAACACATGACATCCAATACAAACTATTCTGGCAAATTCATGTGTACTTAACTGCCAAGCTACCTCGTAAGGGAGGTATTTCATTATTTTATACTTATATTCATGATAAAAATATATTCACCAAAACAAACTCCATGTTAGCATGGGAAAGAGATCTCAATGACTCCTTTTCCCCACAACAATGGCACAAGGCCTTGCAACATACCCACTCAGCCACCAAATGCACCAACCTCTGGGAACTCTCTCATAAGATCACACAACGATGGTATTTAACACCCTATAGATTGGCTAAGTTTGACAACTCCACACCTTCCACTTGTTGGAGGAACTGTGGGCAACCAGGCACTATCTACCACATCCTATGGGAATGTAATCACCTGACCTCATATTGGTCCCACGTCTTCAACATCTTACGTCAAACTACAAATCTCAACATAACTAACACATCTTCATTGGCCATCTTAAACATAGGCATAGAACACATACCACCATTGTATAGACAATTCACTACCCACTTATTCCTAGCTGCAAAATTAGTGATCCTAAGGAAATGGAGAACATTGGATCCTCCAGACATAGAAGAAGTGGTAAATACCTTATCTTTGCATTACACTTATGAAAGGATGTTAGCATCCATTAGTGGAAAGTACGATACTTTTCTTCCACGCTGGCAACACTGGATTAATTGGTACAACACCCATCGCAATCCAACTTGAAGCTACTTACTACTACTAGAGTGCATAACATCAAACTTATTTGGCTCACTTAGAACCTTAGCTTTCCCTTTCCATATGGTTTCTGAATTGATCCTGTATAATCTACATAAGAGTTACTTTTATCTAGTTATGAGCAATACGCTCTTGGTATAGAAATACTATCAGATATAAAATGATTAATACTGATGTGGTCATATAAACATGAAGGGGCTATACCTCCGCTGTGCCACAGTTAGTTCCCAATGGGGTGGCTGGCGGAGATACATGGTCTCTCCCGCCTTGATTTATTCCTCATAATTAACTTACAGTACTGTATAACAAAATATATATATCTGTTAACCTCTATTATTTGGTTTTATTTCCTTTTATTTTCTTATTCTCTTTATTAACCCAGTTTACGATATCTCCTGTAACTTGTAAACGCACTGTATATCTTTGTAAACTGACAAAATTCTGAATAAAAACTATTTAAAAAAAAAAAAAAAAAAAATAGTCTCGATTATGCCCTGCCAATATCGGTGGAGTTTAGGACATCTTCATAGCATATGTATTACATTTGCAGGGGCAGCGAGGACACAAAGTGGAATCTATGATTCCATTTAAATAATTTCTCAGGGGCATACGACCTATGTAGAAACCAGAAACTAAAGAAAGGGATTGTGTAGCACTAATGTGAAACAACCATATATTGCGTACTGTGAAAGGCAATCAATTCCTCAAATGCAGCAATAATTGATATAAAAAGGACACCGGCCGAGAAGAGGATGGCGGAGGCTCTTTATTTTTATTTTGTGATAATCAAATAACATGTGACCAGTAGCAGAGGACTAGAAGCTCCTACTTGTGTTTCCCTGCAGACAGGCTGAGAAAGATCTGGGTCATGTGGCAGCTGTTAAATCGATTAGGAAAAAGACATCACCCCTGAGGCCTACATCGTTCCATACACCATTCCTGGATCGTCTTCCTCCATCTACGGAAGTTCATCAGCTGTTGATGACCATAAGCCTGTTTGACCCAATTGAACGTAGGTTTATTGGGTCCAAAGATTCCGGTAAGCCTTCTGATTGTTGGTGGTGATGCACCTTTGAACCATCTTTTCTCCACTTATGGATATGTGCAATATAAGAAATATATATATTGAAGATCACTATCACCTTACAAGATATATTCTTTGAGGACTTTTAGGACTCTTCCAATGTAAAATAAAACGGAAAATTCCTATCAAAATACTTACCGTAATTTTCCTTTCCTGATGGAATCCATGGCAGCCAACGTGTGGGTTTAGTCCCGCCTCTACTACCCTATAGGACACTACTCCCATAAATCTTTGCTCCTCACCAGCAGCCGTGTTCGATAACTAGCCTACTCCAGCCATTTGGGAGGGAACTCCTGCTGCCATGGAGTCCATCAGGAAAGGAAAATTACGGTAAGTATTTTGATAGGAATTTTCCGTTTTCCTGACAGACTCCATGGCAGCCAACGTGTGGGAAATAACTCGCCGTATACACCCGGGTGGGCAAAATGCTGAAGAAAACAAAGATTTATTTAACACCGTCCACCGACAGTACTTTAACACCAAAATCAACTGAGGATAGAGCAGCTGGCTCAACACAATAATGGGACATGAAGGTATGGATCGATGACCAAGAAGCCGCCCTGCAAATCACTTCAGGTGCAACGTGACGAGAAGCTGCCCACGAGGTCGAAAGACTTCTAGTCGAGTGCGCTGTTACCGCCTCTGGAGGAGCCAAGCCCTTCTCTCTATATGCCCATTGAATTGCCTGTACAACCCATGCAGCAATGGATCTGACTGAGGCTCGGAGCCCCTTGTTCTTCCCGTAGAACGAAACAAAAAGATAATCCGATTGACGGAAGGGAGCCGTTACTTCTAGGTATTGTTTCAAGGAGACACCAACATCGAGTGGATGTATTTCCAGATTTCCGGCAGATCTAAAGGTAGGAAGTGAGATCTCTTGGTTCTCATGAAAGATTGAGGTGACCTTAGGGTTTGACCCTAGCATTGGAATTAGAGTCACTCTGTCTGGAAAGAAGGTTAAGAAAGGTTCCTTTGACCCTAAAGCCTGGATTTCGGACACCCTCTTGGCTGAAGTGATGGCAGTCAAAAAAGCAGTCTTGATAGTAAGTTCTCTAACAGACAGTGGTTTATCGAGTTGTGAGAAGAACTCAAGAACTAGAGGCAGATCCCATTTAGGGAATCTGGGTTTCCTTTGGGGCCTCATTCTAATTGCTCCTTTGAAAAATTGTTGAATAAGGGCATGTCTGGCCCACGACACCCCGGTAAAGGCTGAGATCGCTGAGACCTGTACACGCAGTGAACTGACGGATAAGGGTAAATCCAGGCCTGATTGGAGGAAACTCAGGATATCCTGAACTGCAGGTGCGCCACATGACTTGGCCCTAGACGACATATGGATCGAGAGTTTTGTCCAAATACGCTCATATACTTTGTTAGTGCTTTGTCTTCTTGCATTCAGAAGTGTAGGAATAACCTCCTTAGGGCAACCTAGTGCTTCCAACCTACCCCTCTCAAGAACCAAGCCCTCAACTGTAGGTGAGCTGGGCACGGGTGGAGAATCGTGCCTTGGGAGAGTAGATCCACTCTGGTCGGAAGAAGAACTGGTTCTCGGAAGCTGAGGAGTGATAGGAGAGGAAACCAAGGCCTGTTGGGCCAGTAAGGAATTATGGCTATTATCTCCACCTCCTCCCACCTGAGCCTCCGCAGGAACTGGAAGATAATAGGTGTCAGAGGGAAGGCATATGCTCTGTGAAACCACCAACGTTCTGTTAGTGCATCTATCCCGTAGGCTTGTGGATCCCGGAACCTTGCGTAATACTTCGCTAGCTTTTTGTTGCACGGGGAGGCGAAGAGATCGACCTCTGGAGTGATCCCCAATGTTAGAATCCATTTGAACACATCCTCGTGGAGAGACCACTCGTTGTTGTCCAAGTGGACTCGTGAGAGGAAATCCGCTTGGACATTGAGAATCCCCGGAACATAAGTTGCCGTTAGGTTGACCAGATTCTTCTGGGCCCAGACCATTATTGGTTCCACCTCTTGTAGCAGAGATAGACTCCTGGTACCCCCTTGTTTCCTTACATAGGCTACTGCCGTCGTATTGTCCAGTCTGAGTAATACAGATGCCCCTGCTATCAGATGACGGAATGCCAGCAGTGCCTGGAAGGCTGCACGTAACTCTAGGATATTCGACACCAATCTCCGCGCTGGGAAATCCCAGGAGCCTTGAGCCACTTCCGCTAGGCAATGAGCACCCCAGCCCCTCTCGCTGGCATCTGACGTCACTGTGATTCAAGTGATGGGAAGGATGGAGTGACACCTGCGTAGATTTTCTCTTTGAAGCCACCAGAGGAGGGAACCTCTCATGGTCTGAGAGATGCAAATGCGCTGATTCTTGTCGCCCGACCATTGAAGAAGAAATCCCTTCTGAAAAGGACGCATCCTCCACTGAGCCCATTTTACCATTGGTATTGTGGACACCATGGTGCCTATGATTCTCAGACACTGGAGGGCCCGGAGATGCGAAGAGGAGAGAGCCAGGCGAATCCTGTCCCGAACTATTGTGATCTTCTCCTCGGGTAAGGAAATTGTGCCCCTCGCTGTATTGAAGAGGGCCCCGAGGAACACGAGAGACTGAGAAGGCTCCAGCTGGCTCTTCTCCCGGTTCAGGAGCCATCCAAATTCCTGGAGAGTTGAGATGACCAGATCTCTGTGTTTCAGGAGGCAATCTCTGTCTTGAGCCAGTAGGAGGAGATCGTCCAGATAGTGATGAAGACGGATCCCTCTGGCTCTCAGTAGAGCCACAACAGCCAACAGGACCTTCGAGAAGACTCGTGGAGAGGTGGATAGACCGAAGGGAAGGCATGTGAATTGTAAATGTAGATGGCCTATGGAAAAACGGAGAAAGCGTTGAAAATCTGCTGCCACTGGAACGTGGAAATAAGCATCCTTGAGGTCTATAGAAATGAGCCAGTCTCCTGGCTGGACTGACTGACGAATTGTGGACAGGGTTTCCATTTTGAACCTTTCTCTTTTGATGAAAAGGTTCAGGTGCGTCAAATCTATGACAGGTCGCCATGCACCATTCTTTTTCTGGACCATGAAGAGAGGAGAATACATCCCCATGCCACGCTGGTCGTCTGGGACAGGAATGGCCGCGCCTTGATCTAATAAAGATTTCACGTAAGCTAAAAGGATTTTTCTTTTTTCTTCTGTGGCTGGAAGAGATGTAGGGATACACCTGAGCCTGGGAGCACTGCTGAAAACCCAGGTGTGGCCTGAGGAAATCGTTCTGACGGTCCAAAAGTCCTGGATCGACGCCGCCCAAACATGCCGAAAGCGGAGGAGGCGAGCCCCCACTTGGCCTGCCTGGGCGGGCCCCATCTCAAAAAGACTTGGTCGGTTCCTTCTCACCCGACATACTACTCTTAGCAGTCTTCTTGAAAGATGATTGTCTGGCCTTCCAGGATCTGGAGAACTCACGGCCCGGCCTGTATCCACGTGCCTCCCTGGCACGATCCTGGTTCTGTTTCCTTGGAAACGATCTTCTCTGGCCTTGTAATCGCCTGTCCTGAGGGAGGAACCCCGACTTACCTCCGGTGGCACGGGTTATGGCGCTGTCTAATTTATTTCCGAAAAGAGAGGACCCATCGAAGGGAATACGGCACCAAACCTGTTTTGATGCTGGGTCTGCCAGCCAAGGGCGAAGCCAAAGGGCACGCTTGGCGGTAACTGCAGACAACATAACTCTAGCCACCAAGCGGATAATGTCGATTGAGGCCTCCCCCAGAAAGGCTGAAGCTAACCTTAATTCCTGGATGGGCGAACTCCTGGCCACTTCCTCCGAGACACCTCTAAGTGTCTCGTCCACGCTGTCCGACCACGTCTCCATAGCCCTGGACATGGCGGCCAGAGCCAAGGCTGGTTTACATGCCATACCTGCTGTGAGATAGACCCGCTTCAAATCAGAGTCTATCCGTCTGTCCAAGGCGTCTCTGAACGAGACCGTGTCTTCCAGAGGGAGGGTCACATGCCTGACCAATCTCATCACAGCTGCATCCACTAGAGGAGCAGACTCCAATTGCTTAACTTCTTCTTCCTTGAAGGGATAAAGCCTTTGTATTTCTTAGTTCTTCTTCTCTACCTTTCCCCACTCATCCGTGATAACTTCACCTAATTCAGCGAAAAAGGGGAAGTTGACACGTTCCTTCTTCAGCTGCTTGAAGAACTTCCTCTGTTTTGCAGGGGCCGACACTGGCTCTTCCCAGTTTAAAGTTTCCTTTATGGATTTAATCAGAGGAGGAAGTAAGTCAAAACTAAATCCAGTATAAGGGTCTTCTCCCTCAGAATCACTATCTAAGGAGACAGCAGACAGATGACTGGGTAAAGAGGACTCACAAGTGTCCTGAGCCTGGGTATCCCTCATTGGTGGGTCTGGAGGCTCTGCAGGAGAAACATGGGGTTGGCTAGACCCCAACTCCTTTAGATTCTCTTTAACAATCTTTTCCACCAGAGACTTGAGTTGCTGATCCGATCCACCTCTTTCACCTGTTGCTTTTGTATAGCAGGTATCACAGAGGGATTTGCCTATAGGAACCTTTGCTCTACACCCCCAGCAGGCTCCTTTGGCTGCATGACTGGAGTGAGACTTGGAAGGGCGAGAAGGTTCCCGGCTACGGTGTCTCGATTTCGAGGAGGAACCGTGATGTCCAGATCTGGAAGAGGAATGCCGGTGCTGTGATCTAGAGGAACCACTTCTGTGCGAGCTACGTTGCTGAGTAGACCTAGAAGGGCTGACAAGAAAAAGACAAGGCCTTCTGTGTTAATGGAGACAAACAGATAACTGATGCTCCATAACCCCCCCCCCGCAACACCCAGGCAGGACCCCCTACCAAGTACCTGTTGTGAGAGGGCTGGCCAGAGGCAGGCGGTGAAGCGATCATGCTCCCGGAGGGATCCATCAGGGCTGAAAACACAAGCAACCAGTTAGGAATAGAGATGCAGTAAGGGCAGGCCACAGAACCTGTCCCCTAGAAGCCCCCTCACCTGACACAGCAGAATCAGAGCCAGGGGAAGACACTGCTAACAGTCTGCAAGCATTCCCAAGCCTGCAGACTATTTTCTCAAATTTAAAACTGGCGCCCCTGTGACGTCACCGCCGTGTCCACTAGTGTGCACGCGCAGTTACCGCTATGCGCGTGCGCGAACCAAGCCTCGTTCTCGCGCCGGACCCGCGCATGCGCAGAACGGCCGCGAAAACGAAACCAGGAAGTGAACGGCGGCTGGAACGCAGAGGGAACCAGCCGCCATGTCAGCCAGCTACACTGTACCCGACAGTGCTGGGGAGGACACAGAATACAAGCAGACATAAACAGGGAAGGATTAACACAAACTGCTGCCAAAAAGAGAAAAAACGGAACGGACTCACCACTCCTGCTGCGATCGAGACCTGGGTACAGGTAAAACAGCACAGACCGGACTTGTTTCTGGGCAACAACGGTCACCTGCTAGTAGCTAGGCTGTATGACCAGTGTGGGGTTCGCCTGCCAGTGGCTAGGACTACACCGTCTTCAGCGCCTCTTCCATATGCCCCTTCCATACCCTGCTAGTAGCTAGGGCTTATTGGAATACTGCGATCCCTGCTCCATAGGGATCGCTCGCCAGATCTGACCGCAGGGAGAAAAAATAATCTTCGGGTAGAAAGACCATTTTAGCTAGGTCCTTTGGAGGAGGACAAAAAAAGAACACGGCTGCTGGTGAGGAGCAAAGATTTATGGGAGTAGTGTCCTATAGGGTAGTAGAGGCGGGACTAAACCCACACGTTGGCTGCCATGGAGTCTGTCAGGAAATATCTTTATGTCCTTTTTATATCAATTATTGCTGCATTTGAGGAATTGATTGCCTTTCACAGTACGCAATATATGGTTGTTTCACATTAGCGCTACACAATCCCTTTCTTTGGTTTTTGGTTTCTGCTTATATCCTATTAGCTGTGTTGGCTGCTTGCTGTTTGGGTAGAGCAGAACTATTTGTATGTATACGACCTATGTAACATGAATAATTGTGTTAATTTTTGCGTAGTGGACAACAAAACACTAGGGACCGCAGACAGAGCCATTGTCCAATGGTCGTCCGTCAACTTTCCCAGGTCTCGTTCCCACTGAGCCCTAAGATTAGATCTACAGAATCTTGTAACTTATTATGTAGTACCCCATACAGTCGTGATATAAGACCCTGCTTATGCCCTTTAGCATCTTATAATGATATTATTGTAGAATGATTACATTTGAATTCAAAGGAACGGGCCTGAGCCTGTATGGCGTGCCTGAGTTGAAGATATTAGAAAAACCTTTGCTTTGGAATTCTATATTCCTCCATTATTTGAGCAAAGGATCTTAAACTGTCATTCTGAAACAACTGCTTCAAATATCTCAAACCATGTTTTTGCCACAGCGTGAACCCTTCCAGTTTCTGCAATTCCTCACAGTTTACATTATTTCATATTGGGGAATAACACGTATAACCTGTAATATTAGTAATACTTTTCATTTCTTGCCATACTTTATTAAAAAGTTTACCTGTCAAAAATCCTTTATCCCCTCACAAGCTATTTGTCTCCAATATTGGGGATCAATGTATGTTTCCTACATAAGGCAATATATTTCTAATTATAATATTATAGTGTTTATATAGCAGATGCTTTGTCCGCTAATTTATTAGTGCTTGAGGGTTACTTAACCTCCCTGGCGGTATTCCCGAGTCTGGCTCGGGTTGGATTTTTCATACCAAAAGCGGTAACCCCGAGCCAGACTCGGGCTTGCATCGCAGGATCCAGGAAGAGTTTACTTACCTTGTCCCCTGGATCCTGCGATGTCTCCCCGCTGTGATCGGCGAGCCGCTGTGTCTCGCTCGATTCACAGTGCCGAGCTCCGTTCCCTGCGAGCGTTGCGACGCACGGGGACGGAGTTCGGCGGTAAATTCAAAAGCGAAACACACAGTATAGATACAGCATACTGTAATCTTACAGATTACAGTACTGTATCAAATAACTACACATCCCCTTTGTCCCTAGTGGTCTGCCCAGTGTCCTGTATGCAGTTTTATATTTATAAAACTGTTCTTTCTGCCAGGAAACTGGAAATTGTCCATAGCAACCAAAACTGTCTCTTTACATCAAAAGTGGTTTTAGAGCAGCTAGAAAAAAAGCGATAATAAATTAGAATCACTCGCAGAATTGAGCGATAGTGATTTGTAAGGAGATCCGTCATCAAACACTAAAAGTAACAAAATCTAAAATTCTGCAACTGAGCAAATTTCAGTGTTTTTGATTTGATTACATTATTATATAATTTTTATTATTATTATATTATTATTTGTTATAATTATTTATAGTTATTTATTATATTAAAATTTTTATTTCGTTTTTCAAACTTTATCATACCCGGGATGTCTACTAGACTCTTGTTTGGACAGATTTAAGTGAACTATTCCTAAGAATTACAGGCCTACAATATAAAACGCCAAATTTCTGTGCAAAATAATTGTACCGCTTTCAGCACCTAAAATCAGAAATAATCATACCGCCAGGGAGGTTAAAAAAAAATGAAACACCATAATTCACTGTAGTTTATCAATTACCACATGATGCCTTAGCTCATGGTAAAACGTACAAATTTAGTGGTCATTACTACAACATGAAAAATGTCAATGATCTTTCAGGCTTGGAAGTGTTTTTTCCTGATGTACAGGCATACCCCACTTTTAAGTACAAAATAGGGTTTATTTACTAAAGCTGGAAAGTGCAAAATCAGGCTCACTTCTGCAAAGAAACCCATGAGCTTCTAACCCCAGCTTGTTCAATTAAGCTTTGGTAATATAACCTGGAAGCTCATTGATTTCTATTCAGAAGTAAGTCTGATTTTGCACTTTCCAGCTTTAGTAAATAAACCACATTGTGTACTTAAAAGTGGGGTATGCCTGTATTCTTGATGATACAATACATATTAACGAGTAGCATAATATTCATTACCACACCCCAACAATGTGAATCCAGCCTAAGGCCACCTTGTGCATTATGGTGCTGTTTATTGCAAATGTCAGCCCCAATGCTCAAGCACAAAAATATATACCATGCACTGCAAGGTGAAAACATTGGATGGCTGCGTTAAAGTGACACTAAAGCTTTGTTTTTTGTTGTTTTTTAAATAGCAAACATATCATACTTACCTCCACTGTGCAGCTGATTTTGCACAGATTGGCCCTGAATATCCTCTTCTGGTGTCCCTCGGCGGCTCTCGCGGCTCCTTCCTGCATTAGATAACCCCCTAGGAGAAGCGTTCTCCCAAGGGGGTTACCTTGCGGGCGCGCTCCCGAGTCATTCATTCGGCGTCCATAGAAGCTGAATGTATGAATCGGCCCTGCCCCCCGGGTCATTGGATTTGATTGACAGCAGTGAGAGCAAATGGCTGCGCTTCTATCAATCCATCCAATCAGGACCCGAGACACTGGCTTTTGTTGGTGTGCTTGTCCCCGGGACGAGATAGTGGGGGTACAGGTAAGTAAAATGGGGGCTCTGGGGGGCTGCAGCATTAACCGCTTCCCGACCGGCGCACGACTATTTACGTCGGCAGAATGGCACGGCTGGGCAAAAGGGTGTACCTGTACGTCCTTTTGAATTCCCCGCCGTGCCATTGCGAGCGCGGCGCCGGCAGCGTGCGCCGGCCGGGAGCTCCGTGAGTCGGGTCGCGGGTCCCGCGGACTCGATCGCCGTGGGGATACCCGAGATCGTCTCACGGAGAGCAGGAACGGGGAGATGCTGATGTAAACAGCATCTCCCCGTTCTACCTAGTGACAGTGTCACTCGATCTCTGCTCCCTGTCATCGGGAGCAGAGATCAGTGTACTGACACACACAGCCCAACCCCCCTACAGTTATAAACACCTCCCTAGTACTGATTTAACCCCTCCCCACCCTCTAGTGGTTAACCCCTTCACTACCAGTGACATTTACACAGGAATCAATGCATTTTTATAGCACTGATTGCTGTATAAATGACAATGGTCCCAAAAATGTGTCAAAAATGTCCGATGTGTCCGCCATAATGTCGCAGTCACAATAAAAATTGCTGATCGCCGCCAAAACTAGTAAAAAAAATTATTAATAAAAATGCCATAAAACTATCCCCTATTTTGTAAACGCTATAACTTTTGCGCAAACCAATCAATAAACGCTTATTGCATTTTTTTTTTTACCAAAAATATGTAGAAGAATACGTATCGGCCTAAACTGAGGAAAAAAAATGTTTTTTGATATATTTTTGGGGGATATTTATTATAGCAAAAAGTAAAAAATAATGCGTTTTTTTTTTAAAATTGTCTCTCTTATTTTGTTTATAGCGCAAAAAATAAAAATCTCAGAGGTGATCAAATACCACCAAAAGAAAGCTCTATTTGTGGGAAAAAAAGGACGTCAATTTTGTTTGAGAGCCACGTCTCACGACCGCGCAATTGTCAGTTAAAGCGACGCAGTGCCGAATCGCAAAAAGTGCTCTGGTCTTTGGGCAGCCAAATGGTCCGGGGCTTAAGTGGTTAAATGAGGTTTTTCATCTCAATGCATAGAATGCATTGAGGTGAAAAACCCTCGAAGGTTCACAACCCCTTTAACAGAATTAACATGAACAGGTTCATGTGGGGAATGTGAAGGGGCCCTAAAAGTCAATAATGATTTATAGAATACAAGGAATGACTGTTGTGCTAAGTCCACTTTAGTAGCCTTGCCTGTTTATCTGCTCTCAAAAGTTTTGAATTTCAATCATACCTATAAAAATGCAAAATGTCAGATAAGTGAGTGGAATAGTTTACCTTTGTAAATGTTCACTCATTTCAAATGAGACAATTCCATTCTGCACATTCTTCACCACAATGTCATCCAAGACAATCCACTGATCTTCCTTTAATGCCAGCAATTTCAGTAATTCACTTGGATTATCCCCATGCTTCCTCACTGAAGCACTGACAGCCCTGTAATATAATAACGGGGTATTTGTGGATTTAACCAAGTCATTTTCAAATAAACAAAGCTTTCCATCTGGAGATAATATTAAAATCCTAATATTGAAAGTGATTTGAAGTATGAAAGTTAATAATTATATTTATGGGTATAAAATCCTCTGAGCAGGTGGCTAATATTCAGATTTACTTTCCAAATTACAGAATGCAATGAGGACAATTGCGGTGGAGGGCAATGATGGTAAAACAAAAGCCTTCAATTGTTTTTATGATGATTTGCTCAGTGATGGAGCTGAAAAATTCAGCTTTAAACTGATTTTCTAATAACAAGCAACATCTCAATGGAAACAACAATTTAGTTTTTGTTTTTTTTTTAATTACAGGATCCATCCACTCAGAAATGATATTTTAGTTTTAGAGTGATGATGAATTACCATCAAATATTTGTGGCTAGATCCTTTCACCTGAATTGCCAGCTCCCCTTTTCTGCTGTGACCATTATAATGGCTTTTCAATTTCATTGTCATATATTTTTAATACTATAAAATGAGCTGGGGGGAAGCGCTGAGGCTGCAGCTAGAGAAAAGAGATTCCCGGGCATAAGACTATTGCGTGATTTAGCTCAGCAGCATCCACTCATAATAACTAAAGTTTTAGATGAATTCATACTTTAACCGCTTGCCGAACGGCTCACGCCGATATACGTCGGCAGAAGGGCACGTACAGGCATATTAACGTACCTGTACGTTGCCCTTTAAGAAGCGGTTTGCGTGCGCGGGCAGTTTGCGTGCGCCCGCCGCGAGCTCCGTGAGTGTGATTGTGGGTCCCGCAGACTTGATGTCCGCAGGGATACCCACGATCGTCTCACGGAGAGGAAGAACGGGGAGATGCTAATATAAACAAGCATTTCCCCATTCTGCCTAGTGACACTGATCGCAGCTCCCTGTAATCAGGAGCGGTGATCAGTGTCATGTCACACATAGCCCCTCCCCCCACAGTTAGAATAACTCCCTAGGACACACTCAACCCCTACAGAGCCATCTAGTGGTTAACCCCATTCACTACCAGTCACATTTACACAGTAATCAATGCATTTTTAATCGCACTGATCGCTATATAAATGTGAATGATCCCAAAATAGCACCAAAAGTGTCCGATCTGTCCGCCATAATGTCGCAGTCACGATAAAAATCGCTGATCGCTGCCATTACTAGTAAAAAAAAATTATTAATAAAAATGCAATAAAACTTTTTTTTTGTATAACTTTTGCGCAAAACAATCAATAAACGCTTATTGCAATCTTTTTTTTACCAAAAATATGTAGAATAATATGTATCGGCCTAAACCGAGGAAAAAAAATGTTTTTTTAGATATTTTTTGGGGATATTTATTATAGCAAAAAGTAAAAAATAATGCGTTTTTTTTCAAAATTGACAAATTTTTTTGTTTATAGAGCAAAAAATAAAAACCACAGAGGTGATCAAATACCATCAAAAGAAAGCTCTATTTGTGGGGAAAAAAGGACATCAATTTTGTTTGGGAACCGCGTCGCACATGCTCTGGTCTTTTGCCAGACAAATGGTCTGGGGCTTAAGTGGTTAAATATAATGTTCAACCAAATGTGATAGGTGATTTATAAGTGGAGCTTGTTGGCTCAGGCTCTAGTTTGTTCTATTTCTTGGATTGCACAATACTGAAAATGGCCTGCTATATATCCTAGCTCTGTCCTTTACCTCACAGTTCCCATCCAACTTTGGGGTTGACTTACTAAAACTGGAGAGTGCAAAATTTGGTGCAGCTCTGCATGGTAGCCAATCAGCTTCTAACTTCAGCTTGTTCAATTAAGCTTTGTCAAAAAAAAAAAAAAAAACTGGAAGCTGATTGGTTTCTATGCAAAGCTGCACCAGATTATGCTTTCTCCAGTTTTAGTAAATCAACCCCTTTGTGTGTTTTATGTTCTTCTGTCACATTCTCCAGAAAAAAAAAATAATTATGAGTCTAGTTGGATAAGCAAGTCACCCACATAATAGCAGTTTGTATTTCAGAGGAACCCCAAGCTTTTTTTTATTTTTTGCATGAAGTTCCCCCTTAAATTTCATACCAGACCCTCATCAAACCACAACAAAAGAAAAACAGTGTGGGGTCCCCCTAAAATCCAAACCAAATCTTTATCCTTTAAAGGTTCTGGTATTGATTTTAAAGGGGTCCCCAAAGCAATAAAACAATTGCCCCCGTCCAACCAAAATCCACACCAGTCCCTTATCCACTACCCTCCTGAGCCACACTAGGCCACATGCCCTCAACATGGGATGGGTACCTTGTCAGGAAGAACTTCCCTGGCAAAGCACCCTGCTATCATATTGATGAAGTGAATAAGTACACTGATACTGTGACAAAGTCCTTTATTTAGAAAAAATGCTTATGATGTAAATACATTATTAATCGCATCATCCAAAGATGTAGATCAAAGTCAATCATTATGAATGACGATCCTGATAACCTGTCACAAAAAAATCATGCAACATGTTCGCTTCTGATGACTGCTCATTGGGAATAATAGCTCCTGTGCCTTCAGGTGTATATAAACAAACGAACAAAGTATCTGGGTGATGTCATTGACCAAAAGTGGACATGACCATTTCCTGTAGGTCAGTGACGCCAAAGGGTATTCACGGATGTGTCAGCGATCTGGTGTGTCTAATTTTTTTCACAGATGAGCATGTTGGAGTGTTTATTTTTTTCTGGCAGGTGTTGTCATTCATTGTGATTGACATTGATCTGCATCACTAAATGATGTGATTGACTATACATTTAAATTGTGGTATTTTTTTTTTTGTTTAATAAAGAGATTTTTTTGAATGAGTAATCAGGGGACTATATACCCCTTACATATTTATGGGGTAGGGCAGTATCCGGGGGGGCCTTTTTTTAATAAGGGCTTCCAGATTCTGAAAACTCTTCCCTCTGCTGAACCCTGCAACCAGCGGACCAGTCTTTTGAGGAAAAGGCCCTTGTCTTGGGACAAGGTACCTTACCAGGTGGGTACTCTCTGGCAAGGTATCCTCCCCACGTTGGTTGTATGTGGCCTGATATGGTTCAAGGGGGAGTGTTTAAACTTGGCCAGTTAGGCTGCATTCTCGGATAAGGATCTGGTGTAAATTTTGGGGGACCTCACGCTTTTTTATAATTTTTTTGTGCCGGGCTCCCACTTAAAATTCATACCAGATCCACATCAAGAATAAGGGCCTGGTATTTATTTTAGGGAGATCCCCATGTTGTTTTATTTTTGCACCATACATTAATGACCATGCAGCCTTGGACATCCTACCAACAGATGGCATTATCCTTGATTGCTAGTACAGAGGCAGCTTTTTGTTTTTGGGAGGGGTCCCCCTTATTATCCATACCATCTAGGATCCACATCTAGGCTTTACCACATCTTTCTAAATGCCACTTTTGATTGTGTACATCCTGCAAGTGTGCAACTTCACAGGAAGGGTTAAGGCATGATATTTAAAGGAATTGTGCCTTTTCAAATTTTCACTTTAAGCATTTGTAGCACTACTCCCATAGGAGCAGCTGGATACATGGGCCATATTTTCTTGGTCTCAACCTTCTCAAGAACCTCAGCCCTTCTGACACACCAGGTTGAGTGTACAAGCATACGATATCACAGGAAATTACAGAAAGTAATATTAGTACCCAATAGTAGTGCTTTATCAAAGAAAACAGGCACCAAACCAGTTACACCTAATGTATTGTCACATGATATTATTGATAACTAGGCAAGCATAAATTGATTAACAATAGAAATACTACTATTTAGCATACAACATGATTAAGAGTAAGGACTAGGCATAAGATGACATTTGGCATCCAGATCAGCACAAACAGTAGCAAAGATACCACAAGTGCAGCAGTGAGCAGCAGTAAAGTTCAATCTACCAAGTGTTAGAACTATACTGCCAGAGTGCATTTATGGTGGCCATGCTAGTCTTAGACACACTGGGTATGCAGGATTTTTTTAGCAGAGAGTTCAGGGGAGCTTGCAGAATAATTATTATGGGAGGAGCAGAACTTCTAAGTTCTTATCCACCTCAATGGAGTTTGCATTAACGTTTGCAATTTCCAAAGTTTTTAATCAGTTAGGGGAATGTCCTGCTTATTGAAACACTGACATTTTCAGAACATTCCTAGTCATAACCCTTTTCCATTTTGTTCACTACTTTAAAAAAGTTTTGGCTATAGTTTGGCTTTAAGTAGAGCACAATCTACAGACTGTAAAAATGAGCAAATTTATTGAAGTCATTTTTGCAGGTGCATTGAGCATAATGACATTCTTGAACATTATAAGAAATCCAAGGGCAAACCCCAAACATAGCACAGACAGTTGAGGGCCAAATTAATTTAATATCTTAAATAGAAGACATCATCAAAGAATAAAATTGTTTAGCATAAACTATACGTTTCAGCCAGCAATGACTTTTCAAAGGGGACATAAAATGGAACACAGACTCCGAACAGTGAACTTGCCTGCAAATACCATGACATACGACCCCATTATTTTCCACTGGGAGAATACTGTGTTCATAGTTGTCTATGATCAAAAAATCTATGCTGTTCTGCCTTTAGTAATATCACTAAACCTAAATAACAAGTTTTATTAGCACAGAACATAATAATATTCACGTATACATCTGCAAATTTTTAAAGCTAACTCCAGGCAGATATAAAAAACACAATAAATGCACCTCTATATGTTATGAAATCAATCCAGACAATTTTACAAGACCCCCAGCCTGTGCTTAAAATAAAAAAGTAGCTCTAGCTGAAAAATACATCCCATCCTTAGCTGTCCTCTCAGTAATCCCATCCTGCCACCAGATTTGCTCAGTTTTCCTGGAGTGAGCATCATTTATCCTGAAAGACTGAGGACATATTGTGAGTGTAGGGCATCATGGGCCTTTCCCCCTGAGGGGGTGTCACCATGGTTCCCTGAACTTACAGTGTAATGATGCAGAGGAGCAGTGCTGACCTAATCATGTAAGTAACTTTTCGTTTGTCTAGTGGGTGCTGAATGTCATATATCCACCTCAGCTCCAGAAGGTTTTAACCCCTTCATGACCAGGGAATTTTTTGTAGTTTGTTTTTTTTTTTACACAAATTGGTGGTATTTGATCACCACTGGGTTTTTTTTTATTTATGTAATATAAACAAAACAAGACAGAAAATAGAAAAAAAGAATATTTTCTACTTTTGTTAAAACATATCCAATAAAATCAAATTTCTTCATAAATTCAGGCCAAAATGTATTCTGCTACATTGGTCATTGTACTTACACTATTGCCAGGTGTGTCAGAGGGGGCTGAGGCTGTTATTAGGGTTGAGAGGTAGAGTAACGGACTGAACAATCAAAAGCAGCTCCTTCAGGGGAACCACTACACCTATAATAAGGCTTACCTGTAGGTACTGTAAATATCTCCTAAACCTGCATAAATATGGTAAAAATATTTACCATATACGCTTGCGCCGACATCATCGGCGCATGCGCACTGAAGAAACAGTTCACTCGTTCCGTTTCTTCAGCAGCGCGCCGTGACTGGCGGAAGTGACGTCATCGCGGCTCCGGCCAATCACAGCACCGGAGCCCGAAAACTCAGAAATAACTCCAGGAGACATGTCGCTGGTCACAGCTGCTGCAACAGCTTTGATCTAAGGTAAGTATTTCATAATGAGCTAGTATGCGACGCATACTAGCTCATTATGCCTTTGTCTTACAGGGTTTGTTTTTGTGTTTTTCTTGGATTTACAACCACAACTACCTTAAAAGGAACAGTAACATTTTCACAAATAGCCTCAGGAACAGCATATTATGGTAACACATATATTGGCTGTGGATTGACTTTTTTCTTTTAGTTACAATAGTGACTTTTTTTCTTTTTATCTTGGCTAACATAAACCAGCACCCCAAACAAATTATTTTCAGCTTGAATAAAAGTTTTTTTTTCAGGTAGCTTTAAAGTGATTGTAAAGTTTTTTTTTCCTCCTCTTCTCGGGTCCCTCTTCGGTGCTCCCAGTCCCTCCCTCCTATTGAATACCCCCACAGCAAGCAGCTTGCTATGGGGGCACCCGAGCCGAGTCACAGCTCCCTGTGTCCATTCAGACACGGAGCTGCGGCCCAGCCCCCACTCTCTCTCCTGATTGGCTGACTGACTTTGATTGACAGCAGCGGGAGCCAATGGTGCCACTGCTGTGTCTCAGCCATTCAGGAGGGAGAGTCTTGAACGGCAGAGACATTCATGGACATTACTGGACAGAGATGGGGCTCCGGTAAGTATTAGGGGGCCACTGCACACCGAAGGCTTTTTATCTTAATGCACAGAATGCATTAAGATAAAAAACCTTGTGCTTTTACAACTCCTTTAACCACTTCCGGACTGCCGCACGCCGATGTATGTCCAAACTTTGCCGGTGGATATCGTTGTTATGGCAGCAGCTAGCTGCCATAACCCCGGTATCCCCGTTTTCGTGCGGCGGTCGGCTTTCTGATAAAAGTGGTCCCTGCGGCAGATTCGCCGCAAGATAACTTTTATCGGTAGCGGGAGAGGGGGACCCCCTTCCCGCCGTGAAACGGTGTCCTCCGCCGGTTACCGGAGCCATCGGTAGCGGCGGAGGCGATCGCGTCCATCTCTCTTCTGTGCCTGGAGACGAGTGAGGCTAAGATGACACTGCTGGGCGGAAGCGACGTCAAAATGTAACTTCCGCCCACGCCTCTTAAAGGCATATTTTTTTCAATGTCATTTTTTTCAATTACTTTTTTTTTTTTTATTGCATTTTAGTGTAAATATGAGATCTGAGGTCTTTTTGACCCCAGATCTCATATTTAAAGGGTCCTGTCATGCTTTTTTCTATTACAAGGGATGTTTACATTCCTTGTAATAGGAATAAAAGTGACACAATTTTTTTTTTAAACAGTAGAAATATAAATAAAATAATGTAAAATAAATAATAAAAATACAATTTAAAAAAAACCAAAAAAACCCCTGTCCCGACGAGCTCGCGCGCAGAAGCGAACGCATACGCGAGTAGCGCCCGCATATGAAAACGGTGGTCAAACCACACATGTGAGGTATTGCCGCGACTGGTAGAGCGAGAGCAATAATTCTAGCCCTAGACCTCCTCTGTAACGCAAAACATGCAACCTGTAGAATTTTTTAAATGTCGCCTATGGAGATTTTTGAGGGTAAAAGTTTGACGCCATTCCATGAGCGGGTGCAATTTTGAAGCGTGACATGTTGGGTATCAATTTACTTGGCATAACATTATATTTCACAATATAAAAAAAAAATTGGGCTAACTTTACTGTTGTCTTATTTTTTTATTCAAAAAAGTAAATTCTTTCCAAAAAAAGTGCGCTTATAAGACCGCTGCGCAAATACGTTGCAAAAAAAAGTATTGCAACGACTGCCATTTTATTCTCTAGGGTGTTAGAAAAAAAAACATATATAATGTTTGGGGGTTCTAAGTAATTTTCTAGCAAAAAAACCTGTTTTAAACATGTAAACACCTAAAATCCAAAACGAGGCTGGTCCTTAAGTGGTTAACAGCAACACATGACTTTTCATGATAAAATACTTTGCCTTTACTGGTGGATAGAAACTAACTGATGGTTGGCTGAAGCTGTCCTTGCTCTCATTGATGAAAAAGTGTTGGTCAAAGATGTTGGTTAATTTCTGTCAAACTCTCATTCAGAATTACATGACTTCATATGATACAGCAGTGTAAAATTGGCAAGCAGCAAGATTTTTTTAATGAAGGAGAAGTAGTTGAAACATACTAGAGACAATGAGTACAGGTAGGTGTTTAACTGCACAATTTAAAAGACCACAGATTAAACAGCTGTGTAAAATTGGCCAACAGCAAGACACTTTAGTGAGCAAGACTAAAGCCTTGCACACATGGGCCAAATGTGGGCCGGTCTCAGCTGGTTTAACAGAAACCAGCCAACATTCAGCCTGTGTGTACGGCAGCCTGACCGACAGAAACTGCCCAAACGTCCCACTTCTGCCGAAGGAGCATGACCAAAAAAAGTTCTGCCAATCAGCATCCGAACAGCTCTCTCAGCCAATGGCTAAAAAGAAATTACCAGTGTGTTCTGGCAGGGGGCCGTCCCCCTGTCAGAACAAAATAGCACAGTAGGAAGATCGCTGTACTAACAACCAACTCTTGAGCTCCTCAGTTTTTTTTCATTCAGCCCGCTGGGTTGAACAGAAAAAAAGCAATAGTGTGTACCTACAGTAGCTTAAATCCAAATGTACAAGAGACAAAGAGCACAGCAGGTGTTTTAATGAGCAAGACAGTTTTAATGAGCAAGACAAGGACCAAATATATTGGAGAAACAGAGGACAGGCAGGTGTTTTGCTAAAAGATTTAAGAGACAAATATACAAATGCCTGTGTTATTAATGACCTTCACTGTGGCAACGATCAAAAAAAACTAGAAGAGGGTGCGCTGCCCTGTGCACCAAATTCCATTTGTCTAAAACTTTTATTGTAGATCATAAAAGTTATGTGTATGACCATAGATATGCCTGTAAGGTGATGTGTATTTCTCAGATATGCGATACGGGTACACTCATCCATGTGGTCACAAATAACCACTGATGGACGAACCCCATATATATAAGATTTAAGAGACCCCAGATAAAACATCAATGAAAATATGTGCCAGCTGCAAGACCAATCACAGATGATAGGCCCTTTATATTTACATTGGGGATGTCATTTGGAGTAATTTAAGCGCTCAATGTTCCTGGATGTAGCAGTGTGCAAATTAAAGGCAGCTCCAAGAACCGATGGCCACCAACAAATTATTGCTGCACTTTGGGCACCTCAAACTTACAAAAAAATTCACTATCAACATAAACATATAAAAAAACAAACGAACCTCCAAAATATATTAACAATCCAAAATACCACACTCCAGAGAAAAACAAACAAAAAAAAACAGTTGTCTATAGACATATTAAATAAAAAGAACAACAAAAGGCAGCAAACGATTGATTGCCCAAATAATTATTAGTCAGAATTAAAGCACATTTTCATAACTGACTCTAATCTCTCCCTATCCACTCCCTACAGCCATTTTACCACATAGCTTCCCCCTCTCCACGGCCCCAACACTACTATTATTATAGTGAGTTGACTGGCCCATCCAACAGCCCTCTTACTGACCCTTCTAAGGCTCGATTCACACTAATGTGTTTTTTGATGCATTTTGCATTTTGCAGAAATGCAGGGAAATTTTTTAACATGGGTTCAAATGGAACATGTTCACATCAATGCATTTTTGTACCTCTGCGTTTTTGGAAAGGGTCGGAGACTTTTTTTCCCACAAAATGCAGCGTGTTGCATGTAATAAAATACAATGGACCCGCATCCAAAACGCAAGTACCGCCTTTTTCCCGCGATTTTGCCGCAATTTTGCCATGATTTGCGTTTTTTTTAATTTCTTTTTTTACACTGTATATAGCTGGTTGCTAAGGAGGGAGTCATCAACTGTCAGCTGGTTTCCCGCTCAATGTAAAAAAAAGATGCTGGCTAAAAAAACAAATAGTGAAAAAAAAACAGCGTGGGGTCCCCCCCCAGGTCCATACCAGGCCCATGGGTCTAGTATGGATTTAGAGGGGACCCCACACACCAAAATAAAAAAAATGGTGTGGGGGCCCCCCCAAAATCCATACCAGACCCTTATCCAAGCATTCAGCCCAGCAGGTCAGGAATGGGAGGGGACAAGCTAACGCCCGCCTCCTGAACCATACCAGGCCGCATGCCCTCAACATGGGGGGATAGGTGCCTTGGGGCAGGGGCTCTGCGCTCCCCCCACCCCAAAGCACCTTGCCCCCATGTTGATGGGGACAAGGGCCTCTTCATGACAACCCTTGCCCGGTGGTTGTCAGGGTCTGCGGATAGGGGGCTTATCGGAATCTGGAAGCCCCCTTTAACAAGGGGGCCCCCAGATCCTGGCCCCCCATGTGAATGAGTAAGAATGAGTAAGGCCATGCCCCCTTGTGACGCCACCGCCTGGGCCATGGGTCCGTGACATCACAAGGGGGCGTGGTCTCCGGGTGACATAATCCGATTGCCACGCCCCATCTTTATTTAAGAAATGCAGGACACCGGCGCCGACAGATCAGTGGGACGCAGCATCGGAGGAGGGTCGTCGGCAGGAGCGGGGACAGAGGAAGAAGAACACCAAACAAAGAAGACAGAAGAAGAGCGGAAGAAGAAGCAGGGGGAGATGGAGAAGACCGGAGGATGAAGATGCGGGAGAAGATGGAGGAAGACCGGAGAAAGAAGCAGAGAAGAAGAAGATTTTTAATAAAAGACTTGTCAAAAACTGTCTACTGTATTTTTTTAACACTGCACTACTTTTTTTTAGTGAATGGGTAGGGGTACAATGTACCCCATACTCATTCACATAGGGGGGATCTGGGCCCCCCTTGTTAAAGGGGGCTTCCAAATTCCGATAAGCCCCACGCCCGTAGACCCCGACAACCACCGGGCAAGGGTTGTCGGGAAGAGGCCCTTGTTCCCATCAACATGGGGGCAAGGTGCTTTGGGGTGGGGGCGCAGTGCCCCCCTGCCCCAAAGCACCCATCCCCCCATGTTGAGGACATGTGGCCTGGTATGGTTCAGGAGGGGGGGCGCTCACTCGTCCCCTCCCTTTTCTGACCTGCCGTGCTGCATACTTGGATAAGGGTCTGGTATGGATTTTGGGGGATCCCCACGCCATTTTTTAAAAAAAATTGGTGTGTGGGGTTCCCTTCCAAACCCCATACTAGACCCAAGGGCCTGGTATGGACTTGGGGGGGACCCCATGCTGTTTTTTCTCTCAATTTTTTTTTTAGCCGGCAATTCTTTTTTTTTTTACATTCAGTGGGAAGCCTGCTGACAACTGATGACTCATCGGTTGTTAAGGGCGCGGAGGCTGGCTTCCCGGCCCCCTCCTTAGCAACCAGCTATATACAGTGTAAAAAAACGCAAATCGCGGAAAAATTGCGGTAAAGACGCGTGTCCAAAAATGTGGCAAAAGCACTGCAGAAATGCTCAAAAGCAACATGCATAGATGTGCATCGAGCCTTATGCCCCGTACACACGGTCGGACGTTGATCGGACATTCGGACAACAAAATCCTAGGATTTTTTCCGACGAATGTTGGCTCAAACTTGTCTTGCATACATGGTCACACAAAGTTGTCGGAAAATCCGATTGTTCTGAATGCGGTGGCGTAAAACACGTACGTTGGGACTATAAACGGGGCAGTAGCCAATAGCTTTCATCTCTTTATTTATTCTGAGCATGCGTGGCACTTTGTGCGTCGGATTTGTGTACACACGATCGGAAATTCCAACAACAGATTTTGTTGTCGGAAAATTTTATAGCCTGCTCTCAAACTTTGTGTGTCGGAAAATGTGTGATGGAGCCTACACACGGTCAGAATTTCCGACAACAAGGTCCTATCACACATTTTCTGTCGGAAAATCCGACCGTGTGTACGGGGCATAAGTCTGCTGGCCATAGTTCAAGGGCTATGTGGTGTGTTCCAGTTAAAAAAATAAGTACCAGGCAAATTCAGACTGTCAAGATAACAAATTTTCAACCACAAACCCATGGTAACAGCAAATCCGAGTCTCATCTCTACTCAAGACTGCATAGACAGAAATACAAATCATTATGCAGACAAATGTTTGGATCGATTGTCCAAGTGACTTTTTAGATCTGTATATATTCAGAATGAAGAAAGTAATATTTTAAAACATACTGCTGACACAGTTACCACTTAGAAGAGTAATTTAAGTTAAACCTGTAAAGGATAGACACATGAAAGGTGGCATTGCTGAATTGGATTTTTAGGAGGGAGGACCAAGGATTGTCATCCTGATTCTTGATTCCCTACCTAGTCAGTCACTGGTCTGGATCAAGCATACATGATGATGATCATGCCTGAACTTGCATCAAGCCTCCTGCAGTGCAAGTCAGCTGGCTGCCAAAGATCCAATGAGCCTTTCCATGATCAATGCAACACAGGCTTCTACGAAGAAAGGCGCCACACTCAAATGATGTAAAAAAAAAAATCAGCACTGGCTGTGAGTTTTGCCCCTTTCTTCACAGACATATAAATATATACACTTTTTATTTAGGCAAAACTCACTTCACCTGTGTGTGCATAATCTGAAGAGTCATATACCTCTAAATACAATTACCAGCATGTGGATCATGCATATCTTCTGTATAGTCGAACAATGGCTAATGTGATTAAAACGCATACCCCTACAGCAGAGTTCTGTAAGCTGGATGCTGGTCACTGTACAGACATTGTGCGTTCCAGAAAATAAAAGTAAACTATTATGGTAAAGAAGTGTGTGTCTGGAATGCTGTGTGCTTGCAATAATAGTACATAGATGTGTGGGTGTAATCATTAATAAATGTAATCAGTACACTTTTTTGCAGCCATTTTCTACTCTCCCTTACTCTGGCCCTCACACATTGTTCACACCCATTGCTTCCTGCTTGCTGTTCACTGTGCAGTGATCTCCTTTCTGATGATACCTGTCACAGGTCTGTGGAGTTTCTCCTCCTTATCATCCCTTTGTACTTTTCTACGACCAGTGGGACTACTCTGCTATGGGTGTTGTCACCTTTTGTGCTCTCCCTGTGCTGCGCTTAAATGCCTTACTGTTTTTAATAGATCACTTTTCTGTTTATCTTCACCTTCAGCACATTCATTGGGTGACTTTACACTGAGTTCATATCTGTTTTTGGACCTAATCTGCATTCCCGGATTTGCAGGCTGCTCTGCAGTGCCCCCGTTGTACGTTTTCCTATACACATACAGTAACATGTTCATCATGTTCTCCTATTCCAGCCTTGACTCAGCTTGGGCTGCCATCTTGCCAAAGCAGCATGATACTCTGTCATTAAGTTTTTTTTGTTTCTTACATCTATCTTTAATGCCTGGATTTGGCTTTTTCCTTTATTTTTTGTCTACTTTGTATGTACTTTTGTTGTTGTTTTTCTGTTCTCCCAAGTTTGGACATTGTCCCATTATTGTTTTTAGCTGGAACTCTGACATTTGCACATGTTGATGTCATCATATGTGGATGGTAATGATGGCAAGGGTTTTAGGTTTTAGGGTATACATGTTGTGTTGCTTTACTTGTTTGTTGTCCTAAGGAAGACGAGCGTGTGCTTTGTTGTTGCGTCAAAATAAAATCTTCACTGTACATTCACCTCTCAAGACCCGTGAGCGGCACTCTCTCTTTTGGACTATAGATTTGTGGGTGTTATTTTTATCTCACGTACAGTAGCTTTTTAATGTAATGATTATGTTACCTAATCTGATGGGTTCCTGTGGCTTTTGAAGCTGCAGCACTTGATGCTCTTTTATCTGAATCATCACCTCCTTTTTTTTTCTCCGGGTTTGGAGGACACGGTAGGAAAACTGTAACTGGCTTGTGGAACACCTGAGTTGATGGCTGCTTCATATGGATGAGTGGACTGCTAGATACCATTGGATGGTATATATCATGTTTCACCTTGAGTAGAGAAATAAGTGAAGTATCAATAGGCTGAACCTGTAAGATAAGAGTAAAAACATTTTAAAATGCATAAAATATTGTTTATATTTTTTAAAGGGTCAGCATTTCAAAAGCTGGTCTATTAGTTGATCTCATTAACCCCCTCATGAACACTCTAGCGTTAAAGCAGTATTAAATCCAAAAACTAAAATTTTGTTTATTGTAGCTTACCAATCCTTAAGACCCCTTTACACTGACAACGGGCCGCAATAGTGGTAAAGCGCCGCTAGTCTTAGCGGCGCTTTACCCTTGTTTTAGTGGCGCTATTCAGCCGCTAGCGGGGTGCTTTTAACCCGACCGAAGAAACGGTTAATAGTGCCGGAAAAGCGGTGCTGCCGAAGCGCTTTTCAGGCGCTTTTGGCAGCGCTGCCCACTAATTTCAATAGGCAGGGGCGGTGGAAGAGCGATGTATACACTACTCCTCCACCGCCCCAAAGATGCTGCTTGCAGGACTTTTTCTAATGTCCTGCAAGTGCACCGCCCCAGTGTGAAAGCACTGAGGCTCTCTCACACTGCAGGGGAGGCATTTTTGAGGAGCTTTACATTTTTAGCCCAAAAGCGCCTAAAAAATGCCCCAGTGTGAAAGGGGTCTTAATGTAGTGGCTGCAAGAGTTTTGAATGTCTTTGGGTAGCTCCACTCTGGAAGAAGAAGCAATAGAGACACTCTTGAACAGCAGCATTGTTAATCTCGAGAGAGGGTAGTGTTAAGTGCATTAGCAAACCTAGGTGATTATCAAACTAAAGCTAAACTCCAGTAACACTTTTTAAGCAGTTATAGTGCTTAAAGTTAGCAAGTTGTAAATGAATAAAAGCTGACCATTGTAGGCACTTCTGACAGTGTTAAATGGTTTGTCTCAACCCTCTAAATGCCAATTTTGCTGGACATCTTGGTGTGTTAAAAAAAAAAAAAATGCTGAAAAATAACAGACTTCCTGGTCAGATCAACAGGTAAAAAACAAACGTTTAAATAAGGAAAACTAAAACAGCCATTGCATCAAAGGATTCATAAGCGGCATTAAAAATGTTTTTATTTTTTTTAGTTTTTAGTACACTTTAAGTACTCCCTACACTGATCAAGGCTCCACAGCTTCCAAGTGTCATCTTCAAAATGGGGGTAAACAAAAGATTTAGCCGGGAAAGTGAAATCTCTTGTCATGGCTACAGAAAAGGAATGGATGAGACGGCGGATATCTAGAGGGATGGAGGAAACTATGGAGTACTTCAAACTAAGGACATTTGCAATTAACTAATGCCAGTTTAGAATGGAACAACCCTTTAAGGATAGCTACATTTTGTGTGTCAGTGGGAGGAAATGCTGCTGCGTCAGTGGGAGCAGTGCTGCTGCATCGGTGTCAGTGGGAGATAAAAATGCTGCTGCGTTGGAGTCAAGGGCAAAAAATGGCGCTGCATTGGTGTCAACGAATTGGAAATGCTGCTGCATCAGTGGAAGGGAAAAATACTGCTCTGTATTGATGTCAGCCTTGGCATCTGTATCAGTGAAATGAAAGAGGGGAGCTGGAAAGTTGGGGGGCTCATTGTTTGGAGCACACTGACTTAGGAGTCCCTGTGTGGCTCTACAGAAGGAAGGGGAACTGAAGGGCTTGGATGTAGGTAGAGAGGTTAATCGACTTTTTGATGGTTAAGGGGTAGAGGGTTATTCTCCCCACCCTATATGTACTCACACTTCTTACAGATCTCCTTCTCCCCGTGGCACCCGCCCAGGAATGAAGGCATCTTTCACTTCTTCCCATCTCTGGTCATTGTGATATGCCAAGATTCAAAGCTGAACAAGAAGAAGGTCAGTCTGCCCTGACTTTCCAGTGGACTCCTGCACTGAGAAGGAGGCACCCACTCCTTCTGCTCTATTCCACCCACAGTAGGCTGCCATTGGAGGTAGGAGAGAGCAGACTTCTCCCTTCAGCAACTATCCATTATCCTACACTGCCTGACAGGAATGATACTGCTGTCGCTTCTGTTAATCTACAGAAGGTTTCCAGGTATGCCATTTTGTAACCAAACTGAACAGATTGGACATCTAACATATAAGAACATTTTACAAACTATGTATTTTAGCTTTTAGAGCTATAATCACTGTGTAAACCCCTTGTTCTAAACAGGGGCTACTATGTCAATTTAGTTTTGGCTGGGATGTAGTTAACTCAGGCTGTTTTTTTCCCTAAGCTTAAGTTGGCTTGTGATTTGTCACTGTCGACAGTAGAGGTCACTGGTATCACTGGTCATAATATAAGTGTTCACAAAAAAAACTAAGTTATCAATATATATGCATGCTGAGGGAGGATATAAAGATTTGGGACAGAGGCCTGGCTACTGAATGAAATGGTCGCTTGATCACGGAACTCTGCTTCTCTGCAACATATCCCTTTGACATCCAGCAACACAGTCCCGCACACTCCCTCCAGTCAGGAGGCCCTCCACACCCCGGTTCCCCAGACTATATCCCGTAAGCGCACAGAGCACAAGGGATCCTGACGGCTCCTCCATTACTACATGCGGCCTGCACATCCCATGGCCCAAGATGGCACCGGCCAGGAACACATCAACCATGAGCCGCAGCCTCCACAGCATGAAGCCATGTCTGCATGGAGCAGAAATGGAGGAATCGCCAGACCAACAGTCACAGACAGCCACGTCACCCTCTGACAGAGGTAAGAGACTGGCTAACTCCCCTGCTCACTCTCCTACCAAAGCTTTCCCTCTATGAAGAGGAAATTTGGAGCTGGGACCTGTAGTCCCACAGCAAACAATGGTGGTCCTCACTAGGGATGAGCCGAACACCCCCCGGTTCGGTTCGCACCAGAACCCGCGAACGGACCGAAAGTTCGCACGAACGTTAGAACCCCATTGACGTCTATGGGACTCGAACGTTCGAAATCAAAAGTGCTCATTTTAAAGGCTAATTTGCATGGTATTGTCCTAAAAAGGGTTTGGGGACCCGGGTCCTACCCCAGGGGACATGTATCAATGCAAAAAAAACTTTTAAAAACGGCTGTTTTTTCGGGAGCAGTGATTTTAATGATGCTTAAAGTAAAAAAAAAAAGTGAAATATTCCTTTAAATATCGTACCTGGGGGGTGTCTATAGTATGCCTGTAAAGTGACGCGTGTTTCCCATGTTTAGAACAGTCCCTGCACCAAATGTCATTTTTAAAGGAAAAAATCTCATTTAAAACTGCTTGCGGGTTTAATGTCATGTCGGGTCATGGCAATATGGATGAAAAACAGTGAGACAAACGGCATGGGTACCCCCCAGTCCATTACCAGGCCCTTTGGGTCTTGTATGGATATTAAGGGGAACCCCGCACCCAAATTAAAATAAGGAAAGGTGTGGGGCCACCAGGCCCTATATACTCTGAACAGCAGTATACAGGCGGTGCAAACAAGACAGGGACTGTAGGTTTGTTGTTAAGTAGAATCTGTTTGTAATTTTGAACATTTTTAACGTGTTTAGCTCCAGCCAAAAAATCTTTTCTAAGCTTTTTGGAAAACATAGGGAAGGGTTATCACCCCTGTGACATTTGTTTTGCTGTCTTTCCTCCTCTTCAGAAGATTTCACCTCACTTTTTTGTCCCAATGAAAAATGTTTTTTGAAAATTTGGGTTTTTTTGTGGAACAAGGATTGGAAAGCATCAGTGGAAAGGAGAAATTGTTTTCCCATATTAACTCTTACAGGAGAGAATTTCCCTTCCTAGGGGTAGATTTCATCTCACTTCCTGTTGTCTCCTTCCGTTTGCAAGTAGGAGTCGTTTGTAAGTTAGATGTTTGAAAGTAGGGTCCTGCCCTATATACTCAGCAGAAATTTGGGGTTAGGTGTTGCTGTGGCCACAACACTGTAAGCCCTCACAGGGCCCTGCTGTGAAATATTAGATCAAGAATTGTAATTACATGCCCCTGTTGAACAGGAGCTGAAAAATTAGGCCTTAGGCACTGGTGCTGGTGCCACAACACTGCAACCCCTCACAGACACTCTAGTTGGAACGCAGGAACGAGCCCTGCTGCAAAGTATTGCATCAAAAATTGTAATTACACGCCCCTGTTAGACAGGGGCAGAAAAATTGGGCCTTAGGCACTGGTGCTGGTGCCACAACACTGCAACCCCTCACAGACACTCTAGTTGGAACGCAGGAACGAGCCCTGCTGCAAAGTATTGCATCAAAAATTGTAATTACACGCCCCTGTTAGACAGGGACAGAAAAATTGGGCCTTAGGCACTGGTGCTGGTGCCACAACACTGCAACCCCTCACAGACACTCTAGTTGGAACGCAGGAACGAGCCCTGCTGCAAAGTATTGCATCAAAAATTGTAATTACACGCCCCTGTTAGACAGGGGCAGAAAAATTGGGTCTTAGGCACTGGTGCTGGTGCCACAACACTGCAACCCCTCACAGACACTCTAGTTGGAATGCAGGAACGAGCCCTGCTGCAAAGTATTACATCAAAAATTGTAATTACACGCCCCTGTTAAACAGGGGCTGAAAAATTGTGCCTTAGGCACTGGTGGTGGCGCCCAGAACCAAAAATGTTCTTACAAGCTATCAGCGTGATGATTGAGGAGGAAGAGGATAATTACTCAGGGATAGTCACTCAGCATCAGCATAGGCAGTCTTTGAAGGGATCTGAGATTTCAAAAAAAATTATTCGGTTACATCAGCATCAGGTGCTTGGTAGCTGGTGGTGATCCAAGACTGATTCATTTTTATGAAGGTCAGCCGATCGACCGAGTCGGTGGACAGACGCACCCTGTGATCGGTTACCACGCCTCCAGCAGCACTGAATGTGCGTTCCGAAAGAACGCTGGATGCAGGACAGGCCAGTAGCTCAATTGCATACTGTGCAAGCTCTGGCCAGTGATCCATCCTCAAGACCCAGTAACCCAGAGGATTTTCGGTGGGAAAGGTGTCCAAGTCTGATCTTGCCCCTAGGTATTCCTGCACCATGTAAAACAGACGCTGGCGATGGTTGCTGGAACCGATCATACCTTGGGGCTGCGGACCAAAAAATTGTCTGAACGCATCGGTCAGACGGCCACCTTCTCCACCGCTCCTTCTTTGACTGACCGAAGCCTCAGCAACACGTTGTCCAGAAACAGGAGTTTGTAACCTCCCAGTCTCTGGGAACGCGTTGCACAGACCTTTCTGCAAGGCCTCCCGAAGATGTTTCATCCTCTGCTCCCTCTGCGATGGCAAGATAAGGTCCGCAACCTTACCCTTGTAACGTGGATCAAGGAGGGTTGCCAGCCAGTATTGGTCCTTCTCCTTGATACCACGAATATGAGGATCCTTACGCAGGCTTTGCAGGATCAGGGAGGCCATGCAGCGTAGGTTTGCTGAGGCATTCGGTCCGGAGTCCTCTGGGTCACTAAGGACAACAACGTCCGCAGCCACCTCCTCCCAGCCACGTACAAGTCCATGTGTTCCTTGGGACTGATCCCTTAAAGACTGCTGCTGATGCTGAGTGCCAGGCTCCACCTCCATACTGACACAATCTTCCTCCTCCTCCTCCTCCTCCTCCTCCTCCTCTTCCTGTGTGATCGGCGGGCACGCAGGAACACTGTCTGGATAAAGGGGGCCTTGAGAGCTAAGGAAGTCCTCCTCTTCCTGCCTCTGTTCTGCCTCAAGTGCCCTGTCCATTATTCCACGCAGCGTGTGCTCCAACAGGTGGACAAGGGGGACAGTGTCACTGATGCATGCACTGTCACTGCTCACCATCCTCGTGGCCTCCTCAAATGGTGACAGGACAGTGCATGCATCCCTGATCATGGCCCACTGGCGTGGGGAAAAAAAACCAAGCTCCCCTGACCCTGTCCTGGTGCCATAGTCGCACAGGTACTCATTGATGGCCCTCTGCTGCGTGTGCAGCCGCTGCAGCATGGCCAACGTTGAGTTCCACCTGGTGGGCATGTCACAGATTAGGCGGTTCTTGGGCAGGTTAAACTCCTTTTGGAGGTCCGTCAGCCGAGCACTGGCATTATATGACCGGCGGAAATGCACACAGACTTTCCTGGCCTGCCTCAGGACATCCTGTAAGCCCGGGTACCTGCCCAAGAACCGCTGCACCACCAAGTTAAGGACGTGAGCCAAACAGGGCACATGGGTCATTTGTCCCTGTCGGAGGGCAGAGAGGAGGTTGGTGCCATTGTCGCAAACCACCATTCCTGCCTTAAGTTGGCGTGGCGTCAACCACCTCTGAACCTGCCCCTGCAGAGCTGACAGAACCTCTGCCCCAGTGTGGCTCCTGTCCCCCAAGCACACCAGCTCAAGCACCGCATGGCATCTTTTGGCCTGCGTACTTGCGTAGCCCCTTGAACGCCTACGGAGCACCGCTGGTTCCGAGGAAGAGGCCATGGAGGAAGAAGAAGAGGAGGGGGTGGAGGAGAGAGGTGTGTCACAATCAGCATTTTGGAGGCGTGGTGGCGGAACAACCTCCAACACTACTGCACCTTGTCCTGCATCCTTCCCAGCTGCCAGCAGAGTCACCCAATGCGCCGTGAAACTTAGGTAACGTCCCTGTCCATGCCTGCTGGACCATGAGTCAGCGGTAATATGCACCTTACCGCTGACCGCCCTGTCCAGCGAGGCATGGACATTGCCTTCCACATGCCGGTAGAGAGCCGGAATCGCCTTCCGTGAGAAAAAGTGGCGTTTGGGTACCTGCCACTGAGGAACCGCACATTCCACAAACTCACGGAAGGGGGCAGAGTCTACCAACTGAAAAGGCAGCAGTTGAAGTGCTAGCAATTTTGCCAAACTAGCATTCAACCGCTGGGCATGTGGATGGCTGGGAGCAAACTTCTTTCGGCAGTGCAGCAGCTGGGGCAGGGAAATTTGCCTGGTACAATCTGACGTCGGTGTACCAAAAGCAGATTGCCCACAAGTATTCTACACCTTCATTCCTCTCACTGCAGGTCTCAGAGAGGACTGAAGGTCTAGTGGGGTTGGAAATCTCAGCTGATGAGGAGCAAGGAGAGATCCTCTTTGTTCTTTGGTGTGGGTCTTTTAGATACGCTTGCCAACGAACTGCATGGCAGGTCAACATATGTCTGGTCAAGCATGTGGTACCCAAGCGGGAGATGTTTTGGCCACGCGAGATACGCTTGAGACATATGTTGCAAATAGCAGCGGTGCGATCTGATGCACTCGTCTCAAAAAAGGCCCTCACCAAAGAACTTTTTGAATAACGCGCAGAGACTGCAGCGCCCTGCACATGTGGAGCTTTGGGGTGTGATGCAGTCAATGTGCTGCCCTTAGGCTGGCCCCTGGAGGGCATCCTGCCTCGTTGGTGATGTGCCGCCTCCTCCTCCTCCTCCTCCTCCTCCTCCTCCTCTCTCCTATCAGGCACCCACGTTGAGTCAGTGACCTCATCATCCCCTCCCTCCTCATCACTGGAGCAAACCTGGCAGTATGCTGCAACAGGGGGAGCATGACTGCCAGATTGCTGTCCTTCTTGGGCACCCCCTCTGTCCGTGCTCATGTTACTGCCTTCATCGAGCTCAGTATCATCATCAGAGCCTTCCAAACGCTGGGCATCCTCCTGGAGCATGTACCCAACACTGTGGTCAAACAGTTCTAGGGAATCCTCAGGAGGACATGGTGGAGCTAGGGAAGGAGTCACTGATGACATTGAGCTGAGGGAAGAGGCCACTGCTTTGCCAGACAAAGCACCCTGGGCATGGGTGAGAGAGGATGAGGAGGATGAGGACGGCTTGGTCATCCACTCGACCAAGTCTTCCGCATGTTGCGGCTCAACACGGCCAGCTGCCGAAAAAAAGGCCAAGCGTGTCCCATGGCCACGTGCTGATGAGGATGCACCGTCTCCACGACCAGCACTAGACACAGAGCCTGCTTGCCCTCTCTTATTGGCTTGTGACTGTCTGCCTCTCCTTCTTGGCCTTCCAGACATACTAATGGCCTGTAGCTGCACTAAGCTGGGATAGAACACCAGTAATTTTCTTCAGGTAGCTTTATATACTGTAACCAGACAAGCCTGCCGGTCAGTAGGAAGATAACAGGAACGGATCTAGCTGAACACTGTGAGCAGGACGCACTGCACTAAATGTAAATAGCAGGAACGGATCTAGCTGAACACTGTGAGCAAGACGCACTGCACTAAATGTAAATAGCAGGAACGGATCTACCTGAACACTGTGAGCAGGACGCACTGCACTAAATGTAAATAGCAGGAATGGATCTAGCTGAACACTGTGAGCAGGACGCACTGCACTAAATGTAAATAGCAGGAACGGATCTAGCTGAACACTGTGAGCAGGACGCACTGCACTAAATGTAAATAGCAGGAACGGATCTAGCTGAACACTGTGAGCAGGACGCACTGCACTAAATGTAAATAGCAGGAACGGATCTAGCTGAACACTGTGAGCAGGACGCACTGCACTAAATGTAAATAGCAGGAACGGATCTAGCTGAACACTGTGAGCAGGACGCACTGCACTAAATGTAAATAGCAGGAACGGATCTAGCTGAACACTGTGAGCAGGACGCACTGCACTAAATGTAAATAGCAGGAACGGATCTAGCTGAACACTGTGAGCAGGACGCACTGCACTAAATGTAAATAACAGGAACGGATCTAGCTGAACACTGTGAGCAGGACGCACTGCACTAAATGTAAATAGCAGGAACGGATCTAGCTGAACACTGTGAGCAGGACGCACTGCACTAAATGTAAATAGCAGTAACGGATCTAGCTGAACACTGTGAGCAGGACGCACTGCACTAAATGTAAATAGCAGGAACGGATCTAGCTGAACACTGTGAGCAGGACGCACTGCACTAAATGTAAATAACAGGAACGGATCTAGCTGAACACTGTGAGCAGGACGCACTGCACTAAATGTAAATAGCAGGAACGGATCTAGCTGAACACTGTGAGCAGGACGCACTGCACTAAATGTAAATAGCAGGAACGGATCTAGCTGAACACTGTGAGCAGGACGCACTGCACTAAATGTAAATAGCAGGAACGGATCTAGCTGAACACTGTGAGCAGGACGCACTGCACTAAATGTAAATAGCAGGAACGGATCTAGCTGAACACTGTGAGCAGGACGCACTGCACTAAATGTAAATCACAGGAACGGATCTAGCTGAACACTGTGAGCAGGACGCACTGCACTAAATGTAAATAGCAGGAACGGATCTAGCTGAACACTGTGAGCAGGACGCACTGCACTAAATGTAAATAGCAGGAACGGATCTAGCTGAACACTGTGAGCAGGACGCACTGCACTAAATGTAAATAGCAGGAACGGATCTAGCTGAACACTGTGAGCAGGACGCACTGCACTAAATGTAAATAGTCTAGATAGAAGATAACAGGAACGGATCTAGCTAAACTGAATACAGTGTATATATATATATGCAACACCTGGGATGCATATATATACACAATACACTGTAAGTGCAGCTAACTGACTGACTGTTCTGCCTAATCTATCTAACTCAAATCAAATGACACTGTCTCTCTCTCTCTCTCTATCTCTCAGCACACCGGAACACACACTACACAGGGCCGCCGTGCAGGCGGCCTTATATAGTGTGGGGCGTGTACTAAATCCCCTGAGCCATAATTGACCAAAGCCACCCTGGCTTTGGCCAATTACAGCTCTCTCTACTGACGGCGCTGTGATTGGCCAAGCATGCGGGTCATAGTGCATGCTTGGCCAATCATCAGCCAGCAATGCACTGCGATGCCGCAGTGAATTATGGGCCGTGACGCGCCACACGAATTTGGCGCGAACGGCCCATATCGTTCGCAATTCGACGGACGGTCGAACAGCCGATGTTCGAGTCGAACATGGGTTCGACTCGAACACGAAGCTCATCCCTAGTCCTCACATTCTACTGCAACCTGGCTCCAAATCGAAGCTACTGCTTTCCCTCAACCTCTTCATCTACTACTTGCAGCTACTTGGCTCAACTACCGCCCACCTCGCTCATTCTTACCCACAGTCAATGCCATTGTTGTAGCCTGGATGGCCATACAACAAGCTCATAATGGGATCCATTTTAGAGCATTATCTCTACTACCTCGTCTGCCTTGCAATTCCTCTCCCCCAGATCTCTCCCTTCAACTCTGGACTGGAATTGGAGATCTATATCAACATCCAGACCTCAAAACTTTCCAGCAACTCACCACTTCATACAAGCTGCCTAGTAAAGACTTTTACATATACTGTATCTCAGGATCCGCCATATATTCTATTCTATACCCATCACCGAAGGAGCAGTATCCAAAGAGCTACTACCTTTCTGTATTCTACCAACTCCAGCTCTACCAACTGTCTACTACCAACTCCAAGGGCATCTCATACATATATGACCTACTATCTCCTCCAACCTCTACCCATAAATCTCCAAGTATATTCTTTTGGGAATCAAAATTACAAATCTCGCCACCCCCTGCTGAATGGTACCTAGCTCTCAGAACTCCATCCCTTTTCTCCAAAAATGTCACTCACTGGGAAAACCCCATGAAAACGTACTATAAGTGGTACTTCACGCCCACAAGATTAGCCCACATGTACTCATCTCGCTCTCCAAAATGCTGGAGAAACTGCAAAGCTAATGGAACTATTTTTCATATTTGGTGGGAATGTGCAGTCCTTTCCCCCCATTGGAGGAACATTTCTTCGTTAATATCTATAATCACCCAAGTCTCCTATTTGTTAACCCCGCAAATGGCTCTCTTTGGTCCAGATCGATCTCCCTGGCCAACTAAATTCATCCCCATCGTAACCCACATTTTGATTGCAGCACGCCTTTCCGTAGCGCATACTTGGAAAAACCCTTTCCCTTTCCTTGTGCTATACTCACATGTACTCGATGACGGCCCTCTGCTACATGTGCAGCTGCTGCAGCATTGCCAAAGTTGAGTTCCGCCTGGTGGGCATGTCACAAATCAGGAGGTTTATGGGCAGGTGGAATTCCCGCTGAATTTCAGCCAATCGAACACTGGCTGTGTATGACCACCTGAAATGGCTACAGACTCTTCTGGCCTGCTTTAGAAGATCTTGCAATCCTGGTTACCTATTTAAGAAATGCTGCACCACCAAATTGAGGACATGTGCCTGGTATGGCACATGTTTCAACTTTCCTTGTCGAAGGGCGGGCAGAAGGTTAGTGCCATTATTGCAAACCACCATTCCCGACTCAATCTTCCGTGGCATGAACCACCTCTGGACCTGCCCCTGTTGAGCTTAAAAAATCTCTGCTCCGATGTGGCTCTTATCCCCTAGACAGATCAGCTGTAGCACTGCATGGCATTTTTTAGCCTGACTCATTGAACGGCCCCTTGAATGTTTAGGGGGTACTGGTGGTTCATAGGACAATCCACCAGAGGAGGTTATGGAGAAGGAGGAGTTGTGGAGCTGACAGATCTCACATCACCACCACAATCTGTATGGGGAAGTGGCGGCAAAACAAGCTGCAGCACTGAGCCCTGTCCTGCATGCTTCCTAGTTGTAAGCAGAGTTAGACAGTGTGCTGTGAAATAAATATATCGTCCCTGAAGATGTTTGCTGGACCACGTGTCAGCAGTAATGTGGACCTTGCGGCTGACTGCTTTGCCCAATGATGCCAAAACCATGCCTTCTATGTGATGGTACAGAGCTGGAATGGCCTTACGCAAAAAAAAGTGACTGGGAACCTGCTATTCTGGTACTGCACATTCTGTAAATTCATGGAAGGGAGAAGAATCCACCAGACAGAAAGGCAGGAGTTGTTAGACGCTGGACGTGTGAGTGGCAGGGAGTGATTTTTTTTCAATACTGCAACTGGGGTAGAGAAATATGCCTGCTATACTCTACAGCTGGTGGTGTGCTGCTGGCAGACATGTTGTAAGGACCTGTGACACCATTTGCTATGCCATCATCCCTGTTGGTGGAGGCTGCTGAGAGGTCATTAGATATAGCAGAGGTAGACATGAAATGCAAGGAGTGAGCAGGAGAAGAATTGTGTCCCTTTTGTTTGGCTTTCAAATGATCTGAGTGCTGGGAGGTTAAATGCCTTGTCAAGCCTGTGGTACCCAAATGTCTGGTGTTTTTGCCATGCTTGATCTGTTTGTGGCAGAGATTGCAAATTGCAACAGTGAGATTGGCTGCACAGGTGGTAAAAAAAGGCCTATACAGCTGAGCTGTGGAAAATGGTCCCGGAGATAACAGCGCCACAATCTGATGGAATAGGGTGACTGCTCTCTACTCTTCCATGATGGCTGCCTCTAGAGAATAACCTGCCTTATTGGGGTTGTTTCTCCCCCTCACTTTCCTTCTCTGCTCTATCCGGCACCCAAGTCACATCAGTGACCTCATCATCATCATCCCCTCCATCCTTATCATCACTGGAGCCAACTTGGCAATACACTGTGGTTGTGGGAACATGACTGCCAGTTTGTTGTTTATCAGTGTTCTCCCCTCTCTGTAGGCTCATGTTACTCCATTCCTCTACCTCAGAACCAACATCAGAATCAAGTAATGGCTGACGCTGTGTTCAAATAATTCAGCTGACTCCATGTATTATGCTGGGGCTATGGCAGAAGTAGCTGTGTACAAGGAGGCAGAATAAGCCGCTCTGGCAGCTGTGGTGGACTGTGCACTAGTGTCAGCTTGGGTGATAGAGGATGAGGATGGTTTAGTAAGCCAGTCCACCACCCCCTCTACATGCTGTGGCTGGATAGCATGGGAAACATCACTAAACAGAGACCAAAGTGCCCAGCCTGAGGACGGACCACATCCACCTATGCATGTGAACACAGACACTGCTGGCCCCCTCATAGTGGCATGGGAACATCTGCCTCTCCTTGTTGGCCTCCCGGACATGATGGGCGTGAAGTTTATAATCCAAATTTAATAGAAACTGGCAAATGTGTGATTGGATGCACTTTTTTGAATGAAATGTTAAAACTATAAAAAAAATTAAACAAAAAAGGGGAAACACCAGCGTTGCAGTCAGAAAAACTGTAGCTGACAATTTAAAAAAAAGGGAGCAGGCAGGGGACAAAAAAAAAGACATGCAGCAACCAAAAAAAAGGGGGTATACAGCACTGTATACAGCACTAAATGTTATGTAATGCTGAGTTAAACACGGCATTACACTAACACACTACACTATACTGACATACTATACTAACACTAGACTAACATTCTACACTCAGAGTCAAATGTTATGTAAAACTGTGTTAAACACTGCACTACACTAACACACTACACTGACACACTATAATCACACACTATACTAACACTAAACTAACAGTCTACACTCAGAGTCACAATAAGTGAACACACTAACTTGCTAGTAGCAAATTGAGCCCTGCTCTATCTATCTCCACTCCAACACATTGCAAAAGCTTTCTATTGGAAGTTTCTTTTTCTAGTATGGGGTGGGAATATGAGCACAGAGCTGTGATTGGAGAAAGTCATCATCACTTTGTCCAATCAGGGCTCTGACAGTGCTCTGTGCCCTAATTGGCAAAGGCTTGCCAGTGCAAAAGTTTGCAGTGCATTGTGGGGCACAAATTCCGGTGTTCACCGAACGGGCGACCAGGCGTTCGCCGAACTTTTGCTCATCTCGAACTGTTCGCCCAACACTAGTCCTTAAGCTGTTTTGCCTGGTCTGAAGGAAGCTGTGCCAAGGGGGAGACCCAGGGGAGGCCCCATGCTGAAGAGAGCCAGAAACAAGGCTGGCCTCTCAGAAGGGCCTGGTGACTCACTTGGAGGACACATTAAAATTTGGGAACGTACTTACTATGTGAAGCTGATCTCATTTGCTACGGTATCTGGGAACCCTTACCTCCTTAACAGTTCCACATTAATACTAAGAAGACTAAAGTGACTGGTGCCCAATATCCTTTCTAGGTCCCACTATTTTAGCCATGGACACAGCTCTGAGGTAAAATGCTAGCCTGCCCCTTGCCTCTGAAAGTGTTTTCTTGCCTTTGGGGGGTCAGAGGGGTGCTACAACTGAAAATTGCTTTTATAAAATAAATGATAATATACTGTATAAACAGATATTTAGCTGGTGAATAATGTGTTTCCTGTAGTTGATACTTTTAGTAAATTATACCTACCTTTATACAGAAACAGTAGCTTATTCATCCCCTCTTTGCTCCATGGGATTTTACTTTCTAAAGGTCACATTTCCCGTAACATTATCTATGGTTTTTAGGACTAAAAACAGCATACCTCATCTAGAAGATCCATTAAGCCTAGGTGTCTTAATATCCACAGATGTTGAAATTCCAGGTGCTTACATAAAAGTCAGTGTGCTAAATTACATACACCCCCAAAGAGTCCTTATGATTGCTGGTACATCATAATGATTCTAACTTGTAATAATGTCTTTCCTACTTCTGTCTCAAGAACTGCTGTTTTGGGAAATAACTTTCACAATTTATGCTGCAGATGCAGTACATTTTACCAAAAAGTCACCGTTACAGACATACCTTAAACTGTACAATTACAGAGGAGCTGAGGCAGCCAGGGGGGTAAGTTAAAGAAATTCGTGAATCCACGCTCAGCTTTAAAGATAATCCTTTCCTAGGAACAGTAAATTTTTCTTTCTTTAAACATGATATGACAGAAAATGTCCCAAGCTTGTAGACCTTTATTTCTGCAAAACTCCCCTGTATTAAAGAAATGGCAAATATAAAACAATGAAGCAAGTTTGTTGGAAAGGCATATTAAAAAAAAAATCACATTTTAAAAATAAATATAGGCAACAACAGTTTATTGAATTATGTTGTTCATAAATAATCACTAATCTGGTATACTTTGTATCATTCATTACATTATTGTCCATTGCATCCATACTGCATGACTTTTTACTTAAACCCTTACATATGCCCACTGAAGTGACTATTCTCAGGTGATACACAGAGATCAAACAAATAATTCTACATACATTGTACATATTTCTTTGCAGCCCTCTCTCCTGTGCAGCCTTCTAAAACACAAAGATCAAAGACTTTTTTCTCAGTGCCAGAAAGCAAGTGGCAGGGATTTAGTGTCACATATTGCACTACATAAGAGAAGAGCTAAGTGTAACCTGAGTGGAGGGAACTGGACACACCCTCCTCTATCCTCTCTCCTAGAGAAACATGCACAGCTGAGGCTCTCAGTCTCCTGCTGTGTGCTGAAGGGTCAGTGAGGACATTTCTGTAGACTGCTTGCAGATAGCAGAGGAAGGAGAGTTCAGATGGGAGCAACACTAGGTGCTTTACATTGAGGCTAGTAAACATTATAGAGGGATATGATTTGTTCATTTTTTAATTTATTTTTTTCATTTCAGAGGTTTACAACCACTTTAAATGTACTGTTTCTGAATGTGATTGCCAAACAGATATTAGAGACACAAATTCATACTATTCTGTATTCACCAATAAATCTTTAAATGTATTTATTAAAATACAAGTAGTATAAGTTGCTAAATTTGATTTTGTATCAGCTTTTAATTCCCTGTCCTAGATTCTTTAGATTCATATGTGTGCTAACCTGAAACAATTTCACCCTTTTCAAAGCCCAACTTTTCTTGCTTTAAATTTTGATCTTCATTCCTGCTTGTACTCCAAAGAATAACTGGATGTGGAGAGATGTTGTGAGAGACACCTTCATAAATCTGCACATCAGAACCTCAATCAAAGGCTATTTTTTCTGACATGCATTAGGATACAGAATCATAATAATGGCAATCACTTGCTGACCATGCAGGTGCTTCTGCTCAGTGCTTGTTAAAACCTAAATCAAATTTCATACATTGCATTTGCTGCATTATTTATTTGATCAGTTTCTGAAGCAAACCTGAAAGCAGAAAAAAAAGTTTTGTTTTAACTTTTTTTTCTTCTGTTAAGATGCTCTTAAAGTGGTTGTGAAGGCGGAACCTTTACCTGAAGGTAAAAAAACCTTCTGTTTGCCGCTCCCCTCTCCCCAATACTCCCCCAAGCCTCCTCTTGATCCAGTGATGTGTACAAGACACTCGGCTGTCCCGACACTCACTATCCTCATTGGCCGAGACAGCAGCGTGTGCCGTTGGCTCCCACTCCTGTCAATCACAGCCAGTGAGCCAATAAGGAGAGAACGGGGGGCGGTGCCTGAGCCATGTAGCTATGTGTCTTATGGACGCATAGAGCCGGGCTTGGGAGTGAGCACGCACCAGTGCCCCCATATCAAGCCGCTTGCTATTTGGGGCACTGATCAAGGGGGAGGAGCTAGGAGCAGGGGGGGCAGGGGCTGGTCTGTGCAAAACCATTGCACAGAGCAGATAAGTATAACATGTTTGTTATTTTAAAAAAAATCCGAACCTTTAATCTCATAAGAGAGTGTTTTGGGGATTTATTATGAATAAACATTCACTGCCCAAATCGCAGAAGCATTCATGCATGCTAAACAAATTGTGACTGTAGAATTTACAAGAGATTAATGCCTGTATCTTTAGCTCTAAAATGGCAAAAAATGCAATTACGTTTTCTAAAACATCTCGATGAGAAAACAAGACTGCATTTTGGCCACTAGATGGAGATCAAGATACAGGCACTAATCCCAAAAAGTACAATTCCATTTCGTTCAGCGTAGACGAATGCTTGACAAATGATTTGTGCAATGAATGTTTTATAAAAGTATTTGATGTATTACATTTTTTGTAACATAACAACACATACACAAAATGTTTTAAGTTTTCATTTCATTTGTAAATTAATTCACTACGCTTAGAACCATAAACATGATTTTGATGTCATAATAACTGTGAGAAAATGACAAATAAAATAACATTTCATTACATTTATATTACATGTCATATAATAAATTTTATATATCATAAATATCATATATTGTATTACATGTTATATCTAGAGTTCCACATTCTTATTGCCCTGACAGTGAAGAACCCCCTGGGCAGTTTGAGATTAAACCACTTCTCCTTAATCTCAATGTGTGGCCCCTTGTCCTCTTACGCTCCTTGAGACTGAATCGTTTTTTTTGTAAATCACTATCATATCTCCTCTCAAGCATCTTTTCTCCAGCGAGAATAAATTTAGTGTTTGCGGTCTTTCCTGCAAACACTACATTAATTCTCGCTGGAGAAATATGCACTCGTCACACCCATACTTAAAAAGCCCTTATTGGATCCCACCAATCTTAAAGTTTTGTGATTTTTACCTACATGTAAGCCCATAATAAGGCTTACCTGTATGTAAAATGAATATCTCCTAAACGTACACCGTTTAGGAGATATTCACCCTGCATGCAGCCACTGACGTCAGTGGCGCATGCGTTCTGAAGGTCTGGCGTACCGCACAGGCTTCTTGCCGGAACCAAGGGCTCCTGCGCGCATGTTCAGGAGTGACTTCATTGACCTCACAGTGCTGGAGCCCGCAAACCCAGAAGTAACCCGGGGGGAGCATGTCAGTCCCCTCAACGGTGACGGGGCACCGCTGCGGGGGCTTAGTTCTAAGGTAAGTATTTCATAATGAGCTAGTATGCGGTGCATACTAGCTCATTATGCCTTTGTCTTACAGGTTTGTTTTTTTTACAGGGTTTACAAACGCTTTAACAACCTATGACCCACCTCCTTGCCCTTTTTTTTTACCTCCAAACTCCTTGAAAGACTGGTCTACAACTGACTGAGCTACCTCCTCAATAAGAAGAACTTCTTGATCCCCTTCAGTCTGGACTTCACTCTCAACACTCCACAGAAACTGCGTTTCTAAAACTCACAAATGATTTGATCTAAGATCAATGGTCACTACTCTGTACTCCTACTCTTAGACCTCTCTGTTGCCTTTAATACAGCTGACCACCCCCTCCTCCTCAAAAAACTCCACTACATTGGTCTCCATGACTGTACTCTTCCTTGGTTCTCATCCTACCTATCCCACCACACTTTCAGTGTAACTTACAATTCTACCTCCTCTTTCCCTCTTCCTTTTTTTCTGTCGGAGTCCCCCTAGGCTTTGTTCTTGGACCTCTCCTATTGTCGATCTACACCCCTTATCTCTTGGTCATCTAATAGCCTCCCATGGCTTTCAATACCATTTCTACAAGGATGACACCCAAATATATCTCTCTACCCCATAGCTCACTCCATCAGTCTCCTCTTGGCCCCACTAATTTATTGACAGACATATCAGTCTAGAGGTCATACCACTTCCTCAAACTCAATCTATCCAAAACCTCCTCCATGTGGCCCTTCTCCTGACTTATTTGTCAAGATTGATGGTACAACCTTCAACCCTGCATGCCAGGGTACCAGGTGTAATCCTGGACTCTGAACTTTCCTTTTGGCTCCACATCCAATCACTGTCCAAATATTGCCACCTTAACGTTCGCAATATCCCAATTAGGGATGAGCTTCGTGTTCGAGTCGAACCCATGTTCGACTCGAACATCCGCTGTTCGACCGTCCGTCGAATTGCGAACGATATGGGCCGTTCGCGCCAAATTCGTGTGGCGCGTCACGGCCCATAATTCACTGCGGCATCGCAGTGCATTGCTGGCTGATGATTGGCCAAGCATGCACTATGACCCGCATGCTTGGCCAATCACAGCGCCGTCAGTAGAGAGAGCTGTAATTGGCCAAAGCCAGGGTGGCTTTGGCCAATTATGGCTCAGGGGATTTAGTACACGCCCCACACTATATAAGGCCGCCTGCACGGCGGCCCTGTGTAGTGTGTGTTCCGGTGTGCTGAGAGATAGAGAGAGAGAGAGACAGTGTCATTTGATTTGAGTTAGATAGATTAGGCAGAACAGTCAGTCAGTTTGGCTGCACTTACAGTGTATTGTGTATATATATGCATCCCAGGTGTTGCATATATATATATACACTGTATTCAGTTTAGCTAGATCCGTTCCTGTTATCTTCTAGACTATTTACATTTAGTGCAGTGCGTCCTGCTCACAGTGTTCAGCTAGATCCGTTCCTGTTATCTTCTAGACTATTTACATTTAGTGCAGTGCGTCCTGCTCACAGTGTTCAGCTAGATCCGTTCCTGTTATCTTCTAGACTATTTACATTCAGTGCAGTGCGTCCTGCTCACAGTGTTCAGCTAGATCCGTTCCTGTTATCTTCTAGACTATTTACATTTAGTGCAGTGCGTCCTGCTCACAGTGTTCAGCTAGATCCGTTCCTGTTATCTTCTAGACTATTTACATTTAGTGCAGTGCGTCCTGCTCACAGTGTTGAGCTAGATCCGTTCCTGTTATCTTCTAGACTATTTACATTTAGTGCAGTGCGTCCTGCTCACAGTGTTCAGCTAGATCCGTTCCTGTTATCTTCTAGACTATTTACATTTAGTGCAGTGCGTCCTGCTCACAGTGTTCAGCTAGATCCGTTCCTGTTATCTTCTAGACTATTTACATTTAGTGCAGTGCGTCCTGCTCACAGTGTTCAGCTAGATCCGTTCCTGTTATCTTCCTACTGACAGGCAGGCTTGTCTGGTTACAGTATATAAAGCTACCTGAAGAAAATTACAGGTGTTCTATTTGATCCTATTAGTACCACGGTCAGGCAGCTAGACTATTTACATTTAGTACAGTGCGTCCTGCTCACAGTGTTCAGCTAGATCCGTTCCTGTTATCTTCCTACTGACAGGCAGGCTTGTCTGGTTACAGTATATAAAGCTACCTGAAGAAAATTACAGGTGTTCTATTTGATCCTATTAGTACCACGGTCAGGCAGCTAGACTATTTACATTTAGTACAGTGCGTCCTGCTCACAGTGTTCAGCTAGATCCATTCCTGTTATCTTCCTACTGACAGGCAGGCTTGTCTGGTTACAGTATATAAAGCTACCTGAAGAAAATTACAGGTGTTCTATTTGATCCTATTAGTACCACGGTCAGGCAGCTAGACTATTTACATTTAGTACAGTGCGTCCTGCTCACAGTGTTCAGCTAGATCCGTTCCTGTTATCTTCCTACTGACAGGCAGGCTTGTCTGGTTACAGTATATAAAGCTACCTGAAGAAAATTACAGGTGTTCTATTTGATCCTATTAGTACCACGGTCAGGCAGCTAGACTATTTACATTTAGTACAGTGCGTCCTGCTCACAGTGTTCAGCTAGATCCGTTGCTGTTATCTTCCTACTGACAGGCAGGCTTGTCTGGTTACAGTATATAAAGCTACCTGAAGAAAATTACAGGTGTTCTATTTGATCCTATTAGTACCACGGTCAGGCAGCTAGACTATTTACATTTAGTACAGTGCGTCCTGCTCACAGTGTTCAGCTAGATCCGTTCCTGTTATCTTCCTACTGACAGGCAGGCTTGTCTGGTTACAGTATATAAAGCTACCTGAAGAAAATTACAGGTGTTCTATTTGATCCTATTAGTACCACGGTCAGGCAGCTAGACTATTTACATTTAGTACAGTGCGTCCTGCTCACAGTGTTCAGCTAGATCCGTTCCTGTTATCTTCCTACTGACAGGCAGGCTTGTCTGGTTACAGTATATAAAGCTACCTGAAGAAAATTACAGGTGTTCTATTTGATCCTATTAGTACCACGGTCAGGCAGCTAGACTATTTACATTTAGTACAGTGCGTCCTGCTCACAGTGTTCAGCTAGATCCGTTCCTGTTATCTTCCTACTGACAGGCAGGCTTGTCTGATTACAGTATATAAAGCTACCTGAAGAAAATTACAGGTGTTCTATCCCAGCTTAGTGCAGCTACAGGCCATTAGTATGTCTGGAAGGCCAAGAAGGAGAGGCAGACAGTCACAAGCCAATAAGAGAGGGCAAGCAGGCTCTGTGTCTAGTGCTGGTCGTGGAGACGGTGCATCCTCATCAGCACGTGGCCATGGGAAACGCTTGGCCTTTTTTTCGGCAGCTGGCCGTGTTGAGCCGCAACATGCGGAAGACTTGGTCGAGTGGATGACCAAGCCGTCCTCATCCTCCTCATCCTCTCTCACCCAGGGTGCTTTGTCTGGCAAAGCAGCGGCCTCTTCCCTCAGCTCAATGTCATCAGTGACTCCTTCCCTAGCTCCACCATGTCCTCCTGAGGATTCCCTCGAACTGTTTGACCACAGTGTTGGGTACATGCTCCATGAGGATGCCCAGCGTTTGGAAGGCTCTGATGATGATACTGAGCTCCATGAAGGCAGTAACATGAGCACGGACAGAGGGGGTGCCCAAGAAGGACAGCAATCTGGCAGTCATGCTCCCCCTGCTGCAGCATACTGCCAGGTTTGCTCCAGTGATGAGGAGGGAGGGGATGATGAGGTCACTGACTCAACGTGGGTGCCTGATAGGAGAGAGGAGGAGGAGGAGGAGGAGGCGGCACATCACCAACGAGGCAGGATGCCCTCCAGGGGCCAGCCTAAGGGCAGCACATTGACTGCATCACACCCCAAAGCTCCACATGTGCAGGGCGCTGCAGTCTCTGCAAGTTATTCAAAAAGTTCTTTGGTGTGGGCCTTTTTTGAGACGAGTGCATCAGATCGCACCGCTGCTATTTGCAACATATGTCTCAAGCGTATCTCGCGTGGCCAAAACATCTCCCGCTTGGGTACCACATGCTTGACCAGACATATGTTGACCTGCCATGCAGTTCGTTGGCAAGCGTATCTAAAAGACCCACACCAAAGAACAAAGAGGATCTCTCCTTGCTCCTCATCAGCTGAGATTTCCAACCCTAGACCTCCAGTCCTCTCTGAGACCTGCAGTGAGAGGAATGAAGGTGTAGAATTAGGTGTGTCACAGCCAAGTACTTGTGGGCAATCTGCTTTTGGTACACCGACGTCAGATTGTACCAGGCAAATTTCCCTGCCCCAGCTGCTGCACCGCCGAAAGAAGTTTGCTCCCAGCCATCCACATGCCCAGCGGTTGAATGCTAGCTTGGCAAAATTGCTAGCACTTCAACTGCTGCCTTTTCAGTTGGTAGACTCTGCCCCCTTCCGTGAGTTTGTGGAATGTGTGGTTCCTCAGTGGCAGGTACCCAAACGCCACTTTTTCTCACGGAAGGCGATTCCGGCTCTCTACCGGCATGTGGAAGGCAATGTCCATGCCTCGCTGGACAGGGCGGTCAGCGGTAAGGTGCATATTACCGCTGACTCATGGTCCAGCAGGCATGGACAGGGACGTTACCTAAGTTTCACGGCGCATTGGGTGACTCTGCTGGCAGCTGGGAAGGATGCAGGACAAGGTGCAGTAGTGTTGGAGGTTGTTCCGCCACCACGCCTCCAAAATGCTGATTGTGACACACCTCTCTCCTCCACCCCCTCCTCTTCTTCTTCCTCCATGGCCTCTTCCTCGGAACCAGCGGTGCTCCGTAGGCGTTCAAGGGGCTACGCAAGTACGCAGGCCAAAAGATGCCATGCGGTGCTTGAGCTGGTGTGCTTGGGGGACAGGAGCCACACTGGGGCAGAGGTTCTGTCAGCTCTGCAGGGGCAGGTTCAGAGGTGGTTGACGCCACGCCAACTTAAGGCAGGAATGGTGGTTTGCGACAATGGCACCAACCTCCTCTCTGCCCTCCGACAGGGACAACTGACCCATGTGCCCTGTTTGGCTCACGTCCTTAACTTGGTGGTGCAGCGGTTCTTGGGCAGGTACCCGGGCTTACAGGATGTCCTGAGGCAGGCCAGGAAAGTCTGTGTGCATTTCCGCCGGTCATATAATGCCAGTGCTCGGCTGACGGACCTCCAAAAGGAGTTTAACCTGCCCAAGAACCGCCTAATCTGTGACATGCCCACCAGGTGGAACTCAACGTTGGCCATGCTGCAGCGGCTGCACACGCAGCAGAGGGCCATCAATGAGTACCTGTGCGACTATGGCACCAGGACAGGGTCAGGGGAGCTTGGTTTTTTTTCCCCACGCCAGTGGGCCATGATCAGGGATGCATGCACTGTCCTGTCACCATTCGAGGAGGCCACGAGGATGGTGAGCACTGACAGTGCATGCATCAGTGACACTGTCCCCCTTGTCCACCTGTTGGAGCACACGCTGCGTGGAATAATGGACAGGGCACTTGAGGCAGAACAGAGGCAGGAAGAGGAGGACTTCCTTAGCTCTCAAGGCCCCCTTTATCCAGACAGTGTTCCTGCGTGCCCGCCGATCACACAGGAAGAGGAGGAGGAGGAGGAGGAGGAGGAGGAGGAGGAAGATTGTGTCAGTATGGAGGTGGAGCCTGGCACTCAGCATCAGCAGCAGTCTTTAAGGGATCAGTCCCAAGGAACACATGGACTTGTACGTGGCTGGGAGGAGGTGGCTGCGGACGTTGTCGTCCTTAGTGACCCAGAGGACTCCGGACCGAATGCCTCAGCAAACCTACGCTGCATGGCCTCCCTGATCCTGCAAAGCCTGCGTAAGGATCCTCGTATTCGTGGTATCAAGGAGAAGGACCAATACTGGCTGGCAACCCTCCTTGATCCACGTTACAAGGGTAAGGTTGCGGACCTTATCTTGCCATCGCAGAGGGAGCAGAGGATGAAACATCTTCGGGAGGCCTTGCAGAAAGGTCTGTGCAACGCGTTCCCAGAGACTGGGAGGTTACAAACTCCTGTTTCTGGACAACGTGTTGCTGAGGCTTCGGTCAGTCAAAGAAGGAGCGGTGGAGAAGGTGGCCGTCTGACCGATGCGTTCAGACAATTTTTTGGTCCGCAGCCCCAAGGTATGATCGGTTCCAGCAACCATCGCCAGCGTCTGTTTTACATGGTGCAGGAATACCTAGGGGCAAGATCAGACTTGGACACCTTTCCCACCGAAAATCCTCTGGGTTACTGGGTCTTGAGGATGGATCACTGGCCAGAGCTTGCACAGTATGCAATTGAGCTACTGGCCTGTCCTGCATCCAGCGTTCTTGCGGAACGCACATTCAGTGCTGCTGGAGGCGTGGTAACCGATCACAGGGTGCGTCTGTCCACCGACTCGGTCGATCGGCTGACCTTCATAAAAATGAATCAGTCTTGGATCACCACCAGCTACCAAGCACCTAATGCTGATGTAACCGAATAATTTTTTTTGAAATCTCAGATCCCTTCAAAGACTGCCTATGCTGATGCTGAGTGACTATCCCTGAGTAATTATCCTCTTCCTCCTCAATCATCACGCTGATAGCTTGTAAGAACATTTTTGGTTCTGGGCGCCACCACCAGTGCCTAAGGCACAATTTTTCAGCCCCTGTTTAACAGGGGCGTGTAATTACAATTTTTGATGCAATACTTTGCAGCAGGGCTCGTTCCTGCGTTCCAACTAGAGTGTCTGTGAGGGGTTGCAGTGTTGTGGCACCAGCACCAGTGCCTAAGGCCCAATTTTTCTGCCCCTGTCTAACAGGGGCGTGTAATTACAATTTTTGATGCAATACTTTGCAGCAGGGCTCGTTCCTGCGTTCCAACTAGAGTGTCTGTGAGGGGTTGCAGTGTTGTGGCACCAGCACCAGTGCCTAAGGCCCAATTTTTCTGCCCCTGTCTAACAGGGGCGTGTAATTACAATTTTTGATGCAATACTTTGCAGCAGGGCTCGTTCCTGCGTTCCAACTAGAGTGTCTGTGAGGGGTTGCAGTGTTGTGGCACCAGCACCAGTGCCTAAGGCCCAATTTTTCTGCCCCTGTCTAACAGGGGCGTGTAATTACAATTTTTGATGCAATACTTTGCAGCAGGGCTCGTTCCTGCGTTCCAACTAGAGTGTCTGTGAGGGGTTGCAGTGTTGTGGCACCAGCACCAGTGCCTAAGGCCTAATTTATCATCTCCTGTTCAATAGGGGCATGTAATTACAATTCTTGATCTAATATTTCACAGCAGGGCCCTGTGAGGGCTTACAGTGTTGTGGCCACAGCAACACCTAAGGCCCAAATTTCTGCTGAGTATATAGGGCAGGACCCTACTTTCAAACATCTAACTTACAAATGACTCCTACTTGCAAACGGAAGGAGACAACAGGAAGTGAGATGAAATCTACCCCTAGGAAGGGAAATTCTCTCCTGTAAGAGTTAATATGGGAAAACAATTTCTCCTTTCCACTGATGCTTTCCAATCCTTGTTCCACAAAAAAACCCAAATTTTCCAAAAACATTTTTCATTGGGACAAAAAAGTGAGGTGAAATCTTCTGAAGAGGAGGAAAGACAGCAAAACAAATGTCACAGGGGTGATAACCCTTCCCTATGTTTTCCAAAAAGCTTAAAAAAGATTTTTTGGCTGGAGCTAAACACGTAAAAAATGTTCAAAATTACAAACAGATTCTACTTAACAACAAACCTACAGTCCCTGTCTTGTTTGCACCGCCTGTATACTGCTGTTCAGAGTATATAGGGCCTTTCCTTATTTTAATTTGGGTGCGGGGTTCCCCTTAATATCCATACAAGACCCAAAGGGCCTGGTAATGGACTGGGGGGTACCCATGCCGTTTGTCTCACTGATTTTCATCCATATTGCCATGACCCGACATGACATTAAACCCGCAAGCAGTTTTAAATGAGATTTTTTCCTTTAAAAATGACATTTGGTGCAGGGACTGTTCTAAACACGGGAAACACGCGTCACTTTACAGGCATACTATAGACACCCCCCAGGTACGATATTTAAAGGAATATTTCACTTTTTTTTTTTACTTTAAGCATCATTAAAATCACTGCTCCCGAAAAATTGGCCATTTTTTTTGCATTGATACATGTCCCCTGGGGTAGGACCCGGGTCCCCAAACCCTTTTTAGGACAATACCATGCAAATTAGGCTTTAAAATGAGCACTTTTGATTTCAAACGTTCGAGTCCCATAGACGTCAATGGGGTTCTAACGTTCGTGCAAACTTTCGGTCCGTTCGCGGGTTCTGGTGCGAACCGAACCGGGGGGTGTTCGGCTCATCCCTAATCCCAATATATGCACCCACCTAAACCAACGACACCACAAAGCTTCTAATTCACTCCCTTGTTATCTCTCACCTCAACTACTACATTTCCCTCATCATTGGCGTACCTTTACATAGGTTATCCCTACTTCAGTCCATCCTGAATGTTGCTGCCAGACTCATCCATCTTACCAACCTTTTAGTGTCTGCTACCCATCTCTGCCAATGCCTCAATTGACAGTGAATGAAATTCAAGATACTAACAACTTACAAAGCCATCCACAACTCTGCCCCAGCTATATCACTAACCTAGCCTCAAAATACCAAATAATTTTCTTCATTCCCCACAAGACCTCCTGCTCTCCAGGTCCCTCGTCGCCTCCTCCAATGCTCGTCTCCAGGACTTCTCCTGAGCCTCTCCCATCCTCTGGGGCTACCTAACCCAATCTGTCTGACTATCTCCCACTGTCAGTGCCTGGCCTTGAACCTAGAACCTCTGTTGTGTCTGGCAATGACTCTTCTCGCTGAGCCACCTGAGATGCTGGATATCACCCTGATCCTTTGGACAATCCTGTCCTTTGTCTTCTGCTGAACATTGAACTCTTTGCTCCTCCCATGAACTTCCCAATTTAAGCCATGTTTCTGTACTTCCTACTTCCCAGATTATTGTGCTCTCTCCAGCCAATATGTCAGTCATGTCTCCCCTTTGGCTTGTTCCTCGACTATGCTTCTGCTTAAACCCAACCTGCAGTCATTTATTACCGACCTTTGGCTTGTTCCTCAACTACACTTCTGTTTGATCCCTACCTACTTATCTGCTACTGGACCCTGGCTTGCTCACCTCCTGGTGGGGTGATCCTGAGAACCGCACCTTGGTACTAATACTCAGCAAAACCCATCTCCAATACCAGTTAGTACCGAGACCACGCACCTCAGATGAACCAGTGTCATCTGCCAGCGTGACATGTTCATATGCCTGTCCTGCTTGCTGATGAGTGCTGCTTCACTGCTATAGCTACTGGCCTCCGAGCCTGACTCCAGACTGTAGCACTTGCCCTGTCCACTTTTAGGCGATCCCTGAAAGCCCTTTTTTTTAGAGAAGCCTATCTTGCCTCCACCTAACAACTTTACTTTCATTTTCTCCTTCAGCTTATCCTCCTCAGTTATTACCTTTTGTATTACTTGACCCTCCATTTTAGGTTGTAAGCCCTAACGAGCAGGGCCTTCTGATTCCTCCTGTTTTGAATTGTATTGTAACTGTACTGTCTGCCCTCACGTTGGCAAATCACAATGAAAAAAGCCTTCCTTGCCCCAAAAAAAGTAATATATATCTCATTAATCTAATATAAGACATAAAGGTATTGCCAAATTATTAGTCCCTTAGCTGAAATGTAAAAATATGGAACATAGCCAGTTAAATATCCATGCTGGTTGCCTGTTTTTTATCCATGTATACAGATGTAAATACACAGTGCACCACAAAAGTATCTGGACTGACTCGGTATTCTCATCTTATTCAGGCATTTATAATAAACAGCAGCTCTTAAGAGATGTTAGTAAAGTAACAATACAGACATCATGCACTTATTATGAAGAAGAAAGATAAAAGATGTAGAGGAGATAAACTGTAGATGATGGGCACAATCACACTGCTTTGATTGAATTTTGTAAGTTTGCTGGAGTTTGCAAGAGAGGAACACATTTTTTTAAATAAAATTGCTTTGCAGTACTTACAGCAATCATCTCTCCTCATTGCTACTGCAGAATTGGTACCAAAATCAGAACTGGGTCCCAGCCTCACTGATTGCATTAGGTATTCTCCAAAACCAATAAAGACTGGACACCAGCATACACATGCAACTTGTTTGCTTTACTTACAGTTGTGACTACTTAAAGGCAATTTCTCTGTACACTAAACCTTACTTTCCTTCAGAGTAATTCTAGCAGTGTGTAAGGCCTTGCTCAATGCTGCCACCATGTGTGGATAACTTGATTTTACAATGGTATATACTAATACTAACTTCGGAGCATCAATTGTGCTAGATTATCTCACAGCAGTGAAAAACCATGCTTATTATTTACCAGACCTCCTATAAACAGTTACCTGGCTTCAAACTACCATTAGTAAACATTGTTTATTGGATACACATTGTTCTAACAACCTTGTTAGGATCTGAAGTGTGGCCACTTCTCATCTTCAGCCTGTTCAGCTGTCAATGAGGTTGGGAACAGATATAGTATGCTTTCCACTCCAGTCACCTAAGCTGGCCATAGATGGGTATTTTTTCTTTTCTTTCAGGAGGTTGAATAAAAAAAAAAAAAAAAAAAAAGAAGGAACCCTCCATCCACACAAACAAGATGGGGGGATGAAGGAATTTCCCCTGCCATTACATTGTATTCTGAGAGTAGGCCTCAACACTGTCAGGATACACTCAACAAATGTTTTCCAGTGTGTCCCTCCAACATAAGTCATTTAAATGATCAACTTCTTTTGAGCAAAGACAGCTGCACAATGATTGAAATTCGACTGGTACCTGCTGAACTTGCCGAATTTCAATCAGTATTTGGCCAGCTTTAGGGCTGGACTCAGGACCCACCACATTACTTAACCACAAATTTAGGTACATATCTGAAATTATATTTATAATATTTCTGATGTGTCAATTTTTTGACAATTTTTTTTTTATTTAAAGTGGAGGTCCACCCTGAAAAAAAAACTTGCATAAAAAAAACCTAAAAAAATGGAGGAAATTTTTTTTTTTAACTTACGTAAAATGGCTGTTGCTAGGCAGTCTTCCTAATCTGCCTCTTCCTACGCTGCGGTGATCTTCAGTCTTCTCTTCCCCGCGTTGTCTTCTGGGGAATGGGGCGCGATGTGTTATGGGAACTGTGTGTGTCCCACAACACATCGCATCCCATTCACAAAGCGCTGCGCGACTCGCGCATGCCAGTAGGAAACGAGCAGTGAAGCCGTAAGGCTCCACTGCCTGTTTCCCTTAGTTAGGATGGCGGTGCCGGGACCCGAGAGCCGAGGGACAGGTCGCCTCGAGCGTCCGACATCACGGGCACCCAGGACAGGTAAGTGTGCCTATTTAAAGTCAGCAGCTACAGTGTTTGTAGCTGCTGACTTGAATTTTTTTTTCCGCTTTAAGCCCACCTAGCAAATAGTTGGGGGTAGGTGATGGAGTGTGACTGGGGTTCAGCTTTAACTCTACAGCATCTAACAATAATCTATGGTAAATTGAAACCTGATGGGTTATTGCACTTTCCACTCCATTCTGATAAGCATGCTAGGAGCTCATTCTAGAAATGATTAGCTCCACGAGGAAATAAATTGCTTTGGGGGGATTTGTTTCTAATCTTTTCCTTTAAAACCCCCAACAAATGGTTATATTAACAATCACAAAAAAATTGTATTACAAGCAAAGAAGTAAAATGGATACAAAATTGTACTAACCTTATGATTCCCATGATAACCATCTAAAGAGTTTGGTGTCAAATAACTCGCTTGAAGCTTTTCATCAATTGTTTTAACCATCACGTCCTTATAACTTCCTCTATAATGACTGTTGAATGGGATTGAAATACTTATGGGAAATGGGATTTTAAGATCAGCTTCTTGACTTGAAATGTTTAAAACACTGCTGACCAATTCTTCTCCATCTGACACCACTAATGAGCTAATTTCATCAATAAATCTACATTTTAGGCTCCGTAGCACAAAAGAAGGAGCCTTAATGAAGCAGGCCAACTGTTCTTCCTCCTCACCTTTGACTTCTACTGTGTATCTGTAAAAAATAACATAGTCGAACTGGAAACTTTATTTCTAAGTTATTAGATTCATTTGACAACCTATTTTTATATCATTTTTTGTTTTAAATAAAAGTACACACATGACAAACATATTTAAAAGGAGATTTAAAAAAAAGATTCTCCAAAATTTTATATAATCTTCAACAAGTTAATGTCATTTCAAAAGTACCGCATTTATCGGTGTATAACACACACTTTTCCCCCCATAAAATCAGGGGAAAATCGTGGGTGCGTGTTATACACCGATCCCTGCTGTCTCTGAGGGAAGAGGAGAGAGCGCCGCTGAATTACCATACATAGAGCTGCGATCTCCTGTGTACCTGGCGCTCCGTCACTCACAGCCACGCCTCCTGGCCCTGCATTTGGCCACTGTTCTGTCTATCATATGAGCAGGGCCAGGAGGCATGGCTGTGAGTGACGGAGTGCAGCTCTGTGTAATTCAGCGGCGCTCGCCCCTCCTCTTCCCTCGAAGACAGCAGGAATAATCCAACACTGGCGAGGCTGCAATGATGGGAAAGGTGAGGCTGCAGATGGGCACTGAACAGGCTGCATTGTTGGTCAGTTTATAGGCTACAGATGGACACGGAACAGGCTGCATTGTTGGTCAATTTAAAGGCTGCAGATGGGCACTGAGAATGATGGATTGATAGGCAATTTAGAGGCTACAGATGGGCACTGAGCAGGGTGCATTGAGGAGCTGTGGCGCTAATTTTGCTTCAAAGTTCCTTATTTAAAATGTAAGTTTTTTCCCTTAAACTTCCCTCCTAAAATTGGGGTGTGTGTTATATGCCTGTGCGTGTTATAAAAAAAGAAACGTGAAAAATAACTGCGCATCAAAAAAGTAAATAATAACATATGCTGCGAAATCCTATATGTGACACAAACACACAACGTGAAAAATGGTAAACTGGTGACTCGCGCTTAACAAACTACAATGTGTATAGCTGGAAAGTGATCCAAACCTCACTTTGAACCAAATGCAAAAGGATGTATGATGATATATGACAAACTGCAGTATACAAAACTGAAAAGGTGATCAGACCTCACTTTAAACCAAATGCAAAATGACATATAATGATATATCAAAAAAAGGGTGCAGAAAAATAAATATATAAACATAAAAAGCTGCAGTGTATGATGCAAACAATTAAAAAATTGTGAAAAATAGTCCACATACAAAAACACCCAAGTGTGATGTAACAATCCAAGAAGGGTCCAATTATATGGGATCATAGGTGTATGGATACACCACCATAAATAGAGTGCCTGGCCGCTTGCCAGAAACCCATGACCCCCCGTTACAGAGGGTCTAAATGGGCTGTTATATCCTGCTAATTCGGACCACCAAGGAGTCAAGATGGGAGCTGGAATGGGACATCAGGAACTGTAGTGCACATGTAAAATAGGAAAGTAGTACACTCACATGTAAAATAGGAAAAACGTCCTCTGAAGAAGAACAGTCTGTGGCACCGGCCGGATGCTCACAGACGGCCCGTCCTGCTGGAGTTGCAACGACAGTGGGAGGTGACGCGATGACACCGCTCTAGCAGGACGGGCCGTCTGTGAGCATCCGGCCGGTGCCACAGACTGTTCTTCTTCAGAGGACGTTTTTCCTATTTTACATGTGAGTGTATACTATATTTATTTTAATGAAACCATTTGATTTTACACTATCGGAGCCCTCCCCTTTTCTCTTTTTATGATGATACTACTCTGCTGAGGGCTAAGCCTCTTCCCTGTGGATCCATCCATCTGCACTACAGTTCCTGATGTCCCATTCCAGCTCCCATCTTGACTCCTTGGTGGTCCGGGTTAGCAGGATATAACAGCCCATTTAGACCCTCTGTAACGGGGGGTCATGGGTTTCTGGTAAGCGGTCAGGCACTCTATTTATGGTGGTGGATCCATACACCTATGATCCCATATAATTGGACCCTTCTTGGATTGTTACATCACACTTGGGTGTTTTTGTATATGGACTATTTTTCACAATTTTTTAATTGTTTGCATCATACACTGCAGCTTTTTATGTTTATATATTTATTTTTCTGCACCCTTTTTTGATATATCATTATATGTCATTTTGCATTTGGTTTAAAGTGAGGTCTGATCACTTTTTCAGTTTTGCATACTGCAGTTTGTCATATATCATCATACGTCCTTTTGCATTTGGTTCAAAGTGAGGTTTGGATCACTTTCCAGCTATATACATTGTAGTTTGTTAAAGCGCGAGTCACCAGTTTACCATTGTGCATGTTATACACCAATAAATACAGTAATTTCCAATCTTTTCAAATCAGCAACTTTCATTAAAAAAACTACAAAAAAACTCCTTGCTCATACACCTCCTATCATAGGGTGACAACACTCTGGCCCTATCTTACAATTGCTCTCCTACATTTATGTCAAAAGAAGAAAACTGCGCTGGTACAACAACAAATAACAAAAGCTGCAACTCAAAAGTGAAATACACACCAAAACAGAAAAAAGGAGCTGCGCTAATCATGAATAAGTGATAAAAAATCAACACAATCTGATGAGCAGGTAATAGTCAATCCAATATATACACGAGATAATAATTGGAGCGTAACCTGCAGAAAAACTAATACAGAAGGATGTAGTCCACTGAAGAAACACACATATGTGACTTACTGGATGAGCAAAACAACCAATATAACAAATGAATAAGTGATATAAAAGAAATCAGTGAAAAATATATAGCATGTAAAATTTAAATAAAAATAAAAAGTAATCATTCAATGCATATAAAGTCTCTTCCATAAAAAATCTTCTATATTCAAGGACACTGTGAATCCACCACCACATAGACTGAAGGCTTACCAGCTAGACAAGCTGTAGAAGCTTGTGGCAAATACCCGGCCAGGGCCTTTGGGTCCTCTTGACACCTCCAGTGGCCAGACAAGTAGAATGTTCCTGCAGGTTTAGTGGATATCAGCACTCAAACGGGCAGCCACGAGTAACATCAATGGGTAAGTTAAAGCCTCAGAGCGGCTGCGCTACACCGAGCCTGCAGCGTGACACTCTAAGCGGGACCTCTCTGAGCTGCAGACCTTTCCTACATTGCCACCCAGCCTTATACACATCCAATGTAAAAAATAAATGGCTATGCAGGCGCTGAAGTTAAAGGCATGTTTTACCATTGTCATCACTAGAAGACCACCCTGAGCAATAATTGCAATTGCTACTGGAGCAAAAACTAGTAGGTATGAAGTGGCTGAGGAGGCTAAAGGAGATCAACAACAACAAGACAAAACAAATGATGAAAAAGCTTATAAGATGATTTACTTCTTCTTTAAATAGAAATACGATACCAACTGAGAGAGCTCCCTTTGCAGCAGAGTTAGTCCAATCATGTAAAATCAAACTTTCTTTAAAATTCTGATGATAAGCTAAAAGTAGAATATTTTTAAATAATCAAGACTGTCGTTACTGCAGCAAAATAAAAGTAAAGAGAGTCCTGCATTTAGAAAAAGGTATCATAATAACAAAATACAATAACAAAATACATATAAAAAAAACTAAATCTGTAATCTTGGTATTATAAGAGCTCTAAAAAACATGATCATGGATTACACTTATAACTTCTTTTATTCAGCAAATAATATTTTTTTTCTAATATTAAAACCACTTTTTATGTCCTGAAGTGATGAAAGGACTGGCTGGTAGAACCACAGAGAGTGACAGGGTGCTGGGGCATTCAACATTCTAAAGCAAAATATTTCATGCATGGGCACCTACCTTATCTTTTTATAAATATGCGTTTTGGCTTAATTCGTTTTTTGTCACTTCAAGGGACAGATTAAGCTTTAAGTGATTTTGTTTTCAGGGCGCATCAAACGTTTAGCGCTAATTTTAGGGGATGGTTTGGTTATAAATCTTCAGGTAGGAAGGGTTAAGCTTTGAGTGGTGCTTTAGTGGCATACTTTATTAGTGCAGCGCTAGTAGATGAAAATAAAGAACAGGGTAGAACACAATACAATCCACCACAGTGTGTAGATAAAACAGTCCATAAAATCAGGTCCAAATAAATCTTCAAGGTTGAAAAGACTGCATGTTTGCAGAAAGGTGATTCCAGGAGCCCACCACCACGGTAACAAATGGCCTCTCACCTGATGTAGTGGACTCTTTAATTATAGAGGGTCAGAAAACGCCTTTGTCATTTAATCAAATGGTATGCAGCTTTAATAAATCGCCATCAAGGACCCGGTACAGGACACTCCGATATGGCCATATAAGAGATAAAAGTGGCAAAAAGATAGTGCTCTCCGTATGCAATAATCTTTAATCAATGTAAAAAATCATCATAACACTCACAAGAGAAGTGCTTGGTACAGGCAGACAAGCAATAGTGACGATCTTCCGATCCTCCGAACAGCAGAGCATATGCGCAGTGGCCGCGGGTGACGTCACAACGTTTCCTCGTTCTGGACACGTTGCGTCCCAGTGGGCGGGGACTTCATCAGCAGATGAGGAACGTCGTGGGCACCCGCGCTATATACCAGGTACGTATACACAGAACTAAATCGACCTAAAGCACACCCGGAAGTCAATCCGGATGTAACCCCTTATAGAGGAATACACAATAAACGGAGGTTACACTCCCAGAGACAATAAAAAGGGGCAAAGATAAGGTAATAAAAACGCATCAATCCTAAAAAGGACAAGTGCATAATTCCCAAAGAGAGATTATAACAAACCCCTCTCCATATCAGAATAAGATCGTCAATAAAACAACGGTAACAGATGAGCTCTGGGGGTCTGTTAGCAAAGACTGCCTCTTCCTCCCAGTGGGCCATAAATATATTGGCCACACTGGGAGCAAAACGGGCCCCCATAGCAACTCCCCTCGTCTGCAAATAAAAATCCCTATTGTACCAAAAATAATTTTTGGTTAAACAAAAATTTAAACAACTCAACAGGAATTCCTGATGCCTCCCAGACAATGAGGAAGAGGATAGAGCCTATTCAACAGACGTCATAGCATCTCTGTGACCAATAATGGTATACAGAGAGCTGACGTCTGCTGTAACCAGAAAGGTGGGTGATGAACACTCAAGACTTTCCAAGATCTGAATAACATGTTTAGTGTCTTTGAGGTATGCAGGGGTTTTGGTCACAAGTGGTTGCAAAAAAATGTCAATGTATTGCCCAAGGCGTGCTGACACTGAGTCGATCCCATTAACAATGGGTCGACCGGGGGGGCTTGGTGATGTCTTTATGAATTTTGAGCAAAAAGTAAATCACAGGGGTTCTACAAAATAAAGGGTCCAGATACATTGCTTCTTTCTTAGTGAGGAATTTTTGATCCCTGCCATCCTCAATAATAGCATGCAATTCATCCTTATATATTAACATGGGATCTTTACTAAAAGTCGAAAGCAGACGACTCATCTCTAACTGATAATAGTCTCTGCTTAAAATGACCAGACCCCCCCTTTATCAGCGGGGCGGATAACAATATCTTTCCGCTCAGCGAGCGATTTTATCCTACGTTTAATATATAAAGGATCAACAATTTTCTTAACCTTTAACTGATTCAAATCATGAGAAATCATGTTTTTAAACACTTCTAAATGCTTATTATCAGTATTCTGCGGGTTAAACGTGGATTTGTTCCGTAAGGATGAGTGATGGGAACTAGACGGTTTAGTCCCATGATGTGGTTGGGCCAAAAAATATTTTTTCATGTTAAGGGACCTAACATATTCCTGAATATTAACATATGTGTCAAATTTGTTAAGGTTTTTAATGGGGGCAAATTTTAAACCTCGATCCAAAACCTTAATCTCATCATCACTGAGAGTAATTTGACTCAGATTATATATACCCTTCCCTACCGTGGTTTGGGCCTTTTGTACTCTCCTGCCCCCTCTCCTTCCTCTCTTTCTTTTCGCTTGCGAGGGCCGGCGTTTGATGAAGTGTAAGGTATCGGCTGTCTCCACGGCTCTCCTTGTTGAGGTTGAGGTAGGGGTCGTGTATATGCTGGAGTGCGGTTGCAGGCTCCAGTATATTGGGATAACATCCAGACCCCTAAACGTGAGGCTTGCTGAGCATGTTAACAACATTAAAAAAGGCCTGAAAACCCACAATGTCTCTAGACACTTTAAACTCCATCATCATCAGAATCCAAAAAGTTTGAGATTTTGGGGTATAGAGAGGGTCACGAGACACTGGAGGGGGGGTAATTTCATAAGGCAACTGAGTAAGAGAGAATCTTATTGGATCTTTGAAACCAGGGTTCTTTGCCCTGAAGGGTTAAACGTGGATTTCAACGCAAATTGTTTTATATCAGACCGTTAATTGTTTTTTATTTGATTGATTTTTTATGATATTACATTGGATGACAGTGGCCGCGGATGACTCACATTTTAATTATTTTATAGTGTTCTGAAAATGTACTCACATTTTATATATATATTTTTTATATATATATATGTTTTGATTATTACTATTTAATTTTTCCCTTGGTTTGTTATAATCTCTCTTTGGGAATTATGCACTTGTCCTTTTTAGGATTGATGCGTTTTTATTATCTTATCTTTGCCCCTTTTTATTGTCTCTGGGAGTGTAACCTCCGTTTATTGTGTATTCCTCTATACGGGGTTACATCCGGATTGACTTCCGGGTGTGCTTTAGGTTGATTTCATTCTGTGTATTGTTGCCATGGTTACGTACCTGGTATATAGCGCGGATGCCCACGACGTTCCTCATCTGCTGATGAAGTCCCCGCCCACTGGGACGCAACGCGTCCAGAACGAGGAAACGTCGTGACGTCACCCGCGGCCACTGCGTATCTGCTCTGCTGTTCGGAGGATCGGAAGATCGTCACTATTGCTTGTCTGCCTGTACCAAGCACTTCTCTTGTGAGTGTTATGATGATTTTTTACATTGATTAAAGATTATTGCATACGGAGAGCACTATCTTTTTGCCACTTTTATTTCTTATATGGCCATATCGGAGTGTCCTGTACCGGGTCCTTGATGGCGATTTATTAGAGCTGCATACCATTTGATTAAATGACAAAGGCGTTTTCTGACCCTCTATAATTAAAGGGTCCACTACATCAGGTGAAAGGCCATTTGTTACCGTGGTGGTGGGCTCCTGGAATCACCTTTTTGCAAACATGCAGTCTTTTCAACCTTGAAGATTTATTTGGACCTGATTTTATGGACTGTTTTATCTACACACTGTGGTGGATTGTATTGTGTTCTACCCTGTTCTTTATTTTCATCTACTAGCGCTGCACTAATAAAGTATGCCACTATGCCAATGAGGAGAGAGAGGCGGAGATGAACCACGGCTCTGTGTCTGAATGGACACTCGGCAGGAGGAAGGGGCCAGGAGCGCCGAAAGAGGGAAAGAAGAGGAGGATCTGGGCGACTCTGTGCAAAACCACCATACAGAGCAGATAAGTATGACATGTTTGTTATTTAAAAAAAAAAAACAAACAAGAATGCATATCGGCATAGACAAGGAAAAGAAAATTGCTTTTTTAAAAAAAATTGGGGATATTTATTATAGAAAAAGTACAAAATATTGTGTTTTTTTCAAAATTGTTGCTCTTTTTCTGTTTATAGCGCAAAAAATAAAAAACGCAGAGATGATCAAATACCACCAAAAGAAAGCTCTATTTGTGGGAAAAAAAGAACGTAAATTGTTTTTGGGTACTTTGCATGACCACGCAATTGTCAGTTAAAGCGACGCAGTCCTGTATCGCAAAAAATGGCCTGGTCACTGAGCAGCCAAATCTTTCGGGGCTGAAGTGGTTAAGATATAAATGGAAAGGGAAGGGAAGAGAGAGGTAGAAAGAAGAGGAAAATGAAAGGGAGCGGGAGAAGAAAGGGAAAAAAGAGAAAGGGAAGAAAGGTGGAAAAAGAGAAAGGAAGAGTAGAGGGATAAGTTTAACCACTTGCCGACCAGCCACCTTTATTATACTGTGGCAGGTCAGCACGATCCCACGAACCGCCGTAGCTGTATGCCGGCTGCTTTAAGTGGGATAGCAGGCACGTGCGTGCATCCACTGGACTGCGGGGGTGCCAATGCTTGTGACCAGTGGTCGTGATGACCACCGGCCAGGCATGATCGCGGGCACGAGAGGCAGAACAGGAACGTGTGTGTGTGAACACACAAATTCCTGTTCTGTGAGGAGAGGAGATGCAGATCGTGAGTTCCTAACAGCTAAGAACCACGATCTGTCATCTCCTATAGTCAGTCCCCTCCCCCCACAGTTAGAACACACACTAGGGAACACAGTTAACCCCTTGATCGCCCCCTAGTGTTAACCCCTTCCCTGCCAGTGACATTTATACAGTAATCAGTGCATTTTTATAGCACTGATCGCTGTATAATTGTCAATCGACTCAAAAATGTGTCAAAAGTGTCCGATGTGTCCGCCATAATGTTGCAGTCTCGATGAAAAAAATGCAGATTGCCATCATTAGTAGTAAAAAAAATAATAATAAAAATGCCATACTTCCGGTTCCGGCGCCACATGAGGAGGAGGTAGGAACCCTCAGCTCCCGCTACACTCTCCATAAAACCGGCCTAAAAGCCCAGCGAAAGCCTCGGGGAGACCCCCCCTTACACTGCCACTCAGAGGGGACACACATGGATCGCTTTGTGGAGCGATCGTACGCCCGAGCGGCGTCCGCCTCACTGACACAGGCAGAAGGGACAGAGACAGGCGCAGCTAAAATGGCGGCCGTGATCTCTTCAGCAGAACAGCTGCAGCCGCCTCCACTGCCTACACAACCGTTCTCCTTACATCCCTCAGCCCCAGTAACAATAGCAGCTGACCCTGCTTCACCTGAAGGCATAGCCCAGGCAGTTGTAGCGCTGCTGGGACCTACTCTTGCTGCCACAGTAGACACAGCAGTAAGCAGAGGGCTGAAGCTGCTGCATGTAGAAGTGCAGGCACAAGCACAGAGGATTTCACTCACAGAGGAACGGATCTCCTCTTTGGAAGATGAAGCTACTGCTACATCTGCTGCATTAGCACGTATGAGCATTTCACACAGAGAGATCTGGGAAAAACTCGACGATCTCGAAAATCGTTTGAGACGAAACAATCTAAGGATAATAGGACTTCCTGAATCAATCACTACTCAACAACTAACAAACGTATGTGCAAAGATCATTCCCGAACAACTGGGCCTCCGCATACCGTGCATAATAGAAAGAGCGCATCGCATTGGGCAATACACGGAAACCCGCATAAAACCCCGACATGTTATTGTCAAATATTTGAACTATGCAGATAAGAATGCCATTATGCAAAAGTTTCGTCGCTCCCGCTCACTAACAGTAGATGGCGCAAAACTGCTATTGTTCGCGGATTACTCTGTTGAGGTCATGAATAAGCGCAAGGCATTTTCTCCAATATGCTCCATTCTATACAACAATCAGCTCAGATTCTCCTTGGTCTACCCGGCAACCCTTCAATTTCAAACACATGATGGAGAACAACTCACTTTCACCACGCCTGACGAAGCGGAAAAATTTGTCTCTACCCTGGACACGGAAATGGAACATAACAACTCAACGGAGGACTATGCTACAACATCGGGGACCCCTCCATCTTCATCTGCTAAACCCCAACGTAGCCCAACCAAACCCCCATACAAGCGTCTTCGTGCTACACAGAAAGAGGATCGTTCAGGACACCGCTGATGACCTACAAGGGCCAGATGTTGCTCCACCTATCTGGGAGACGGGTAGTATTACTCCCCCCACATGCTCCCTTTCCTCTTTCCTTACGTTGTTTCTACAACTTTTATACCCTATATGCCTAAATGAATAGCCGCAGTTAATATTGCAACATGCTGCTATACTTGGGCACGGTTTTGTTTGTTCGATATTTGTTTGGTTAATCATAGAGATATTGCTTTGAAAAACTCGCATTGTTTACGGGCTAAGCTGTTTAACCACCACTGAGGCTTCAGTTGCAGATCCGCTCCTCTGATTCCCCTTATTTCTAGTTCTACTTTACAAAAATTAATCCTTCAAGGACGCCGCCCTCCTAGGTGAAGACTTGATATGCCCCATGTAAAACCTCAGTCCCTAGGACTTCCAATTTACTCACATCTCCTCCCCCATGCCCTTCTACCCCCCTCCCTCTGGCTCAACACCTGCAGCCGAGAGTGGAATGGGAGATTGATGGGAGCCATGAAAAGTAATCGAACCTCATGTGGAAAAAAGTGAAGCCCATAATACATGTTAAAGGTTTTTCCCATTTAACTTCTGCCAAGCTGTTCTTTTCTATTATCCATAGCTATGTTTACTTATCGAATATAATCACCTGTTCAATACTTATAACCTCAGGAAACTTTGGTGACCTTCAGATTGCAGATGCATTGTCTGATTGGGGACCTTATTCCATACCCTTAACCCAATACACTCCTCAACATCAGACATGGCCTCTTCAACCGGTGAGAACCACTTAAATTTACTTCATGGAATGTCAAGGGACTCCGCTCTCCATGTAAGCGGATGGCTATTCTTAGACATCTGAAGTGTCTTCGGACGGATGTGGCCCTGCTACAGGAAACACACCTGTCTGCAGATGATCTGACCCGCTTACGTAAATTGTGGGTGGGTACAGTATATGGATCGCCTGCACTTGGCCGCAAAGCGGGTGTGGCCATATTAATACATAAAAATTTAAAACACACATTAAGAGACGTTAGGATTGACTCATCAGGCCGCAAAATGACCCTACACCTGACATTAGACAACAAACAAGTGGCTATCACTAACATCTATGCTCCTAACTCGCCAGACACCTCTTTCTTCCAAGACATGGTGCAATGGATACTCTCCGCTCCTGAAACACTAAACTTAGTAGGCGATGACTTCAATTCGGTCATGTCCACGCTAGCAGACCGCACAAGAGATTCAACACACCGAACACATAATCCCACATCGCAAACGCCTGACTCTACTCTACTGGCACAAGCTATTACTTCCATGCAATATGTTGATACTTGGCGTCTGTACCACCCGACAGATAGGGAATACACTTTCTTCTCACCCCCACACAACTCCTTTTCTCGCATCGATTACTTCTTTGCCTCCCCTGCACTAATCAACACCCTATGCGAATCAGAGATTTTAGACGCTAGGATATCAGATCATAGCCCTATATCTATACACATGACACAGATGGCACCTTCATCTCCCTCGCCCATATGGCGCTTTTCATCCTACTTGATGGACAACCAAGATTTTCAACACACGCTAAACACAGCGTGGAACGACTATGTATCCACCAATGGAGCTCATATTACCGAACCCAATCTCTTCTGGGAAGCTGGCAAAGCCTTCCTCAGAGGGACGATCATTTCATATACCACACAATTCAAAAAACACTCTAAACAACAATACCGGCAAGCTAGTGAAGCGCTACGTACAGCCCATGACTGCTTAACTTTAAATCGTACACCCGATAATATCCGAACATGGAGACAAGCTAAGTGCACGTTTGATCTTTGGGCGGAACAACAGGAGGCGGCTAGGATGGCATACTCTAAATTACATTTCCACAGGTTTGGCAACAAAGCTGGAAAGCTACTGGCTAAACTGTGTGCAGGAACGAGACGACCCACCCGCATCTGTACTTTAAGAAATGCAGATGGATCCCTAATTACATCTACTGATGAAATCAGTAACATAATCACATAATATTACACAGATTTATATGCTGCTGACCAAACTGATCCAGCCACTACGGAAGCCCTCCTGTCCAAAGTACATCTACCCAGACTTCAAACTGCACAACTAGAGGCTCTTAATGCACCTATCACAACCGACGATATCCGACGAACGATCAAAACTATGTCATCTAATAAAGCTCCAGGTCCTGACGGATACACGGCTGAATTTTTTAAAATGACCAACGACTTCATCCCAGACACCCTAAAACACGTATATGCAGCCATGTGGGATGGGGGACCATATCTCCCTACAGGGACACAAGCCCACATCAAACTGATAGCTAAAAAAGGAAAAGACCCCCAACTGCCAGGTTCCTATCGCCCAATATCCCTCATAAACGTAGATGTCAAAATCCTTTCTAAAATCATTGCGTCACGCTTAGCACATCTTCTCCCTTCATTGCTACACCCAGCCCAATCGGGATTTGTTTCGGGTCGATCAGCCACTTTAAATATACGAAAAGTACTAATGGTGTTACACTACGCTACAACTCACCCAGATCAGGATGTCGCTATTATATCACTAGATGCCGAGAAAGCTTTCGACAACGTTAGTTTGTCTTGGCTGTTTCGAGTATTACAACAATTCGGCTTCACGGGTCCTATCTTGAGTTTCCTTCAACAAATGTATGCATCCCCGACAGCACGACTTGTCACTCCTGACTTCGTGTCGGCCTCGATCCCTCTGACTAAGGGAACGAGACAGGGCTGCCCACTTTCCCCCTTACTTTTTAACTTAGCCATAGAACCACTATCCAGACTACTCAACGCACAGGATGGGGTCAGCGGAATCGCAATAGGAGACCAAGTTCTCAGATCCGCTTTATTCGCAGACGACATACTGTTGTTCTCCACTAATCCTCTTTCAGACTTTGACAAACTGCGAGAACTCTTTGCGGCTTTTCAACTGAGCTCGGGCTTTAGAATTAACCTCGACAAAAGCGAAATCTTACCACTACACCCACGATTATCAACTAAGTGGAAACATCTATCACCATTCACAGTGGCAACCCGATATATCACCTATCTAGGCATACACATAGGACGTGAACCCTCTTCTCTTTATGTGCTTAACTACCCACCTTTAATAACTAAGATTGTGCAGGAGTTGGAAGCTTGGGCGGCCCTCCCCCTCTCGCTCTTTGGGAGATGCCACTTATTCAAAATGGTGTCGTTTGCGCGCTTGCTCTACCCAATGCAGACCATACCTTTATTATTAAAACACTCAGATGTACAGAAAATACATAAAGCATTAATTACTTTTATTTGGTCTCGCAAAAAACCACGTATTGCGCTACAAAAATTATGTCTCCCGAAGTCCGAGGGTGGGGCGGGTCTGCCCAATTTACGTTTTTATAATCTGTCTTGTTTGCTTAGGCAAGGTTTGGATTGGCTGAACGGAAAGTCGAAATATTGCAATACCTCTCTTGAAGGTGCCATGACCTCACCTCACACGTTATCAGCTATCCTCCATTCTAACCTCAACGCTCTACCACCTCACCTCAAGTCAAATACACTTATCAGAGATACTATAATTGCCTGGAGAGAAGTACGAAAATTACTGGGGATTCCCTCAAATATTTCAAGACATTTACTCATTCAAGGAAACCCTATGTTTCTCCCATCCACGATGCACAAAGAGTTTGACCAATGGGGTTCCAATGGCCTCACGAAAGTAGTCTCCATATACCAAGGCACCTCGGAGCGCTTCAAACCTTTCCGGTCACTGGCAAGCGAATTCTCCTTACCATCAAAACATATATTCTTCTACTTTCAATTAATCGACTATTTGAAGTCTTGCTATGGGCCCAAATCTGATCCCTTCCAGAAATCCTTCATAGACACAGTATTACAGCAAAATGACTATTCCATCACCAATCTCGACTCCTACCTCATCCAACATCAATCTGCAAAATACCACCTCAAACCGTTTCATAAATGGTCTGTTATCTTAGGAGATGATGAACTGTCAGAAAAAATACTTGAAGGATACAGACAAGTCCGCAAACTAACGATATCTGAAACGTGGCGGGAAACCCAATTCAAAATTATACACAGAGCATACTACCCTTTTTACTTCACCAAAGACAATCCAAGTCAAATGAAATGCCCCTTGTGCTCGGAACCACGCCCCACCCTATTGCACCGTCTTTGGGACTGCACAGCCATAACTACATTTTGGAACTCTGTCTTGGATCACATTGGCAGGATCAATAAAGCACAAATCCCAAGGGATCAACTATTATGCCTATTTGGATACACGCCCCAAACAGCTCCTCCAACAACCAGAGGACCTACGAATATTCCCCAATGGGCACATCTACTCCTTCTAGTAGCCCGCAGAACGATAATGAAACACTGGATTTCAACGACTCCACCTGCCTTACCCGAAGTAAAAAAAGCTATGATGTCACTTTTTTACATGGAACGGCTCAACACCATTTCACTGAACTTTCGCTCTACTTCGCGCTTCTTCATGAGGTGGCGTAAATATATAGAAGCCACATTCACCCAGACAGCTCTACAAGATGTCATGCGCCCATTCCGATACACTGACTGGTACCTGAAAAGAGATATCTCAAATTCTCTGGGCAAACTTAAAATTAAGTATCCTACTCAGACAGACCCCCCCAGCTTCCATACACCATAATTCTACACAAAGTCATCACAGCCCCTTGACTTCCATGTTCCACATATCTCTGACACTGGTTACTCACACAGCCTACATTGTTACTGTTTGAACATAATGCATCTTTATAGGACATTGTTGTCTATACTATGCTTCCACTCCTGAGGTTGTATTGTAATGTAATGTAATACACCCATCATAATGGTAATATGTTGGTCAGCTCTTAGTCTTTAAGAAAAAGTAATCCACTTGGCAGATCCCCCTTCCCCCCCCCCCCCCACATTTTTACAAGATAGTTTTGCTTTGTTCCCACCTTATCTATGCTAAGACATATGCATTTCTTTGTATGTATATGAGCTAACCTGCTTTGATATTACTGCACTGTACCTGTTTATACTATGTAAACCTCAATAAAAAAATGTTCAAAAAAAAAAAAAATACCATAAATCTATCCCCTATTTTGTAGACGCTATAACTTTTGCGCAAACCAAACAATATACGCTTATTGCGATTTTTATTACCAAAAATATGTAGAAGAATACATATCGGCATAGACAAGGAAAAAAATGTTTTTTTTTAAAGAAAAAAATGGGGATATTTATTATAGCAAAAAGTACAAAATATTGTTTTTTTTTCAAAATTGTTGTTCTTTTTTTGTTTTTTCACACAGACCAAATAATATAATAATAATGGGTTATTTTTACCAAAGATATGTAGCAGTATAAATTGTGGTCACAATTTTTGAAGAAAAATTATTAATTTGCAAAATTTATCCCAGAAATTAAGAAAAAATGTGTTTTTTTTTTCAAAATTTTCAGTCTTTTTTCATTTATAGCTCAAAAAATAAAAACCGCAGAGATGATCAAATACCACCAAAAGAAAGCTCTATTTGTGGGAAAAAAAGAACGTAAATTGTGTTTGGGTACTTTGCATGACCACGCAATTGTTAGTTAAAGTGACGCAATGCTGTATCGCAAAAAATGGCCCGGTCATTGAGCAACCAAATCTCCCGGGGCTGAAGAGGTTAAGATATAAATGGATTGTATAGACAAGCGTACCTATATATACACAGTATATGACTGCTGGTCTTAATGAAGGGGGTATTTCTTCCCCTGGATGGATATAGGATGAGGTAGATAAAACAGGGGAGAGAAGAAGGGGGGGGGGATGAGTTATTTACATGAATAATAGTTGATGTAATTAAGAGAAAGATAGGTGGTGTATGTGTGTTGGCCTTTTGGTTTGTTAAGGCCCCTTTCACACGGGCACCATTAGTTTAGCCACGTTAAAAACGTGTCAGTTCTTATCCGTTGCTTCATCCGTCTTCATTCGTCTTCTGTTCCGTTAATCTCCGTTTTCATCCGTCTTCCGTTCCATTAATATCCGTTTTCATCCGTTAATGTATAGGTTCACATCTGTTTTTTCATTCGTTTTTGTATCCGTTTACAGCAGTTTCTGTGCCTTTACGGAAATGACCCAGAAATTGCTCCTCCCATCCGACATTGCCATGCGTTAACAATTTGCCTACTACTTTCTATCTCCATCAGGAGAAGTTCCATGGCAGTACCAATATATATAAATAATGCAGTGCAAATTTAAATTTATTAATTCATTAATTTGGTTATTCCATTGTGTTTTGATAGCAGAAAAAGACACAACAGCACATGATATGTTCATAACAGTTTTAGTTTTATTATTCTGCATAACCCATTTAAAATAAAGGTTTTTTCACTTAACTGTTTTTTTATTTGTCAAAGTATGAACTTTGAATTATTTCTTCAAAACGGATCTTAACTGATCGGAAGTTGACGGCCATTGTCCGTTAACGTCAGTTAATATGCGTTTTGACAGGACTGGAAGTAGCCTTGTACGTTAAAAAAAAACAAATAAAAACAGACCTTTGCGGAGTCATTTCTGAAGCCGAGGGATAACCATTACTTCACGCTGGTTGGTCAACCGACAGCCAGTGCGTTTTTATCCAAAATATGTAATTTGCCGTCTCATCCAAAACTGGATGCCTGTGCATATCTTATGCACGTACTTTTCATTCCTGAAAACCTTTTACTGGTATGTATGGTGGACATTGTGGGGCGCTGGGCTGCTAAACCTCTTTATGTTCATAATGTTACATTGTGCAAACTGTTTTCATTTGTTGTTTCAGAATGTATCTTCTACATATATGATTTTTCTCTCTGCAATACGCCTCTGAAGAAGGGACATCGTCCTGAAACATGTCAGGCTTTTAGAGAATATCTTGTTTACAAATGGAAGTATACAATAATTATATGAAAGCAAATTCTATCGCATAAGTACTTTTGTTGAGATTTATGTCCAATGTATTCTGTTTTTATGCTTTTCTAAATAAATAAAACATTTTTTATCTACCATATTTATCGGCGTATAACACGCGCCGGCGTATAACACGCACCCCAAGTTTAGGAGGGAATTTTAAGGAAAAAAAACTTTTAGGAGAGAAGCTTAAGGAAAAAAAACTTACATTAACATGCCCATCAATGCAGCCTTATCTGTCCATCTGCAGCTTTTTCAGTGTCAGTGCAGCCTTGCCCCAGTGCAGTCTTGTCAGTGCAGCCTTGTCAGTGCAGCCTTGTCAGTGCAGCCTTGTCAGTGCAGCTTTGTCAGTGCAGCCTTTTCAGTGCAGCTTTGCCCCAGTGCAGGTGCAGCCTTGTCAGTGCAGCTTTGCCCCAGTGCAGGTGCAGCCTTGCCCCAGTGCAGCTTTATTAGTGCAGGTTTGCCCCAGTCCAGCCATGTCAGTGCAGCTTTGTGCACTCGGTGTAGATTTAAATATGGCGCAGAGACTGCAGGGAGCCGAGATACACATACCCAAGTGTTCTTGGCTTTTTTTGGCGCCGCGGTCACGCCCAGTCCCGCCCCTGGACCTGTGTTATGTCCATCATAGGGCGGGACTGGGCGTGACTGTGAGTGGCGCCAAAAAAAGCCGAGAACACTCAGGTATGTGTATCTCGGCTCTTGTCGGAGCCGAGATACACATACCCGAGTGTTCTCGGCATTTTTCGGCGCCGCTCACAGTCACGCCCAGTCCCGCCCTATGATGGACATAACACAGGTCCAGGGGCGGGACTGGGCGTGACGGCGGTGCCGAAAAAAGCCGAGAACACTCGGGTATGTGTATCTCGGCTCCCTGCAGTCTCGGCGCCATATTTAAATCTACCCACGGCTGTGTATGTCGGCGGCGACGGCGGCAATTGCCACGATCGCTCCGATGACACAGAAATCGGCGGAGATCGGCCTATAACACGCACCCACAATTTCCCCCTGATTTTCAGGGGAAAAAAGTGTGTCTTATATGCCGATAAATACGGTAATTTAATCGTATGGTTCGCCTATAAAGTCACATTATACTGGGGGGTATATAAGTTCCCTGACTCAAGGGTCTTATCCTATGTACTGATCTGGGATGTTGGCAACATTTTGAAGGCAATACAGTTGACCTTCGGTGGTTCATTTCACTATATACTAAAAACGGAAGCAGAGGTTAACGGATGGTAACCTATGGTCATCCGTTTGCTCATGGGAATGCATTGTTGTCCATTGACGGATGAAAGAAAAATGGATAGACGGTCCGTCTGTGTGAAAGGGGCCTTACTGTTTTTTTTTTTTTCTCAATATGTATTTAGTTGTGTAGCGGGCACCTACTTTTAGGTAGGTGACCTTTCCTGGTAGTTTACTATGTCAGGTAAATTTAGACAGGCTTGTGCTATTACAGCAGGCCTGTTGTTGTTCATTTCTCATTTGAGTGACAGGTAGTTTGTATGCTGGTCTCGGCCAATCATTAATTTGCTTGGTAATGCCCGAGACTCTCATATAAACGTGGGGTCACGTGGTGGTTGTCGGGTCCTGCAGGAGCGAGGAGAAGCCAGCCTGGTTCCCGGGGGGGAGATGTTTCCCCTCCGGGGAGCCAACGGAGCTCCCCCCTTGCGAGAAGGGTGGGGAACCGGTCTCCATGGAGGAAGAGACGACATCTTACAGCATGTAGTCACTGGTGTTGTTGGCCGCCCCTGCGGGGAGGGAGCGGGCCATAAAGGAGAAAAGAAACTGAGAATCATTGCGGGAGAAGTAGCAACAAAGCGGAAGGAAACTGGGCGATCGATCGTTTATGAGTGGCACATGGACTATTGATCACGTGAGTGAAAGCCCAAGGGAAGGGTACTACCAGAGGCTGAGGGATGTTGGTGCGCAAGTCAGTGAGACGGTTGGTGATGGCCTGTGACTTTGGGTTCAGCAATGCCCCGGGGATTCCAATCAGTCAAGCGGGAGCAGTTATTCAGAGTGACTTTTTCTCAGCTCAATTTGGAAGTACCATGCAGATGGGAAGTAGTGGTAAAAAGGTAGCGGTGAAGCTGCAAGCACACATATAGAGATACGGACTGTTCTTGAAAAGTCATGCAGATGAAGAAGTTATTCAGAGTGACTCTTCATCAATTATTCTCTATCAAATCTACTTTCATCTTCCCGCATTGAAGAAATCACACCAAGTGATTTCCTAATTAACCGCAAGTGATTCTAGTTTTCCCGTAAGAGACAGCGAAAGATGATAATGTAACAAAAGAGCATCTCAAAAGAAGTCCTTCTCCCATCCCAGTTTATGTTAATTAATAAAGCACGAGAAAAAGCATTATGGACTGTGTTTTATGAATCTATGGGCTGCGAGGTTTGGGTGGTAAACGTGAAATACAGATATAACAATTATTTAGCCGCTCCTTCGGGGGTAAGGCTCGGTTCACACTGGGGCAACACGACTTCAGCGCGACTTTGCACGGCGACTTCAACGCGGCTTCGACGCGACTTCGACGCGACTTTAGCAAATTACAAGGCGACTTGAAGTCGCCTCCATGACAGGCGACTTCGCCTGTGGCCAATCAGCTCTCTGGGAGGGAGGGGGGAGGGAGGGGTTTTCCCTGCAAAGTCGCTTGACTTTACAGAGAGATCCGACTTGGAGGCGACTTCCATTGATTTCTATGGTACAGGTCGCCTACCAAGTCGGATCAAAGTAGTACAGGGAGTACGCTCTGAAGTCGGAGCGACTTCAGTAGTGTCTATTAAGACGCTCCCATTCACTTCAATGTGAATCTATTTCTGGGACGACTTGGGGCGACTTGAGGGCGTACAAGTCGGATCCCAAGTCGTCCCAGTGTGAACCGAGCCTTAGCGCTTCAGTTGTTTTTTGTAAGGTCTTATATAGACAGGTGTGTGGCTTTCCTAATCAAGTCCAATCAGTGTAATCAAACACAACTGGACTCAAATGAAGGTGTAGAACTATCTCAAGGATGATCAGAAGAAATGGACAGCACCTGAGTTAAATATATGAGTGTCACAGCAAAGGGTCTGAATACTTAGGACCATGTGATATTTCAGTTTTTCTTTTTTAATAAATCTGCAAAAATGTCAACAATTTTGTGTTTTTCTGTCAATATGGGGTGCTGTGTGTACATTAATGAGGAAAAAAATGAACTTAAATGATTTTAGCAAATGGCTACAATATAACAAAGAGTGAAAAATGTAAGGGGGTCTGAATACTTTCCATCCCCACTGTATATTTTAACTATTGAACAGAAATTATATTTACTTACTCTTTGTAGGTCCAGTTTCCAGAGTCTGCTAGGTATTCTGGTGAGATGTTTACAGTTGTCCCATTTAAAGTGATCTCAGTAGCAGATATATCCATTAGCTTCTCTTTTTTACCTCTATACTCTTGCAGGTAATCTGTTTTGTCATTTAATTCTTGGTTTCTGGCCATATGTTCATCCACTGTATAGGTTTGTTCCTCATCTAATGATGTATTGTTATTCCTTTCCATTTGCTCCAGTGTTTGGTTGGTTTCTTCCTCACTATCAGTTTTATAACAGTGATCATTTGTATCACTTATAAATGTGTTGTCAGTTTCACCCATTTGGGCATTTAAAAGTGATTCTTTATTCTCAGATAAATTCACTTTTAGTTCAGAAGATTCAGTGGTACACGTAATCTCTTTATTGTTAATAGGTCCCTCAGTTTCACCGCTTGTGAGCTTGTCTGCCAGATTGCTGTAATCATCCTCATGTACGGTGTCTTTATTTCGAGTAGTGAGATTTAATTGCTCTTTGGCTTGGTCAAGGTCTTTTGCTGCATTCTTAAGTATTTGGCCGACTTCACAAATATATTTGATGGGTTCTGCAATTACAAAACATAAACTTTTGTTTTGGTAAGAAACACAATGATTGAATCTATATCTTAAAGGAGTAATTATTAAAATAATTAAAAATATATATAAAAAATATACTCATAGAATGGTAATCCAGGTTATTCAGTCATTGTCTCTTTAAATGTCTTGGAGTTTCAAGTTCTTTTGGAAGTCCTTGCCCATCATTTCTTTTTTCTTTAATATATTTATGTTAGACTAGTTACTAAACCTGTCCATGCAAGGATTGAACTTTTTTTTTTTTTTTCAAAATCTTTTTATTGGTTTTTAAAAAGAGAAACATAAAGAGAACAAACAGTTAAACATACATTGGTCTAATATGATGTCTATGTGATCCTTGCAGGAATCACGCTGTCACCTTATTCATGAAGAATATATTATGACATCAGTCATAGCGGTACAGTTTACTGGGTCATGGTGGTGCTATGTGCAGTTGTACATGGTAAAATAGCATATTGTAGATTATTGTGTACACCTGGCACCCGCTTGGGAGCTACTTTGTGATTGGGGTCTACTGAGAGGCCTCTGAAGCGGTGGAGGGATCTGCCAGCCAATTAGACCAGACTTTGCTATATTTGTTGGGGCAGCCTCTGTTGTCATATGTGTCTTTATACAGAGGTAAGCTATTGTTAATTAATTGTTTCCACAGGGAGAGAGGAGGGGGGGTTGGTTTGCGCCAACTAAGGGCTATAGCTTTACGGGCATAGAACAGGAGCAATCCCACCAGTGTGCATCCCGCCACCGTAGGAATTAGTTGTTCTACCAGGCCTAGTATGCAGATTGACATTGATGGTTGTAGTGGCACAGAGGTGATGTGTGTGATAAAGTCCAATATCTCCCTCCAGTATCCGCCAATTGCCGGACAGGTCCAGAAGATGTGGGTGAAGTCCCCAGGAGTCCCACCACATCTCCAACACCCGGGAGGGGAGTCGGGGTTCATTTTGTGTAGTCTGTGAGGGGTAAAATATGCCCGATGGACTATCTTGAATTGGATCAGGCGATCTCTCAGAGAGACCAGGGAGCTAAATGGGAAATCCCATATGTCATCCCAGTCATCGTTGTCAAAATTGGGGATGTCATGGGACCATTTAGATCTTAGCTTTTCCATAGTCGGGAGGGAGGTGACAGTCAGGTGTGAATATAATTGAGAAGTGGGTTTTTTCGCACAATCTGATCTAAGAAGGTCCTCCAGTGAAGATTGGACTAGTTGAGGAGGGGAGTTGGAGAATTGGTGACTGAAGGCATGGGAGAGTTGAAGGAATTGGAAAAAATAGGACTGGGGTATATTAAAATCGGAGTTTAGTTTGGAGAGCGGGACTAGGGATTGATTGGAGATAATCTGTGCCACGGTTTTAATGTTAAATTTGGTCCAGGCATGAGGCTCAGGTAGTTTATAGATGTGCTCCAGGGTTGGGTTTATCCAAAGGGGAGCATTGGGTGAGATTGCCCGTTGAGGGTATTTTTCTAATTTGAGACCTGCCCCCCATGCACGCAGTGTAGTGCGCATGGAGGGTGTCAGTGGATAAGGGGCTCGAGGGCCTCGAAAAAGCAAAAATTTGAGCGCCTCTAGGGATCCCAACACTGCCGTCTCGACCATGGTAGCTGGGTTGGAGGTGTCCGGATTGAGCCACCAAGCAGCTGTTACTAGCTGGGCGGCCAGATAGTACTTGTATAGATCCGGACACGCCAAGCCACCCTGGGAGGTCGGCGTATCAGTGTTGACCAGCTGTATCTGGGGGATTGGGACCCCCATAGGAAAGAGGCGAGGAGGCGATGTAGTTGTTTGAAAAAGGATTTAGGAATCCACTGTGGAGAGTGGCGAAATAAGTATGTAAATTTGGGGAGTATTTTCATTTTAAACAAATGAATGCGTCCCAACAGTGAAAGAGGCAACGATACCCACGCCTTCAGCCGTTGCCGAGTCTCCTGAACCACCGAGGACAAGTTGAGGGGTAAGAACTCAGAAGCCTGCCTGGAGACCACCACCCCTAAGTATTTAAAATTCTCGACCCATTGTAGAGGGATGTCCGTGGGAGCTGTGTCACGGGCTGCAGGATCCACGGGGAACAGGAGAGATTTTGTCCAGTTAACCCTGAGGCCCGTGAAGAGGAGAAGGAGTTGAGGACCTGCAGGGCTCCCTCGAGTGATGGACCCGCATCATTAAGGAAGAGTAGGAGGTCATCCGCATACAGGGCGGCAAGGATTGAACTTTAGACGATCTTCTGTGAATATCCCTGTCAGCACTACCTGGCTCTTCAACAGTCAATTTTTAAATTGACATTCACCAAAAAAGCTGGTTGGAAATCTCTTGGCTGAACAACACCTGCTGCCAATCAAATGCAAGCACTATTTGGGTATCATGAGAGGTGCATGTTCCAGCTGCCAGAATACAATAGGCAGTATGGCAGATTTGTCCCTATATGCCTTCTAACATGGATGGTGGAGTCAAGTGATTTTTCCAATGGCTGAACGAGAGAAATCTTAAAGTGTATGGTCAACCTAAGATCAACAAAAGTTACACATACACGTGCGAAGTAAAGGTTTGAACATTTCCAGAAACTGATATAGCATACTGTTCTCCCTGCACTGTATGCATGTTGTTTACAGTATAGAGTGTAGAGCTTTGTTTGTTCGAAGATCTATGTTTGCTCCAAGCGTGTCTGAATCCACTTACTGTAGACTGATTCACTACCTCTACTGGAAGTATTTTCTAAGCATCAACTACTCTTTTGAAAAAATAATACTTTCTAAGGTTACTTTCCTCCTTCTAGTTTTAGATCATGTTACTACTTCAACCCTGGACTATTTGGCTGCCCAAAGACCAGATCGTTTTTTGCGATTCCGCACTGCGTTGCTTTAACCAATAATAGCGTGGTCGTGCGACGCTGTGCCCAAACAAAACTGACATCCTTTTTTCCCCACAAATAGAGCTTTCTTTTGGTGGTATTTGATTGCCTCTGCAGTTTTTATTTTTTGCGCTATAAACAAAAAAAAGAGCGGCAATTTTGAAAAAAAACGCAGTATTTTTTACTTTTTGCTATAATAAATATCCCCCCCAAAATATATAAAACTATTTTCTTCCTCAGGTTAGGCCGATATGTATTCTTCTACATATTTTTGGTAAAAAAAAAATCGCAATAAGCGTTTATTGATTGGTTTGCACAAAATTTTTAGAGTCTACAAAATAGGGGATAGTTTTATGGCATTTTTATTTTTATTTATTTTTTTTATTAGTAATGGCGGCAATCTGCGATTTTTATCAGGACTGCGATATTATGGCGGAAACATCGGACATTTTTTACACATTTTTGCGACCATTGTCATTTATACAGCGATCAGTGCGATTAAAAATGCATTGATTACTGTGTAAATGACACTGGCAGTGAAGGGGTTAACCACTAGGGGGCAGTGAAGGGGTTAAGTGTGTCATAGGGAGTGATTCTAACTGTGAGGGGGCTGGGCTTGAACACACAGGACAGTGATCACTGCTCTCGATCACAGAGAGTAGTAGATCACTGCCCTGTCACTAGGCAGAACGGGGAATGCTTTGTTTACATAAGCATCTCCCCGTTCTTCCTCACCGTGACACGATCGCGGACACCCGGCGGACATCGAGTCCGCGGGATCCGCGGCACCGCTTCTTAAAGGGGACGTACCTGTACGCCCTTTTGCCTGCCAGTGCCATTCTGCCGACGTACATCGGCGTGCGCTGGTCGACAAGTGGTTAAGGTCATGTTTTTGAATTGGTCAACAGTGTATTCCCAATATTGTACTGTCAAGGGACTATTTTTTTCCTTAGTTGCATTCATTTGCATTTAGAAACAATAAACTGCAGGTTCCACTGATTTGACCAATTTTTTAACAATGTCAAATCATGTTCCATGTTACAGACACCTCCAGGGATATCAACCCTGTTGCAAACCTTTGTGTCATCAGCGAAGAGACATACTTTACCCATCAAAATCTTATGTTATATCACTTACAAACAGGACCTAGTATGGAACCTTTTGGTACACCACTAGTCTCTGTTCTGAATAAACCACACTTTGACATCTATTCTTTAGCCAACTGTATAGCCACCGAGCCACCCAAGGGTTACATCCTAGCTTGTACAACTTCTTTATGAGTTCACTATGTGGAACTACAGTATATCAAATGCTTTGCTGAAATACAAATGTCCACAGCATCACCCTGGTCCAAAACATTAGTGATAGAGACAAAAACTTCACCACGTCAGCCCCAGAAGATTTGGCTGCTGAATGACCAGGCCATTTTTTGCGATTCGGCACTGCATCGCTTTAACTGACAATTGCGCGGTCGTGCGACGCTGCACCCAAACAAAATAGACTTTTACTAGTAATGGTGGCGACTGTGATTTTTATTGGGACTGCGAAATTATCGGACACTTTTGACACATCCCAGTTCCCAGTTTTTTTTTTCCTTTATTTTGCAGTATCCAGTGCCATCACATGACTTTGAATCTACTTCCTTCTGAGACTAAAATCAGCCAGTGGGTGAGGTTACTAAAAGCTAGTGACACCACTTCCTGGGAGGGACACTGTTCCTGTGTAGCCAGTGGGCGAAAACAGGATGGGAGGAGCTGATCATAGGTTCCTGCACAGTGTTCTCTCATAGTACATCCTAATTCTCATTACTCATTACCCCCCTCTATGACTGAAGCAGTAATTATTGTTTTGTTGAAATCTGGTAAGGATCCAAGTAATCCTGACTTATATCGCCCAATATCGTTGTTATCTACGGATATCAAGTTGCTGGCAAAGGCACTGGCGATAAGATTATCAAAATGCATTTCGAATTTAATCCATTGTGACCAATCAGGTTTTATTCCTAATAGATCCACAGCAAACAATATCCGTCGTCTATTTTTAAATCTACAACTCCCAACAGATAATATGGGAAATAGAGCCATACTGTCACTCGATGCTGCTAAAGCATTTGACAGTATAGAGTGGGTCTTCTTGTGGAATTGTCTAAAACATTAAGGGTTTGGCCCCAGATTTATCAAATGGATACAACCTTTGTATGACTCCCCAAGTGCAAGGGTACAGGTGAACGGATGTGTATCGGCCTCTTTCTCATTGACTAGAGGGACAAGGCAGGGATGTCCTCTATCCCCGCTTCTCTTTGCTCTGGCCATTGAACCACTGGCTGAGGCTATCCGTTCCTCCACAAATGTTACTGGATTCCGTAGATCTACAGGTGAAGATAAGATAGCACTCTATGCAGATGACACTTTAGTGTTTCTGGGGAATACAGGCCCATCCCTGTCCACAGTTATGTCCTTAATAGAATTATATGGATCCTTTTCAGGATTTAAAATCAACTGGGACAAATAGGTAATGCTGCTTTTGGACCCTGTGCATTTTGAACACCCACGCCGGGATCATCGGATAGCCCTGGTTACATCATTTAAATATTTGGGAGTGGTAATTAAATCAGATATCACAGAATATACAGATAGGAATGTACTCCCTCTTATTGTCAAATTTAGATAACTGAGTAAAACATGGAGTAAATTCCCGTTGTCCATTATAGGGAGGGCGAACTTTGTGAAGATGGTGTGGATGCCCCAGATGCTATATGTATTACACAACTCCCCCATATGGTTGACGTTGCGATTATTTAGGACTATTGATTCCATTTTTGGGGACTTTGTGTGGAGGGGCAGAAAACCTAGAATTAGATTAGAAACATTACAACAGCCCAAGATTATATTTTATTGCATCACAATTACAACACTGGCATGGCTGGGAGATAGTGGACATGCAGGAAGATAATATCACAACTAAAAAACACCCTTTAGTTCAACTAATAGTAGCTCACCACTTTTATAATAAAAGAAAATTCCCTACTTTTTATTTGATTCATAGGGTATGGGGAGCAGCCCAAACTATTACTCAACATAAGGGCTATACAATACATATGCCTATATGGGACAACTACTACCTTTATGAATTGAATAAACTTTCGGAATTTTTGAATTGGAAAAAAGCGGGTATAATATTTCTGTATCAGTTATATTATTTCCTTTTGAGATATTAAAAGACTGCTATCAGTTAACGAACAAAAACTTCTACCAATATCTTCAAATACGCCACGCTTTACAGATTCAGAACTCGAAAATCCAACTACAGTATAAATACTCTAAAATATTATCAAAGGCAACTTCGGTTTCTTGTACGAAATGAGGATTAATAGGTGATCTTTATTCTAAATTACAAATAGAGAACACTGAAAAACATGAAAATAGTTTTGCAAGGTGGCAAAGAGACATAGAGGATCTGGATGAGGACTGGACATGTGCCCTGGAAACATTTCCCAGGACATCTCTCTCACCCTCCCAAAGGTTTTCTCAACTTTTTATTATACATAGGGCTCACTATACCCCACAAAAACTCTATGCTTGGGGAAAATACACAACACCATTATGCCCCGATGCTCATTATTCAATGGCTCACTTATGCACATGCTTTGGCAATGTCCAAAGCTTCATCGTTACTGGCAAAAAATATTTGTAACCTTAAATTCATTATGCTTTACTGAGATAATAGGAACACCTAAACTTGCACTACTGGGAATAATTCCTGATGGAACGTTGCCAGTAGACAAGCGCACTATGTGGATAAGATCCCTATATTTAGCATGTAAAGTTATTTTACAAAAATGGTCATCAGCTGATTCTCCAACCCATAAACAATGGGTTGAAAAACTTAATTACACACTCAAAAGAGAAAAAGTAACATATAAGCATAGAGGTACACCGCAAAGGTTTGGTAAAATATGGTCATGCTGGATAGATCCTAGTAATCAACTATATGATGGTTTACCTAGTGGAGAGGAGTGAGGTAGGACAGATAGCTGGGGGCAAATATCAGATGTAGAGGAGTGAGGTGTAGAAGAGACGAAATTACTGCGCGATAGAAATATAACTTGATGCTGCATAAAGGAAGCTGCCATAGTTTAAATGTTTGAATTTAGCGGTGAACAACCTGTTGTGTAAAATGTATTTATGTCTCTATAACGTTTTGTTTATGTTTATGTTAAGCTACTTTAGTCCGAGAGGTGCAAGGTTTATTTGTTTTTATGTGTTTTCCTATTTTTGATACTTCATGGATTAATGTGACATCTGTATGTGTGTTTAATAATAATAAAAAAAAATTATTTGATTAAAAAAAAAAGGATGCAATTTTTTCTTGGCCTTTGAGATGATGAGCCATAACTGCCACTCCTTTATTCAATGGCTGTATATTCAAATTATGTTTTGTACAGAATAAATCAGCATTGCTCATAGCTCCACGCAGGGCCGGATTAACATAGGGGCTGGTGGAGCTGCAGCTCCAGGCCCCTCCCTCAATATAGGCCCATGGCAGTGACTTATGAATATCTGTGTGCCTTCCTGAAGGAAGAGGAGCCCTCTGTGCACACATGGAGGAGACAAGTGTTAGTGCAGCCGAGTCCTGTCTGCCAATGCCTGTCTCCTATCACAGGATCTGTTCCACTCACACAGATCCTCTGTGTCTGGGAGCTGTCTGGGGGAGGGGCGCTGATGTTCTCCTAACTAGCAGGAGCCCGGGAGGAAGGACATCAACCATGCTGTTGTTGAGATAAGGTTAGTACATTTGTTAGGGAGGTTTTTTATTGTGCTAGGAGAAAGACTGCTGCTTCCCCCATATAATGTGCTCTCTTGTGCCCAGTACCCACCATGTCATATGCATTGCAGTGCCCCCCATGTAATGTGCTGTGCCCACCATGTCATGTCATGTGCATTGCAGTGCCCCCCATGTAATGTGCTGTGCCCACCATGTCATGTCATGTGCATTGCAGTGCCCCCATGTAATGTGCTGTGCCCACCATGTCATGTCATGTGCATTGCAGTGCCCCCCATGTAGTGTGCTGTGCCCAGTATGTAATTTGCTGTGCATTGCAGTGCTCACTATGTAATGTGCAGTGCCCACCATGTCATGTGCTGTACATTGCAGTGCCCACCATGTAATGTGCTGTATATTGCAGTGCCCACCATGTAATGTGCCGTGCCCACCATGTAATGTGCTGTGCCATGCAGTTCCCACCATGTCATGTGCTGTGCCCACCCTGCCATGTGTTGTGCCCAGCATGTAGTGTGTTGTGCCCACTGTGCAATGTGCTGGGCTGTTCAGCAGTGCCCACCATGTCATGTGCAGTTCCTATTATGTAATGTGCAGTTGCATTGCACACCATGAAATGTGCTATGCCATGCAGTGCCCACCATGTAATGTGTTGTGCCATTCAGTGCCCACCATGTAATGCGCTGTGCCCACCATGTCATGTGCTGTGCCATGCAGTGCCCACCATGTAATGCGCTGTACCCACCATGTAATGTGCTGTGCCATGCAGTGCCAACCGTGTCATGTGCAGTGCCCACCATGTAAATTACTGTGCAGTGCCCACCCTGTCATGCTGTGTTGTGCCCACCATGTCATGTGCTGCGCCATGCAGTGCTTACCATGTAATGTGCTGTACCCAGCATGTAATGTGCTGTACATTGTCCACCATGGAATGTGCCATGCAGTACCCACAATGGAATGCGCTATGCAGGGCTCACCATGTCATGTGCGGTGTCCACCAATTAATGTGCTGTGCTCACAATGTAATGTGCTGTGCTGTGTCATGCAGTGCCCACCATATCATGTGGTGTCATGCAGTGCCCACCTTGTCATGTGCTGTGCAGTGCCCACCATGCCATGTGCAGTACCCACCATATAATATGCTGTGCCCACCATATAATGTGCTGTGCAGTGCCCACTTGTAATGTGCAGTGCCCACCATGGAATGTGCTCAGCTGTGCCCGCCATGTCATGTGCTGTGCCCACCATATAAGGTCCTGTACCCACCGTGTGCATGTGCTGTGTTGTGCCCACCATGCAATGTGCTGTGTTGTGCAGTACCAAGAATGTCATGTGCTGTGCCCACCATATAATGTACTGTGCCTACCTTGTAATGTGCTGTATTGGGCAGTGCCAACAGTGTAATGTGCTGTGCTCGCCATGTAATGTGCTGTGCTTTGCCCACCATTAAATGTGCTGTATCCATGTATCCACCATGTAACGTGTTGTGCCAACCATGTAATGTACTGTGCTATCCCCCCCCCCCGTGTAATGTACTATGCTGTGCCCCCCACAGACTCACCCCCTCTCTCTCACCCCCCCTCTCTCTCTCTCTTTCACCCCCTCTCTCTCTCTTTCACCCCCTCTCTTTTACCCTGTTCTCTCTCTCACCCCCTTCATCCCCCATTCTCTCTCTCTCGCCCCCTTCAACCCCCTCTTTCCTACCACCCTCTCTCTCTTTCACCCTCTCTCTATTCCCCTTTTTCTCACCCCCTCTCTCTAGTCCCCATTTCAACGCCTTTCTCTCTCTTTTCCCCTCCCTCTCATCCCCTCTCTTTCAGCCCCCTATCTCGCTATCACCCCCCCCCCCCTCTCTCTCAACCACTCTCTCACACCCCTCTCTCTCTTTAATTTAATTCAACCAAAAAATTTTGCGTTTTCATTTTATTTATTTTCATAAAAAGGCCCACCAAAATCCTTAGCACCAGGCCCATGTTGCTCTTAATCTGGCCCTGGCTCCACGTCTCTTTATCAACTGAACCTCTACTATGATCATGGGAAAGACTGGACAAACAGGAGGTTGTGTATGACATAACTTTTGCTCCTGGTAAGATCCTTCAACAAACATCTGTGGCTTTCAATTGTTATCACCCCTGGCCTCATTTATAGAAAAATAGAAAAAAGGGTGTTATAGGTCTTTTGACAATAATACAGTAAACTTATTTGCATTTCTTCCTCATGCATTGATTTTGCCCAATATTGACCTTTAACATTCTGTTCAGTTTAGACCTAATTAGTCACTTAAAACTACAATGAGCTATTTAAGAGCAGTTTTAAAAAAGGTATTCCAGTCTTCTAAGAATGTTGTGATTTTGTTAATTATTAGTAACATTGTTAACCACTTGACAACTGGACACTTAAACCCCCCTCGTGACCAGACCAATTTTCAGCTTTCAGTGCTCTCACACTTTGAATGACAATTGCTCAGGCATGTAATACTGTACCCAAATTAATATTTTGTCCTTTTTTTCATACAAATAGAGCTTTCTTTTGGTGGTATTTGATCACCTCTGGATTTTTTATTTTTTGCGCTATAAATGAAAAAAGACCGAAAATTTTGAAAAAAAAAACACATTTTTCTTCGTTTCTGTAATAGATTTTGAAAATTATTAATTTTTCAAACATTGTGACCACAATTTATACTCCTACGTATCTTTGGTAAAAATAACCCAAATTAGTGGATATTATTTGGTCTGTGTGAAAGTTATAAAGTCTACAAGTTGTGGTGCAAATCATAAAAAATTGATCACACCTGATGTACTGGTGGCCTATCTCATTTCTTGCGACCCGAACAAGCCAGGAAAGTACAAATACCCCCCAAATGACCCATTTTTTGAAAGTAGACATTCCAAGGTATTTAGTAAGATGCATGGTGAGGTTTTTGATGTTGTCATATTTTCCCACAATTCTTTGCAAAATGAAGATTTCCCCCCCCCCACAAAATTGTCATTGAAATAGGTTATTTCTCTCACATGGCATGTGTATACCACCAATGACGCCCCAAAATACATTCTGCTACTCCTCCTAAGTATGAAGATACCACATGTGTGGGACTTTTTCACAGCCTAGCCACATAGAGAGGCCCAACATGCAGGGAGCACCATCAGGTGTTCTAGGAGCATAAATGACACATCTAACTTGTTGACTACCTTTTACATTTTTGAAGGCCCTGGAGCATCAGGACAATTGAAACACCCACAAAATTACCCCATTTTGGAAAGCTAACACCCCAACGTATAATCTATGAGGCATAATGAGTCTTTTGCATGGTTCATTTTTTTCCAGAAGTTTTTGCGAAATGTGCGAAATAAATGCAAACCCATTTTTTTTACACAAAGTTGTCCATTTATAAGATATTTCCAACACATAGCATGTACATAGCAAAAATTACACCCCAAAATACATTCTGCTACTCCTCCTGAGTATGGCGATACCACATGTGTGAGATTTTTACACAGCCTGGTCACATACAGAGGCCCAATATTGAAATAGCACCTTCAATGCTTTTAGAAGCATAAATTACATATCTCATTTCTCAACCACCTATTACAATTTTGAAGGCCCTAGAGCACCAGGATAATGGAAACACCCACAAAATGACCCCATTTTGGAAAGCTAACACCCCAGTGTATAATCTATGAGGCATAATGAGTCTTTTGAACTGTTCATTTTTTTCCAGAAGTTTTTGGAAAATGTGGAAAAAAAATGAAAACGCTTTTTTTTTTACACAAAGTTGTCCATTTATAAGATATTTCCAACACATAGCATGTACAAAATGTGCAAAAATTACACCCCAAAATAAATTCTGCTACTCCTCCTGAGTATGGTGATGCCACATGTGTGAGACTTTTACACAGCCTGGCCACATACAGAGGCCCAACATTGAAATAGCACCATCAGGCATTCTAGGAGCATAAATTACACATCTCATTTCTCAACCACCTATTACACTTTTACACAGCCCGGCCACATACAAGGAACACTGTCAGGTGTTCTAGGGACACATAGCATGCACATACCAAGAATTACACCCCAAAATACATTCTGCTGAGCAAAGGGTAAACAAAAGATTACCTGTGGTTTTAGTAGCGCAGTTGTCCACAGGAAGATAGCACTGGTCCAGGCAGCAGGCAGGGACTTGGTCAGCAAAAGCGAACGCAATTGTCCAGGCAACAGGCAGGAATACTGTCCATATACAGTCCAGGGTCAGTGCAGGCAGAGAGTGTCAGCAGTGCCAAAATATTGGTATTGGTAGTAGGCAGGAACATGGTCCATGTGGTGTGGTCAGTTCATGCGACAGGCAGAGGCATGATGGCATAGGTCCTACAGGCAGCAGGCAGAAGTAGGGCCTAGTTCAGGACAGAATGGGGACAGGGGTAGAGGCTTCTCCCACCCAAATCTCTTTGAAGCCTTCGAGTCTCCAGACCCTAATCTGGGAATGAGAAAACAAAAAAAAGTTTTCTTCATCCAGAAAAACAATTCTGGAGCCCCTCACATATGTGAGACCCCTGTGTTATGAATCCCACTAGTCCAGTGGCAGGGTACAAGATCAGTCCAAGAGGCAGGAAAAAAGGATGGTCAAACAGTCCAGGGTTAGTTCCAGATCAGGCAGAGGTATGTACAGAATCGGTAGGCAGAAGCGTGGTCGAATAACAAGCCAGGGTCAGTTCCAGATCAGGCAGAGGTATGAACAGAATCAGTAGGCAGAAGCATGGTCGAATAACAAGCCAGGGTCAGTTCCAGATCAGGCAGAGGTATGAACAGAATCTGTAGGCAGAAGCGTGGTTGAATAACAAGCCAGGGTCAGTTACAGAGCAAGTAGAGGCATAAGGGGTGTGAAGGTAAATGGCAGGAAGTGAGGGTTATGTTTACCATACTTCACTAATAATGTAGTGAAGTATGGTAACGGCTGAAACAGTCAACTATGCAGAGGCCTGGTTGGGAAGGACATTGGGGACAATAAAAAGGGGTGTCTCTTCTAACTCCTCCTCTAGTGCACACCCGGCATTTTTTCTAACGTTTTTGGCATGTTGGTCTGGGGGGGATTGTTTCGGGAAAGTGGCGCTCGGAGAGTCTGCTAATCAACTCGGATCAAATGATTTCTGGTGGGCCATTCGGGAATACAAGGGCAGTGGTGATTTCCTCCTGGTAGCCAAGGAAGGATTTGGGGCTTTCAGTAGATTTGTGATATATACGTAGCTGTTGTATATGGCCAAATTAAACAAATAAATTGAAACTTTTTTATACCACTGGTATGTTTGTCTTGTAGCAAGGTAGGGTTCGAGCATTTGGTCGTTGAAGTCGACACCCCCATGAACATATTGTATTTGTGGATACATGTTGGTTTTTGGATTGGGCCATTCCTCCTGGTGATCTCAACGAATGTATTGTTGTGGATTGATGAAAGCACGTAGACATCCCTTCTGTCCCTCCACTTCACAGCCAGAATTTCCTCATTCCGTAAACTCACCGTCTCACCTCTTCTTAGCTTCTTGTTGATGAGGCTTTGAGGAAAGCCCTTCCGGTTCTTCCTTACGGTGCCATATGCTGGAGTGTTCTTTCTGTGAAGGTTGCGGAACAGGGGCAAACTAGTATAAAAGTTGTCCACATACAAATGGTAGCCTTTCTCCAGGAGTGGATTTATGAGTTCCCAAACGACTTTCCCACTCGATCCGAAGTAATCTGGGCAATTAGGGGGATGTAGCTGGCTGTCCTTCCCTTCGTATACCATGAAGGCATAGGTATACCCTGTGGCTCGGTCGCACAATTTATAAAGCTTCACCCCATAGCGGGCCCTTTTGGTGGGAATAAATTGTTTTATGCCCAGCCTGCCAGAAAATTTGACAAGGGACTCATCCACGCATATGTGTTGGTCTGGGGTAAACAACTGGGGGAAGATTTCAGAAAAATAATTTAGTAGTGGCCGAATTTTATAAAGCTTTGGCTCATTTCGGGGAGGGCACTGGGTATTATCATTGTAGTGTAGGAATCTCATAATCATGAGATATCTGGTTCTGGACATTACTGAGGGAAAGATGGGCATGTGGTGGATAGGGAGGGTGGACCAATATGAACGTAATACATTTTTTTTGGTTAGTCCCATACAGGCCCAAAAAATCTTTTTTTCCAATAGTGAAATTTTATGACTTTTTCGTTTAAGTACAAATTCCTACAGTTTAAGACCTACACCATTAAAGAAATTGCGGCATTCTATCATTGATGCCTGATCATTCAGGTCATCTTTTGGATTTACTTCCCATCTTAGGCTATGCATGATTATTTTTTCTTTTAAATAGTGGTCAAAAGTGCAGATATCCCTCCAAGTGCGGACTTGCTTTTCTAAGGCAAAACCCAATTAAGTTAGTTATGTAACTACATTATGTGATCATAAGGATGTACCGAATTCATGGACGATATAACAATTTGAATTTGAGCACTGCTAATGTTGGATTTTATTCAGCATATTTGTTCTGCTTGTTAATTTATTATAGTAGCTGCTAGAATATTATATTTCTTTGAATTTTTGACCATAAGCGCTGGGAGTGGGTTGGTTTGCTTACTTTGGTATACTTACTTTTCCACAAATTTTCTTTGAATATAAGTTGACCATCCTAGAAGATATTAAGGTTGCATCTAAAAGGGCTCTCCTGCAATAGTGTTTTTTTTTTCTCTTGTTTTGAAAGTAAAAGCCTCCAGTGAGATCCGAAGCACAGGGTATGTGGAGGAGCAAAGACCGAGCAGAAAGTGTTTTCCCAGTTTATGAAAGAGCATATCCACCATTTCTTAGATCCCTCAGTCTAGGTTCACACTACTGCGATGAGATGTACTGCGAATTTGATCAATTTTTTCTGTCCTGTATGAGGTGCGAATTTGCCCTGCGTTTTGAGGTGGACAGGTGCGAATTTACCACGATTTTATTGCAAATTTACCCCGAATTTCAGGAGGCAGACAGTGAACAATTCGCAGAGAGGTGAACTGTGTGCTGCAAATTTACTGCAAGTTCAATTGAAGGCTATGAAGATAAAAATTTGCACTGCACCATAGGAATTTACATCGCACTCGCAGTCAACATGCACACGACCCTTTTTTTTTTCTTGCACCAAATTTGCAACGCATAGATGTGAGCCAAAGTCATAGAATACTATGCTTTTTACATGACCAGTGAATCTGTGTGTTCCTAAACACATCAAACCCGTTGTAAATTCGCATCAGTGTGAACCCAGAATGAGGGACATTATTGGTGAGATGAGAATTCTCTGATAGAGTTCATGTGCCTGCAAGCCTGCTGTGGCCATTATGAGGGTCCCACTCTTTGTTGTATTTTTATGTATGATATTATAAAAATACATGACAGGTGACACGTATATTGCAGATTTGCAGAAGCATTGTGTTGTACAATTCAGGTACACAAAGCAATAAATATCACACTAGAGACAATGAGGGTTATTTACAAAAGGCAAATCCACTTTGCACTACAAGTGCACTTGGAAGTGCAGTCGCTTTAAATCTATGGGGTAGGTCTGAAGTTAGGGGAAGCTCTGCTGATTTTATCATCCAATCATGTGCAAGCTAAAACGCTGTTTTTTATTTTCCTTGCATGTCCCCCTCAGATTTACAGCGACTGCACTTCCAAGTGAACTTGTAGTGCAAAGTAGATTTGCCTTTAGTAAATAACCCCCAAATGAGTCCCTTACAAATGGTATGCAGCAGACAGACAAGAACATTTGTTTACTTAATAAAATATAGCTATAAAAGTCACACATGGAGAAGAACATGAAAGGCAGCAGGAGGCCTCTAATTCTCAAACTAGCAGTGTTGATGTTTGACATTTCTGTTATTTCATAATTATATATATGCATAGGAGTATGTGATTCAAAATATACAGTGTTGTATTTTCTATACATTTTGCAGGTATCACCATTAGTGTTAAAGTTTAAGGCTTTTTCTGTAAGCATGGGAACAGGTAACCTGTGCCTGATGCTTGGTATTCTCCCTAGAAAATGCACAAGCACATCACAGACAATTTTCAGACTGACATTTATAAAACAGTGACAATTTTACTGCCAAAGAGCAAAGACTGCAACCACAGTCTTTTAGTCTTATCTGCAAGCAGAAAATGCAGAATGCTAGTTGGCTGCATATATAAAATGTCTGGCTTTGTTTAGTCCATGTGGAAAATAAACATTAGTTTATCTGGAAAGATTTTCAGGGTTTGGAGTTCAGGATAAAACCTTTTATCACTTTTTTTTAGCTTCTAGGAATACATTTAATAAAAGGCTTGCAACCTATGGCGACTTTCATTTCCTTTCAGTCAAGGATGCCATATACTGCCCATTGTAGTGTTAGAGGAAGATAGTTCACCAAATGGCCTATTGTGTATTTGGTGATGAGAGCTTTATTATTGGGACAGGCTAAAAGGTGTGGTTTGCAGCAGAATTTCCATTTGAGGCATGTGGCTTATTGTCTGAGTCCCATAAAGGAAAACCTATGTTGAGATACAGTATATATATGCCATGAAGGATTTTTAAGTCCATTTCCCTGTATTCCAGACTATGATAAATAAATTAAGAATGTCAATCCTGGTCTTAGTTTTATAGTACTGGGTCAATTGAGTAAGAGTAGAGTGCTTAGAATAATCCAATCCGTAATCTGAAATTATGTCCATAATCATGTTTAATGACCCCTGGTCCATCTGACATGATCAATAGCAGGCCTAAGAATATCACACCAGGGAACCCTCTTAGTCCCTGTAGTCTTTCCTCGTGCTGGTCGCTCTTGGTCCATGCACTGTGATCTTTGTTTTTAGAAACTATGCCTTACTTTACCCTTAATAAATCTTTTCATAACTAATATTGTATATTGCAACACTTTGTTACATACCTCCCAACTTTTTGAGATGGGAATGAGGGACTTCTAATAGCAAAAGTATGCAGGCATGGGACACACCCCGTGTCACACCCCCTTAAAGGAGAATTGTACAAAAAAAAACAAGATTTATTAAACCCACAAGTGCTTTTTTTACCACTACTTTTTGATAGAGAAAAATGCATTTTATATACATCTATATAGATCAGACCAAAATGAGGGACAAATGAGGAGGAATGAGGGACAGAGGGACATTGCTCCAAATTAGGGACAGTCCCTCAAAATCAGGGACAATTGGGAGCTATGTTGTTATGTTTGCAAAGCTTAAAAATGATCTCATTTCCAGCAGCCACTTCTCTCACCCTTTTTTCTCCCTCTACAAACAAAACATAAAACAACAGTCTGTTCCTTTGCATTGAGCTTTTCATATGGAAGAGCTCATTTATTCCACACCTGTTTATGGACCATTGTGAACAGCAGGAAGGCTTTGTTTTGCGTCAGATGCTAAGGATGATGACAAGGTCTGCCTATGGTGCAACAGATTCATATGAACCTGCAAAAAAGAGTAGATTATGGTGATGCAGATCACCATTATCTGTTAGACTTGAACAAAGCAGTCTGATTTATTTTGAACTCTGACTCATGTAAATTTGTTCAGTCAGCTCTATACATAGGTGTAAAAAGTGGACTATGCTATTCTTTCACTTCATCACCAGCAACATTTCTAAATATGCTTAAAGACTCTGTGAAGTTTAAACTGAACATAATCAGGGCCTGATCTAGCCTGTCTGATGTGGAGGTGCAGTAAAAAATGTTAGGGGAGCAGAGGATGGAAGGTCAGCAGGGCAGTGTACAGGGTGTGAGCAGGGCAGGGGATAGGTTTCAGAAGTTTGCAGGGCAGTGTAAAGGGGCTATTAGTTTGTAGGCATAGGCGTGCGTGGGGGGGCAAGTGTGCCTGGGCACACCCTAATCACCATGGGCACCAGTGCCATTCAGTGTACCGAAATGTGCAGCCAGAAGTGTAACTATAAGGCTTGCATTTGCGACCTGGTCCCATGCTTTGAGTGGTCATGCGGCTCCCCTGACATACTTGTCTACACCTGGATGAGAGGGGCAGCGGGCGGCATATAGAACAACCGATGCTCTGCATTTCCCTCCCTGCAGCCGTTGATTGGTTTTGGGAGGAAGAGGAGGGGAAGAGAGCATTCAGGTGCTGCATAGAGGAAAATGCAGAGCATCGGTTGTTCTATATGCCGCCCCGCTGCCCCTCTCATCCAGCCTGGTGCTCTATGTTACTTTCCATCGGCTACTGTACTAGAACTGCTGGCTCCGCCTCCCAGCTTCTCCGCGGCTCCGCCCATTGAATTTCCAGTAGCAGGACAGATCCCCCCACCCAGCACTGCCACCAATCCCATCCATCCCCCCCCACCCAGCACTATCACCAATCCATCCCCCCACCCAGCACTGCCAACGATCCCATCCATACCCCCACCCAGCACTGCCAACGATCCCATCCATCCCCCCACCCAGCATTGTCACTGATCCATCCATCCCCCCCACCCAGCACTGTCACCAATCCATCCATGCCCCCACCCAGCACTGCCACCAATCCCATCCATCCCCCACCCAGCACTGCCACCAATCCCATCCATCCCCCCACCCAGCACTACCAACGATCCCATCCATCCCCCCCACCCAGAACTGTCGCTGATCCATCCATCCCCCCACCCAGCACTGCCACCAATCCCATCCATTCCCCCATCCAGCACTGCCACCAATCCCATCCATCCCCCCACCAAGCACTGCCAACGATCCCATCCATCCCCCCCACTCAGCACTGTCACTGATCCATCCATCCCCCCACCCAGCACTGCCACCAATCCCATCCATTCCCCCATCCAGCACTGCCACCAATCCCATCCATCCCCCCACCCAGCACTGCCACTGATCCCATCCATCCCCCCACCCAGCACTGCCACCGATCCCATCCATCCCCCCACCCAGCACTGCCACCAATCCCATCCATCCCCCCACCCAACACTGCCACCAATCCCATCCATCCCCCCACCCAGCACTGCCACCAATCCCATCCATCCCCCTACCCAGCACTGCCACCAATCCCATTCATCCCCCCACCCAGCACTGCCACCGATCCCATCCATCCCCCCGCCCAGCACTGTCACCGATCCCATCCATCCCCCCGCCCAGCACTGCCACCAATCCCATCCATCCCCCACCCAGCACTGCCACCAATCCCATCCATCCCCCCACCCAGCACTGCCACCAATCCCATCCATCCCCCTACCCAGCACTGCCACCAATCCCATTCATCCCCCCACCCAGCACTGCCACCGATCCCATCCATCCCCCCGCCCAGCACTGTCACCGATCCCATCCATCCCCCCGCCCAGCACTGCCACCAATCCCATCCATCCCCCACCCAGCACTGCCACCAATCCCATCCATCCCCCCACACAGCACTGCCACCAATCCCATCCATCCCCCCACCCAGCACTGCCACCGATCCCATCAATCCCCCCACCCAGCACTGCCACCAATCCCATCCATCCCCCCACCCAGCAATGCCACCGATCCCATCCATCCCCCCACCCAGCACTGCCACCGATCCCATCCATCCTCCCACCCAGCACTGTCACGATCCCATCCATTCCCCACCCAGCACTGCCACCGATCCCATCCAACCCCCCACCCAGCACTGCCACCAATCCCATCCATCCCCCTACCCAGCACTGCCACCGATCCCATCCATCCCCCACCCAGCACTGCCACCGATCCCATCCATCCCCCCACCCAGCACTGCCACCGATCCCATCCATCCCCCCACCCAGCACTGCCACCGATCCCATCTATCCCCCCACCCAGCACTGTCACAGATCCCATCCATCCCCCACCCAGCACTGCCACCGATCCCATCCATCCCCCCACCCAGCACTGCCACCGATCCCATCCATCCCCCCACCCAGCACTGCCACCGATCCCATCTATCCCCCCACCCAGCACTGTCACAGATCCCATCCATCCCCCACCCTGCACTGCCACCAATCCCATCCATCCCCCCACCCAGCACTGCCACCGATCCCATCCATCCCCCCACCCAGCACTGCCACCGATCCCATCCATCCCCTACCCAGCACTGCCACCGATCCCATCCATCCCCCCACCCAGCACTGCCACCGATCCCATCCATCCCCCCACCCAGCACTGCCACCGATCCCATCCATCCCCCCACCCAGCACTGCCACCGATCCATCCATCTCCCCACCCAGCACTGTCACCGATCCCATCCATCCCCCCACCCAGCACTGCCACCGATCCCATCCATCCCCCCACCCAACACTGCCACCGATCCCATCCATCCCCTCACCCAGCACTGTCACAGATCCCATCCATCCCCCACCCAGCACTGCCACCGATCCATCCATATCCTCACCCAGCACTGTCACCGATCCCATCCATCCCCCCACCCAGCACTGCCACCGATCCCATCCATCCCCCCACCCAGCACTGCCACCGATCCCATCCATCGCCCAACCCAGCACTGTCACCAATCCATCCCCCACCCAGCACTGCCACCGATCCCATCCATCACCCACCCAGCACTGCCACCGATCCCATCCATCCCCCCACCCAGCACTGTCACCGATCCATCCATCCCCCCACCCAGCACTGCCACCGATCACATCCATCCCCCCACCCAGCACTGCCACCGATCCCATCCATCGCCCGACCCAGCACTGTCACCGATCCATCCATCCCCCCACCCAGCACTGCCACCGATCCCATCCATCCCCCCACACAGCACTGCCACCAATCCCATCCATCCCTCCACCCAGCACTGCCACTGATCCCATGCTTCTCAGCACTGCTACTCATCCTATCTCCCCCCCCAGCACTGCCACTAATCCTATTCCCTCAGCACTGCTGCCACTGATCCCATGCCTCCCAGTACTGATCCCATGCCTCCCAGTACTGCCACTGATCCCATGCCTCCCAGTATTGCCACTGATCCCATGCCCCCCAGTACTGTCACTGATCACATGTCCCCACCACACTGCTGCCACTGATCCCATGCCCCCAGCACTGCCACTCATCCTTTCTCCCCCACTAAGCACTGCCACTGATCCCATCCCCCACCACACTGCTGCCACTGATTCCATCCCCCCACCACACTGCTGCCACTGATCCCATGCCCCCCAGCACTGCCACTCATCCTATCTCCCCAACTTAGCACTGTCACTGATCCCACCCCTCCACCACTGCTGCCACTGATCTTATGCCCTTCAACACTGCCACTCATCCTATCTCCCCCCTCCCCCAGCATTGCTACTGATCCCACCCCCCCTTCCACTGCCAATCATCAGACCCCCCCATTACTGCCACGAATCCCCTCCACCACCGTCACTGATCCCATCAACCCCCAGCACTGCCAATGATCCCTCCAACCTTGCCACTCATCCCATTTCCCCCCAGTACTGCCACTGATCCCATTCCCCCCCCCACCATAACCACCATCAACACCAGGGATCTCATCAACTTTCCAACACTGCCACTGATCCCATCAATCCCCTAGCATTGCCACCGATCCCATCAATCCCCTAGCACTGCCACTGATCCCCACCCCCCCACCACTGCCACTCTTCCCACCCACCCCAGTACTGATCCCATTACCCCCCACCACAACTGCCACTGATCCCATCAACCCCCTTGCACTGCCACCGATCACCCCCCCACCTCTCCAGCACTGCCACTGATCCCATGCCCTCCAGCACTTCCACTCATTCCATCCCCCAGCACTGCCACTGATCCCATTCCCCTCCCCCCACCACCACTGCCAACTGATCCCATATCCCCCTCTCTCATCCCCACTTTCTCCCTCTGACCAGCTCTGCCATAAGATGTAAAATGTATTGAAATATTAAAAATTGTTTTAACACTTTTCAAAATGTTTGTTTACATTTATTTAAAAGAGTGTGTGTCTGTTTTGAGTTTTGGGGTGCACACCCTAATCCAATAGGCTGCGCACGCCTATGTTTGTAGGACAGTGTGTCAGAAGGGCAGAGAACAGTGGGTAAGTAGTAGACATGTGTTTCATTTTATTGAGATTTGTTTTTGGATGAAAATTTGATTTTCGGAGATTCGGATGTATCTGAATTTCCTAATGGACATAGCAGAATGAATTTTAACAAATCCCCAAAAAATGTATAACGAAATTATCAAATGCATTTTTTTCATTCATATTCATTGTGAATAGCTGTTTGTCAAGGAGTAGGCCATCTCATCCTCAACAACCATGACTCATCTGCTGTCAGTGGGATTCCCCACTGATATTAGAATGTAAACAAAAAGAATTGAGAACATTAAAATTAAACAAAAAAAAAAAAAAACAGTGTGGGGGTCCCTCCCCCAAACCTTACCAGGACCTTTGGGCGCCATGCCAGAATAAAAATAAAGGCAGGGAAACCCCCAAAATCCATACCAGACCCCTATCTGAGTATGCCGCCTGGCAAGCCAGGAATGGGGGGGTAAAGCTCCCCCTCCCCCTGAACCATACCAGGCCACATGCCCTCAACATGGGGTGTGCTCTAGGGGAGGGAACCCCCCAAAGCACGCCAGGCCCGGTGGCTGTGGGATTTCAGGGGAATGACTTATCGGAATCTGGAAGCCTTCTTCAACAAGGGGACCCAGATCTCAGTACTCCTACTAATTCAGCAAAAAAAATGTCAACTGTAAATAAAAACACAAAGACAGTTTTTGACAAGTCCTTCAAAGCACACAAACAACTACCTGATATACTACCTGTATACCTAAACTGTAAGATTTGGTAATACAGAAACAGCAGGGGTGCTATACACCCACGCACCAAACCCACTATGACTTAAAACTTCACTTTTATTCATTACTGTCAAAAACTGATAATGTAGAAAATGAAAGGAAGTCTTAAGGATGGCAGGTGTATGATCCTATAGGGCAATGCCAATTAGTGCAAAAATACAATAGGATGGAACACATATACGACTGCAGACTGATCTTTTGGGGGTTTGCAGCATTTCCCCATGCAGCCACTTTCCTGGGAATTTTTTAATTGTCTTCTTAGCTAACAAGGGGTGCTGCAGTGGGGGCCCTTGTCCCCCCTCCCTTTTGTCACCCACCTACCCTCAAGTCCTGGGGAAACCCCTGCTGTGATGTTGTTTTCACAGCATAGGATCCAGATGTTATTTTTCCTGACCTTTAACATGGGGTCTGGTTATTACCCCTTACATGTACACATAACCCAACTGTGGACGTCTCCTGATTAAGTGGGCGTTGTCCAGCAAAATGCATAGAGACTACAACTTCCGCAAATCAATAATGCATTGTTAACCACGTTGGCATCTTTAATGTACGTTGGTGAATCTGATTTTTATTATGATATAATGTTGAATTGTATTTGTCTTTTGAGTAAAAATTGAAATAAATGTTTGTACTTTTTTACATACTCAACGTATTACTTTATTCAGCACCACTCATAAATGTCCCATGGGCAAATTGTATTTTGGTTGTTCTATCCATTTACAATCAGATTTTTCCAAGCCTATGGACTTTACCTTACACATTAGCCATGTGTGGGGAACTGTGTCAAATGCATTTGCAAAATCCAAGGATACTACGTCCAAAGCCATTCCTTTGACTAAGGTTTTACATACCTCCTCATAAAAAAAGGTTTGTCTGACAACTTCTGTCTTTCATGAACCAATGCTGTCTGTTGCTTAAAATATTTTTTTTCCAGCAAGAACTCATCTATGTGGTCTTTTATTAAACACTCTAGTATCTTCATGACTATAGAAGTTAAACTAACAGGTCTATAGTTACTTGGTAAAGATTATGATACCTTTTTTATTATACTGTAGGCACCACATTGGCCTTACGGCAATCCACTGGTACCATTCCAGTCATTAAAGAGTCCCTAAAAATTAGAGACAGTGGCTTTGAAATGACAGAGCTCAATTCTTTTAGGTTCCGTGCGTGTATGCCATATGGTCCAGGTGCTTTATTCACCTTTATGCTGGATAAATATTTCTGGACCATATCAATTTTGAGCCATGGTGGATTATTTGGAGCTGTGTCAATACCATCCCCATTATGGACATGGGCTCCCCTGTGCTCCTTTGTATACACAGAGCTAGTCACCCACTCTAGGTTATTTTGTAAAGGGCCAACATGCTCAGACCTGACCTTTTTACTATGAACATATATTTGAAGAATGTTTGGGGGTTTGTCCTACACTCTTTTGCAATCTATAGTTTGTTTTGAATGTTTGCGACCTTGATTTTCTTTTTACATACATATTCGATTATATTGTTTGTAACATTTAAACATTGATTGTGCTCCTTCATTTTTATATATTTTTAAAGCTCCTTTCTTATTATTTATAGCTTTTTTTTTTATAACTTTGGCCATGAGCCACATAGGTTTTATTTTTAGCCTTTCAACCACTTCAATAGCAGGCACTTATGCCGCGTACACACGAGCGGACTTTACGGCGGACTTTGCCCGGCGGACTGGATTTCGTCGGACAATTCGATGTGTGTGGGCTCCAGCGGACTTTGTTTTCTCAAAAGTTGGACGGAATTAGATTTGAAACTTGTTTAAAATTTATCCGTTGAAATCGAGTCCGGTCGAAAAGTCCGCCGTCTGTATGCTAGTTCGACGGACTAAAAAGCCACGCTAGGGCAGCTATTAGCTACTGGCTATGAACTTCCTTGTTTTAGTCCGGTCGTACGTCATCACGTACGAATTCGACGGACTTTGGTGGATTGTGTGTAGGCAAGTCCGTTCATTCAGAAAGTCCGTCGGAAAGTACGTCGAAAAATCCGCCTGGCAAAGTCCGCCGTAAAGTCCGCTCGTGTGTACGCGGCATTAGACACCTTCCTGCCCAAGCCAATTTTCGGCTTTCAGCGATGTCGCAATTTGAATGACAATTGCGCGGCCATACAACACTGTACCCAAACAAAATTTTTATCATTTTGTTCCCACAAATAGAGCTTTCTTTTAGCGGTATTTGATCACCTCTGCGGTTTTTATTTTTTGCACAACAAATAATAAAAGACCTAAAATTTTGAAAAAAAAACAAGTTTTTCTTTGTTTCTGTTAAAGATTTTTGTAAATACTGTAAGTATGTTTTCTTCTTCAATGACGGGCACTGATATGACTGCACTGACGGGCACTGATAAGGCAGCACTGATGGGCACCGAGGTGGCACTGATGAGGTAGCACTGACAGGCACTGATGATGGGCACTGATAGGCAGCACTGATGGACACTGATAGGTGGCACTGATAGGTGGCACTGATAGGTGGCACTGGTATACGGCACTGATGGGCACTCATAGGCGGCACTGATGGGCACTCATAGGCGGCACTTATGGGCACTCATAGGCGGCACTGATGGGTACTTATGGGTGGCACTGATGGGTACTTATGGGTGGCACTGATAGGTGGCATGGATGGGCACTGATGGGCACTGGTAGGTGGGCACTGATAGGTGGCACAGATGGACACTGATGGGTAGCACTGTTGACACTGATTGGTGGCACTGATGACATTGATGGGTGGCATTGCTGGGCATCACTGCTTTATAATGGTGCCAGTCAGCGCCCATTTGTGGGCACTGATTGGCACAGATTGGGCACAGACTGGGCACATTGGGCACATGGTGATGGCCATGGGGTACATACCTAGCCATCCACATGTTGCCCGCTTCCCTGGTGGTCCTGGCAGCTTCCCTGGTAATCTAGTGCGAGCATCCAAGGGGGGGCTGCGCTGATAAACAATCGGTGCAGACCCCCCCTGTCAGGAGAGCCGCCGATCGTCTCTCCTCTACTCGCGCCTGTCAGACGCGAGTGAGGAAAAGCCGATCGACAGCAGATTTTCTGTGGCAGAGTGGCTCTAGTGCGTGAATCGCTGTGCCGGTACGGCACTTCGTGTAATATATACAGCGGGCACACATGCGCGCCTGCGACACGGCACTGGAACCACTGCACGTGGTTGGTGGCCGCGATGTCCATCAGCCAACCGCGATTGCTCCACAGAGAGGCAGGACAGGAATCTGCCTGTGTAAACAAAGCAGAGCCCCATTCTTTCAGGGGAGTACAGTGTGATCATCTGTTCCTAGTAATTAGGAACAGCGATGTCTCTGTACTACCAGTCAGTCCACTCCCCCCACAGTTAGAAAGCACCTCCCTAGGACACACTTAACCCCTTGATCGCCCCCTAGTGTTAACCCCTTCCCTGCCAGTGTAATTTACACAGTAATCAGTGCATTTTTATAGCACTGATAGCTGAATAAATGTCACTGGTCCCAAAAAAGTGTCAAAAGTGTCCAATCTGTCTGCTGCAATGTCGCAGTCCTGCTAGAAATCGCTGATCGCCGCTATTACTAGTAAAAAAATATTAATAAAAATAAAAATGCCGTAAATCTATCCCCTATTTTGTAGACGCTATAACTTTTGCGCAAACCAATCAATATACCCTTTTTGTGATTACTTTACCAAAAATATGTAGAAGATTACATTTTGGCCTAAACTGATGAAGAAATTTGTTTTTGTTTTTTTTTTACATTTTTTTGGGTTATTTATTATAGCAAAAATTTAAAAATTTTTTTTTTTTTTTTTCAAAATTGTCTCTCTTTTTTTGTTTATAGCGCAAAAATAAGAACCGCAGAGGTGATCAAATACCACCAAAAGAAAGCTCTTTTTGTGGGGAAAAAAGGACATCAGTTTTGTTTGGGTACAACATCGCATGATTGCACAATTGTCAGTTAAAACGACGAATGCCGTATCGCAAAAAATGGCCTGTTCATTAAGGGGGTAAATCCTTCTGGGGCATCATGTTATGGTCATTGCTACCCAGATAAACTAATAAACTCACTAATGCAAATTTAAAATCTTCTCCCTCAACGCTAAAGAACTAAATATCCCGCAAAAGCGCTCACAACTCCTCAACAACATGCGTAATCTGAAAGCAGATGTGATTTTCCTACAGGAAACATATTTCTGCTCTAATAATATACCCAAATTAGATAATCGGGAATAAACTGTTTACCAACTGTATACCATGCAACAAACCAAAATGAAACCTCACCAAAATGAAAGGAGTCTCCATTGTAATTTCTAAAAATCTCCCTCCGCCGATCACTGACTTACTGATTGCAGATGAAAAGGGCCGTTAATTTTACTTAAAAGGATCCCTGTGGGGTAAACCGATTACTGTAGTTAACACCTAACAACTCTGCCCAAGTAGGATTTTTCTGAACTACTAGCTCATCCGCCCTTTTGGGAATATTTTCAACTTCATCATTTTTGCGTCCCACGTCCCAAGTCCCTGTGATGTCTAGACCCCTTACTACGTTTGAGAACCTTTGCACTAAAACAAAACCCCAATCACACGTAATCTCCACATTTTACAATCTCTTATGGGAAAATAAATCTGCAGAAACGGGGTAAGCCTGTAGAGCAGGGGCCCATGGTCTAAAGCTAGACTTAAAGTGGTGTTCCGGCCGAAATGATACTTTTTAAATAAAAATACCCCTATAATACACAAGCTTAATGTATTCTAGTAAAGTTAGTCTGTAAACTAAGGTCTGTTTTGTTAGTTTGTAGCAGTAGTTTGTTATTTTATAAACTTACAGCAGGCCATGGCCATCTTAAGTGTTGGGCATCTGAAGCCAGACTGTATTTTTTCCTGCATCTCATCCTTGCAGATCTCGCACATGCTCAGTGCAGCACAAGCAGTGTAATAGGTTTCAGGTCAGGTTTCCATAGTAACAGCAATGTCAGAGGAAGTTGCAGTCCCTTCCCAGAAGGCATTGTAAACAGGAAATGATGCAATGGGCCACGGCCAGGGAGGAGGAAGTGAAAAATGAATACAGCAGATATACAGTAGGTGCTGAGAAAAGAAATAAAAAAATATCCAATTCGTTTACAGTGCACAGTTTAGTGAGGGATGCTGAAGAGTTGTAAACGTGGGTGGAACTCCACTTTAAGCACACGATGAGTGGAATTTCATTTTTCGCAACATTCACAAGGGATCTGTGAACTTACTATCTAGGAGAATAATTACAAAATATTGTCTCGTTAGTACAGGACACCAGCTGTACTACACAAGTTTAACCCTGTAATCTCTAAACGCTACCTTTGTACAGCATGCACAATCCTACACATTTGGTGGGAACGCCCATTTCTCAAAGCATTCTGGGTCGGCGTATGCAACACAATCACGCAAGTGACGATGCAAACATTCAAATTTACCCCGGCACAATTCCTTCTCCACAATTCTCCACTACTCCCCTGTGGGTACTTTAAATCAGTAGCAATGCACATGGTTAATGAGGCCAAAATGTGCATTCCCCTACACTGGGGCTCAACACAGGTCCCTTCATTCCCAGAATGGTTCAAGCGAATCAACAAGATAGCGGAAATGGAGAAACTTAGCTCTATGGCACATAATACCCTCTATAAATTCAGCAAGGTGTGGGCGAGCTGGCTTCACTTCCAAACAACTGTCGATTTCTCCCAAATAGTTGATTCCCCATCAGGCCATATCACATATTCACTCACCAAAATACCTACTTTACTTTTCTGCCATTGAGAATGTACTTTATTCCTTCCTTTGTATTTCATTCTCCTTATTAGACGGATATGGTGATACTCAAAACGGGGGATCTTCCAGAAGGTCCATCCTTACTGCCACTTCCTCTCCCCTCTTTCCTCCTTACCCATTTTTATCACCTTTCCAACTTTAGTTTGACATAGAACAACTTAACTTTACTTTAACCCTGGATTCATTTCCCAGATCATTATTTAAACTGGAGGAACACGTTGGCCTTAGAGTAAAACCTTCACTGTGATGCATGTTTAAATATTGCACATTCCTCCTTCTACAAAATACTACAAAATAACCTTATTCCCTTTTTTATGGAGTGAGCCATAACCAGCCCTGATTTTCACACGCCATACACATACTCTCTCAACTTACACGTTGTTAGCACATATAATTAGTTATCCTTATTATTGTGACTAAAGTTACATGCTGTTGTGTAGTGGCATAAAGATTATATATGTGTATTGTCTACAAAAACACTTCTTGTTTTGATGCCTCTCCATAGGCACAATAAGGCTATGTTTTCACTAGTGCGACTTTTCATGCGACTTGGGACTGAAAAGTCGCATGACAAATTGTACCCCATAATTTCCAATGAGTACCTTTCATATCTGTGCGACTTCAAGTCGCAGCGACTTCAAAGTAGTCCCTGCACTACTTTGGTCCCACTTTGATGCGACTTGAGGTCCATAGACACAGGCATTGCTTCAAATCGCGGTAAAAAGTCGCGGTAAAATCGCGGTAAAAAATCGCAGCAAAATCGCGCGACTTTGGGGATGCAATAGTGGAAACATAGCCTTAAGCATACTTTGATGTTAAATATTCAAATATTAAAGAGTATCTTACGTTCTGTAAATCAGAACAGTCATTTTCTTCTCTTATCTATGTCAAGTTTTTCATTTATACCTTTGTAAACCTGATTTTTTTTTTCAATAAAACAGTTTGAAACAAAAAAAAATAATATAAAGGTTTCAATCATATCTCCCCTTTCAGTTTTTTCCTCCAGACTGTACATATTAAGTTCCTGAAGTTGCTCTTGATATGTGTTATCCCCCAGACCTTTCACCATTTTTGTTACCCATCTCTGCACCCGTTCTATCTTACCAATATCTTTTTGTAAGTGAGATCTCCAGAACTAGACACAGGATTCTCAATGAGGTCTCAATAAAGAACTTGACTGATGGATAACATATGTTGTACAGTTATATTAATCCCTTCTTACCGTTCTACTCCCAATAAATCAAACACACCAACTTGGAGTAAAAAAGGCCGTAGCAGCCTATTTTATTAAAATAATATTTATTTTAACTTTCTTATAAAACTCTTATCAAAAAACAATCTACAATAAAACATCTTTTCTTCCCTGAGAACATTTTTAAACTAAAGAGCGTTGGTCTGCGCTATCACTTGAAATCATTCTGCTGTTCATCACCCACTCAGCACTGCGGTACTTATCAAAACTATCTCAACTATGCCTCAAGCCGACAAGCTGGCTCAGAGACTAACAATTCCCGCAGTGCCCCATTATCACTTCCCGGTTAACCTCCGTTAACCGGGAACCAAAAGACCTCCGGATCTATAACACCGTTAGATCCACCCACTTACTTTTTCCATCTTCCTTCCTTTTTTACAGACCAACGCCCGCCACTGCCACGACTATTCAATCCTCACCACCTGTTGAGAAATAACATCAACTTCCTTTATGTCAACCATGATTCTAATACCACGAAAAAAGGGGCGGGTGGGCGGGAACTTTCCTCCAGCCTTCTGTTAACCCCTCCCAGGTCAACCCTCTTAAATAGTACCCCACCCTATCTTGTCCCTCCCCCTCGGCTCCATTTTAACTCTACCTTCCCCCCACTGTTCCCACTGTCATGTATGCCCTCCATTTTATGCATTACATGCTGCATTTTGGGCCTTTCTTGACTGATGGATAACATATGTTGTACAGTTATATTAATCCCTTCTTACCGTTCTACTCCCAATAAATCAAACACACCAACTTGGAGTAAAAAAGGCCGTAGCAGCCTATTTTATTAAAATAATATTTATTTTAACTTTCTTATAAAACTCTTATCAAAAAACAATCTACAATAAAACATCTTTTCTTCCCTGAGAACATTTTTAAACTAAAGAGCGTTGGTCTGCGCTATCACTTGAAATCATTCTGCTGTTCATCACCCACTCAGCACTGCGGTACTTATCAAAACTATCTCAACTATGCCTCAAGCCGACAAGCTGGCTCAGAGACTAACAATTCCCGCAGTGCCCCATTATCACTTCCCGGTTAACCTCCGTTAACCGGGAACCAAAAGACCTCCGGATCTATAACACCGTTAGATCCACCCACTTACTTTTTCCATCTTCCTTCCTTTTTTACAGACCAACGCCCGCCACAGCATACAACGAGTAATACCTTACTCTTGGATGCCCCTCCACACCCTAATTGCTCGCTGTATTCCATCCTGCAAACCTAACATCCACAAATCTAACCCCACATCATTAAGATGAACCCCATCAACTCTCAGATATCTCCACGTTTCAAATTCTAGTTCTGGATGTCTGATTGCTAAACACCCATTGCGTACCATAAATTTGCTTATTTCCCTATTTATCTTTTTTCTGGCCCGATTTACACCTTCCACTGACCTGGCCATTCTCCATGATGTCCTAGCCACCATATCCGACCATATAAATATAGTTTTGGGGAATAATTCCATCAATCGCCACACATCTCCTTTTATATCGCGCGAGATGTCCACCATGGATCTGATGCTTAAATCATTACCTCCTACATGTAAAATTAACACATCCGGTGGTCCCTCCCGCAGGGCATGTTTTTTAACTTCAGGAAGTAATCTACTCCACAGCATTCCAGGTACTCCCAACCACTTAATATAAACCTCCCGTTTGTCAAAACCTAACTGCCTACCATCCCTACGAGCATCCCCTCTTCTTGCCCCCCAACATACATAAGAATGGCCCATAATCCAGACCATTCCTGGCGCCGTACCTGTAATTAGAAAAAGACAAGAAGACTATACTAAAACACTATCCCGCAATAACAACTTCCATTACTATTACTTAATTATCCTCCTATAACCATAGCTTCCTTTCCCTTATACCACCAAATGAGGCCTAATGTAAGACCGAAACCTTTGAGATTCCCACCTTCCAATGCGTTTTACCGCCTCCACGTCCAAACCCAATCTAGCTGCTTCAGTAGCCGCCCCAATCCTAAAAGAGTGTGATGAAAATTCTTTTCCTTGTAATCCCACCTCTTCTAGGCACCTTCTAAAAATTGTGATGAACTGGAACTTAGATAAAAAACTACCGTCCTGGTGAATTAATAAAGGACCCTGTACCCCTGGCCGTACTTGTAAGTACTGCCCAACCGTGCTCACCGGGCACAGGAAAGATCCCAGAATCGGGTAAACCCTCACTACCCTGCCTTTTCCTACTTGATCAGTTTTTGACCGTTTGACCACCACCGTCAAACCTCCCCGCTCAACCTGAACCTCTTGCCAACCCAAACCACCCTGAACTTTTTTAGCCGGACTAACCAGCTCGCTAATCCTGAATGCCCCAAAAAAAGCCATTACAAAAGCCGCCTTAAACAACCCTACCTCATACTCTGAAGAGCATACCTCCCTCAACTTCTTCACAATTCTCCCCAGAATATCAAACGTCACAGGTCTTCTCGCATCCTTTACGATTCTATTTTTTCTATACCCTTTAAGCGCTTGACGCACCCAAAAATCTTTGGTGACATCCCGCTGACCCTGCAACTTAAAAAAGAACGCTAACCCTGCTAACTGCATGTTTAACACCGCCACTGATGCCCCTTCCTCCATTTTTCTTGCCACGTAATATAGCAGCAACAAACGCAAATTGTTTTCTGACGGCTCCTCCCCTAAGGCCTGAAGAAATCCCGTCCACTCTTTCCACACTTTTGAGTACGCCGCCCAAGTGGACCCACTTACCGACTGTTTGATCCATCCTGCGATGACACCAACGGAATCTCCCACAGCCAATCGGGACAAGGTACCCCTTGTTGCTCCGCTTCCGGCGCCAACTCTCGGAACCTGTCCCACTGGAAGCGAGATAACGCATCAGCGACCACATTCTCAACCCCTGGCAAATGTACGGCATGAATGTACACATTCAATTGCAAACATCTTAACACTAAATGTTGCAACAATTTGATAACTGGCGGAGACGAAGCCGTCACCCTATTGATAACCTGTACCACCCCCAAATTGTCCCCGTGAAAGCGCACCTTCAGATCCCTGAAGGAAGTGCCCCATAGCTCTACCGCCACTACTACTGGAAACAGTTCCAATAGTACCAAATTTTTGGTAAAACCCTCCTCTATCCATGATTGAGGCCAAGGACCTGCACTCCACCTCCCTCGAAAAAATGCCCCAAAACCCGTGGACCCTGCCGCATCGGTGAATAATTCAATATCAAAATTACTTACCGGGCCCGCCATCCACATCGCCCTTCCGTTGAAAGATTCCAGAAACGTATGCCATACCCTTAGATCATCTCTGTGCGACTTTACCAATCGCACAAAGTGTCTCGGTGATTTCACCCCACCTGTGCTAGCCGCCAGCCGGCGGCTGAACACTCTCCCCATAGGCAGTATGCGGCAGGCAAAATTTAGCTTACCTAGGACCGATTGCAGTGCCCTCAGCTGCACTTTCTTTAAGCCAAGTAAACCCGCAATCTCTTTTTTTAAGTCTTCCAATTTGTCTTCCGGCAACCTACATTCCATGGCCTCAGAATCAAGAACAATGCCTAGGAACGTGATGACCTTGCAAGGTCCCTCCGTCTTATCATTTGCCAATGGAACGCCGAATCTGTCAGCGATATGTTGCAGTGTCGCCAATAAAACCGAACAGATTCTAGATGATGCCGGCCCTATGCATAAAAAATCGTCAAGGTAGTGAATGATTGAATTCACACCCGATACGTCCCGCACCACCCATTCCAAGAAAGAGCTGAATTGTTCAAATATCGCACACGATATTGAACAACCCATTGGCAAACATTTGTCCACATAAAATTCCCCTTTCCAATGACACCCCAGCAATCTGAAGCTATCCGGGTGTACCGGCAATAATCGAAAAGCCGATTCGACATCGGCTTTGGCCATCAACGCTCCTTTGCCATAACGCCGCACCCAACCCACAGCGGCATCAAATGACGTATAAGTCACCGAGCATGCTTCCTGATCAATGGCATCATTCACCGATCCACCTTTTGGGAAAGACAGGTGGTGAATGAGCCGGAACTTGTTGTTTTCTTTCTTGGGCACCACACCAAGCGGTGACACCACTAAGTCAGCTATTGGTGCACAACGAAAAGGACCTCCCATTCTCCCCATTGCAACCTCCTTTGCCAGCTTTTCAGAAACCACCTCCGGATGTTGCAATGCGGACCGTAAATTATTTGGCACTTTGGGCACTATAAGTAACCTGCACGGTATCCTAAACCCCCCCGCGAAACCCTCGTCCAACAACCTCGCAGCTTGCCTATCCGGATACTTACCGAGAAACGGTCGCATCCTTTCCACTATCACCGGAGTCCTCCCTTTTGTTCCCAACGTCCCCAATTCTGCCTTTTCCTTGCTTAAAGCATCTAGATGCTGGATGCGTTCCCCCGCAGCCTGAGCACTCGTGCTTATACTTACATGTCGCACCAAATTTACAGGCTCCGGAATTGTATTGCCAACACACCCCCTTTTTATTTCCAGCCGAGTGTCCCAGGGCAGATGGTCCACCGGCTCCCCCCTGAAAAAACTGGTTCGGAGCCCGCGTATTTGTCATCAGGCGCATCCACAAGCTAATGTCCTTGTGGTCCCAACGCAGCTCTGGCCGTATCGCTCTCCTCTGCCTGAACTGCTCGTCGTATCTCAGCCAGCCCGTGCCGCCATATACTCTGTAGGCCTCCCCTATGGCATCTTGATAGCAAAATAATGCTGAACAGTGTTCCGGATGTTTCTCCCCAATCACGCTTGCCATGATAGCAAACGCTTGCAGCCAGTTTGCAAACGTCCTCGGTATCAGCCGATACCTCCTCTTCTCCTCATCGTCCTTCTTGGAACTGTCTGGCTTAACCCTATCCAAGTTAAATTTTTCCAAAGGTAATAGTGAAAATATTTCCACGTACTCACCTTTCCATAATTTTTCCCGTACTTCCTGTTTTAAATGTGCTCCTAAAGGCCCCTCGTAACACACATACACTTCGCAGCGCGCTGCATCAGCCAGCCTAGTTATATCCTGCCTTTCTGTCGTCTCTGTAGCTTTTTCCTTCCCCTGCGCAACTTCACTCCCTGCAGACTCTGGGGCGGTAACCGCAACCGTCGCTGCGGGCGTCCCCACTCCTGCCGCATCATTGCTACCCCTTGCTGGCGGTACCCACGCCGCTGCCGGGCCTCCTGCCATGCACTCTCCCACCTCAAACTTTCTCACCAAATCTTTAATACCCTCCAAAAATCCTAATAAGCCTGAGCCCCCCGCTTGTGAGGCCGCCCCCCTTATGTTGCCCTCGGGCCTGTTTGTGTCTTGTACTACCCTGCTTCTCCCAGCTAACCCCAGATGTGTTGACTTACCGGGCTGCACAGGTGTTGCCCCATCAGCCGACCGTCTGCTCTCCTCCTCGTCCGTTCTCCTGGAAGGGGGGGCCGCCTCCTCCTCCGATTCCGACACCTCCTCCCGCTCTCCTGGATCTCCCTCTGCTTCTTCCACCTCCGAAAGCCCGCCTGGCCTGGTAACCATGGCTGCCGCCGTCATCTCCGCACTTTCTTCCCTGTTGCAGGTATCTTTTCTGTAAGCCTTGTGGACAGCAGTAGCAGGGCCGGTGCAGGATACCGCAGCCCTGTATGCCTCCGCTCTTCCATCCCTCCTTCCTCCTCTGCCTCTGGCTTTTTTAGCATAATTCCTGCTGTCCCCTGCCGGATTAGACAGCCCAGGGACAGCAGCGTCTATTTCAGCAGCATCTGCACCCTCCGCCGTTATCCGGGGGGCGGGGCTCGCGCTCACCGCTCTTCTCCCTCTGTCAGTCCCGCTGCGCTGTCTCTCCCCGCCATGTGACGCCGGGGATGTGACAGCTCCTCCGCTCCTTCCGCCTTGCTTCTTCTTCGCCGGAGGGCATCCCTGCTCTTCTTCACCGCTCCTTCGCATTCTTCCGCCCACCGCCCGCTCTGGAGAGAAACGCTCGGGCGGACGGGACCTCCTGGCTCTGACGCCGCTCCCCTCTCCTAGTGACATTCGCTGTTCTGTTCTCTCCATTGCCGCTCCGATCGCAGCCTGCAGCCATGCCGTGCCCCTAACCTCAGCCTCCGCTCTAAACTGTGCCATTATCCTCTCTACCTCTGCCATGTTCGCTTGTAACTTTCCTCCAGCCTTCTGTTAACCCCTCCCAGGTCAACCCTCTTAAATAGTACCCCACCCTATCTTGTCCCTCCCCCTCGGCTCCATTTTAACTCTACCTTCCCCCCACTGTTCCCACTGTCATGTATGCCCTCCATTTTATGCATTACATGCTGCATTTTGGGCCTTTCTATATAGGGAATCAGGACCTCCTTTCTCCTGCTGGTGATCCCTCTAGTGATGCATCCTGGAATTCTTTTCACTTTTCCCACTGTCTGGTCACACTGTTTGCTCATTTTGCAATCACCTGAAATAAGTACCCCCTAATAATTTTCCTATGTAGTGCTGGCCAACACTGTACTCCCGATGTTGTACTCACTCAAGGGATTATTTTTCCTTAGGTGCATTATTTTACATTTAGAAACACTGAACTGCAGTTTCCAAAGTTTTGCCCAATCTTCAACCAATGCCAAATCATGTTCCATGGTACAGACACATCCAGGGGTATCAACTTTATTACATACCTTTGTATTATCAGCAAAATTACTTATAGTACCTTTCCTAACAAACTATTAGTTATATAATTTACATATAGATTAAAGAGAACAGGACCAGGTACAGAGCCCTGTGGTACATCACTAGTGACTGGTCTCTGTTCCGAGTGAACCCCTTATTTACAACCTTACTGTGGTAATTATCCTTTAGCCAACTGAATACCCACTAAACCACCCAAGAGTTAAAGAGGAAGTAAACCCTGATGGGTTTTACTTCCTCTTTTTTCCTCTCCTTTCCCCATGCAAAGTAAAAGCATAATGGGCTAGTATGCATCGCATACTAGCCCATTATGTGGCACTTACCTGTAATCGAAGCCAGCATTGTCCCCACTGGTGGCCACATCCATCTTTGCCCCTCTTCCTTCCAGGGCCATGGACTCCAGCTCTTTGGCTGGCCGGAGTTGCACATTGCATGCGCATGGGAGCCGTCAGCCACAGCACTTGCTAGTGAAGAAATGGCATGGAGGGCCTTTTCTTCACAGCACATGCGTCCATGACTACGGCACAAGCATCTATGGTAAATATCTCCTAAACTGTACAGGTTTAGGAGATATTTACAGTGCCTACAGGTAAGCCTTATTATAGGCTTACCTGTAGGTACAAGTGGTGTAACTAGGTTTACAACCACTTTAAGTCCTAGCTTGTACAACTTTTGTTTTAGATCATTATGTGAAACTGTATCAAATGTCTTGCTGAGATCAAGATGCTACGTCCACAGCACCACCCTGGTCCAAAAGATTGGTAATATAGTCAACAAATTCATTCAGATTAGTTGGACATCATGTGCCCTGCCCTCAGTAAAGTCATGCTGCTTTAGGCCCAGCAAGTTGTGTATTTTTTTTTTTCAAATAATTTTTATTCAGTTTTCAAGTACAATAAGTGTCAGTTTACACTATAGCAACTTGGGATCAGATTTGTCAGACCTCAAGTAGCCCCAAGTCGCTGGACATAAGAAATTCCATTGAAGTGAATGAGAGCCTTCTTAATGTACACTACTGAAGTTGCCCTGACTTCAGAAAAGGTTCCTGTACTACTTCAAGGCGACTTCTAGGCAACTTGTACCCATAGATTTCAATGGAAGTTGCCTCCAAGTCGGATGTCCATCTATATTGAAGCGACTTTACAGGAAAAAGAAAATAATTTACACAGGTACTTCACGTTTACCCAGGCAACCCCCTCCCTCCCACAGAGCTGATTATTCTGTGATTGGCCACAGCCAAAGTTGCCTGTTCTGGAGGCAACTTCAGTTGCGTTGTAAGTTGCGCAAAGTCGCACTGAAGTCGCTCTGAACTTGCCTCCAAATCGCCTTGCAAAGTCGCGCTGTAAGTAGGGTTGCCCCTGTGTGAACCGAGCCTAAAGGAAACATATTGCTGTAGCATAGATAACGTGCAAATTGATTAATAACAATGCTTTACAGTCTAGTAAAATAGTTTTAATGTAATATAAACATATAATATCCAGGATCAACAGAACAGGATCAAAAGAGTAGAACAAGAATTTTAGCTATTGCTTTGAACATGAGTTACTGACTTATTCACTGTCTGTATGAGTAGCCAAGGCTTCCAGGCCTTAATGAATTTTGCATAGGTATTATTCTGCAGGGCAGCATGTAGTTCATAGTCTTTAACTATATTTAGTTGGAGCTTAACATCTGAGATATTAGGGATTAAAGTGCTTCTCCATTTTTGCGATATGTGAAGTCTAGCTGCAAATAATATGGACATTAGCATAGTTCTGAGTTCTTTTGGGTAGAATTCTATTCCTATGGTAAGAATGGCCAATGAAGGTGAGGGCTTGGTTAGAATTCCAGAGATTTCCGAAATAAAGGAAAATAGTTTTTTCCAGAATGGGTAAATGTGGGGGCATTCCCAGAGAATATGAATTAGAGTGCCTTTGGAGGAACATCCCCTCCAGCATTGATCATCGTCTAATTTCGTAAATTTGCTCATTTAAACAGGGATAAGATACCATCTATAATGGAATTTTTGGGACAATTCCCAATAATTGACACATTTGGAAGCTTTTTGGCTGTAATGAATAGAATTTCGCCACTGGCGATCAGAAAAGGAAGTTTGTAAATCTCTTTCCCATATCTTAAGTGCAGATGATTTAACAAAGGTCTTTTTATCGTGCAGTAGATTATATATAAGTGAAATCCCTTTCAATTTAGGGGAGTTGGATGTCCAAAAGGACCACAATTGATTAGGTAGTTGAACAGTCAGAGTAGGGTTTAAGTAGGAGGCTAGTTGTCTGTACATATGTGCACCTTGTGGAAGTACATGGTGTCTAGTTTGAATGGTTAAGAAAGATAGAAGTTGGTTATTGTGTATTAAATTAACAGTCAACTTCTAATTTGTGACCAGTGTTTAAGAGATATTTCAGGGAGAATGATGATCTGCTTCCATTGGGGGTGTGTTCCGGGAGAAAAACTTCCATGCCACTAATGCCGCCAAGATCGTGGGGTAATCAATTTTCCTAATCTTTATGGAGATTGACTGGGTTAAGAGAAGAGTGCTTAGGTTATGTTCTGTTATGAAAACTTGCTCAATAAATTGCCATTGTTTGTTAAATGAGGGCCTAAACCATTGTCTAATTTGGTCCAATATCACTGCTACATAGTAATCTTTTGTATCCAAAAAGCCCATGCCTCCTGCCGTCTTATGTTTTATGATGGTTGCATACGGACAGCGTGGTTTCCACTTTAGCCAGACAAAGGAACTCAGAGTAAATTTTAGGGTATTAAAGAAGGATTCAGGCATCGCTATAGGTAGGGCTCTATATAAGTATAGCAGCTTCGGAAGAGTGATCATTTTAAAAGCTGCTGTTCTGCCAGATATTGTTTACTTTTTTGTTGAAGTTCTTTTTTGTAAGTTTGTAGGGAAGGAATATAGTTTCTGGTATAAAGGTTGGGGGGGGATTAAAGAGATGCCTCGATAAGGCATGGTGGAGGACACCCACTGGAAAGGAATTTTAGATTTAAGAAGAGACCTAGTAGATTCAGATACCTTTGTGCTTAGAATATTTGATTTAGAATTGTTCACTTTGTAAAACAAAGATGAGTTGAAAGCATTTAAGATGTCACATACTTTTACCAGGGAAGAAGTCGGTTCTGTTCACCTAAGTATTATGTCGTCCGCAAACAAGGTAATTTTAAATTCTTGGTCTTTGATTTTAATTCCCGTGATTGAATTGGTAGTGCAAATTTTTGGAGCTAAGGGTTCCATCATTAAAGTGAAAATTGAGAGGGGAAATCCTTGCCTCGTGCCATTGTTAATGGCAAACAAATCGGAAAATACTCTGTCTGAGAAAATGCGGGCGGAGGGGTTGGAATAAAGGGCCAGAATGGCTGCTAAAATATTATCTTGGAAACCAAATTTCATTAGAGTAGAGTATATTTCAGGTATATCCAGTGGATCCTGTCGAATGCCTTTTCGGCGTCTAATGTTACAAATAGATCCTGTATATTCTTAGTCTCAGTATAATGTAATAAGTTTGTTATTTTGTGTGTGGCATCAGGTGCTTGCCTCCCTAGAGTAAATCCAACATGATCTGGATGTATGAGATGGGTCATGATAGGGGCTAATCTCTGAGCTACCAGTCTTGCATATAAATTAAGGACAGTATTTATTAAAGAGATGGGACGGAAGTTGGGAGGGGGAAACCTGCTCTTTCCCTGGTTTAGGCGTTACAATATTTGCAGAAAGCATGTCACTCGGAAAGTCGCCTGAGGACACAGCAGCATTGAACATCTGACACATGTGTGGGGTTAGGGTTTTATCAAATAGTTTATAGTATTCGGCCGAGAAGCCATCTGGGCCGGGGGCTTTATCATTCGGAAGAGCCGATATGGCTTGACAAATTTCTTAAGTAGTAAAAGGGGCATTAAGAGTTGATAAGTGTTCTGTAGATAATTTAGGGAGATTCAATGTCTCTAAGAAGTCTGAGATATCCGAGTCAGTAGGTTGAGTTGTTCATGTGTCATCTTTTAATTTGTATAGTGCATTGTAGTATGCTCGAAATGCGTTAGTTATCTCTTTGGGATGGTACAGTTTGTCTCCGTTAGTGGGATGATGTATATATGGGATTTTATTTTTGGTTCTTCTTTGTTTAATTTGAGTTGCTAGTAGATTACCAGCTTTGTTGCTGGCTGCATAGAAGTTAGAGTGTGTTTTTAATAAAAGTTTGGCATGTTTAGCATTTAGAAAGGACCTAAGGTCATTCCTGGCCTGAAAAGTTTTATGACTAGTAGCTGAAGTGGGACTAAGTTTGTTTAGCTGTTCCAGTTTGTTAATGGTGTCTAATACCCCATACACACGATCAGACATTGATCGGACATTCTGACAACAAAATCCTAGGATTTTTTTCGACGGATGTTGGCTCAAACTTGTTTGCATACACACGATCGCACAAAGTTGTTGGAATTTCCGATCGCCAAGAACGCGGTCACATACACCACGTACGATGAGACTAGAAAAGGGCAGGTCCGAACCAAGCGCGGCACCCTTTGGGCTCCTTTTGCTAATCTCATGTTAGTAAAAGTTTGGTGAGAGACGATTCGCGCTTTTTCAGACTCGTGGCTTTCAGATCGTTTTCTGCTGTTCAGTTTGTGCTTGTGGGTTTGTATCTGGTCTTCAGTGCGTGCAGCGAGTTACGCGTGACTCTGTCATTGTGTTCTTGTTCGTTTGTTACTGTTTTTCAGGTCGCTCTTCACAGGCCTTGCTGTTCTTCAGCGCGTTCTGTTACTTCGTTCTGAGCAGCCGACCGTTTTCTAGCCATGTTGCGTATACATACTCCTCGTAGAGTTCGTGCTGTGCAGGGGCTTGGTGTTGCGGTCCTTACCTTGACACAAGTCCAGTCCATGAACAGGGTGGGGAGGAGTTCATGGACAAAGAATTGGTTGCTTCAGCGTGACCAGTTCTGTCACATGCCTTTGCTCCGTGAGATCCATGAGAATAATCCTGATGATTTCAGGAACTTTCTCCGGATGACGGACCCCGTATTTCACCGTTTGTTGGCTTTGCTGACCCCTTATATTAGCAGCCAGGATACCTGTATGAGGCAAGCCATCACTCCGGAGCAGAGGCTAGTCGCCATCCTGCGGTACTTAGCGACGGGGAGAAGCCTGCAGGACTTGAAGTTTTCAATAGGCATCTCCCCCCCAGGCTCTGGGGATCATTATCCCAGAGACCTGTTCTGCCATCATCCAGGTCCTGCAGAAGGACTACATTAAGGTAAGATTTTTTTTCCTTTAACATTACATTTTATTGTATTTAATGTTTGCTAATATATTGTATTTCTTTCCTTATTCACTAATTACCATGATTGTAATATGCTGTAAATGTCCCCTTTGTCCTCATGCATGCTGTTTTTTTTATTTGTTTTTTGTCCTTCATATATATTTGCCTTCACTTACCTCCCCAGCATGCTCTCCTGGCCCTATATTCACCTCATGTAGTCACTTAACAGTGTATTTTGTCAGCTCTATAGTAGTGCTGTACCCATAGGCGTGCGCACGGGGTGTGCCGGGTGTGCCTGGGCACACCCTAATCACCCCATGCTGTGTCCAGAGATTTGCCCCAAAATGCTGCATCCAAGAAAGTGTGTGGCCCGCGCTGCCTGTGAAACAGTTTCACAGGCAGCAGATCGTGAGAATTGCCAGAGCTGTTCAGTGTATGAAAGTGTCAGATAATGACACTGCATGCAGGGAGAGACAACAGCTGTCAAAATGTCGGGGTGATGTCGGGGGTGGGCGGGACAGAACGGCCATCAAACACCAGCCAATGGGATGGGGTCTGGGCGGGCCGCTACATTTAGGTGGCCCCGCCCCCTCTCTGAAGCAGCTCAAGCATTGGCTGGTGTTTATAGCGCTTGGTCCCGTCCACTCCCGACATTGCGGCTGAGTTGTAAGTCATCACAACTCAGCCGCGATGTCGGGGGTGGGCGGGATCAAGCGCCAACACCAGCCAATGATTGGGCTGCTTCAGAGAGGGGGCGGAGCCAGAGAAATGTAGCGGCCCGCCCAGACCCATCCTATTGGCTGGTGTTTGGTAACTGTTCAGTTCCGCCCACCACCAGCATCACCGCTGACTTTTAACAGCTGGTGTCTCTCCCTGCATGCAGTGTCATTATCTGACACTTTCATACACTGAACAGCTCTGGCAATTCTCACGATCTCCTGAATGTGAAACTCCCCATCTCTCCTATCTGTGCCACCCAATGCTGCCTATCAGTGCCAACCAATGATGCCAATCAGTGCCAACCAATGCTGCCTATCAGTGCCAACCAATGCTGCCAATCAGTGCAAACCAATGCTGCCAATCAGTGCCAACCAATCCTGTCTATCAGTGCCAACCAATGCTGCCAATCAGTGCCAACCAATGCTGCCAATCAGTGCCAACCAATGCTGCCTATCAGTGCTAACCAGTACTGCCTATCTGTGCCAGTGCTACTTATCAGTGCCAACCAATTCTGCCTATCAGTGCCAACCATTGTAAACCAGTGCCGCCTATCAGTGCCAACCAATGCTGCCTATCAGTGCCAGTGCTGCTTATCAGTGCCAACCAATGCTGCCTATCAGTGCCAGTGCTGCTTATCAGTGCCAACCAATGTTGCCTATCAATGCCAACCAGTACTGCCTATCTGTGCCAGTGCTGCTTATCAGTGCCAACCAATTCTGCCTATCAGTGCCAACCAGTGCTGCCTATCAGTGAAAACCAGTGCTGCCTATCAGTGCCAACCAATGCTGCCTATCAGTGCTAACCAGTACTGCCTATCTGTGCCAGTGCTGCTTATCAGTGCCAACCAATTCTGCCTATCAGTGCCAACCATTGTAAACCAGTGCTGCCTATCAGTGCCAACCAATGCTGCCTATCAGTGCCAGTGCTGCTTATCAGTGCCAACCAATGCTGCCTATCAGTGCCAGTGCTGCTTATCAGTGCCAACCAATGTTGCCTATCAATGCCAACCAGTACTGCCTATCTGTGCCAGTGCTGCTTATCAGTGCCAACCAATTCTGCCTATCAGTGCCAACCAGTGCTGCCTATCAGTGCAAACCAGTGCTGCCTATCACTGCCAACCAATGCTGCCTATCAGTGCCAACCAATGCTGTAAATCAGTGCTAACCAATGCTGTCAATCAGTGCCAACCAATGCTGCCTATCAGTGCTGCCTATCAGTGCCCATAAGTGCTGCCAATCAGTGCCCATCAGTGCTGCATATCAGTGCCCATCAGTGCTGCCTATCAGTGCCAATCAGTGCTGCCAGTCAGTGCCCATCAGTGCTGCCAATCAGTGCCAACCAATGCTGCCTATCAGTGCCAACGAATGCTGCCAATCAGTGCCAACCAATGCTGTCAATCAGTGCCAACCAATGCTGCTTATCAGTGCCAACCAATTCTACCTATCAGTGCCAACCATTGCAAACCAGTGCTGTCTATCAGTGCAAACCAGTGCTGCCTATCAGTGCCAACCAATGCTGCCTATCAGTGCCAGTGCTGCTTATCAGTGCCAACCAATGCTGCCTATCAGTACCAACCAGTACTGCCTATCTGTGCCAGTGCTGCTTATCAGTGCCAACCAATTCTGCCTATCAGTGCCAACCAGTGCTGCCTATCAGTGCAAACCAGTGCTGCCTATCAGTGCCAACCAATGCTGCCTATCAGTGCCAACCAATGCTGTAAATCAGTGCCAACCAATGCTGCCTATCAGTGCCCATCGGTGCTGCCTATCAGTGCCAATCAGTGCCCATAAGTGCTGCCAATCAGTGCACATTAGTGCTGCATATCAGTGCCCATCAGTGCTGCATATCAGTGCCCATCAGTGCTGCCTATCAGTGCCAATCAGTGCTGACAATTAGTGCCCATCAGTGCTGCCTATCAGTGCCACCTACCAGTGCCCATCAGTGCTGCCAGTCAGTGCCCATCAGTGCTGCCTATCAGTGCAGCCTATCAGTGCCCATCAGTGCTTCCAATCAGTGCTGCCTATCAGTGCCAATCAGTGTCCATCAGTGCTGCCAATCAGTGCTGTCAATCAGAGCCTATCAGTGCCCATAAGTGCTACCAGTAAGAGCCCATCAACGCTGCCAATCAGTGCAGCCTATTAGTGCCCATCAGTGCTGCCTATCAGTGCCCATCAGTGCTGCCTTAGCAGGGATGGTGGAAACCCCTCTACAGATTATTGCAATACAAATTACCTTTGAGTGCAACAACTTTTTAGTTGGGAGGTTCACACCATTATAGCACTTTGGATTTTTTATTTTTTAGAGTGTTACACTTAATTGTAAATGTTTTAGTTACAGTTATAATGTGAATTATTGCACTTGAAGTTAATTTCCCACCACCCCTGCTAAGTCCATGTCTTTATGGACCTTGCTTTGTGCACTGGTGCGCAGTCATGTTGGAAGGGGTCATCCCCAAACTGTTCCCTCAAAGTTGAGAGCATGAAATTGTCCAAAATGTCTTGGTATGCTGATGCCTTAAGAGTTCCCTTTACTGGAACTAAGGGGCCAAGCCCAACCCCTGAAAAACAACCCCCCACCATAATACCCCCCCCCACCACCATAATCCCCCCTCCATCAAATGATTTGGACCAGTGCACAAAGCAAGGTCCATAAAGACATGGATGAGCGAGTTTGGGGTGGAGAAACTTGACTGACCTGCAAAGAGTCCTGACCTCAACCCCATAGAACACCTTTGGGATGAATTCGAGTGGAGACTGCGAGCCAGGCCTTCTCGTCCAACATCAGCGCCTGACCTCACAAATGCCCTTCTGGAAGAATGGTCAAATATTCCCATAGACACACTCCTAAACCTTGTGGACAGCCTTCCTAGAAGAGTTGAAACTTTTATAGCTGCAAAGGGTGGGCCAACTCAATATTGAGCCCTATGGACTAAATAAAGTTCATGTGCGTGTAAAGGCAGGCGTCCCAATACTTTTGACTATATATATATATATATATATATATATATATATATATATATATATATATGTATGTGTGCTTGAGCTTTCGGGTGCACACCCTAATGCAATAGGCTGCGCACGCCTATGGCTGTACCCCAAACACACCCTAAAATGTGGTAAATTGGGATTTGTGCTTTAAAGTCAGGCAGAGTGCCAGAGGCTTTTTTTTGGTGTCCCCAAATCATTTGGAACCCTCTCTCCCCCCAACTGCTAAGTCAGCTTATACCAATCATGTATCTGCTGACTTTGCAAAACCCATATATACTATACCTACCTCTTTTGTGGTCATATTTATGGATGAATTCCCCAAAGCATGTAGTGCAAGGGCCTGCCTGAATACTTTTAAATGTTAATGTTTAAAGTTTTTGTATCCTATTATTATCTTGATAGGTAATAGCAGAATGTCAAAATGTGCTAAAATGTGTACAGTGTGTATTTATCTCTTTGTATTATGACACTTCTTACCTGTCCAGTGGGCTGCCAATAGTGTAAAGTAAGGAGGGGCTGGCCAAAGTAATACACATTATTTAGGCATTCATCTCTAAATGAAGTGGAGAGGGTTACCTGTCCAAAACATCTCCCCCCCTAAAATGTTAGAAATGGCCCATGGGGCGGGGGGGGGGATCTGATAGGTGTACCTTATATCTTGGTCCTTAAATACTCCCTAAAATAAATGTTATCCTGATGTTGGCCAAGAATGTTTGTGTCTAATCTGCTTTCCATGTTTATGTGCAAAATGATTAATTTATTTTTCTTGTTTGACTCAACAGTTTCCTTTCAACCCACAGGAATGGCAGACTGTGGCCTCCCACTTTGCCCAGCGGTGGGACTTTCCTAACTGCGGAGGGGCAATTGATGGGAAACATGCCCACATCATCCCACCACCCAACTCGGGGTCATACTATTACAACTATAAGGGGTTCAATAGTATTGTGATGTTGGCGGTGGTGTCGGCTACTTACGAGTTCCTGTATGTGGACGTGGGGAAGAATGGCCGGATGTCCGATGGTGGAGTCATTGCCCAGACGGAGTTCTACAGGCATCTCCAGAATGGCAGCTTGGACCTGCCACCTCCAGAAGACAATGTGGAAGGACTCCCATTCGTCTTCGTTGCGGATGAAGCATTTGCGCTGGGGGACCATGTTATGCGGCCATTCCCTATGAGGACCCTCACCCCGGACCAGAGGGTTTTTAATTACCGGCCGGCCAGATCCAGAAGAGTGGTGGAGAACACGTTTGGAATCATGGCCAGCCGGTTCCGTCTATTTCTTACACCCATACATATGGCGGAGTATAAACTCAATCACATCATCCTGGCGTGCTGTGTTCTACACAACTTTTTAAGGCAAAATTCTGCCAACTATGCTGGCTCAGTTGGGCCTGAAGCCGGAATTCATAATGAACCAACCCTGGCGGTGCTTGAAAGTGGCCGTCCTGGCTTGCTCCCCCTGAGTGCCCGCGAGGTCCGTCTTAGATACCTAGAATACTTTGCGGGTAGGGGGGCCATCAATATGCCAGACAATGTCTGAAACATTTCTAAAATAAAAAAATCATTTTAACTACTAAAATCTTTGGTGACATTTACTGCTTGTGTTTCTTTTAGCTGACCCTGACAGAAATGTGGGGAGTCCTGAAAATGGCTTGATTGTGTAACATTACAAAGCGCTGTTGGGTGTTATTTACTAAAGGCAAAGACACTTTGCACTACAAGTGTACTTGATACTGCACTGAAACTGCACTTGTAGTGCAAAGTGGATTTGCCCTTTGGAAATAACCCCCATTGTCACTGAAAACACCAATTTTAGCACAACAAAAGTTTTGGAGCATTGAAACAATAATCCACACATTCTTGAATATCAATCTTTTTAATACCAGCACAATCACATGTGCATTTATCAAAGGTTTTTTAAAACAAACCAACATGTTTGTTGTATCACAATTTGTTTGGTCACATTACTAAAAGTAGAAATGTCCATTATAGGTCAAACAGGCATGTTTAAAACCAACAAGAAATACACAAATCTGGAACTTACAAAGTTCAACTTTTGTAGAAATTGAACGCAATATCAGACATGAGTATTTCTAAACTGTGTTTGATATTGCGTTCAGATGGGGTGAAGTCACCCCTGGAAAAGCCAAATTTTGAAGATGCACATAAATTGCCGAATGTCAACATGTGCTAGCTACCATCACGGGGGATCAAGGGACGTGTTTTGGGGGTGCAACCCCTTTCTCTCAGCTACTTTATTATTGAGGATGGGGTTGCACCCCTAAAACGTGTCCATTGATCTCCCGTGATGGCTGATAGCACATGTTGACATGTGAAAATAAAATGTAGCGCATAAATGGTGCAAAAAATATACAATCAAAAAAATGGCTGCAACACAAATGTCCATAAGTGATGACCACGTTAATGATGAAACTTATAAGTCTCTAAATGAAGATAAATAAAGTCCAATAAGTGAATAAAACAGCAAATGAGCATGGGATATTCCACTAGGAGTGGTATGTGGATGTGAAACGACAAATGTTCCAACACAGGTATATCATCAGATCATCCCAAAGCTGTATCTCACAACTGCATATACCTTGGTAAAGATGGTGTGTAAGAAACTCTTACCAGATATAATGGACTCCCTTGTCAGCGACAGGGAGTCACTCGAGCAGGTTGCCTCTCAGGGCCTGAAAACCGGACATCACAGCTCTGCGAACCTTCTGGGTCAAACTCTGTGTGGATCTCCCGGGGCCGCCAGGTGGGTCCTCCCAAAGGATGGCCGAGGTGCGAATCAGAGGGGACGATGCATCACGTGAAAGGCTGAAGTGGAGACTGGTTTGATCTCTCAGTTGATATGTGGAGAAAAAATAAACAGGCTCCACATAGCGTAGATGAGCAAAGTGGGATTTTTATTGCTAAAAAAGCCAGGCAATAATAAAAATGTGATCACAGGGTAAAAACAAAGTTGGGCAACAAGAAGGATGCTGAAAGCGCCCGACGCGTTTCGATCAATGGATCGTCTACTGGGGCATACAGCATCCCCTCCAAGTTGCCTTATATTTATGAGAAAAACATTCAAAGAAGCAAATTGTATGTGCTGTCAAACAACCTTCCCCATTGGATGAATGGGGTCACATGATCGCACCTGGCTAAACCTAGCAGGTGTGTAGCATCATTAATTTGCATTGGTGGTATGTGATTAACCTGTTGGATGTCACAGAACAGGCTTCACATTGAACAGCGATTGAATTGTACAACAACAGTTCATATAAACATTTAAAACTGATAAGGAAATAAAGAGCTGAATCTTCTAGCGTGATACTTCCATTGCTGACACTTCTGTGTTAGTTTAAAACAATAGAGGAGTCTGTGCCAATCAGGGAACTCGATATCAGAGGACGGGCGGAGCCGACAGCCAATAGCTGCAGAGACAGGAAGTCTCGATGGGCGCCGCCCAACCTCCACGTGACTGACACAGGGAAGTGACGTCAGGGCACAAGGCTCGCTCGACGTCTGTCCCCTGTCACATAATGCTTCTCTCTGATTGTGCAGGAGAGAAGGGAGGCGGAGGGATGTACGCAGGACCGGAGGGATGTACGGACGTTTCCGACGCCGGTTCATACGTTCCTCCCCCGTGTCCCCGGAAGTGACATTTAATACAGGCGATGACCAGAAATCCCACCTGGATGGTGGGAAACTGGTAAACATTGCCTGCAAAATGAGGATTAAGTGACATCATCTAAGAAGGCACAGTGTATGAAGGAGGGGGCCGGACAGTGAGGAGAATTGCCTCAAAACCGGACGGTACACAGCTCACTCTCAACAATAAAACTTAAGGGACCACAAAACCACCATTAAGTGAATGAAATATCTAGGATGGCAAGAGACCCCAAACTAAAAATACATATAAAAACTTTTTGATCAAAACAATAAACGTGATGGGGTAATTAGAGAAATACAATGTTTCCAAAAATTATACAATGAAGTAGATATGTAGAAATTGCAGCTACCCGGCATGTGCCATCAAAAAGTTGTGGACACTGCACCTGCCGGTGGGTGAACCCCCGAGGTGAAGAGGATATATCACACCCCAAACACCTGATGTGGGCGCCCCGGAAATGCGCCCCCACGGGGAAGACAAGAGCTATATAAAAAAAAAAAAAAAAAAAAAACTAAAAATGTGTAATGAGAAATGTATAAAAAGAAGGTTTGAAGAAGGCATCATGAAAATGCATATAATATTAAAATTAAAGAACCAAATGGGTGCAATGAGAATGATACTATGATGAGTTAATGAACGAGTTGAGGTCCCACTCCACGTTCAACCCAAACGGGAAGAAGGACCTCAACTCGTGGATCCAGTACGTCTCGAGGCGTATGGTGGTTTTGTGGTCCCTTAAGTTTTATTGTTGAGAGTGAGCTGTGTACCGTCCGGTTTTGAGGCAATTCTCCTCACTGCCCGGCCCCCTCCTTCATACACTGTGCCTTCTTAGATGATGTCACTTAATCCTCATTTTGCAGGCAATGTTTACCAGTTTCCCACCATCCAGGTGGGATTTCTGGTCATCGCCTGTATTAAATGTCACTTCCGGGGACACGGGGGAGGAACGTATGAACCGGCGTCGGAAACGTCCGTACATCCCTCCGGTCCTGCGTACATCCCTCCGCATCCCTTCTCTCCTGCACAATCAGAGAGAAGCATTATGTGACAGGGGACGGACGTCGAGCGAGCCTTGTGCCCTGACGTCACTTCCCTGTGTCAGTCACATGGAGGTTGGGCGGCGCCCATCGAGACTTCCTGTCTCTGCAGCTATTGGCTGTCGGCTCCGCCCATCCTCTGATATCGAGTTCCCTGATTGGCACAGACTCCTCTATTGTTTTAAACTAACACAGAAGTGTCAGCAATGGAAGTATCACGCTAGAAGATTCAGCTCTTTATTTCCTTATCAGTTTTAAATGTTTATATGAACTGTTGTTGTACAATTCAATCGCTGTTCAATGTGAAGCCTGTTCTGTGACATCCAACAGGTTAATCACATACCACCAATGCAAATTAATGATGCTACACACCTGCTAGGTTTAGCCAGGTGCGATCATGTGACCCCATTCATCCAATGGGGAAGGTTGTTTGACAGCACATACAATTTGCTTCTTTGAATGTTTTTCTCATAAATATAAGGCAACTTGGAGGGGATGCTGTATGCCCCAGTAGACGATCCATTGATCGAAACGCGTCGGGCGCTTTCAGCATCCTTCTTGTTGCCCAACTTTGTTTTTACCCTGTGATCACATTTTTATTATTGCCTGGCTTTTTTAGCAATAAAAATCCCACTTTGCTCATCTACGCTATGTGGAGCCTGTTTATTTTTTCTCCACATATCAACTGAGAGATCAAACCAGTCTCCACTTCAGCCTTTCACGTGATGCATCGTCCCCTCTGATTCGCACCTCGGCCATCCTTTGGGAGGACCCACCTGGCGGCCCCGGGAGATCCACACAGAGTTTGACCCAGAAGGTTCGCAGAGCTGTGATGTCCGGCTTTCAGGCCCTGAGAGGCAACCTGCTCGAGTGACTCCCTGTCGCTGACAAGGGAGTCCATTATATCTGGTAAGAGTTTCTTACACACCATCTTTACCAAGGTATATGCAGTTGTGAGATACAGCTTTGGGATGATCTGATGATATACCTGTGTTGGAACATTTGTCGTTTCACATCCACATACCACTCCTAGTGGGATATCCCATGCTCATTTGCTGTTTTATTCACTTATTGGACTTTATTTATCTTCATTTAGAGACTTATAAGTTTCATCATTAACGTGGTCATCACTTATGGACATTTGTGTTGCAGCCATTTTTTTGATTGTATATTTTTTGCACCATTTATGCGCTACATTTTATTTTCACATGTTCTTTTGGTTTTTGTCACCTTGTATGTAGCTGCTCTGCACCATATTCTTTGCATTTAGCGCAGTGTATACTTTTACCATCATAGCACATGTTGACACACTGTATGCATCCTCAAAATTTGGCTTTTCTCGAATATGTCAAAAAATAAGAGAAATTTTGAGATTACAAAAACCACAAAAGAGGGAAGGGATTTGGAGGTGTTTTAAACTCGCCCTAAAAGATCAATGATGTGATTTTTTTTTTAACATCATTGATGTTTTTCTGGATGTTTTTCAAGTCCCTATCACACTCCACGATCAGGATCTGCGCACTTTCACTGGTGAAATGACCTGGATCCACAACACCACGATCACCTAAAAATATAGAAACAAAAACATACCATGTATTATAAATATGCCAGCATCCATCTCTTACCTGAGCCTGTGGTCGCAGACACTCACCTGCTGTGGTGACTATTTCCACCACATCTCCCTCCTCCTGCTCTGCTTGTCTTTGGGGGATTTCACTTTCTCCCTGAGGTGGGGGTCTCTGGTTTCCATGGGTGAGTGGTGTCCTCTGAGTCTTTTCTCCCCTATGTAAAAAAAATAGGTATACTTAGCACACAGATATTTTATGACAGAAAGAGGAATATGAAACATTGTTTGGAAGTGGGGTACAATTGTCTGTTTTGACAGAGTTTCAAGATGAATACATTTTTTTCCCTTTGTCAAGCTTGAATACTTACCTGTTTTGTACAAGCTTTACAGATGGAGACACCCCTATAGTATACACTGAAGCACCTGTGTGGCCCCTTAATAAAAAGGGTGTTCTGGTATCCCACGCTAGTGCTCCAGCGTCCAGATGTGAAAACTGCTGAGTGTCCTCTCCTTACACAGAATCTAGTTTGCATTACATTCTACTTACAAACCCATCTAGACACCAAAATTATTTGAATTGAAGTAGGCCAGAAAAAATGTCTTCAAATGCATATGGCCAAAACAATGGTGTTTTCTAGCCCTAACGAACAATGTTTCATACGAACGAATAATGTGCCCATGAACATGAAAGTTGCCATTTTAAACTGTACAACAGTTAAGAAAAGCACATGGAGCAGCACGAACGTAATAAAAAGAAAGAATAGGAACACAGCACAACTACTTACTTTTTTGCAGCACTCTCCTGATCCTTCTGTACTGCTCATGCTCCCTTAATTTCAGGTCCGACCACCGCTTCCTGAGCTGATCCTTGGATCGTCGTACCCCAAAATTCCGGTGCAGACTTTTGACCACTTTCACCATGATCTTGGCCTTTTCGGACATTGGGGTTGGGGTAAGGTCCATACTTCCCGTCATAGTCGGCCTTCTTCAGGATTACCACCATCTCCAACATCTCCCCAAAGGACATATTTGAGGCCTTAAATCGTCTCCTCCTAGATCTGGACATTTCAGGCTCCGGGCTTTCCTCCTCCTCGTTGATGTAATTATCAGACACCTGCTCTGTCTCCGCCATGTGCTCTTCCCCACTGCGCCGAACGAGAAGGGGCGGGGAATAGACTAGAAAGAATGTCAGGGGCGGGCGGAGTTTCACGCATGCGCAGTGTATATAAAGCGTAACACGTGTGCGTCTTATGTATGATCTGTGAGCGGAGGAAGGAGTATCGGAGGCGCCGATCGTGATAACGAAGGCAAGATTTTGGCCAATACTGCTTCTAGATTGAGATTTACATTTAGACACGTTTATAAGACTTTAGGCTGACATTAGGGTTTGTCTGGTGTTGTGTCTTGCAGTGAAAATGGATCTAGTCAATGATCAGGACTTTATGCCAATATTCATAGATATGTTCAGGGAGCTGCCTTGTCTGTGGCAGGTAAACCACCCCTAATATAAGAACCAAAGAGGAAGGCAGCGCTGGATAATTTGCTGCAATTTGTGAAGCCGTTGATCCCCACGGCAGACATCACCTATTTGAAGATCCTGATCGGTGGCACGAGGAGCACATATCTAAGGGAGCGCAAGAAGGTCCAGGATTCCCAGAGATCAGGAGCAGCAAATGACATTTATGTCCCCAGGCTGTGGTTCTATGAAAGACTGCATTTTCTGGCAGGCCAGACTGAACCCAGGCCAGCACTCTCCAGTCTTCCTTCCACGCTTCCTTCACCCCCAGCTGAGGCTTCTGATGTCCAACCTGGGCCTTCCAGGCAGCAACATGTGGAGGAGCCCAGCTTGAGCCAAGTGTAGCATTCTTCTAAATATTTATGATTGTCAAATTATTGATGTTAAATATATGTTAGTTTGGAGTACTAATTTATGATTGTGATTGATGAACCAAAAACTAAAACCATGTCCCTTTTTCATACACAGGGAAGTCTCAGCCAGGAGGTGGCCGGGCCAAGCAGGCTGCCTGATACCCAGGTCCCTACCCTCCGCATTCAAAGACAAAGTGGCAGGAAGAGGAGTAACCTGGAGGAGGCTGCAATAGGCCTCTTTTGGAAGGCTACTGAGGCCCTCAGAACGCCCCACAGTGTGGAAGAGGATTTTGCAGAGCTAACTGCATGCAAAATGATGCAGATGGAGGAGGGCCAACGACTCTTATGTGAGTTTTTAATTTTGGAAGCTCTAAATAAGGGGTTGAGGGGCAAACTCACATGTGAAACCCACATTTGTCAGCTCACCCATGGTCCTCCTCCTCCAGGTCCTCCTCCTCCTACTCCTCCTCTTCCTCCAGGTCCTACTCCTCCTTCTGCCACACCTCCAACACCAGAGCCACAGCCGGGAAGGAAGCGTGGAAGAAAGACCAGAGAGTGATGGCCCTGGGTTCAGTCTGGTCTGGCAAAAGATGCAGGCTCTTGTATGACCACAGCCTGGGAACATACATGTCATCTGCTGCTTTCATGATCTCTTGGACTTCTGGACCAGACTGCACTCCCTTAGCTATGGACTCCTCAGGCCACCAATTTTGCTGTAAAAGAATTGATGTCTGCCCTGGGGGTCAAAGGCTTCGCCAATTTCAGCTGTTTCTCCAGCGTTGCCTCCCTCTTTGTTTGGTTCTGAGCCCTTAATAAAGGAATTTTTGTTTTAATTATACTCGCCTATGTGTGTTTTCCTTCAATACGGACAGTCTGTTTGTGAGGAGGCATGTACATTTCAAAAATACAATGTGAAATTAACAAGAGAAACCAACACCAAGCAACCTCCTTGAGATTAAATAATACAAGAAAATAATGGTGTTGTGGTAACTTGACACACAAAACATACCCAAAAATATTCTGGATGTAAAATCCAAAAAAAAAAAAAAATTAACAACACAATCAGGCTTGAAAACAATACAAACCAAAAAAAATCTTTTTTGTCACATGTGACAAATCAAAATATATTGAGGGAATCACGATAAATAATAAAGAAAGAAGTTTGTGAGAAGTCTGTGTGAATATGAGCAGCAAAACTACTTAATTCTTCTAGCATTATAAAGAAGAAGAGAGTGTGCTGCATTAAACAATTTAAAACATTGCAGTGTGATGAAAGTGCTATATCCATTCCGAATGCTAATTTTACCAGACCGAGCTGTTCCATCTCGGAATTTCTTCTGAGGATGCGTGGCACTTTGTGCGTTTGAATTGGCCACACACGGTCGGAATTGACGCAATCGGATTTTGTTATCGGAAAATTTTATAGCCTGCTCTCAAACTTTGTGTGTCGGAAAATCCGATGGAAAAAGTCCGATGGAGCCCACACACGGTTGGAATTTCCGGTTACAAGCTCCGATCGCACATTTTCCGTCGGAAAATCCGACCATGTGTGCAGGGCATAACAGTTCGGTTAGCTGCTGTGTCCTTTGGCACTTAGCTTGTGAGCTCATTTTAATGAGTATACCACGAATGTAAGGTGGATGGGTTGTCAACTGAAGATACGTTCAAATCAAAATAGTCCTGTAAATTTGCTTGTTTTTGCTGAGTTAGTAGGAATTGATATTAGGTATAGATCGTTCCTCTAGTTGGTGGCAAAGGAGTTTACTGTTTTACCTCCTAACATCATGGAAATGGGCGTATGATCCGACCAAGTTATATAGTGTATTTCCGATTCAATGGCATCCTGAAGAAGCTGCTTGTCTCCTACGAATAAGTCAATTCTAGAGTAAGTACAGTGGGGCTTAGAAATGCCAAAAGACCTCAGAATTTGTATATTAAAGTGATTGTAAAGTCTCATTTTTTTATATAAAAATAACAAACATGTTATACTTACCTGCTCTGTTGTAGTGGATTTGCACAGAGCAGCCCAGATTCTCCTCTTTTCGGGTCCCTCTTCTATGATCCCGGCCCCTTCCTTCTGTTGAGTGCCCAAGCAGCTTGCTATTGGGGCAACCGAGCCGAGTCACAGCTCCTTGTGTCCAATCACACATGGAGCCCTGGCCCAGCCCTCTCTCTCCTGATTGGCTAGAAGACTTTGATTGACAGCAGAGGGAGCCAATGACGCCGCTGCTGTGCCTCAGCCAATCAGGAGGGAGAGTCTGATGGCTGAGATACTTGTGGACATCGATGGACAGACATGGGGCTCAGGTAAGTATTAGGGGAGCTGAGGGGGGTTGCTGCACACAGAAAGCTTTTTTTAAAGCCAGAAGTTTTTTTATCTTAATTCGTTCTCTGCATTAAGATAAAAGAACTTCTGACTTTACAACCGCTTTAAGGCATCAAATGCCTTAGCAAGATCTAGATGAAGTAAGTCTATAACTATAAAACATTATAGATTATATTGTTTATGTTGCAGTAATATAGCATGTAGGTAATATGCATTTGATAACTAAAATGAGCTTTGTTTAGGACCTGTTTTTATTTTGTGACCTACAGACCTACCTACAGAAAGCTAGAGTCTGGTTGTTGTGAGCAACATGTTCAGCTATTCTTGCTCCAGTTCTTTTAAATAAGCTCATATTCTGGGAAGTGCACTTGAGGTATTTGACATTTTTGCCTAAACGTTATTTATTTCCTCTTCACCCTGCTGGTTTGTTTTTCTAATTGCCAGTAACATTTTCTTCCTTCCTACTTTCCTTATCATGTGCATGCAATCCATCTCCCTTTGACCTATCACACTACAGAAGAAATACTGTAGCAACAAATCATGTGCTTAGAGCACTTAAGCAGACGGAGGTGTCATAATTCAATGTTGTGTTCTCTACAGAACAAGACAAAGCTGAATCCAGTGTTAGCATTCAGTAAAAGCCTGCTCTTTATATTCTGGTGCCTCAGAGACAGGAAAAATATTTTTTTTTCTTCCAAACTTAAAATTCTTTTGGATTGTCTAAACTAGCATTTTTCTTGCTATCACTTTCTAAAAATAATAATAATAATAATAATTGCTTGTTAGCACAATGTTTCCTGACTTTGGTCATTTTCTTTCCTCTAAAAAGCAAGCATTCTTGTGCTAATAGCAACCAGACTTCTTGGGTTACTTCCAGATCTCGACTTCAAAAATGACAGTCCTGGATAACAAAATATTTCATTTATGCTGCCCTGAAAAAGTGTGTGGTGGTGTGCTCATGGGATCCTGAAAAAGTGTGAATATTATAAATCTATCCAAACAATTTGAATGACTATGTTTTAGAAGCTTAAAAAAAAATCAGAACTTTAGGTAGCTCCCACCCCCTAACTGATGCCAGGGGTCTCAAAGTCAAAGTCTTAGGGGTATAACCAAAGGAGCACCTGGTCACACCACATACGACTATATTAGTAACAGTGAAAAAGCAAAAAATGTGGGACGGGACTTTACCCCTCAGCAAATGATCCACACATAAACATAAAATCCATATCTTTTTTTAGTGCACAAAAATTAAAAACAATGCTAAAAAGCACTGTGCATGACAATGAATTGCAATATATTTACACCCAGAAGAGGCTATATCAAGAACCAATTCACGCTGGTATATAACAGGCTTTACAGATAAGATAATAAAGCTGGTATCTTTAATATACATCTTGCCTCCTACTTAACATGTTTTGCATTGCAGCTTCATCAGGAGTTATGTGCTATAAACAAATAAACAATACAAAACATTAAATAACATTTCCTTAGATAATATGGAGCAAATGATTGATAAGACATGTGCAAAAGAGCAACATCTACATCAAAATGTATATATCAAGCAGTAAAGATCTAGGGGTATCTTTAACATACTAAAAATCCAGGTATGTTAGGGATGCTTCACATAGCCCAAACCATCCCTGGGGAGCCCACCCTCAGGGTAAATTCACTGACCCAGGTCAAAGTAAAGCACTGGCACAAGTTTCACTGAAAACACAAAAAAGTATTGTAAATGTATTTAGGATATTTACAACCCCCCAAGGTAGGCACCAAGAGATGCAGAGCATGATCAAAACAATACCACAAATATTAGAGAGATGGACAGCTCAGAGGAGAATAGCATATGCCAGGATCCAAGCCAGAAGGGAGTAAGTTCTAAAAAAAAAAGCCAAAATGTTTATAAAAGACCCTAGATTCAACTGCCCAAATATCAGCCTGTCCCTCCCTATATATCATATTAATTTAAAAAATGCGGGTATAATTACCAATCGCCAGTGGGAAATCTGTTATATCTAGTCCATCCTGTGTAATTATACTAAACCTGAATGGCCAGTTAAATTGTGCCTGTGGGTGGCTGCCACACCCACAATGCCAGTTCTGAGACAACACTCAGACAGCAGGAATGGTGGGAATGTACCACTGTGAATGAGCATCGTCCCCCTCCAAGATTGCAGCCTCTCCTGCACATTGCAGAGAACAGCCACCGTAGAGAGGGAGCACCCCAGAGACACAAACCAGGAAACATCCTACATGGAGACACCGCCAAAGCTGCACCAGTGTGAGAGGGAAAGAAAGGGGGAACCTACTGTTCTCGCATCTCCAACTGAGATTTGAGAACCCAAGCATGACCAGCATAAACATCCAATGCATGTTATAAACAATATATGCAAGAAAAGGTAGATGAAGTAAGATAAAGTTACAATTTTATTAATGTCCTGCACATGAGTCCAACAAAATTCTCCCAGTACATACATATGTGCATCAGTGCAAATAATAACATAACCTACTGTATATGTAAACATATGCACAACGCACATGTATAGATATAATCCTGTGATTACTATGGGTATAAAAATTCAACCCTGTTGTAAACATAACACCTAGAGGGGCCAATCCACAGCCCAAAGGGAATATTAAAAAAGGGTCAACATAAATTTGCCCAAAACCCAAAGAAAAATCACAAAAAACGTTGAAACTAATAACCTTATTGAGCACTGGAGAGTTAGTTGCATGCAAGAGCTGAATCCACTTTGTCTCCAATCACAGGCGCGCCTTACAGTATCCACATTACCCCCTCTAACTAAGGCTGGTACATGATCCAGTGCAAAAAAACATTTAATAACTTTTGATATTCGTGATACACGTCTTGATATAGGGTAAATGATCTTACTATTATTTATCAAATCAAATCAATTAAGTTGTGCACTTTCATGTTATTCATAGTGACTGTATGTTAATGGGTCCCAGTTTGAAAGTGATTTCAGGTTGAGATCCAATACATTTGGCTACACCCGAGTCCTCTGGATGCAGGTGCCTCTGAAGGACATCTCTAACCTCGGCATGCTTATTTAAGTATAGTTAGATTACTAGGAAAGTTGTAGATGGTGGGTGCTCAGTTTTGTCATAAATCAGAGCTTCCTGTGATTTTCAACAGGCCTTCTATAGCCCTATTTGATTAATCTACCATGCAATAGATTGGTGTGAATTATAAAATCCTCCTCCCTCGTGTAGTTGCATCAAAGACACAAGTATTGCCCATTCAGGATGTTCTTAGCAATGTGGGTTATAAAACTCTCAAGTTCACCCTTGGTGCCAGTCCAAATAATAAAAATATTGTCAATGTACCTGTGTCACACAAGGATAAGACACAGGTACATTGATGAGGAGTATTCAACTGAAAACAATTTCCTTTCCCACCCTCCAGGTACAGGTTAGCATACTATGAGGTTAAATACATCCCCATTTCCACTCGCTGCACCTGGAGGAAGTAGGAAGTAGGAACTATTGAAAATAAAATGATTACTAAGGCAATTCCAGCACACATGTATTATACTTAAAACAGGAACGGTCTGGTTTGCCCAAAAGACTAAATATTGCTTCAGGCTCTTCTCATGAGTAGTGATGGGCCAAACACCCTTTGGTGTGCCTGCACAGCCAATCCCATGATTAAGTCTACCTATGATGAAACATGTTGGGGGCGTGGCTGTGAGACGTGACATACAGCTCAGTTGAACTACACAGGAATCAGGAAGCTTTAGTGGACGGAGGAGCGGAGGAGAGCTGAAGGGAGGGTGAGATTGCAGTGTTACTGCAGCCCAGAGAAAGCACACCTCGGGTCCGCCGTGACCACCAGTTGTTTATTGTTTGAGTTTCACCTGTTTGAAGATTGCTTGAAGATTGATGTGATCCACAAATGATTTCTGCTGTTTTATCTTTTGTACAATGTGAGTGCATCAGTTGAAGATTGCAGTGGTTTTAATTAATAGTTTTGCTGGTTTACACTATTGGAGCACTTTATTTTTTTACATGTGGATCCATATAACAACTATCCTCCTGGACACGTATCTTGCCATTTCTACACCTGAGTGTGGTAAAACTAGCGTTTTGTGCCTTGCATGAAAATGCTGGCATTGTAATTCGGTGAGTGCATTTCTGGAGGGTGTGATTCACTGAGCACAGGGGTGAGGTGGAAGACACACGGAGACACTTAAATGTATGCAGCTGATTTACACTGGATGTGATCACAAGCAGTTCCTCTTGGATGGATCTGACACATATGGACTATTATTTGATGGTTTGAGATGTCACAGCATGAAATGTAGTGATTTCACAGAGTGTTGCACGTGAATGTCACAATTATTCATTTAGTGTGTGTTATTTGTAGATTAATAGCACTATTCATTTGCAGCACAAAACACAGTAGGAGGGTTCCACCACTATTGTGCTATACACAGTTGGTTATATTTTTTATTATTTGAAGCGCCCCATATTTGTTCCATGTGCCTCTAGGGGAATATTGGGCTCGCAGTGGCATGGTGGATTAAATATTTTTCTTGTATACTTTATAATTTAAAGGGGCAGCTGTTCCTATTTTATTTGTTTCTAGTAATTTGTCATGACTGTTGTATAACAGATGTGATTCTCATTACCTAAACACCCCAACCTCTTAACCTTATTCTAAACAATCAAGACCAGACCAGAGGGTTGGAGTTATAAAAGGCCGTAGCAGCCTACTTTATTAAACCATCAATACCATAACAAAAACACATCTGTTATTCAAAGATTCCTCATCTATCTAGCGTTGGTCTTTGCAGGAGATTCGTAAAACATCAGTAACATAACCATATTGCACTGCGGCCCTTCTCTTAATGAAATAATAGGCCTCAAGCCGACAAGCTGGCTCAGAGACAACCAATGACCGCAGTGCCCCCATTAACACTTTCCGTCTAACCTCCGTTATCCGGAAACCACCATCAGTACCATCAGGACCATAGCAACGCTAGTTCCCGAAATTCACATTGTGCCATATCTTCTTTTCCTTGCAAAGACCAAAACGCCCGCCACTGCTACGACATCCAACTTCCACGAACCTGCTTTGGAAAAGAAAAAGAGAAAAAAAAAAAAAAACAAAAACCACACAACCAAAACTACCCAATTCACTTTTCCAATTTTTATTTTTTTATTTTTTTTTTTTTTATTTAGGGAGGGTGGGCGGGAACTTTCCCCCACGCTTGTGATGACTCATCAGGGCGGGGACAGAATTTAACACCTTCCCTGGCCCCTCCCCCTCAGCACCAAACATTTTCCCTTTCTCATGATACCATCTCCCTGTTAACCCTGTCATGTCCGCCCTTCGCCTATGTATTTCTTACTTTGCTCCGGGCTTCTCTTGACTGTTGTATAACAGATGTGATTCTCATTACCTAAACACCCCAACCTCTTAACCTTATTCTAAACAATCAAGACCAGACCAGAGGGTTGGAGTTATAAAAGGCCGTAGCAGCCTACTTTATTAAACCATCAATACCATAACAAAAACACATCTGTTATTCAAAGATTCCTCATCTATCTAGCGTTGGTCTTTGCAGGAGATTCGTAAAACATCAGTAACATAACCATATTGCACTGCGGCCCTTCTCTTAATGAAATAATAGGCCTCAAGCCGACAAGCTGGCTCAGAGACAACCAATGACCGCAGTGCCCCCATTAACACTTTCCGTCTAACCTCCGTTATCCGGAAACCACCATCAGTACCATCAGGACCATAGCAACGCTAGTTCCCGAAATTCACATTGTGCCATATCTTCTTTTCCTTGCAAAGACCAAAACGCCCGCCACAGCACCCAAAGGTAACAACCTTACCTTTTGGTGCACCTCCACACCCGAATAGCTCTCTGGATACCGTCCTGCAGTCCCAATACCCACAGATCAATACCCACATCATTTTAAATGAACGCCATCTCTCCTCAAGTACCTCCTAGTTTCGAACTCTAATTCCAAATGCCTAATAGCCAATCCCCCATTCTTCACTATGAACTTACTCACCTCCCGGTTAATCCTCCTCCGTGCCCTATTAACACCCTCAACCGACCTGGCAATCCTCCATGTTGTCCGAGCCACCATGTCCGACCAAACTATAACCATCTTTGGGAACTCCTGCATCCAACGCCAGACATCAAATTTGATGTCCCGCGATATATCCACCATAGATCTCACCCCCAAATCATTGCCCCCTAAATGCAAAACTAAAACATCTGGTGCCCTGTCCCCAAGCGCATAACGCTGCACCTCAGAAATCAATCTTCCCCACAACATACCCGGGAATCAAAAACCACTTAATGCAGGCTTCCTGCCTATGAAAACCCATCTGTCTACCTTCACATCTCACATCTCCCCTCCTGGCCCCGCAGCTCACAAAGGAATGGCCCAATATCCAAACCAGGCCTGCCGCTGAACCTGTAAAGAAAATAACACAAAAACAATACCCATGATCACCAGTATTCTGCAAACCTAACCCCCAATATGAACAGGATTCTTCCCAATTAACATTTTACAGCCCCACCACCAGATAAGGCCTAACATGTATCTGGAACCTCCGCGATTCCCACCGCCCTATGCGTTTTACAGCCTCTGCATCCATCCCCTTTCTAGCCGCCTCTGTCGCAGCCCCAATCCGAAAGGAATGAGACGAAAATTCCTTCTCATTCAAACCCCAAGCCCTCAAACATTTCCTAAATACGGCCACAAATTGATAACGTGATAACGGAACCCCATCGAAATGCACCAACAAGGGACCCCCCTTTTGGCGGATACCCATAAATCCCTTAACCGCTTCCACTGGGCACAATGCCGAACCCGGCACTGGGAAACCTGCACCAACCTCCCTTTACCCATTTGATCCGTCTTTGACCTACGAAAATATAACCACAAAACATCCTCTTCGCATGTCACCTCCTGTATCCCAATTCCCCCTTGTACCTTCTTTGACGGACTAACCAATTCCCCAATACGAAATGCCCCGAAGAAAGCCAGCAAAAATACCGCCGTAAACATGGTGCACTCGTAGGCAGAGGAACAAACCCTCACCAACTGTGCTACCATACCTGTTAAAATCTGAAAGGTTATCGGTCTCCCGGAGTCCGTACGAACCACCGATCGCCAATAGCCTTTCATCGCCTGCCTCACCCAGAAATCCTTTGTAAAGTCAGGCTGGCCTTGTAATTTGAACAAAAACGCTAAACCCGCTAACTGCTTATGCAGTGCCGATGCAGGCACTCCCTCCTCCATCATTCTCGCAACGTAATACAACACCAGGAGCCCCACTGCACCATCCACCGACTCATCACCCACCTCTTGCACGAAACGCCTGCCCCTCATGCCATACTTTCGAGTATGCTGACCAGGTCACCTCACTCACCGAGTTCCTGATCCATCCGGCGACGAAGCCAATGCTATCCCCCACAACCATTCGGGACAAAGCACCCCGTGCCGCTCCGCCTCCGCCGCGGAACCTGTCCCACTGGAAGCGAGACAGCGCATCAGCGATAACATTCTCCACACCCGGGAGGTGTACTGCATGAATGAAAGCATTCAACTGCAAACATCTAAAACCAAGTGTTGTAACAACCTAATCACTGGCGGGGATGATGCAGTAATCCTGTTAATCACTTGCACCACCTAAATTGTCCCCATGAAACCACACTTTTCGATCCTTAAAGGCCCCACCCCACAATACAACTGCTAACACCACCGAAAACAGTTCCAGCAGCACTAGGTTTTTTGTACAACCCGCTTCAATCCATTCCCGCGGCCATGGACCCGCACTCCACTGCCCGTGCAAGAACGCCCCATAACCTGTGGAACCGGCCGCATCCGTGAAACAGTTCGAGGTCAAAGTTGCTGACTGGCTCCGACCTCCATAGCGCCCGTCCATTAAAGGATTCCAAAAGGTATGCCATACCCTCAAGTCCTCCCTGTGTTCTTTTCTCAATCTCACATAGTGCCTTGGGGACTGAATACCAGCTGTGCTAGCCACTAGCCTGCGGCAAAAAACCCTCCCCATTGGCAAAATGCAGCACGCAAAATTAAGCTTACCTAATAGCGATTGCAAATCTCGAAGCTGAACTTTGCGCAACCCAATCATACCTGCGATTTCCCTTTTTAGGTCCGCCAACTTATCTTCTGGTAACCTACATTCCATTGCCACCGAGTCCAGGACAATGCCCAGAAAACTGATGACCGTACTAGGTCCTTCCGTCTTCTCGGGTGCCAATGGAATGCCAAACCTATCCGCTATGTGCTCCAGCGATGCCAGGAGCACCGCGCAGATTCTGGAAGCAGCTGGTCCTATGCAAAAGAAATCGTCCACATAGTGGATAACCAAATTCATGCCTGACACATCCCGTACTACCCATTCTACAAAAGAACCGAACTGTTCAAATAATGCGCACGACACAGAGCAACCCATCGGCAAGCATTGGTCCACATAAAATTGGTTATTCCAATGGCATCCCAGCAACCGGAAACTATCCGGGTGAACCGGAAGAAGCCGAAAGGCTGACTCCACATCTGCCTTAGCCATTAACGCTCCCTTGCCGTAACGCCGTACCCACCCCACCGCAGCATCAAATGATGTATAAGACACTGAACAATCTGCCTTATCAATTGCATCATTCACCGATCCCCCTTTCAGTAAGGAAAGGTGATGAATGAGCCTAAACTTATTCCGTTCTTTCTTTGGCACCACCCCCAACGGGGATACTACCAAATCGGCAAAAGGCGGTAATGGGAAAGGACCCCCCATTCTCCCCAAAGCAACCTCCTTATTTAGTTTCACCGAAACCACGTCCGGATGTCGCATTGCTGTCCTCAAATTGTGCGGAACGGGGGGAACAACCTCTAAATTACACGGAATCCTAAAACCTACTGTAAAACCTGACTCAACAACCTCGCCGCCTCCCTGTCCGGATACCTACTTAGGAACGGCCGCATTCTGCCCACCTTCACCGGAGTCCTCCCTCTAGTTTCCAGCCTCTCCAGCGCGGCCTTTTCCCTGTTTAAAGCATCTGTACACCGGATGAGTTCCTCCGCACCCAGAACATTCATGCTTGTACTAACATGCACCTCCAAACTTACAGGTCCCTGAATTATATTGCCAACATACCCCTTTTTTGTTTTCGGCCGATTGTCCATGGGCCGAAGGTCCACCGGCCCCTCCTGGAAAAAACTGGCTGGGAGCCCTCGGTGACGTCATCAGGCGCATCCACAAGCTGATGTCCTTGTGATCCCATCTCAATTCTGGCCTTACCGCTCTGCGTTGACGAAATCATACCGCAGCCATCCTGTACCGCCATAAACCCTGTAGGCCTCCCCTATAGCATCCTGGTAGCAGAAGATCCCCGAACAATGTTCGGGATTCTTCTCCCCTATGACACTTGCCATTATCGCGAACGCATGTAACCAGTTCCTCGTCCTCCTTCTTGGATCATCCGGTTTTACCCTGTCCAGGTTACATTTTTCTAAAGGCAGCAGGGAAAATATCTCAACGTACTCACCTTTCCACAGTTTTTCCCGCACCTCCTGTTTCAGATGAGCTCCCAGTGGTCCCTCAAAGCAGACATATACTTCACATTTTGCTGCATCTCCCAAACTGGCGATGTCCTGCCTCCCCTCTGCCTTTGACGTCCCCTGCGGGGAACTACCCACCGTTGACGCCACAGCAGGAGCAGGGATTTCAGGCGCAACAACTGGCACCACCGAGCTCCCTCCAGCCGCACCGGCATCCCCGGCACTCCCAACTTGCGAGACCCATGCCGATGCTGGCCCAGCTGCGACTCTTTCCGCACTCTCAACTTTCTGTACCAGTTCCTTTCTTCCGGCCAAAAAAACCCCCATAACCCCAGCAGCCCCCCCGGACGGTCCCGAAACCCCCCGCACCCGGAGCGGACCCAGCTAAGCCACTACTAACCCCAACAGTATCAGACATTCCCACAACATGCATAGAAGAAGGTAACTTACCCGGCTGCACAGGCGTGGACCCATCAGCCGATCGTCCGTGTTCCTCCGACCGCACGCTCCCGGTTAATGGCCCCGCCTCCTCATCAGCTCCAGACTGTTTTCTTAGGGACCTCAGCTCCAATCCTTCTTCCTCCTCAGATGATGGCCCACCAGGCGATGCAGCCCTGGTTGCCGCTAGAACTGCTGACCTCCGACCCTGCCTCCGCTCAGCATAGCCCTCTGATAATTTTGTACAGCCTTGCCAGGACCAGTGCATTGAACCTCAGTCCTGCCAGCCTCCGCTCTCCCATGCACCATCCTGATCTCCTCCCACGATCGTTCTCTGTTCGGTCCCCTGCTGCAGTGTTAGAAAGCCCAGGGACTGCCACCATAGCCCTCTGCTCCATGTGTCCTGTCCCCTGTGATGCCATCCTCCTCTGCCAGCGTGTCCGGTCTCCTGATGGTGGGGGAGGGGCCCGCACTCGCACTGTCCCTGCGCCTTGTAGGCCGCATGTTCCCCCCAGGGGCCTGCAGTGAGCTGCTCGATCCCCCCTGCTGTCCTAGAACACTAACCGGGCTCCCCCTGTCCACTAACGCTGCCCGCTTTGCCGCCGGACCCGACAGGGTCCCAACAGAATCACCACCCCCCACCCTCCGCTGCGGTCCCGCATTGCGGTCCGGGGAGAACCGCTCCGGCGGTCTGGACCTCCGTCCCCTCGTACCTGGCAAAGGCTCAGAGCCATGTCCCCAGAGTGTCCTGTAGCCATGAAGCCCCCTGCACAGCTGCCTCCTCCCTAAGCTGGAACAAGATCTTCTCCACATCAGCCATGCTGTCTGCTTCCTGGAACTTTCCCCCACGCTTGTGATGACTCATCAGGGCGGGGACAGAATTTAACACCTTCCCTGGCCCCTCCCCCTCAGCACCAAACATTTTCCCTTTCTCATGATACCATCTCCCTGTTAACCCTGTCATGTCCGCCCTTCGCCTATGTATTTCTTACTTTGCTCCGGGCTTCTCTTTATATTTCATGCACACCATTTAGCACTGGTCAACACTAATTGTGAGATTAAGGAATTGATTTTTTTGAATGTTCACCACTTAATACTGGTTTACATCACTAGTTTTGTTTATTTACATTGGCGCGGTGGGGGTATCTGTTTGTTGGAAGGGCGCTCTAGTGAGGATACCCAGTTTTTATTATAAACTATCCAGAGCTGTCATACACACATTGGATCTTCAGTATATGTCCACTATAATTCTATTCATTAATGCATACTGATAATAGTGAGGAACTGAACTAAAATGCACAATGGAAAAGTTATTAAAAGAGTAAATCCCTCTAATAAACGCTGTCAGAGCAAACCCATATTTAACACCACCTTGGGTGGTTTTATTGTACATCTTGTATTTTGAACAAGTCAATAGGATCTGGTTATCTGTTGGTATCCACTCTCCATTAAAGTAAAAGGGAAAAAAATGGGTTCTTTTCACATAATACATATCCCATTATGCCAGGGAAATGCTGGTATGCTGGTATATTTAGCTAATAGTGTACCACCCCTTATCCTTCAGCCTTCTCAGAATTGCTCCAGAACTACCTACAAGAGTATATGTTGATTCCTTGTTGGAAAAAAAAAGATAATTTACTGAACAACAATTGTATGTATCAGGAAGCAGCATATCTACCACATGATTTCTTAACAACCCTAGCAGCATTAAGGGTTTATCTTGCTGCCTTTGTTTGTAATTGTAACCATAGTGTCTAATCCTTCTCACCAATAAATCTTTTAAGCAACCTTAAACATATATTCAAAGTATTAGCGATTTAGATAATAATTTCTTAACTAAATTACAGACTCCAAGAAGAGGATCAGTTTCTGTATATTATAGGCTCAATTCACATAACTAACACATGTCAAAAGAATCCTTTTTTTTTCTACAAAAAATGAGTTATTTTTAAACCAATGGGTCCAATGAGTTTTGAGAAATTATAGTCACGTGGGCAAGAAAAAGATTCCTCTGTTGGTGTTACAGCTTAATGAATTGAACCTTACCTTGGTTCCTTAACCACTTCAATACAGGATATTTTCACCCCCTTCCTGCCCAAGCCAATTTTCAGTTTTCAGCGCTGTTGCAATCTGAATGACAATTGTGCGGTCATGTAATACTTTACCCAAATGAAATTTATATAATTTTTCCCCACAAATAGAGCTTTCTTTTGGTGGTATTTGATCATCCCTGCGGTTTTTATTTTTTGCGCTATAAACAAAAGAAGAGCGACAAGTTTGAAAAAAAAAACACAATATTTTTTACTTTTTGCTATATTAAATATCCCATTTTTTTTTTTTAAACAAATTTTTTCCTCAGTTTAGGCCGATATGTATTCCTCTACATATTTTTGTTAAAAAAAAAATTGCAATAAGCGTATATTAATTGGTTTGCGCAAAAGTTATAGTGTCTACAAAATAGGGGATAGTTTTATGGCATTTTTTTTTTTGTTTTGTTTTTTTTTACTAGTAATGGCGGCGATCTGCGTTTTTTACCGTGACATTGAGGCGGACAGATCGGACACTTTTGACACCATTTTGGGACCATTCACATTTATACAGCGATCAGTGCTATAAAAATGCATTGATTACTGTATAAATGTCACTGGCAGGGAAGGGGTTAACACTGGGGGGCGATCAAGGGGTTAAATGTGTTACCTAGGGAGTGATTCTAACTGTAGGGGGAGGGTACTCACAAGGGGAGGAGACCTCTGTACTGGGAACACACCATCGGTCTCCTCTCACCTGACAGGACGTGGATCTGTGTTTGTGTGTTTACACACACAGATCCAAGGTCCTGCTCTGTTATTTGGCAACCGTGGGTGCCCGGCGGACATCAAGGCCAACGGGCACGTGCATCGGCTCCTGAGTGACATGGCAGGCACGTGCGCCCCCCAGATAGCAGGGAAGCCCAGGACGTCATATGACGCTGGCCCAGGATAGGAGATCCCTCCTGCGGACGTCATATGATAGTGGGTGGGATGTGAAGTAGTTAAAGCGGTTGTATACTGCTGAACATTTTTTATATTTTTTTCGTCCTGCAAGGTAAAGGTATAATGTGCTAGTATGCATCGCATACTAACACATTATGTGAAACTTACCTTAAAATGAAGCTGTTCCAGCACCACAATGTTAGCTGCTTCCATTTTCACCCATCTTGCTTTCGGGTTCGCGGGCTCCATCTCTGTGATTGGTCAGAGATGCGATGACGTCACTCCTGTGCATGCTCAGAAGGAATGGCACCCTGTGGCCGTTTCTTCAGAGCGCACGCGCTAGTGATGTCACTGGCTACATGTAATGTAAATATCTCCTAAACACATTGTGTTTAGGAGATATTTACACTACCTATAGATTTATGGGGACAAGGGCCTCATCCCCACAACCCTTGCCCAGTGGTTGCGGGGGGGGGCTTATCAGAATCTGGAAGCCCCCTTTACCAAGGGGGAGCCCCCAGATCCCGCCCCCTTATGAAAATGGGAATGGGGTAAATTGTACCCCTACACATTCACCAAAAGTGTCAAAAAGTAAAAACAACAATACACATTTTTTGACAATTCCTTTATTAAAAAAAAAAGTGTCCCACGATGTCCATTCATTTTCAATCACGGCGCAGACGGACCCGAAAAATAGAAAAAAAAACTGAAAATACTGTCTCCGTGGGAGGCCTCCTGGCAACTTCTGTCTTTTCACTGTGACAGCTGCTATATAGGCAAGGGCGGGGCCACCCACTGATGTAACCGGATGACCCCGCCCCCTCTGACGGCACATGATGTCAAAAGGGGCAGGCTCACTCGGTTACGTCACCAGGAGGCCCCGCCCTTGCCTATATAACATCTGTAACAGCCTGAGACAGCAGTTTGCAGCATGCCTCCCATCGAGGCGGAGCTTTTTTTTCTTTCTATTTTACGGGTCCATCTGCACTGTGATTGAAGATGGTTGGACATCGCCTTAGTGATGACGACAGACGCCAGTTCTTTCCGCTGGGGCACCCACTTGGAGGAAGCCTTGGCTCAGGCGACTTGGTCTCCAGTGGAAGCCAGACGGACCTAGAATCAGAGGGAGCTCCTAATGATTCAGAGACCTTCCAGTCTTGGATAAAAGGGCAGCACCTGCAGGCACGGACAGACAATGCGGCAGCTGTTGCATATATAAACAAGCAGGGGGGACCAGGAGCCCTGCTCTGCAGTTTATAGCAAGCGAGATTTTAATTTGGGCCTAACTAAACCTGGCTTCTTTGACGGGCATTTATTTAAAAGGGACTCAGAATTCACTGGGGGATTTTCTCAGCCGCCAATGAATAAGACAGGATGAATAGATGGACATTGCGGGACACTTTCCTTATTTTTTTTTTTATAAGTTAAAAATTGTGTGTTTTGTTTTTTAAGTTTTGACACTTTTTTTGGTGAATGAATGGGTATGGGGTACAATGTACTCCATACTCATTCACATAGGGGGGCGGGATCTGGAAGCCTCCTTGTTAAAGGGGACTTACAGATTCTGATAAGCCCCCCGCCCGCAGACCCACACAACCACAGGGCAAGGGTGGTGGGAATGAGGCCCTTGTCCCAAGCCCACTTTAGAGAGGTCTCAGAGGCTGTTCTGGAAGATGAAAGGAGAAAATCGGAGTTAGACTTATGCCGCGTACACACGACTGGTTTTCCCGTCGGAATAAACTGTCTTGCATACATACGATCACACCAAAGTCCGACCGTCAAGAATGCGGTGACATACAACACATACGACGGGACTAGAAAAAGGTAGTTCAATAGCCAGTAGCCAATAGCTTCCGTCTTGTACTTGCTTCAGAGCATGTGTCGTTTTTGGTCCATCGGAACAGCATACAGACGAGCGGTTTTCCCAACAGGAATTGGTTCCATTGGAAATATTTATAACATGTTCTATTTCTAGGCCCGTCAGAATTTTTGAAAAAAAAAGTCAGATGAGGCATACACACGATCGGAATATATGATGAAAGGCTTCCGTCTGACTTTTTCTGTCGGACATTCCGTTTGTGTGTTCACGGCATTACCGGTAACTCTTTTCCCAGGAGTCTTCCAGGACAGCCTGGTTTTCCACCCGGTGTTTTTTTTTTTTTTTTTTTTTGACTGGTGTTGGAGGTATATACTGAGGTTGTGCTATTGTGTTATGTCTTTCAGAGCCTTCTTGTGGAAACTGAAGAGGGAGGCCTGGAGGACCAACTTTAAGCAATTTGGGTGTACATGTTTCCTGTCCCAGAGGGAGGAGTCCTATGTCTCAGAGGTTGTCCTGGAAGACTCCTAGAAAAAGAGTTAACATTAATTTTAACTGTAACTTTTTTTTCTTTACTTTTTAGATAGAGTAGGGAAGGGTTAAAGCTCATATCTTATTTTTTGTAAGCCTATGTCTTAACTTCCTGCCCTGGGAATGCAACAAAAAATGAGTGGAAATCTCTCCAAAATGAATGGAATTCCCTTCTTATGCCCCGTACACACGGTCGGATTTTCCGATGGAAAATGTCCGATCGGAGCGTGTTGTCGGAAATTCCGACCGTGTGTGGGCTCCTTCGGACATTTTCCATCGGATTTTCCGACACACAAAGTTGGAGAGCAGGAGATAAAATTTTCCGACAACAAAATCCGTTGTCGGAAATTCCGATCGTGTGTACACAAATCCGACGGACAAAGTGCCACGCATGCTCCGAATAAATAAAGAGATGAAAGCTATTGGCCACTGCCCCGTTTATAGTCCCGACGTACGTGTTTTACATCACCGCGTTTAGAACGATCGGATTTTCCGACAACTTTGTGTGACCGTGTGTATGCAAGACAAGTCTGAGCCAACATCCGTCGAAAAAAATCATAGGATTTTGTTGTCGGAATGTCCGAACAAAGTCCGACCGTGTGTACGGGGCATTAGAGTTGTCACAGAAGCAGGTGTCCATATTGAAGGATTTTTCCTTCCTGATTGCTCTGATTGAAAATGTCCCTGTAATTTCTGTTTAAATGAAAATGATCATGCAGGTAAATAGAGTGGTGAGTCTTCCCAGAAAGAGGAAGGGGTGTTGACTGCAATAAAAACTTGTCAAAGGGTCTAACCCTTTACTACTTTATCTAACAATAAGAAAAAAAAAATAGCCTTTACTTACACTTTTTCGTAACATATTTGTAGCACCCTCTAGCTTATTGTAATATATATATTTTTTTGGTAGTATAGGTAAATTTAGGCAGCCAAGCCTGTGTTTGAATCTGGGTCAGGGTAAATGATCCAGGGATGCTGGAATGACTCATCAGGCAGCATCTCGGGTCCCCCCCACCCTACTTCCTAGAACTTTGCAGAAACTTCCAGAAGAATAGGAGGGAGGTTAGGAGGAGCTGCCTGAAGTATTGATGAGGGCCCCAACCAATCCCACGACCAAATGGGCTGGGACCTCTTAAATACTCTGAGTCAGGCCAGCAGGAGCAGAGGAGCTCGGGTGGAAGCTGGTGATGGAGTGCTGAGGAGGCTGTCGGAGGCCCTTGATGGGAGCCCCCTATTCTGGGAGGGGGGACCTCGGGCCTGGGGCTTGGGTGCAGGAGGGATCCTCTCACATCACAAGGAGGAGTCCTGTCCAGTGGCAAGGGAGCAGGTGTGAGGACAGCTGGAGATGGATATCTCCAGGGAGAAGACAGCCAGGTGGCTGGTGAGTGAGACATTTGGGGAGAACTGAGACACAGTCTGGGAGGACTGAGGAGTGGCAGTCTGAGATGGTTGTAGAGTCAGTTTGAGAGGACCGTGGAAGATTAGCCAGGAGGGCTAGTGAAAGGGGCAGCTGCAGCCAGGCGGGCTGACAGAGCCTGAAGAGGGGCTGCTGCACACTGAAAGGCAGCTGCACACTGGGACTTTTCTGCACACCAAAGGGACCCGCAGTCCCTGCCTATAAAGGGCTGTTACTGGATCTGGCTGAGTGCCCTGTCAGATCCCCCAAACAGTGTTCCAGCTAGGTATGAGTGTTTCTGCAAGCAAGATCTGTGCAGTTGGCATAAGAGGAGTGTATATATGGACTGTACAGGCAGTCCCCGGGTTATGAACACAATAGGGACTATAGGGTTGTTCTTAAGTGGAATTTGTGTGTAAGTCGGAACAGTGCATTTTTAAGTGTCACTTCAGCCTGTGCAGGGATGTGGGATGTTCCGGGCACTTCTGGGCATGCAGTTATGTTACCCGGGGCTCTTCTGGCTATGCAGTACAAGTAGTACTGCAGTGTGGGATGTGTCCGGCGCTGCAAGGTAGCTGCTCAGAGGTATCCAGGACCAGCATGGAGCACAAACAGCTGGCATTGAAGTCCGTTTGTAAGTAGGAGTCGTTCGTAACTCGGGTGTTCGTAACTCGTCCCCAAAGAGTTTCATTTGCTGATGAGTCAAGTGGCCATCTCATAATATTCCTATCACTATCCAAGTTTAATACCCCTAATAAACAAAACAAAGTTGCCGGACTGTTTCCTGACTCAAGTGTGCTGTGGAAGTTCGGTGTGTCTGGCTGTGTAGGGTGGGGAATCCCTATTCACCAGCGGCCCCTACGGGGGTAGCGCTACATTTATAAAGTAGTGAATGTTAAGAATTTGGTAACTTGCTGAGGTACCATATCCGAACAATAGCATAAATGTGTTGCAATAAGAACGCATGGACTAAAACAGTACCACACCATAGTAATTATTTTGTAAAAACTAGATAGATAGAAAGATAGATAGATAGATAGATAGATAGATAGATAGATAGATAGATAGATAGATAGATAGATAGATAGATAGATAGATAGATAGATAGATAAAGATTATATATATATATATATATATATATATATATATATATATATATATATATATATATATATATGTATCTATCATAATTGGTAAGGGTTAAGCAGGAGGGGTATAAGAAAACAAATTTGTATATTTTAGTATATTTTACAAATAAATCACTGAAATTTAAAACGCATACAGCAAAAAGATTTACCAGCATTAAATGTTTGGTGAATGTCACATTTACTGCTTTATCAATATACCCCTAAATAAGGTTTTGGGTAAAAAAATAAAAAAGGGCAATCTGCAATGTGTTAGAAAAATATACAAAAAAAAAAGTGAATAATCTCATAAACTTTAAGAGCAGAATATTAAAAATAATACAACGTTGTTTCTCCCAAATAAGTCAGTGTACTGTATTAACTGTATACAGTGCAAGTATTTTCTTACCAATCACTGAGCTCAGGTCCTGAAAAGTGTCCTGAATCCTGTTTAGGAGGTGAAGTGTAGGCTTTAATGTTTCTGTTGTTCTGTTTATCTTTTTGCAGAAAGTTCTAATGAGATCTTGCATTAGTGGAATTAGTGCGAAGATCAATTCCTCTACATTTTCCTTATTTTTAGGGGAAGCTTCCTCTAGTACATCTTGCACATGGTTATTGAATTGTTTAATCTGTGTCAAAATCAGAAGAAGATGATGAATCTGATCCTCAGTATTTGTGGTGTTAGTGGATAACGATTCCATTCTGGCTTTATATTGATGTGATCCTGTGGCCGGCTGCCTCTATTCAGGTAGCAGGGAAATCTGAAATGTGGTTTTGGTCCACAGTCCTCTGCCTGTTTTAATGACCCAGCCAGTCCTGCTCTGACCTGCCAGTCATTGAGTTTCTATGGACAGCAGTTACTCCAGTAACAGGAAGGAGTGGCAGCACAGTACACAGATTTCAGCTAGTGATTGACTTCCTCTACAGTAAGTCATTTTACTGCATGACATAAGCTTTCTTTAAAGTATTTATTTTCCTATTGCAACACTGGGAAGTCTTCTTTTGTAAACACCTGAACTCAGAAACAAGGTGCTAGCCTATCCCTAATCTGGTTGTATTGTGTGATCTGAGATGCAAGAGCTTTGATCAGCTGGACAGAAAACTTTTCTTTGTTTACCCTGCAAAACAAGTATGTAGTAATCTTATGTAGAAATGTCAAATTTATACTGCTTTGGTTTGCTAACTGTGTAATTTCTCTAGTGTGGTACTTGCCAATGAGTTCAGTAGAGCCAGGTAGTCTTGTTTTACCCTACGTTCATACCTATGCGTTTTTTAGTGCGTTGTGCAGTTTGCAGAAATGAACTACAGTCCATATAACATGGTTTCCTATAGTACACATTCACATCTATGCATTTTTCGTCCGATGCATTTTTGGAAAGGGTCAGGGAGCCGCACCAAAAATGCAAGTGTTGCATTTTTTGATGCCGGCCGTCACAGCCTTAACAACTAATGAGTCATCAGCTGGCAGCCCCCAAACCCAAAGCACCTTATCTCCATGTTGATGGGGACAAGGCCCTCTTCCCCACAACCCTGGGCTGTTGTTGTGGGGGTCTGCGGGCACAGGGCTTATCGGAATCTGGAAGCCTCCTTTAACCGTTTCCTGACCAGCCGCCACAGGCTCCCCTGGGTGAGCCGTCGTAGCTGTACGCTTGCTCTTTAACCACTTGCCGACCAGCTGCTGCAGTTGTACTTCGGCAGAATGGCATGGCTGGGTGAAGCGACATTATGTAACGTTGCCCAGGGGGGCCACTAGCCGCTGCTCGCCTCCGGAGCTGATGCGAGTGCCCGGTGGTCACGATCACCTCCGGGCTCCTGCGATCGCTGCTGACACACGAAGAACCAGGATCTGTGTGTGTAAACACACAGTTTCTGGTTCTCTGAGGAGAGAAGAGACAGATCATCTGTTCATACAAAGTATGAACAGCGATCTGTCATCTCCCCTACACAGTTCCCTCCCCCCTCCAGTTAGAACACAGTTAACCTCTTGATCACCCCCTAGGTGATCAAATACCACCAAGAGAAAGCTCTATTTGTGGGAAAAAAGGGACGTTAATTTAGTTTGGGTGCAACGTCGCACGACCGCGCAATTGGCAGTTGAAGCGGCGCAGTGCCGAATTGCAAAAAGTGCTCTGGTCAGGAAGGGGGTAAATTCTTCCGGGGCTGAAGTGGTCAACAAGAGATCTTGCACCCCGCCCCCCATGTGAATTTGTATGGGTAGGGTACCCCTACCCATTCACTAAAAAAGTGTAAATGAAATAAAGACACATCAAGAGTTTTTGACAAGTCCTTTATTAAAAAAAAACAAAAAAAAAATGTCCCACCGATGTAGAGCCATTGTCAATCACAATGCCCGCCGCCACCACTGGACTTGAAAAGAAAAAAAAGCTCCGCTCACGACGATTGCTCCCGAAGTTTGCCTGCTCCACTCTGTGACATTTCTTAAATATCTAAGGGGTGCCCCGCTGACAGCTGATGACTCATCGGCTGTTAAGGACGCGGCGGCCAGATTCCCGGCCCGCTCCTTAGCAACCAGTTATATACAGTGTATTTACAGACAAAAGAAATGCAAAATGCATGAAAACTGCATGCAAAATTGCATCAAAAACACGGGTTTAAAAATGCAAAACACCGCAAAATGCACCTGAAAACCGCATGAACCGCAACCGCATCGATATGAACCTAGACTTAGGGCTTGTTGACCCAATTTTATTTACAGGAAAAAGTAAAAAGAAGTCAAAAACAAATGGTTGCCCTTGCAGGTCTTTCCACCATTTCAAAACGCAAAGAAAATGATTTTAACCACTTCAGACCTGGAAGATTTGGCTGCTCAATGACCAGAGCTTTTTTTGTGATACGGCACTGTGTTGCTTTAACTGACAATTGCGCAGTCGTGAGATGCTGTACCCAAACAAAATTGACGTCCTTTTTTTCCCACAAATAGGCTTTCTTTTGGTGGTATTTGATCATCTCTGAGGTTTTTATTTTTTGCGCTATAAACAGAAAAAAGAGCGACAATTTTGAAAAAAAACACAATATTTTGTACTTTTTGCTATAATAAATATCCCCAAATTTTTTTTAAAAAAAAGCACATTTTTTTCTCAGTTTAGGCCGATATGTATTCTTCTACGTATTTTTGGTAATAAAAATCGCAATAAGCATATATTGATTGGTTTGCGTGAAAGTTATAGCATCTAAAAAACAGAGGATAGATTTATGGCATTTTTATTATTATTTTTTCTTTTACTAGTAATGGCAGCGATCTGTGATTTTTATTGTGACTGACACATCGGACACTTTTGAGAAATTTTTTGGATGATTGACAATTATAAAGCGATCAGTGCTATAAAAATGCACTGATTACTGTATAAATGTCACTGGCAGGGAAGGGGTTAACACTAGGGGGCGATCAAGGGGTTAACTGTGTTTCCTGACTGTGTGCTCTAACTGTAGGGGGAGGGGATGACAGATCATTGTTCCTCGTTATTCCTAGCTATTAGGAACTCACGATCTGTCTCTCCTCACAGAACAGGGATTTGTCTGTCCTGCCTCTCATGCCCACGATCGGTCGTGGCCAGCGGTCATCGCGACCGTCGGCCACGAGCATTGGTACCCCCGTAGTGCAGCGCCACGCATGCCTGCTATCCCGCTTCAAGGAGCTGACGTATAGCTACGACGGCTCGCGGAATCGTTAGAGAGAGAGCAACAATTCTAGTACTAGACCTCCTCTGTAACTCCTAAACACGTAACCTGTAAAAAAAATTAAAGCGTTGCCTAAGGAGATTTTTAAGTTCTGAAGTTTGACGCCATTCCACAAATGTGTGCAATTTTAAAACATGACATGTTAGGTATCCATTTACTCAGCGTAGCATCATCTTTCATAGTATACAAAAAAATCGGGCTAACTTTAGTGTTGTTTTTTTTTTCTTTTTTTATTCATGAAACGTTTTCATTCCCCCAAAAAATGCATTTGAAAAATTTGCTGCGCAAATACCTTGTAACATAAAAAGTTGCAATGACCACCATTTTATTCCCTAGGGTGTCTGCTAAAACTATATATATATATATATATAATTAATGTTTCGTCATCTGGAGCGGCTCCAGATGAGGTCTTGATGACGAAATGCGTAGGGGAAGCATCTAGCATCTTTAAATCACTTCTGGTTCCGGCCGTGGAACGTGAATCGTCCCGGCTTCCTGTGTTTTTAAAGGCTTATATGCATTTGAATCAATGTAAGTATGTTTCCACTTTTATGTAACAATAAATGTAATTTAAAACGGAATCACACTATGGAGCTGTCTCTTTCCTATATGTGGGAGATGCGGAGGGAGATCTAAAGAAGAAAGATGCACCTAATACCGCAAGCACGGAAAGATATAGCTGACACAGCAGATAAAGATCTATTGATTGCTGTAGTGGCAGATACTGTGAAAGCGAGATACCCGTGTGGGGTGAGTGGTTCTGGTGAGTGGAATACCTATAGGGCAGTGGTCATCAACCCTGTCCTCAGGGCCCGCTAACAGGCCAGGTTTGCAAGATAACTGAAATACATCACAGGTGATATCATTTGCTGCTCAGTGATTGCAGTATTCTAGTCTAAATCTCCACAGGAGAATACATAAAACCTAGTGTAATAGTGTCCCTTGCGCTGGTCGAATGTGAAAGTAAAATAAGTGGCAGAGTGCCACAAATAAAAACGCATAAAGGTGACCAATAATATTGCAGCAAAATTAGGGTGTTTTCACACAGCACTTAATAAAGTATAAGATAAAAAGATTTTGCGCAATATTAGATAAGAATAAAGTGAATGGAAATAAATGAATAGTAAATGTGTTTCATAAATGTGCAAATCGCATAATAAAGTGAAATGTGACAATGGTAATGCTAATATGTGGGCTAGTTACTACCAGGGATGAAAGTCTCAATGACGTGGCATCTAGCTAAAAACATTATCCATAGATAGTGTTAGTGAATAATCATCAAAAACGTGTATAAAACCACACAAAAAGTTCATATAAAAGCCATAAATGAAGATAAAAATGACATGTGCAATCCTTAAACGCTGGTGCAGGTGTATGTATAATGACACACTTAGAACATCACTCAATGTTCATATATTATATAATGGGTAGCAGATCATAAGCACTCTATAAAACATAAATAGTGCTATTGGGGGATGATGGGTTAATTGGAAAAGTCTATGAATGGATGCCGTTTTTCTGTTCAATTAGGATGCATGAGGTAGATAGGGTGTATGACCCTATTGCTGTTAAATCCTCTAATGGTCTCTTAGGCTCGATTCACACCTATGCATGTTGCTTTTGAGCGTTTTTGGAGGTTTTTTTTTCATGCTTGCCACGTTTTTGAGCAGCGTTTTTGCGGCGTTTTTGCCGCGATTTGCGTTTTGCGTTTTTTTTTTTACAGTTTTTTTTTACAGTCTTAAAAAAAATTAAAAAAAAAAAAAAAAAAAAAAAAAAAACCGGCAAAAACGCATCAAAAACGCACCAAAAACGCATCAAAAACGCTGCAAAAACGGTGCACTTGCGTTTTTGATGCTTGTCCATTGAATTCTATTACATGCAAAACGCTGCATTTTGCATGAAAAAAAGTCCCTGACCCTTTCCAAAAATGCAGAGAAACAAAAAGGCATTGATGTGAACATGTTCCATAGGAACCCATGTTAAAAAATTCCTGTGCATTTCTGCAAAATGCAAAATGCATCAAAAAACGCGCTAGTGTGAATGGTCTCTTAGGACCCTCACCTTCATATTGTAGAAAAGACAGCATTCAGCAGTGCAGTGTGGGTGGTTCTGGCAGCTGTCACCGAAGTCTCTGCTTTCTCTGTAGTGAATCTTCAATCCATCTCTCTCTGTATCTCCAGAGTGGCTCTCTCAAAATTGGGGGAGATAAAACAGAGATTGGGGAGGGGGAGAGAATGGAGGCTCCAGTAGTGAATTAAAGTTTATTTAAAACCAGGGATATTTATTCAAAAGTGTTGCTCTTACAATTAAAAAACATAAAACCGGAAGAGTAGTTGTAATAAAAGTTGTGGCGTCCTGAGCGCCCTCTCACTTGTGCTTCAAAGATGTGTTGTACCCCAGGGATTGGCTGAGCGGTACAACACATCTTTGAAGCACAAGTGAGAGGGCGCTCAGGACGCCACAACTTTTATTACAACTACTCTGCCGGTTTTATGTTTTTTAAATGTTAGGCCCCTTTCACACTGGGGCGGTGGGGGCGTCGGCGGTACAACAGCGCTATTTTTAGCGCTGCTGTACCGTCGTTCTAGCAGCGGTATTCGGCCGCTAGCGGTGCGGTTTTAACCCCCCGCTGGCGGCCGAAAAAGGGTTAAATCCCTCGTACAGCGCGGCTATAGCCGCGGTATTACAGCGGTATAGCCGCGCTGTCCCATTGATTTCAATGGGCAGGAGCGGGGAAGGAGCGGTGAATACACCGCTCCTTCCCCGCTCCAAAGAAGCGGTTTGCAGGACTTTTTTCACCGTCCTGTCACCGCAGCGCTTCAGTGTGAAAGCCCTCGGGCTTTCACACTGAACAAACAGTGGCAGCTGTTTAGGGGCGGTTTTCAGGCGGTATTTTTAGCGCAATACCGCCTGAAAACCGCCTCAGTGTGAAAGGGGTCTAAGAGCAACACTTTTGAATAAATATCCCTGGTTTTAAATAAACTTTAATACACTAGTGGAGCCTCCATCCTCTCCCCCTCCCCAATCTCTGTTTTATCTCCCCCAATTTTGAGAGAGCCACTCTGGAGATACAGAGAGAGATGGATTGAAGATTCACTACAGAGAAAGCAGAGACTTCGGTGACAGCTGCCAGAACCACCCACACTGCACTGCTGAATGCTGTCTTTTCTACAATATGAAGGTGAGGGTCCTAAGAGACCATTAGAGGATTTAACAGCAATAGGGTCATACACCCTATCTACCTCATGCATCCTAATTGAACAGAAAAACGGCATCCATTCATAGACTTTTCCAATTAACCCATCATCCCCCAATAGCACTATTTATGTTTTATAGAGTGCTTATGATCTGCTACCCATTATATAATATATAAACATTGAGTGATGTTCTAAGTGTGTCATTATACATACACCTGCACCAGCGTTTAAGGATTGCACATGTCATTTTTATCTTCATTTATGGCTTTTAGATGAATTTTTTGTGTGGTTTTATACACGTTTTTGATGATTATTCACTAACACTATCTATGGATAATGTTTTTAGCTAGATGCCACGTCATTGAGACTTTCATCCCTGGTAGTAACTAGCCCACATATTAGCATTACCATTGTCACATTTCACTTTATTATGCGATTTGCACATTTATGACACACATTTACTATTGATTTATTTCCATTCACTTTATTCTTATCTAATATTGCGCGAAATCTTTTTATCTAATACATAAAACCTGGCCTTTTAGTGGGCCCTGAGGACAGGGTTGATGACCACTGCTATAGGGGATCTAGGGATCTATAAGGAGCACATATTTGAAGAGCACCTGTCACTTTTTATTTTTTTTTTTTTGCATGAAAATAATGTTTTGATATATGAGTATCATTAAGGCACGGTTTTGAAGAGCACTTGTTGCTTTAGTCGTTTTTTGATTACAACACACTTGTTTACTCTTGCATACGTGCATTGTTAGCACTTGCACACACTAGGATTTACACTAAGCATTTGTCACTTTAAACTCTGATTTTTTTTATTTTTAGTGGGAGTATAATATAGCGATACAGAGTGTCACACAGGGGCATGCAATTATTGTACCCTAGAACAGCGCCACACCTAGCTTTTCTTATTTAACACCTGCATTTACATTCCACTTAGGTGGTTGTACCGGTAGGGGCAGCAGTTCATTTTCCATCCCATTCATTGCCATAAGCGCAGGGCCACCAATGTATTTTATAAGAAGTGAGGAGAGGCACTGTGAGCTCATCCACTCAGTCTGCTGCAAAAACAGTGTGCCAGCTTGTATTTAAACTGGCCGCTCTGTATGTAGCTTCTGATAGGCTGCACAAGGAGCCCCGTATCTCCGGAACCATAGGTTGTAGGGGCCCCAGTGGTGGGTTAAGACTTCAGCTACCTACTCCCCAAATTTCGGGTGTCTGTGACCCCAGGTCGCTGAGCTACAACCCTCGAAGTCGATCGTGTTTTTTTGTTTTTTTTTATGTTCATGGCAGGTGAGACTCTGCCTCCACGTCCCTGCAAACCTCTCCTGTCTCCTGGGTGGAGCCCCAATCTTCTGTCAGACCTTTGAATATAAGGGGTGATCACACCTGAAAACACACAGCCTGCTGGTTTCTGGTAAAACCTGGACAGAGGGTTAAAGACCTTGTGCCACCCAGTACTCTTTGGATTACAAAATTCAATCTGAAAATTACAAAACCCTGACACAAGCCAACTTTCTTCACTTAAAATTGACATGATTCTGGAGCCTGTAAATGGTATCCTTGAGACATTATTATTATTATCATACAGGATTTATATAGCGTCGACAGTTTATGCAGCTTTTTACAACATTATGGCAGACAGTACAATTACAATACAATTCAATACAGGGGAGAATTAGAGAGCCCTGCTCTTTAGAGCTTACAATCTAGGAGGAAAGGTCAAGTTATACAAACGGGTAATAGCTGTGGGGGATGAGCTAATGGAGAAAATAGTGCAGTTGTTAGATGGAGGCAGGATAGGCTTCTATGAAGAGGAAAGTTTTCAGGGATCGCCTAAAAGGGGATAAATCTGGAGACAGTCTGACAGATTGGGGTAGTGAATTCCAGAGGATGGACGAGGCTCGGGAGAAGTCCTGGACGCAGATATGGGAGGAGCAATTAGGTTGTTTTTTTGAGACTAGGCTAGTGATGTAGCTGGGGGCAGAGTTGTGGATGGCTTTGACATCTATCTGATCTTTATCTCATATACAGTGGCAGGACCTAGCACTGTCATATAATGTACATGCATTAGACCCCTTTCACTCTGAGGCGCTTTACAGGCGATACAGCGCTAAAAATAGCACCTGCATAGCGCCTGTAAAGCACCTCTCCTGTCTCTCCAGTGTGAAAGCCGGAGGGCCTTCACACTGGAGCGGTGCGCTGGCAAGACGCTAAAAAAAGTCCTGCAAGCAGCATCTTTGGAGCGGTGAAGGAGCAGTGTATACACCGCTCCTTCACCGCTCCTGCACATTGAAATGGGCGCTTTGAAGGTCGTTTTAACCCTATTTTGGCCGCTAGCTGGGGGGTTAAGACCGCCCCGCTAGCTGCCGAAAACCCTCGCAAAAACTATGGTAAAGTGCCGCTAAAAATAGCGGCGCTTTACTACCGAAAGCCCCGGCGCCCCAGTGTGAAAGGAGTCTTAATATAAACTAGGGGCTAAATGGGCTATCAATGCATCACATCCCAGGTTTTAACCTACTCCTTTTTTCCCAGCACACCACAAGGTATTCATATCTGTGTATTGTGGTGTGCTGAAATGCATGCAAGTTGAGGTGCGCTTTGTATATGCATTGGAATGCCACCCAAAATGAATGACAATGCAGCAATATGCACATAGGATCGTGTGTAATTTGTCTAACACTCTCTAAACTACATATTTTACTGTGCTTTATCACAACACAAGAGAAACAGTCCAACCAAAATTACATTTATATTTTACATTATAACTGATGCTTTTATTGCTCTTACCTTTTTATCTTAATCGTCTTTCAGGACAGCCACTTGAGAGACCTTGGCTCCTCCCCTCTGCAGGAAACACCGCGCCAGCCATCTTTAAATTTAAATTTCCCCCTCCCCTGCTGGTTCCTCAGTTATTGTGTTTCCTCCAGAGGGAAGACACCGTATGGAGCCAAGTGCAGCGAGCCAATGTAGTTCAGGATGGATGTCCTGGAAGGGGTACAGAGCTCCTAGGACCAACTTGTCTAAAGAGCTTACCTGCCAAACAACGCCACCCTCTTCAGCTCCGAGTGCAGGAGAAAGCAGAGGGAGCCCCGATTCAGTACCGAGTGCGGCAAGCGGAGATTCCGTCCCCACAGTCTTCCCGGGCACCACAGACATCCACAGCGTGGAGAGCTGTGCTGGGCTCGGCGGATGTACATTTCAGCAGGGTGGCAGGACATTCAGCAGGGTGGTGGGTGATGTCACATCCGACAGAAGGGGCCTATACTTCCAGTTGACCCGTGGCTTTCATTTCTGGCCGTGGATCACTGAAAAGGGGTCAGGTGGGGGCTGGAGAGAAGCCACATTTGCTGTAGAGACAGCGTTAGGCGGCACAAAGCGATGTCGGAAGCGGAGATGCAGACTGCTCCAACAGAGGCCAGCTCCAGCCACTCCAAGGTAAGGGGGGCATGGGCAGGAGCTCCCTTTACCTCATCACCCACCCACCAGCCCTTTCTAGAGGGGGGTATCCTCTAGTGCCAGAGGGAAAGAACATGGGGCCCTAGGGAGTGAAAGCTCTCATGTATTAAAGCTGCACACCTGCAATAACTGCAGGGAAGAAATGTGTTTAAATATCTACCTTTGTTTATGTATTTCAGTGCAAAACAACAGACAAAACTAAACCGCCTCATAGTTTTAAGAGGAGGTGTCCCCCATGTAAAAATACACTTAGGGACTCTTGTGTAAAAACGTTATGTAAGGAATGCATGGAAAAGGTAGTACAGGAACATTCCACCGAACAAGGCAGTGATTTAGCAGCATCAGTTAAAGAACTGGCTAATACCTTTCAATCATTTAAAACATTGTTCGCAGGTTTTCAGATCCTGCAGCCTCAGATTGCTCCTCTACCACTTCAGCAGGTAGCGTTATCAAAAACGCAAGTGCCCTCCACAAGTGTGGGCCCACCAGAAGTCTCCAGGGAGGAGGCTGAGGAGGAGCCAGGAATCAGAAGGGGAAGCTCTGGAAGGTGATTCCAGAAAACCCTCCCAGTATAAGCTTTCACTGGAGGAAGTAGAAAGCCTCCTGGGGGTCATTTATACCACCTTAGGTATGCAACCTGAGAAGAAAACCCTAATGCCGCGTACACACGAGCGGACTTTACTGCGGACTTTTCAACGTACTTCACGACGGACTTGCTGAATGAACGGACTTGCCTACACACAATCCACCAAAGTCCGTCGAATTCCTACGTGATGACGTACGACCGGACTAAAACAAGGAAGTTCATAGCCAGTAGCCAATAGCTGCCCTAGCGTGGCTTTTTGTCCGTCGAACTAGCATACAGACGGCGGACTTTTCGACCGGACTCGATTTCGACTGAATAATTTAAAACATGTTTCAAATCTAAGTCCGTCCAACTTTTGAGCAAACAAAGTACGCTGGAGCCCACACACGATCAAATTGTCCGACGAAATCCAGTCCGCCGGGCAAAGTCTGCCGTAAAGTCCGCTCGTGTGTACGCGGCATAACATTATATGACCAAATGTACCAGGGCCTGGGAGAACAAGAAAGGAAAAACTTTCTGGTCCATGAGGTCTTAGTGGAAGCAATAAAAAAGGAATGGCAGGATCCGGAGAGGAAACCCCTCTTTTCAAAAGCATTAAAAAGAAGACTTCCATTTGCGGATGATCCAGCGTCAGTTTGGAATAAAATCCCCAAACTGGATGCAGTATTCTCCCAAGTCTCGAGGCATACAGACCTAGCCTTTGAAGACATGGGAGTGCTGTCCGACGCAATGGACCAAAGAATCGATTCCCTCCTGAAGAAATCATTCTACAGTAGGGAGTCTAAAACCAGCTATAGTATTTACTGTGGTGGCCAGAAAAGTGAAGTTCTGGCTTACACAGATACAGGCCCACATTGAGGAGGGAACACCAAAGGAACAAATATTATCGTCTTATTCTACACTTCTCAAGGGTATTGCCTATATAGCAGACGCATCTGCGGAGTCAGTACGGATGGCTGCAAGGTCTTCGGCCTTGTCAAACTCCGCAAAAAGAGCCTTGTGGTTGAACACTTGGCAGGGGGATGGCGCTTCTAAAGCCAAGTTCTGTGGGATCCCACCAACGGGATTTGTTGTTTGGGCCAGGGCTGGAAAAAGGACTAGATCACACGACAGATAAGAAGAAAGCATTTTCGTTGACGTGCAAACCAACCTGGGAACAACCACAACAAGGAAAGAAAAGACCAAGAACGGATACAAGGTCTCGCTTTGGACCACCCAGGGCTGAGATTCAAAAAGGCCCTGGAATCAGAGAGGGAAGGGCAAAGAAGGAGCAATTTTTTGTCCTCCTGAGCAAACCCCTAACAAACAGTGACAAGTTGGTCACGGGGGGGGGGGGGATTGGGGCCTTCCACAATGAGAGGCGATATCCTCAAGCCGATTCTTACTAAAAATCGTGCGACAGGGTTATCGTTTGGAATTTTCAACCTTACCCCCAAACAGGTTTTATGCCACGGAACTGCCAAGAAACAGAGAAAAGGCCAGAAGTCTATTGGAAGCCATAAGGGAATTATTAGAACAAAAAGTGGTAAGCTATGTACCACAAGAAGAAATCGGCAAGAGCTTCTACTCCCACGTGTTTGTGGTTCAGAAGTCCTTTGGAAAATTCAGACCAATACTAAACCTTAAACCTTTAAACCGGTCAGTGACTTACAAACGGTTCAGGATGGACTTTTTTCTGTAAAAACACTATTACACCCAAATTGTTACATGGCTTCCCTGGATCTAAAGCAGTGGTTCTCAACTCCGGTCCTCAGGGCCCACTAACAGGCCAGGTTTGCAAGATAACTGAAATACATCACAGGTGACATCATTTTCTGCTCGGTGATTGCAGTATTCTAGTTTGCATCTCCCCAAGGTAATACTTAAAATCTGGTCTGTTGGTGGGTCCTGAGGACTGGAGTTGAGAACCACTGATCTAAAGGATGCATATTTACACATCCCAATAGGTCAAAATTCCAAAAATATCTAATACTGGAAATAAAAACAAAGGAAGAGATGTTCCACCTTCAATTTCAGGCTCTTCCTTTCGGGCTTTCCTCTTCGCCTCGAATATTCACAAAAGTCTTGGCAGAACCCTTGGCGACCCTCTGACTCAGAGGTATCGCAGTCATTGCCTACTTAGACAACTTGCTGATCTTTGAAACCACTCCAGAAAAACTAACCAAAGATATGAGGTACACCCAAGATTTCCTACAAAAACTGGGGTGGTTACTAAATATAGAGAATTCCAATCTGCTTCCCTCCCAGGAGATTACGTACTTGGGGTACATCCTAGATTCAAAACAGCAAAAGGTGTTTTTGCCCAGAAAAAAAGTACAAAAAATTCAAGAAGCAGCAAAGATTTTACAAAACAACCAACCATGCACAATAAGATGGTCGATGTCTGCTTTGAGACTACTAACCTCGGCAATCCTGGCAGTACAATGAGCGGCATTACATTTTCGACCACTACAAATATTTATCTTAAAAATATGGAATCATATAAAAGACTCACTAGACACACAGGTACATATACCAACACAAGTGAAAAGATCTTTATGGTGGTGGAGAAAATCAGAGAATATAAACAAGGGACGGATGTGGACCCTACCAGTTACCCAAATAATGACTACAGACGCCAGTGGCATAGGTTGGGGAGCCCATCTAGGCCCATGAATAACACAAGGAGTGTGAAAAAATGAGGAAATGAAGAGATCATCGAATTGGAAGGAATTAAAGGCAGTTCTTCTACCCCTCAGACACTTTCAGGAACAACTGAAGGGTCACCATTTACAGATCCGTTCCGACAATGTTACCGTAGTTGCCTACGTAAACAAACAAGGGGGAACAAGGAGCTGAACTTTGTGGTCCCTGGCAGAGGAAATCCTAAATTGGGGGGAAAAACGTGTCCCTTCCCTGTCAGCAGTACACCTAAAAGGAGAACTAAATCAAGTGGCCGACTATCTCAGCAGGAAGAAATTAAGAGAAAGCGAGAAGAGAAGAGAAATAATTAGGAAGTAAAGGTGTAAAAGTGAGGTGTTCTGCTGTATACAAGAAGCTTCCAGCCCATGATTTCAACACTCTGCACAATAGATGTCACCACTTTCTTGGCACCCCTTCACATGTGAATCCACCTTTGTTCTTGAAAAATACAGGACAGGACAGGGGGTTACTTACCCCTCCTCACCCACTTCCAGGTATCTCAGTCTCCGCTGTCCCACCTCTAGCCAGGGTGGCCATGGTCGGTGTAGTTGGTTATGACAAGGACAGTTTAGTAAACATCCATTTGCTGATCCTCCCTTCAGTGAACGAACAAGGAAGCCATGTGGATTCATAGTTTGGAATTGTCATTCTCCAGGAACGCTGGCCAGGGAGGCAGCTAATGGAGTTGCAGTGGAGTAGAGGGGAGATGTCAGGGGTCTGATGTGTGCATAAAAAGAACCTGTCACAATCTATATGCTATCACACAGGGAGCTATTTGTCCTCTATGTTATAGCAATAATATTTAGCAAAAAAAAATAAAAAATTTTAAATGTTAAAGTGTTAATAAATCCACAACATTAAAATCAGTCTGTGCATGCAGTAAAGCATGCTTGTTATACTCACTGTGGAAACAAAGGGGTTAATCCTCTGCATTCTGTAAAAAGGCTGCTTGATCTTGTATGCACAGATCCTCCCCTCCCTGCACTGTCCCCCTGGACAAGTCCAGATAAGACAGAGCCTTTGGAGTGAGGCTGCATAATGCTCAGTAGGGATGAGCCAAACACCCCCTGGTTCGGTTTGCGGCAGAACATGCGAACAGGCAAAAAATTTG